>OX104134.1:13377316-13702562 GCA_944470555.2 Heterobilharzia americana | reverse complement strand
TGTTTGTATTCCAGAACCTGGCGCAGTGTGAATATTTGGTCACTACACCCGCAGCCAACCTCGCCTGGTTAACTAGTTACTAGCCGGTCCTAAGCCCGGATAACGAGGGAAGGTTGGGCATAGGTCTACCAATCCTACCCCGCAAAACAAATCTAACCGCTAAACAAACTTCAAAGCACAAACGATATATAAAAAATAATAACAAAATTATTCCTCTCTGGAATCGGAGAGGCGAAATGACGCCAGTTGGTGAAAGCCTCCCAGAAGCCAATTGGCCGATGTGTCTTCTCTTTCTCGATGAAAGCGAAAGTAAACGTGGGGACATGGAGTGTCCGCACCATGTTTGAACCCAGCAAGGCAGCCCACATTGCAAACAAGATGAGGAGGTATCACATTGAAGTGCTTGGAATTTACGAAAGCAGATGGAATGGAAGTGGACCCTCCAAACTGTCAACTGCAGAGTCAATAATCTACTCCAATATTGTCACCCAGACGACAACCACGAGCACAGCACACTGAGTTTTCGAGTGGCTATCATGATGTCCCCTTGAAGAGCATCGAAGGCTCTCTCTCATGCAGTGGGAACCAATCTCCTCCTGCAGGATCATAACAGCAAGTTTCAACTCAAAAGGAAGGAAGGTCACAATCATACAATGCTATGCACCTACAAATAATGCAGATGCAGGAGAAAAAGGAGGAATTCTACAGACAACTTCAATCAGTACTAGACAAGGCTCCAGTTGGAGACATAAAAACTCATTCTAATGGGTGTGGTGACATGAATGCCACACTAGGAGCGGACAACACAGAAGAGAACAGAACTCATCATAGGTCGAGAAGCGCTAGGTGAAATGAATGAGAATGGAGAACTGTTTTCAGAATTCTGTGCATTCAACGATTCAAGCACAAGGATATCCACAAAGCGGCATGCATTTCACCAGATGGACACACTAAAAATCAGATCGACTTTATCTCAATCTCAAGAAAATGGAGACGCAGTCAGCCTACTTGACACAAGGTCAAGAAGAGGAGCAGATGTAGGTTCACACAACTCACTGTCTAGTGCAAGGAACCTGCCTTCCAAATCAAGTTAAAAGCCTTCTTCACATAAGTCGGTGATAGACGTCCGCAGTTCAAATAGAACACTCGGAAACTGAAGGATGAAAGTACAAAGGAAATCTTCACGCCGGTCAGCCATCAAGACAAAATGGGAGATATCGAGCAACATCCCTGAAGAAACCTGTGTGGAAGAAAACTGGAAGTCTTTGAAAGTTATGTGGAAAGAAACCTGCACAGCTGTATTAGGAAGGAAGAAAAAGAAGACAAGATAAGGAATGGATCTCGACGGATACATGGAAGCTGATAGAGCAGGAAGAGGAGGATGGTGAAGCAGAAGATAAACCAGTGCAAGGATGCTCAACGACAAGAGGAACTGAGCACAATGTATAAAACACTGGACAAAGAATTGAAGAAGAGTGCACGGAAAGACAATAGACACTTCTACGACACATTGGCAAGTGAAGCAGAACAGGCTGCAGGTGAGAGAGACCTAACAACATTGTATTAAATAACCAGGCTACTCACTATCTGGGAAGAGCTCAACGCAGACGAAACCAATAAAAGATGATGACGGAAATTTAATTACGAAAGAAGAGAAACAAAGCCTCACTCAACAACTATATGAAGACGCCACATGCCAAGTAATTCACAATGGGAAGCTCAGTGATGCTTTTGAAGTGAAGACAGGAGTGAAACAAGGTTCCCTACTGTCGCTCCTGATATTCCTGATTGTGGTCGACTGGATCATGCAGCAAACAGAGGGGAGCGAGAAGAGGGGGATACGCTGGACTGCGGAAAAGAACCTAGAAGATCTGGATTTCGCCGATGACTTGTGCCTGATGTCACACAAACTTGAAGATCTACAGGCGAAACTAACAAGTTGGCAGAAGAGGTGGGGCAGCGAAGACGGGACTTCAAGTGAATATAGAGAAGACAGAAGTGATGAAGATACCCAACCAAGAACAACAGCAACAACAAACTCCAGTCACCATGAACCGGAGAAACCTAAGGAAGTGACCTTCTTCACCTATCTAGGCGGCACTGTTTCAACTACAGGAGGACACAGGCACAGACGAGAACGTCAAAGTCAGGCAGGATCGGGAAAGCAAGACAGGCGTTCATTAACCTGAAACCAGTGTGGAGATCTCCTGCACTCAGCATGTGGAACAAGATGTGGATTTTCAACACCAACGTCAAGTCAGGTCTCCTGTATGGTTCAGAGACTTGGCGTGTTTCGAAAGGGATTTCCAATAAACTACAGACATTCATCAACAACTGCCTACGCTGGCTCGTTACTGAAGATCAGATGGATTGCCAGAATAATCAGAATAAGCAACAAGGAGCTCTGGGAATGAACCAACCAAGAAGCTATCGCTGGACAAATATGCAGAAGAAGGAAGTGGAGATGGATTGGATTGGGCATACACTGAGAAGTCCGACTGGGGACATCACGCGTCAGGCCAAGCAGTCGAGTGGAATCCCCATGGGAAGCGACGAGTTGGACGTCCGAGGGTGACATGGAGGAGATCGTGCGAGGAGGAAATGAGAGCTTGTGGGCAGTCGTGGAGCCAGGTTCAAAAGATTTCAGAGAACAGAGTGGGATGTAGACGTGCTACTGAAGCTCTATGTTCCATTAGGAATCCAAGGGACTAATAAATATAATAATAATACACCTGCAGCCGGGTCAAAAGCCTGCCTGGTTTTCTCGGGCTTTCGGTTCCCGAGCTCCACTCAGGCGTCGAAGAATTGTAGAACCTAGGATCTTGGACACTATGTTCTTCAGGCTGATTCCTCTGTGGTTATCACAAGAGGACTTCTCGCCTTTCTTGAACACTGGGGTAATCAGTGATTTAGATCAGTCAGAGGGGAACGTTTTGATTTCCATATACCGATTAGCATTTCCGTCAACCTGACTAAGAGCACCTTACCACCATCCTTGTATACCTCTGGAGTTAGTCCGTCTGGTCCTGCTGCCCTTCCTCATTTCAGGTTGCCTACAGCTTTCTCGACTTCTGCAAGTGTTGGGGGGCCTATCTCAATGCTCCATTCAGGATCCGACTGAATAGCGCGCAACGTAATGGTGGCTGGAGGCCAGTTAAACTGCTCCTCGAAGTGTTCTGCCCATCGTTCCGGTCGTCTCGCCTGCGAGTGAATCGCTGACCCATCCTTCTCTGCTATAGCCTCACTAACTGTTGTTGACCTCCCCCCCCCGTTTCCTCAATAAGTCTAAATAACTGTCTACTGTTATCAATCGCCGCTGTCTTCGTGCCCATCACTGTTCGCGGTCATTCCGTAGGCTTTTTCTCAGTCTACTTTTAAGTTGCGTTCGCTCTTCATTGTACTCAGAGCCTGCAGGGATGCGTCCATGTGCATCTATTAATTCGGAAGAAGCTGTTGATATCCACTGGCTCTTAACGACGCTATACCAGATCTCACCATTTTGTCATTCCTCTTTTCTTTCTTCTCGTACTTTGTATTTCTTTTGACTGCATTCTCTTATCTTCATCCTTCACCTCACTACCTTTCTACTTGATGTACTGTACTGAGCTGTGGCAACTCAGACTGATACGCAGTAATGCTTGATCCTATGTTGATACTGATTGATTGATTGATTGATTGACTGACTGGCTCTTTTTAGCCACTATTTTGGAGTCGGCTACGGTCTTCAACGCTGTTTTTAAAGCAGACTGGAGATGGCACCAAGCTTCTTCTGGATGAGTGATAGTCTTTTGTTCCGATAACTGCCTAGCCAACTTCTCACTCAACACGGCTTTGGTGTTTTCGTTGTCCAGCCAAATTTTTCTTACGTCCATTGAGACGCAGGCATATACGCGCTCGGACCAACGTGTGGTCGCTATCTAAACATGTACTCCAGAAGGAGTGCCAGTCTTCCACCGATCCTCTCCAGCGATGACTAATAGCAATGTGGTCTATCTGTGTCCATCGCTGAGTTGAGCTCGGTGGACGCCACGTCAGACAGTGTCTTTCTTCATGTCTGAAATTTGTGCTAGCTAAAAATAGGTGGTTATCCGAGTATACTTTTGTTAGGGGATCACCGTTATCTGTTCGTTCGGCGGGACTCCGAAAGTACCACGTAAGTGCCTTTCTGCCTCACTCAAGCTAACCACCTGTGCACTGAAGTCGCCTGCAACAACTACCACGTCCGAACGTTTGGCTTTCGAGAAGAGGCTAGATAGTTAACGGTAGAACTCGTCCTTCACTTCAACCGAACCACAGTCAGTGGGTGCGTAAGCACAGATTACAAAGAGACAACGGCGAGTCTCACTATTCCTTTTAGTTCTCACTGTGCCGTTCAGTCGGATAGCGCAGAGGCGACTATCAACTGGGATCCAGTCTAGTAGTGAGTTTTCTGCCCTAGTGCTCAGTGCTATGTCCTACACCCGCAAGACCGCGAGAGCTAGCTATCGAATCTCCAGAAACTCGAAGAGTGAACCTTGCGAATTCATCAGATTGGCCGGGAGAGGTCAGGTGAATAACCGCACTTGCGTCCTGTATGCGTGTCTCACAAACAGCATACATCCATGGCCCAAGTTGCTAGAGTCTTTGCCAACGAAGCCTGTTGACCAATTTGAGGGAGGATGTGGACATTGAAGGCTCCAACATGTAATTTGGAGCGTGGTTTAAGGATGCTGTTTTGTGGACTCAGATCGTTGTCGAAGGCTGCAGAGCTAGGAGAAATTGAAGATGATGTAGTGTCGTTAGTTGAGAGACGTGAAGGAAGATTAGAAGGTAATCATGGGGAGGTGGATAGCAGTCTGAGGAAATTTGAGTGCTGATAGTTGTGAGGGCGGTTGACACTTCCCGGCTGCCCACACCGTGGAAGGCTGTTTCTTCTTAAGGTCCCTGAAAGAGATGTGTGACCCCAGAGCCGTATCCCGTGGTGTCACCACGTGAGTAATGCAAAAGTCAGGTGTAGAGTTTTAGGCAGTAGACGTAAAATCAGTTGACGAGGTCATGAACCTTGATCGACTGAAATGGGTAGGACACGCATTACGTATGCCTAGTCGCCGATTGTCTCGTCACACAATGTTGATGTCGGCCGAAGTAGGTCCAGGCTGGAAAAAGGCCCGAGGTGGCCAGACTAAAACATGGCACCAATGTATGAAGTCTCTGACTGTTGGTTTGAGCCATGTGGGGTAATGCAGACTAGGTGGTTGGGGTCCGCAGGACAAGAGGAACCAGTGGTTCGAGACTCTAGGGGATATGACTCAGAACGGATGTCAGAGGTGCAGATGTATACATTCATTATCCTCATCTTAACGACTCTATGCCGAATCTCACCATTTTGTCATTCTTTCTTTCTCTCTTCTCGTACTTTGTATCTCTTTTGACTGAATTTTCTTATATTCACTTTGCGCCTCACTGCCTTTTTACTTGGTGTACTGTACTGAGCTGTGGCAACTTGGACCGTTACGCAGTTATGGCTGTTCTTATTTGATATTGATGTTGATGATGACCCCAGGACGCATCGAACATCTGCTTGAGGCCTGTCACACGCAGCCTTTTGTGCATGGTTGTTTTGCGGCCGGATGCTCGGAAGTAAACGATAAATGAACCAATACCGCCGGCCCGGCAGACTGTAGGGCATGGAGTGTGTGATTTTCGGGGCCGACGTTTTCTAACTCGCCCTCCTCCCACTGAGAAGGCAGCATCAGTAATACACTGCTGGTCATCCAAAGGAAACACTTCACTGCTGTCACACCCCATCCAGCCGGCAGCAGTACGATTACGCCCTCAGACCTCCATCATAGTGTAGCAATTCACACCACAACGGTAACTGCTTTTCGTCTTGCCACTATCCAACAGACCTTTCTCGTATGGTAGGACCTCGAAGGAACAAGCTTTTCACCAGCATAGCTCGTTGGGTCATTGCGATATGCAAGCCCGACCACCACGTCAAGGTAGTAGCTATCGGTCAATAATATATCAGTATATGTCACGCAGTATGCACCTAACACAAATAGATGACTTGCATGCTTTTAAGGAGATCACGATTAATGAGCTGACTATCATGAAAAGCACCAATTTGGTGAGTCAGTCATCTTACTGTCTGATTTATTCCCACTACAATACTAGACTTGTCTTCTAAGTTGCCGTGACTTTAAACGGTAAATTTGTCTACTATCAGATATTAAAACACTCCAACAATGAGTTTAACCACAAAGTGAGTCGTCCTATCGAAAGTTGTGTGGTATATGGTTTATTCAAGTTTGTAACTCCTCATTAGCAAGTTGGTAGTTATACTGTCTGTACACCACGACATTACTGTGATAGCTTTATAGTTATAGAAGGTGTTTCACCTTTTTAAAACCCAATCCTCTCTTAGAGTTGCCTTTGAAATCGACACAGTTAACTTCAAGTAGTGTATGTGTTAAAGAATTTCAAAAATTTAATTGCTTCTGTTTGGTTCATAGGTAACCTGTATTATAAGTAATTTTTAATGACAACTTCACACAATGATAAGTTTTTATTGTGTGTAAACTTCTCATTAAAAATTTACTTATGATACAGTAGTCCTATATATATATCACACAGAACAAAGGACGAATTAGTGATTGTGAATAGTTTAAACAGTCTGTCGGTTCATCACAATAAATAAAGGTAGACAGTTAAGCTCACTTACATGAGGTCGATTCGCTTTCACAGATGTGATTCGCATAGATGTTCATAAGGTTGATCAGCATATCAATGGGTACTTTCGGTCTATAAAAATCAAGATTTCACAAGAAAACCGCTCGTAAAACCAGCTACACAATGACAATTTAAGGCTCAATAAATAGTATGAGGATTCGATTTTCCGCCATATGACCATGTGTCTAAAAATTAGCAACACCCACCTAGGCATTTCATAAAACGTTTCTTTTACTTCTATGCAGCAGATGCGGATGAGGAAGATCAGTGTGTCGCTAAGTCAAACACGTACAACGTTGAGTGGATATTTCAGTGTAGTTTCTAATTATCTCATGCACATACTTTATTCAAGGTAGGTTAGTGGTTTCTGAACAAGAAATAGGTTGCATTGTGGTTACTTGTAATATGGTGGAAGTATAACAACTAAAGCAAGGGATTATCTGCTAGATTTCGTCTCATACCACAATAATTAGGGATTCAAGGTATTGTTAACGAAATCACATTATACAAGGAATTCCCTCGTACAGCATCCTAGAATGTCTAAATCTACATAGGCTTTAAGTATTCACTGAGTCAGGAAGTTTAAGCATATACCAGTACAAACAAGGGACTCAATAAAGACATAAGAACACGGAATTACTTTTGCGAAGGAAAAAGCTTAACTTACGGGTCGGGTAATTTGCCCAACAACTGTTTGTATGTATTTATGACCAATTCACAGTGCTCTGAGTTGAAGCTGTTAAGTTCCGTTGACTGTCCATTACTTTTAATATCATTCATCAAGCTGGTTAGAAGTTTACATAGTTCACTGTTTAACGAAGATGGTGTTGTAAAGGCTTTATCATTATCGGCTGACTTTATACAATCATCACCGTCATAGTCATTGTTAACAGCATTGATATTGATCGATCAAGACGTGATAAAATGCACTTCAGTAAAATAATGAAAATGAATAGACCAATCATATGGTGTAGGCGACATTTCATCTCCAACTAATTTTAATACGTTATTATACACTGCTTCAACATTTGCATAGGAATGTTTCACAAATTCAATTAAGTTAGATAGCATATGACTTAATAGTCGAAAGATATCTTCAATGTTCGTAGGCTGTAATAACTGTCAAGTTAAATGAAATATTTAAAAAAAAAAGCGTGATATAAGAAATATATAATGCTTTAGTTAAACCCCTTATTTTATACTTATATACATAAGACACCTTACTCCCTAATTAAGACAACTTTATACTGATTCAATGTTGGAAATACTATTCATTTGTTGAAAATAAACAGTGAATTTATTTTAGGTTTCTAAAGCATCATATTTGTTTTGATGACTCTTGTTGATTTTATTTCTAGTAGTTACGACTAGAAATGTTGCAGTGCTGCACTAACTTTTCCTTATCAGACCATTAGCAGCATGGTGGAGAACTAACTATTAGTAGAGAAAGATGAAAATAAGGATCCAATGTAATATGTAAAACACTCGCTATTTCGAAATCTACCTGCTTCTGACTGTGATTCAGTCCAACGTAAGAAAATGTTAGTCTAAAGTTCTTATTGCGAATATTTTAAGTTGGTACAGCTGAACTTCACACAGATACATCCACAACACTTTAAGCTACATTTAGTATGTAATGTTCTTTGATGCTAACCGACCGTTCAGGCCGAACAAAGTAAATGGAGCAACAGCGTTTGAACCTGGGACCCATTGGTTGGAAGTTCTTATTGGAATGAATCACATTTACACAAGAATATTTCTATGCGCAGCTTATCAGCTGATTAAGCTATTACTAATTATAAGGAGAGGGTTTATGAAGATCCTTTTAACTTATACCCTACCTTTATAAATGCACTATTTAAACGTCTGTGGAATGTAAAATAATTCGCATGAGAGTATATCATGCCTGTCACACACTATTTCACAGAGTCCAGAAAAAGATTCATGGAATAAGACACTTCATATCGTTCCATCTAAAAAACTTTCCCGGATCATAAATGTGTATATATCGAGTTTGATGCAATTCCCAACAACGATGAAAACGTATACTGGAGATGGAGGGGAAAAAACCTATACAACGCAGAACATAACAAGTGTGTTAATTACACTACATAAAGATTGATTTCAATTCACCAGGGTATATGACGTTTTAAGCAAGTTAAATCATAAGCATAATTCATTTACGTTTAATTCTCTACACCTTGAAGTAAGTCAACAATATAGCTTGCATTTAGTGTATCCACATTAATTCATCTATGATTTTAGTTGTGAGTCAGGATTTAGCATGTGTTGATTCCACCGAACCAAGTTTTATCTTCCTGTCAAAGAGCTAATAAACACAAAGTATGTATGGAAGTGTATGTGACACAATAACTACAAGAATGTTAAAAATTTACGGAGGGGGAATGACTAGTGTAGCTTTTTTTTGTAACAACAGTATGTGCAAAATACCCTGTCATAAAATTTATAGTTAGATTAAAAGATACAGTACCTGTGATGGATTTTCATTCTGTTCGATAAATACGCATTAGTCCGAGAACACTCATGAATTGTTAGCGTTGAAGAAAAACAACAAAACCAAATGACAAAACGCTTCCCCACTGAACTAGTTAGTTTTATGTCAATGATAATCATTGTCTTATTCCCCTGTTAGTTCTTAAGTAAGCTATGCATATAGAGTTTCTAAATTTTACTTTTCGTATACATTCCATAAACTTACATTGCACAGTTGTAAAAATTGGTTTTGAATTTCTTGGTATTTCTGCATTAAATTAGTTGCATTACGAATTAAATGTGCTTGGTTTGTTTCAGTAAGACCAACCTAAACAAAATTAATAGATGAAAATTAAAGCACGACAGAGAGAAAAGTAAAAAAAAGTTTAGCAGGTCCGATTTCTAATAATGTATTCTATTGAGAAATGAAGATGTGAGGCTCAACCACTTAGAACCATATTTGTAGCCAATAACATGAATTATACGTCACACTGATTTAATGTGAATTGAATATTTTGTGTTTATGAATGGGTGACGTCCCGTCACTTAGCAGGGGACTTCTGGTGTATTGCAGGCCAACAATCGTGTTTCTTAACATTAAGGCTGCCTTCGATTCGTTGGACAGCGCTGTGGTCTGGAATTGTCTGTTAGAAAGAGGGCGTGCCTGAGAAGTTTATTAAAATTCCAAAAGCCCTATATAAAAACATTTCAGGTAGAGTGAGGGTATACAACCACTTGTCTCCATTGTTCCAAACCAGCCATAGGGTTAGACAGGGTTGCTCGGTTTCTCCATTCCTCTTTAAATTTGACATTCTTGATACAGCTCTGAAGGAGTCGCGTGATGGTGGTGTAGTTCTACTACCTGGAGAACGGCTATTCAACCATGAATATGCAGACGATATCGTCCTACTGTACGATAACATACAGGCTACTCAAATCGCACTTAATTAGTTGGCGATTAGCGTCCGTAAGTATAGTATGTGCTTTGCACCATCGAAGTGCAAAGTACTTCAGCAATACCGGGAGCAGCCTGTGTCAGAGCTCACCCTTAGTTATGAGCCGTTGGAAGTAGTCGAAAACTCCATGTATCTAGGTAGTTATGTGAGTGCTGGTGAAGGTATATGATGAAACTTCTAGTTCGATATCAAAAGCCAAAGTGGGATACGCCAAAATGGGCAACCTTTCGCGCTGTCGCGACATTAGTTTGACCGTAAAGGGTCGGGTTTACAGCACCGGTGCGAGCAGTTCTGTATGCTCTACACCTGTGAAACCTAGTCTGTCCGAGCTGATGTGCGATGACTCTGTATGTTAGATCATCGTCATCTCCATAGGATTACTTGTATCCGATGTGAACACCATGTAAGTAATTCTGAGGTATGACAGCGTGTGTTTGAGCTTGATGGAGACTGTCACTCAATAAGTGAAGTCATATGGAAATACCGCCTTCGGTGACTTGGATATGTGTTACGCATGTCATCTCCCAATGGCTTTCATACCGTTCATTCTTTGCTGACCCTGCGACTGAATGGGAGAAGCGAAGGGGTGGTCAGTGTTTGATGTGGTGCCATGGAAGGGGGTTAATTTTATCAGGTTAGCATCTGTTAGTGAATCACGACTCCCTGAGTGGGGTCTGAGAGGTCACCCAACTCAAAGGCTTGAGACGTTACCAGATATGGCTCCGAGAATCGAAACTAGTAGCAATCATGCTGTAGCTTCTTTCTTTCTTCTGTCGCTGAAAAGTAATGAATGTTTTGTTTTGTATATATCTTACTGGAGTGCCTTTCAAATCATTCTATTTTTTTTTTCACTTCCCTTTGTTTTCATAATGTTGTTATATTATTTTGTGTGGCGCGTTTCTCGGTTTCTTCAAGTTGGTATTCATCATAAACTGACATCAGTAGGAGAAACACTGGAAACCTGGGAGCACTGGATCAGTGCGCAACCAGGGCCCCGTCAGGTGCCCATGCGATAACATGTTTGTGTTATAATAATAGATAACAGAAAAATAATCCAGCGTGAAAGATGTACATTGAACATATGATTCAAAGATTGGCAGGAAAGAATGATCTGTCCATGGATCTTGATAGTCTCTTTCTAAGTATATCTGATGCATTATCCCCCTTGAATTCGAGATTCCACAGTAAGATGTTTTTCAGAGCATGCACACGTTCTGTGGAGTTTTCGGCTTTGGATTCTCATCTATAAATCTCAGTGGGTATCCATTTGTAATCATGATTTCTCGCAGGTTTTCTGTTCATCATGCATAGTATCCTACGTCCATATTCTTCGTATTCTTGAGGAGAGCAAATTGATAAGATTCCTCTTTCTGCTTAAAGGTACACAGCTTTTAAGATAAATAAACTATCCGTTCCAAGTGCGCTTTCTGTAAATAGAAATCTGGAATGGAATGTCGTCTTTTTTTTGAAGTTCGAGGTAAGGGAAGTGGAATTTCGAGTTCGACTCTTCTTCTAGAATGAGTTGGAAGGTTTGAAGCAGGTTTTCGAGATTCATACTCTCGTCACAAATAATAAAGGTATCATCTGTATATCTTTTGCAGATATGAAGCTCGCTAATTATTTTCGATAAGTTCATATCTTCCAGCCTTGTCATAAAGCTGATCCTGAGCTGATCTCATTGCCACACCGCCTATCTATCTATAGACCTCGTTGTTAAATCTGAAGGGCACATTGAAAGTACATCTGAGAAGTTCCTTTAAGTAGTGACTGTGGATACAAAAGTTTAATTAATGGGACCGAATGAAGCGGAACATTTGTAAATAGGCGGGTGACATCCAGAGAAATCATCCTCTTTCCTGACAGATTGACATTTTTGATTAAATCAGCAAAGTGAAATATGTCACGGACGCTGTTCCAAAATTTCATTCCTCACTGGATTCCGTACCTTGACGAGCCATTTTGCAACTGAATCGTAAGGAGAATTGTTCATGTCTAGTTTCAGATGAAGAGGAACACCTTTGTGCACTTTGGGTAAACCATATAGTCGAGGGATCATGAAGCCCGACGTACGGAGTTGTTCGTAGAGTTCAGTGCTTCATCTTCCATCTTCTTCAATGTCTTCGGCAACTGACGCTCTATCTCATAGGTAGTCTTTCTGAACTGTTTATTTTTAACATTTGTTTCCATCTGAAAGAGTGAATGGAAGCTTACCTATATAATTCGATTTGTTACGACGCACTATTTCAGGGCGTATCATTTTTCTGAAGATGCCTTAGCCGATTCCGATGTTCGTTCGGTAGAATGTATCAAGTATTGGATTTTCTACTCATTTAATCCATACAGCAATCTAGAACAGTTGATTTGAAATGGTCAAGGTCATTAGATAAGGTCGGAAGTAGCCCTTTCTTTCGGTGAATCGTATTCTCAGTCTGTACTTTTGTGTTGAGCTCATCAAATTTGGATGTTGGGTTAAGGGAAAGGAACTGGATTTGAATAAAGGACAGCGATGGAGTCGAATAGTTGAGTATGTACTTTTCTGGGCACTGGGAAAAAAGTTATTGACTTCATACTCTTGTTCAGTTTTATGTTGACGCCATCCGTGGGCTTTTTGGTGATGGTAGCAACATGGTCGTCAAATTCTTCGTTTCATCTGTTAACAGTTCAAAAAGAATGTGGCTTTTTTGTGACAATTGCCGTTCTAGTTCTCTTAAATAGCCCATATGTGATGGAATTTTTATTAACCTTTGGTCGGAAATTACTCTCGAATGTTCTATCCTTTTTACTACGTATTCATGAATGTACAGCTAAGTGGGAATGATTTCGTCGAAAAGAAAGGTTTTTCTTCACCCCAATCGTCTTTGTTTTCTTAAATTCTGAAGTTGTTTCAAGTGTGAACAGTTAAGTGCTGCTTTGTTGACACAGAACAAGGGAATACAAAAAAGGCTCGTCCAAGGAGGGATCCTAAGTAAAAATTGTCTCTTCAAACATTATTATCGTTCAGTATGTTCCTGAATTACAACAACGAAATGCTTGCTGAGAAATGGTTACAAAAACATACTAACATGTAATATAATAATATCAAATGAGGAAATATCTAGCTGTTGGAATTTCAAATGAAAACAAATGAAGGTCTTGATGGTGTTGTGTTATCTCAGCTGGGTTGTTTAGTCGTGGAACCTTCATCGTCTCGCTAGACGACATCATCAGCACTAACTTCAGTATGAAGGTAAACTGAAGACTATGGTGTACACAAAGCTAACACGCTTCAATAAAATACAAATTTCAAGTGAAATAGTTCAACAGACCTGGGAATTACTTTGGCCTTAACTCTACTCGAACAAAGCAAAGAACGTTCTAGTGAATCCTAACGATACTGGGAAACGACACTAATTATATTATACAGGAACCAACGGAAAACTGTTATATTAAGTAGATATTATAGAACAAGATCAACCAAATGAATAAATTCTGCAAGGAATATAACGATTTGTCAGCTGGGAACTACAACAGTCTATATGCTGCTGTTAACACCCTCAGATGTGCAAGATCACGATGGTTTCATGAATAATCTTTTTTGTTAGTTACTTTGCAATGCTTGGAGTTATTGAAACATAAAGTAACACTTTCAAGGCTTATTTGTAATTCTGATTTTACCTAGATTAGCATTGAAATATTCTGATGAACATTTGTTCTTGCAAAAGCAGTGGCTGACTAGAACTATTTCTCAGTTTAATTGCCTGCAGTATAACATTGATCTCCCTACTAGCCTATGTCACAATCCTTTTCGTTTTCATTACACGCGTGGGCAGCTTACTAAACTTTTACAGAGGCACCGAACTAGGTACACTATATGCATATATAAACTGAAGATACAGATTCTGTATAAGCAACACTACAGAATATCTAATACTGTATAGTTGTGGGATGTCAATAGTTTGAATTTTACGTAAATGGTATCGTAATACGAATTACTTTTCTTAAACGGATGAAAAAGGCTTTATGTGTTTTAGGGATTCCCCATTGATGGATATATCTCAAGACCTACCTGTTCATTTCTTCGTAACACCAGTCAGGTGTTTGACTTTGCTGTTTTTAGTGTGGATAAGGTAGTTTGTACTGAATAGGTACTTCGGTGAGTTTATCTGTTTGGACTACAAAAAAGCTAGGGAAATTTCGACTGTATTATTCACCTAAGGTATATATTACAGATTGCTTTTCTTCCATGTTATAGATAATGATATCATAATACAGAGGATTTTAAAGCTTAACGATTTCTAAAATACCTTACTGTGCTGAGAAATAAATGGGCAAGAACTATGTGCCGTGCTGAAGAAATAGAACCAACAGAAAAATTTTCAGGGAACATCATTAGAAATTACCTCACGGGAGCAATAGAAGAACCAAGGCGGCCTCAGATAGTTTGCGATCCTTTCACCCAATTCAACTTGATAAAAAGATGAAAATGTTAACAAAAGTTGGTCACTAAATGAACGTTTAAGACACTGAAGAGTATTTATCAAATGTTTTCATGAAGGGGGAATTCGGTAAAATGCAAAACAAAATTAAAAATCTCCTAGAGACCAAATACACTGTTTTTTTAAGTTTTTTAAACGGTAAATTAGTTGTTCTAGCGTATTAGTGGAAGTTTCAGGAGCCAGCTGTTGGTCATCATATATTCCTAGCAAGTTTATATCTTAACATCTTACAGAAAATTATGTGTGACATCTGACTGTGTATTCGAAAAACCTGCCAACTACAGGGCGATGAGTTGTTACTGTCTAGATGGATGTGATGCAGACATGAGTTTACGTATGGTTTGGGAGTGTCTAACAATATTCTCGACTGACTTTAAAGGCGACCCTAGCAACTGCTGAGATTACCAATTTACGTATTTCTATTTTTTGAAAAAAACTGCCTTTCTAGCCGCAATAACGAAACTTGATAAGTTAATTCAGCGGTCGTCAGGGTGGCCTTTAAAGTCCCCCAATATTTTCATTGGCTATTGTTGTTACGTGACCAGCTAATACTACAGTTCTGTTGGTTGTCATTAAAGTATTACTGAGTTCATACCATTGTAAATATGAGTGACTTTAAAGGCCAACCCAGCAACTACTGCAATAACCAATTAAGCCTAGGAATTTCATAATTTACTTAACTCAATGTAAATGATTATCGTATACAAAAAGATACTTTACCATATAAAAATAGCAATAAAGAACATTTAAAAACCTACCTAATCGTCTGAAGCGAGCTGATGTATCCCACGAATAACCAGACAAATTAATTGTTTGGTTAAGAGCACTTATATAGCGTGAAACTAATTCTCGATATGATTGAGGAAGTTTGTTGAGCATAGACACCAACATTTGTTGTTCATCTAAGTGCAAACAGGTTGCTGAGTGCAAAAGGAACTCTAATTCAAGCCAGTTTCGTTCTGCAGTTAGCTAAATTAACATATATAATAAAAAGAAATAAATCGTAGTTTGTTTGCTCAAAAATATTGCATAATATTCACTTTATAACATCGCTATCGATTACAATAAAAAGCTTTATGAAGATGATAAGTGGTATTTCACTAACTGAATGTTTCCTGAAAATTGTAGAAGGTCGCAAAGTAATGTGGTTGTCACATTTATAATACTTAACAAAGTAGGTCAATCAGAAGAATGAATTAGTGGGTCAACTACAGGGAGAAATATAGACGGGTTGGAACGTACTAAATAATATAAGCTCGGCCCTAAACGAAACTTAATAGACCCTGCAGGTATAAGCATGAATTAAATTACTTGAAAAATTTTTAAGCTCAATAACCTTCATAAAATTAAACAATTTGCATTTTTATTTGTTTAAGTTAGAAGAAAACGAATGCTTGTTTCTTAATAAAAGATCACAGTATTCGTTAGATGTCGGTAACACATTTCAGTGGTTTTTCTAGACAGAGTGCTTACAAACGACCTGATAAGTCTGTTTTTAAACACACTGAAGCCGATTTATAGAAAATATTTGAAGATATGACATTTAGACGACTCAAAATCATGAAAGAAGTAAGTAAATGTAGTTACTACTATCAAACTTAAAGTTATACACTAAAAGTACATGGAATATTGCAAAGTATGTATCTTCGCTCAAAAAGCATATACAACTGCAAATAAGTCTATTATGAAATCGTGTAGTAAGTTTGTGAAAAGTTCAAGACCCACCGCAATCATTAGTGAAGTGTAGCTTCAGCCGTAAAGGAAGTTATATTTTCCTAGAGGATCAAACTTGCTTTATTTACAAAGTGAACTGAACGAATTTTCGTGATGAAACCATAGCTTCCATTATTTAAGACGATGACATTAACCAATATGAGGATTATGGTAATTTGGCTGGTTGTGGCTAGCAGAGGAATCCACGACGCGCATTTCGTCCTATTCAGGACTCATCAGCTGGATGTACCTGCACCCCAGTTAGTGATGTTCCCACTGAGACTCCAACTTCATGCCCCTCGTCTCAAATGCCAAGACATTATTCACTTTATCACGGAGGCGCGATAGCCGCTTCTTGTACAACGGGTATCAGTTATTACTATTTATTGATATATTTGTAATTCTCCCTTGTTTTATTGGACCGAATTGATCAACCTCTATTGGTATATGGGCTGCTGTGCGTATGCATCGATATCGCCTGAATGTTACCTAGGGTAATTTAGGTGGTTGTGCAAATAGAGGTCGAACAATTCGATCCAATAAAACAAGGGAGAATTACAAGTATATAAATAAGTGACAACATGAAGATTCCTAAATTCCGGCGATTATAGGATTATGATTATTTTACCTAGTCACCAAAAACTGCGAACACTATTGGAAAAGTTGTACTTGCAGTCATTGATATAATCCTATCAAAATTCAGAAATGAAAAGCAACATGAACTGTACAACTTGGTCACCAGTGGATAACCAATGTACCTTTTTAGCCCTTAATGCTTAGAGTGCTGATCGAAGTTTATTGATCAGTTTTCGAAACGTGACCACTAAGCTAAGTGATGCAACATTTTGGTGCACTCTATTTTGATGTTAGTAGGCTTTCTACCGATTGCCGTCCAATAGTTAACAGTGTGAAGTTCAATGTGCAATAATTTTGAGGATAAAATAAGGAACAGCAACTATGGATTTCCAGCGACTTATGGAGTAATATCATATATATACCGAGAACAGTATTAGTTTTGGAAAAAAAACATTACCTGGACAACAATTTATTCACACAACTAACTCACTGGATATTTCCAATTGTATGGTCTTGTTGATGACTGAACGGATAATATCTTGTTTAACGAGGTACAAGCAGATGAACCACAGTTTTCAGTGTTTTCGGTCATATGTGAATGCCTTTTATGCTGTTGATGATTACTGTGTCGCCGGGACAGTTGTTGTTGTTGATGGTGGTGCTGTCTACGTGCACATATTATTTTTTATGACTGCAGTTTACACTTAAATCACTTGTTGATTTATGCTTTTTATTGATACCGGAAAGAATCCAATTCGCCTTTTTAATTTTTCCACATGATGAAATATAATACACTGATGCTTGAGAACTATGTACAGATGTTGCTGCCGATGACGATGATGATACCGACAGTGATGATGAAAGTGGAACTGATTGAGGTGATACCAGTGAACAGGAATATGGCCATGAGGAGACAGCTTTCACCGTAGCAGTAGGATTATCATCATCATATTGATTATTATCCAGTACTGGTAGTTTGAACTCAGCATGAGAACTAAATGACGGTGACACTGACCTTGATGATGACAATGATGAATATTGAGTATGATTATTTACATCTACCCGGCAATCTGCTTCATTTTGATAACTTACAGGTGATAGTAAAAGTGGACTGACCAACGATTTATCACAACTTGATTCACTTACTGCATAATATTTATTGGCTAATAACACAGATGCTGATGCAGAGCGTTTCATTTGTCCCATGACAGAATCCTCCACCCTGTTTATACAATGAGGACGATGAGTAATGCTGGACTGACCTGATTCCTGAGTAAGCTGTCTAAGTGTTTTATCTTGCATTGTTAATTCATTCTGATAGGCTAAGTAAGATCGAGGGAGGTAAATATTTCGTCTAGATTTGGGAACAAGATCATTTACATCTTCATCATCATTAATATCACCACCATTAACACTGATTAGTGCTTGTGTAGATGCAAACCGTACTACAGAAGCGCTAGGAAGGTGTACCGAATCTGACTGTAAGGTATTACGTATTTTCTCATAAGTTTCATAGCTTGAATAGTTCGCTAGAATTCGTTTTCCATCAAATTGTGTGTACTGCCTGTCCCTTACACTATCACAAGTAGTAGCAGCACCACTTTCTGCTTCTTCTAATTCACTGTCCTCTCCATCAACATCGTCATCATCTTGATTCTTTTCATCACCAAGATCGAACGACACATGTTCACTGCGTGAATTTCGTAAGTTAACATTTGAACGCTTTATAATTTGTAAATTTCGACTAGGTTTCGTTTTAAAGTGCCCTCCAGTAAACATATTGTCCTTTTTAGTGGTGTACAACAAGTTCACGTAATCACTACCTGTATGGTCTACTTTTATGGAAGTATCATCACCTCGAGTCAATGATTTCCACATAAATGATCTCGAAGGCTTCTGGCATTCTAACTGCAATTGTCGCTCATCATTTAATTCTGTTAATTGTTTGTCAGCCACATTACAATCCGTATAATTGTTACTAATTGTTATAGTTGAGTATCTATTTGTATTTAAACTTTTAGACTCAGTATGTTTAAAATCAGTTGAATGATTGTTTCTCAGACTAGTTAAATGCGGCAAGGAGTTTGTTCTAGACTGATGATAAGCAGATATTAAATAATCAGATTCTGTTCCATTGTGTGCAACAGAATTTGTTGTCTCTGCTGCCTGTAGTGTTCGTGATAATCCAGGAAAAGATTCATTCATAACTGACTCATTTCCATCTCCGTTGAAATCAAAATGACATGTAATAGCTTGACCTCGTACACCCCAAGGTCGCCGGGGTTCTTCTTCCTGCAAATCACATATAATAAAAATAACTTGATCAAGAAAGACGATTATAATTTCAATTTAGTTGTTCAAATACAACAACCATACTCGTATTATATACAATGCGACTATCTAACAAATATAAAGTAGGCAGTCTCAACATCATATTGACAACAGAGGTCATAGCAATCTTTTCGCAAATCAAGTTAACGATGAAAATTTACTGGTATCAGTAAATTTGACAGAAATACAGATATCTTTTGATGAATTCTTGTGCACAAAGTTAATTACAGAGCTTGGAATATTACTTTAAAGTTAAACTCGAATATTAAAATATACAATGATATTTCGAAAGGAAATATGTAATGTGATTTATAACTTCACTTCTGATTGATATGATGATTATATTCATAAGACAGTAACCGGTTGAATACAGACACACCCCTGTATGGACATTTTTTGAATGTGCTGTATAACCAACACTACTATTTAAAGTTGGCTGTTAACTTCCACATATAAAAAATAGAATACGCTTGACGTAGTTATATAATCAGAAAGTTTTGTACTTCATAATAAATCTATTCAAAATCAAAAGTAGTATTCAATAATACATTTTTTCGCATAATTTACTAGGAGATTAGAAAGTATGCTTATCCTATCACAATCAGGTAGCTCGATATTATCCTATAGAGGATCTAAGCTCAGCGCTTAAATGTAGGCAATGAACTACATTTATTGTATGAGCGCTAGTGATACTACCTGGTTGCTCAAACCCCAGTAGGTGAGGCGGGGTTCGAACTTGTGACCCACTGGTTGGTAGTCATTTCAAACCACTGAGCCACTGCTCTACTTAAAGGTAGTTTTAACTAGCAATAATAACACTTATTGACATTAGGTAACAAAATGAAACAGAAATTTAACTTACACTCATTGAAGCCTAAAATAAAATGAAAATGAAGAGTAAATTCTACGGAAAAAAAATTCAAAAATTGTACTTTACTCCTCTCAAAAAGTTTGCATTGTGCCCGTTACACGATCATGCTTGGATGAGTTAATTCTATTATGTTAGCGTTTATGGTACTAAACAATGGTCAAAACCTTAAAAATCGAAGTACTTTCTGAACACAGAATGTATTTATGATTTGCAAGTCATGTCTAAACCTATAAGTAGTTACTCTAAGATTTTGAAATCGGCTGCGATAATTGCTCCATCTCTTTAATGTTTCAGTGATTACTCTAATGATACCAACCTATGATTTATGTCGTTGCTATATGCTAGTATATCTGATAAAAATATATTAGAAATGGTAGTCTCTGTAATCATAACTTACGTTTCACAAAAATTTTACTACTTTTGAAAGTAAAATAGCTGTTAAACTTATCAGATTATAAGCATTAGGAGATTAATCACTTCAAAATATTTCTAAACTTTGTCTAATTTATACAATGAAGTTGTAATGCGATAGCTACTGAAGCTTTTTTTTCAACCTTAATCCTTATCCGTAAATGAAGTTTACATCGATTCCTAGGGAAAAACCGTCTTAGTATGAAACTGAATCATTGAAAGAGGAATTAGATACAGCATAAATTCTGTAGTATTCCAAAGGTTTCTGCTCTGAATTTATATATATGTATATATATATATAATTTAGGAACTCACGCTTGTCGATGCCTGAAAAGCAATATAGACAAAGAAAATTGGTGCATTATTATTGGCAGGTAAAGAGCAATACAAAAGTTATGAATGACAAAAAACAAGTCGTTTTAAAAATGTGATACTGAAATCATTATTCTACCAAACAGGCAAAAAATAAATATCACTAACATGTAAAATAGGAACTAATTTTCAACTGTTTCTAGTAAAGTTATCAAGTTTATTTTTAACCTGCACCAACTAAGGTGGCTGTGATATGCGCGACATATATCACCAGATGTCAACACGGATTACATTATGCAGTGGAAGTATTTTCCAATATTCTCAAGTGAGAAGTTGCTACCTGATAATACAAAACAAGGTGGATGGATATATTAGATATACATTCACATTTCCTCCTAATATTCAAAATCCTATCAAGTGTAAACCATCTTGCTTTCGACTTAAAGTCTCTCGTAATCCAGTTTCAAGGTGTTTGCTTGTGTCTCAGTTTTCGTTTTCACTGTCAAATCGCACGAATAAACAGTCTTCAAATGAAACGAATTAAATATTCTGTGCTAATTATTTATTGTGATTCTTCAGTTGAGCTTAATAATCTGGTGGTAAGAAGAATTATCGTCAATTCAATAGATATTCGTAAACTATTCAGTCAAATCATGTAGTTGTTCTCAGTGATTCGCTGAACACTGAATTTGGAAGTAATATTATTATTCCCTTGGGTTCCTAGTGGAACATAAAGCTCCAGTAACACGCCTCCTTTGCACTCTCTTCTCTGCAGTCTTTTCAACCTCGCTTCACGACTGCCCACAAGCTTTCATTTCTTCCTCACACCATCTCCTCCATGTCACCTTCACCTCGGACACCCAACTCGTCGTTTCCTATTCGCCTTCCACTCAAGGGCTCGGCCTGCCGGGTGATGTCCCCAATCGGTCTTCTCAGTGTATGCTCAATCCAACCCATCTCCACTTTCTTCTGCATATTTGTAGGACGATGGCTTCTTGGTTGGTTCGTTGCCAGCCTGCCAACCAGCCAGCCAGCCAGCCAGCCAGAGTTCCTTGTTGCTTATTCTTAGTATTCCGGCCATCTGATCTCCATATTCAGTGTCGAGTGAGCGTAGACGGTGGGTGTTGATGAATGTTTGTAGTTTGTTGGAAATGCTTTTCGTGATGCGTCAAGTCTCTGAACCATATAGCAGCACTGACTTGACTGACATTGGTGTTGAAAATCCGGATCTCATTCCGGCTTTCTGCTGAGTGGAGTGCAGTGCAGTGCAGTAGATCTGTACACTGATTTCAGATTGATGAAAGCCTGTCTTGCTGTCTTTCCAATCCTGGTTTCGATACCCTCGTCTGTGCCGACGCCACCTGTAGTTGAAACGATGCTGCCTAGGACGGTAAGGTGAAAGAGACTACTCCCTTTAGGTTTCTCAAGTTGATAGTGATTGGTACCTCTTCTTGTTGATGATGTTGTTGGTTGGGCACCTTCATCACCTCTGTCTTCTCTACATCCACCTGAAAGAAGTCCCGTCTTCGCTGACCCACCTCTCCTCTCAACTTGTTGCTTTTTGCCTGTAGATCTTCGAGTTTGTGCGACAAGACATTAGACATGAATCATCGTCGGTGAAATCCAAATCTCCCTCTGGAGTCTTTACATCAGTCCAGCCAGCGTATGTCCCTCTTCTCGCTCCTCACAGTTTGTTGCATCATCATGATCATGATGCAGTCGACCACAATCAGGAAGATGATCCGTGATAGTAGACACTCTTGTCTTGTCTTGTCTTACTCCTGTTTTCACTTCAGAGGCGTCACTGAGCTTTCCATCGTGAATCACTTGGCATGTAGCATTGTATAGCATATAGCTGCTGTTGAATGAGGTTGATAAATGTTTGTGGCACTAAAATCGTAGTGTAGAAGCAGCTGCCTGACAAATTACTTCTCTTTCGATGCTGTCGAAGGCCTTTACAAAGTCGATGAAGTTGGGGTTGAGTTGAGTTGAGTTGACTGTTATTCTATACTCTGTTCTATGATGATTTATAGCGCAGGGTAGCGTTACAATTTGGTCCGCACATGATTTTTTCTTCCTGGCGTCAGCCAGTCAGCCAACCAACCTGTTCCGGTCGTAATTTTGAAGGCAGAGCATTTTTCTAGTCTCTCTAAGATGATGTGGCTTAATATTTTGCTTGCGGTGGACAGCGGTGGAGCATGATATCTTGTCAGTTCTTGCAAAGGCTCAGGTCGCCGTTCTTCGGAAGCTGAACAAGGCGGTCCTTCTTTTAATCGATCTGTAGGTACCTTCCCTTCCTTCCTTCCTTCCTTGCAAACCTTCGGCAGTGGTGGTGTGAACATGTCAGCCGCTGTCGTCTCTGTCTGTTTTCAGTGCTTCTGGAATAATCCCATCTGGTCCTGCTGTTTTCCCGGATATCAGAAACTTTATGGCATTAAGGAATTCACTTCTGTCTTTGTCGGAGGGCTTGGGTTCACTGGTAATTCTACGGCTGGGCTGCTGACGGTATTTCTGGACGAGTTGCAGGTGGTGGTGGTGGTCGATTCAAAAGTTTTTCGAGGTGGTCAGCCTATCGTTTCCTTTGTTTCTCCTCTCTCCCCCCAGTAACTAAGTTTCCTTCACTATCTTCCATTGGTTTCGTCTGCGTTGATCTCTCTCCTCCCTGATAGTAACCTGGTTATTTGATATAGTGTTGTCGGGTCTCTGTCTCTCCTACCTGCAGCCTGTTCTGCTTCACTTGGCAGTGTGTCGTAGAAGTGTGTTTTGTCTTTCCGTGCACTCTTCTTCATCTCTTTATCCATTGTACTGTTTTATACGCTGTAGTTAGTTCTTCTTTTCGTTGTGCATTCCTACACTGCACCGGTTCATCTTCTGTTTCACCACCTTCCTCTCCCTCCTATATTAGCTTCCATGTGTCCGTCGAGATCCATTCCTTGTCTTCCTTCTTCTTCCTTCCGAATACAGTTATGCAGATTTCTTTCCATATCTCTTTCAAAGAGTTCCAGTGTTCTTCCATGCATGTTTCTTCGGGGATGTTGCTCAATATCTCCCATGGCTGACGTGAAGATGTCCTTTGTAGTTTCGTCCTTCAGTTTCTGTTCTAGGTGGGTGTTGAACTTGATCTAGGGTTGTCTATCACCAGTTTCTTTGAAGGCTTTCAACTTGATTTCGAAGGTAGGTTCTTTGCACTAGATAGTCAGTGGTCTGAACCTACATCAGCTCCTCTTCTTCACCTTGTGTCCAGTCCAGTAGGCTGCGTCTCCACTTCCTTCATATTCAGGTGAAGTCGATCTGATTTTCAGTGTAGTGTGTCCTGGTGTCCGGTGAAATCAAGTCCATGTCGCTGCCTTGTCAATATCCTTATGTGTGTTAGTACACACTGCCTGACTCCAATCACCAAATCGTTGAATGCGCAGAAGTCTGCAAACAGTTCTCCATTCTCATTCATTTCACCTAGCGCTTCTCGACCTATGATGAGTTCTGTTCTCTTTCTGTGTTGTCCGCTCCTAGTGTGGCATTCATGTCACCCATTAGACTTTTGATGTCGCCAACTGGAGTCTTGTCTAGTACTGATTGAAGTTGTCTGTAGAATTCCTCCTTCTTCTCTTCATCTGCATTATTTGTAGGTGAGTAGCGTAGCACTGTATGGTTGTGACCTTCCTTCCTTTTGAGTTGAATCTTGCTGTCATGATCCTGGAGGAGATTGGTTCCGACTGCTTGAAAGCCTTCGATGCTCTTCAAGGGGACATCATGATAGCCACTCGAAAACTCAGTGTGCTGTGCTCGTGGTTGTCGTCTGGATGACAATATCGGAGTAGATTATTGACTCGCCAGTTGACAGTTTGGAGAGTCCACTCCCATTCCATCTGCTTTCGCAAATTCCAAGCACTTCAATGTGATACCTCCTCATCTTGTTTGCAATGTGGGCTGCCTTGGTAGGTTTATACATGATGCGGACATTCCATGTCCCCACGTTTACTTTCGCTTTCTTCGAGAAAGAGAAGACACATCGGCCAATTGGCTTCTGGAAGGCTTTCACCAACCAGCGTCATTTCTTCTCCCCGATTCCAGCGAGGAATAAGTTTGTTTCTATTTTTTACAATTTCTTTGTGTTTTGAAGTTTATTTAGCGATTGTATTGGTTTTAGAGGGTAGGGTTGCTAGCCCTATGACCAACCTTCCCTCGTTATCCGGGCTTAGGACCAGCGAGTAACTAGTTAACTAGTTAATTAGGCGAAGTAATATTAGGAGGCCATAACGTTTCAGGTTAACAAATTTGGTAGTAATGATGACATCAGATAACGGTTTTGCTACATCGAGAGTTGAATAATACTAGAAAATGTGAACTACGGAATTCGAAACCACGGGGCAAATGATAAGCTACTTGCTACGAAAGTTATATATATATATATATATATATATATATATATATATATATATATATATATATATATATATATATATATATATATATATATATATCCAACCTCTTTTGAAGAAAGCGTAGCTAGGCAAATATGTACTGTAACTTACCAATCTACAATCTGGAACACCTAAAAAGTTAATATTCATTAACTGAGCATCCAAGTAAGTATCCAGATCTCGGAATACAGCAGTTTGTTCACCACTGCTTGTATCATCCAGACGAATATCATCTGTTAAAAAAAAGAGAATAATTACAAAACTGCTTAGGCCTTAGAAAGAAAATTATGAGTAAAACGAAAAGAAAAACCAAATTTGTACTTCTTGCCAGTGTCTAATTATTTCTGTTTTTCCCCCAAATAATTCTCTAAACTACTTTGTCAAAGATGGATTTTACATTGCAGAATAAATAAAATTAAGTGACTGACAACGGAAGTCCATGTAAGTCAAGCCTAAGGATGAACAAGAGAATTCAGTAACTGGTGGTCCGTCTTGAGATGTTAGAAGTCATTTATTCAAGTACTTTTCCAATCAATTTAACTAGCGCAAATGCGTTTACTCACTTATGCATTTTATCTTGTTTCTTTCAATATTTCCCTGGTGCACATCAATTTTTTATAACAGGTTTTTCACACAGACCTTTCAATGGAAATATTTCTTCATCAGTTTGACTATCTAAGATAGCTGTAGATTGGCAGACTTGCATTATTATTCATACTGAGTAGTGATCGGAGGTGAACTACAAAAACCAGATCTTAATTTCACTCCAATCACCTAGGGCTTTGCTTAACTGTATTTATGTCAGCACGTATAATGAATAAACTATAGATATCTTTTCATTTAGTGAATATGTGTGCCCATTTATGTCTACAATACGACACTAGCTGTCAATTTTAATAGCTAGTCCGATTGTTATAAACTTTGTGATTGTTAAAAAGGTAAACAGTACAAGCTACAACCTTGTACAGAAGTGCATCGGTCCAAATCGCCATGCGTTGAACAGTGAAAAGACAAAAGCAGATAATGAAAGGCAGCCAAATAGAAAAAAAGTATGACAGCAAGAAGAAGAATGAAGTAGCGATGTAAACAATAATTAACGAAATACAAAAGAGAGAAACGTAAAGTGCACAAATATAAAGCGAAAGAAAATTATCATACATACCTGAATTACTAATATCGATAACGGAAGTTGTTTCACTACTAGAATGCACGCTTAGCTGAGGATCCAAAGTTTCAGTGGATTGACTGAAGATAACCTATTTAATAGCCAAAAAAGAAAACACATAAAAGTTGTTTGAAAGATGAAAATCCAAAAACAAAATACCTGCATTTACACGAAACTACTCAGATATATATAGATAACATGTTAGGTACGATGAAAGTGAAAAGTATACTAATATTAACATCACTGAATAAAAAAGCCAGTTATTATACCATTCACCTCATGACTAGCAGAATGTAAGAATGTTCTCAAGAAAATATCCAAAAGTGTACGGAACACTAGAAACCAGTGACCGCTGGATAGACATTTTACAAAACTTTTCAGTAGAGTGCATCTTAGAATTCCGAATTATGTACTACAGTATAGACACTATTTTTAAACGAATGACCAAAAGAATGCTGTAAACTAAGGGTAAGTATTTAAACTGCACATAGAACGAAAAAAATGGAACGTGATGATAAGCTACGGTGCCATGTTATCAATTTTCAGGTGATCAAACAAGTCACAAAAAAATACAGTTGATTTACAGGAGTGATGGAACCTAAAAACATACTCGACATTCATCCTGTAACGAATTTCTGCATACAATGGTTGAAAGAATAAGTTCTAAAAGACTTAGCAATTACCGGACTATTAGCGATATCTGAATTCACACTAATTTGAAGACATCATATAGAAGGAGATTCTTATTTTACTAATATGAACTAAAGTCAAGATTTGACCGAATGGTTTTTATAAATAGTTGGCACTAGATTATAAAAAAAAACTAGATACAAATCTCAGGAAATTTTTAAAAAATCTATGTTTCGCCTAGTTCATGCTCATTCGTGGGAATAAATAGGTAAAAGTATTTTTTACTATGGATTAAAGTCAGTTGGAGAGCCATGGAAAACCTACGCGTATTGGACAGCTGATTCATCTTAGTCAGAGATATAATTGTAATGTGAATCATTGGTAATAACCCTTCTTAGTAATGTGAACTCACGGTCCGACAAGAGATCAAATCGCGGTATAGTACGGCCATCATCCAGTGCCACTGGTGGAAATCCGACTCGTTCGCAAGTTGCTTGATCCCTCAGGTCACGACTTCTCACTAGGATTTTGGAAAATCCATTTAGGAGCAGCGTATTAATGAGGACTGAAAAGTGATTCACCTGATGGCTTGTAAAGACTTATTCATCGCATATATGCACTGCTAAGGAATCCCAAAGTAGTGCAAAACAGATGGTCACGGGAGAGCAGCCAATTTTATGTTGTCTAGTCTTGAATGTTGACCAAACTCTGCTGATCATTTTGCAATCTGGCAGCCAAGCTAGGAGGTTCATCATTGCGGTGCAATCAACTGACATCTAGCCAAGTGCACCGCGATGCTGAGTCAGCTAGCGTGATGGCCATATTGCAAAATGATCGGTAAGATTCGGTCAGCACTCAGCACTAGACATGAAATTGGTTGCTCTCCCGTGAAAAAATCAATGTATGTAATCCCGTCCTTTAGGAGGTCAATCGTGGCCCGAATTGCTCACTGGTAACGTTGCTGGCTACAACACTAGATGACGTGGGTTAGAATTTCAGAGGAGATATCAGTTCCCTCGAGGTTGCAGATACGCCTTGATGACGAGTGCCAACGAATATGAAACCTAGGTTCAGGACTTCCAGTAGATCACCTACGGTCAACTGACATATATGCACATAATTTCTACCTGTAGCTTCATAAGCAAACAGAAATGATGCTGATATAGGTCGGTTTCAGCGCCTTTTGAACGCAGCAAAAAAATAATGTTCAAAGAGCATTGATTTTCGAATATCATGATAATGTCAGTACAAAATATAAAGCTTGGTGAAACAAATGGATTAAACACTATGTTTTTTCATCTTTTGTCAATCAAAAGTGATTAGAGTTCAGCCAACTGCATACTATCTTTCCTATTCAAAAGGGTCGTATTTATTCATATGCGTAGGGATGTAGCGGTCAATTCTCCTTTGTATGACACGAAATGTTTTCGCATAATTTGAGTTTCATCGAAACTAATTTTGTGGATGCTAAGCAATCGCTCAGCTGTTTTCGAATCTCTGAACGTCTGCCAAGGTTTTAGGAATTCGTTTTAGCTTTGTTTTGACTAACAAAAAAAAGTATTTGATTTACATTTACTGCATTGATGAAAGTATCGTCAAAAGTGTACAGTGATTAGTTTGGCAAAACCAATTGTATGACGAGTGTCTACAACTAAAGTCTATGGTTACTGTCTTGTAAAAAAGCATATCTGACTCCTTCAAATTAATTTAACTAAACTGAATACATAAAAAGATGTCTATGGATTCGTTATACTGCCACCCTAACTAGCTGGATTTATGAACGTTGAATCTTTAAAGGAAGTAGATTTACAAAAGTACTGGCACCAAAAAATAAATGAGAAGACATGTAATCATAAAGTCGTTTACCGATGGGCTTCTCGGAGCACTAATACACTGCTGCGTGGGTAAACCAAAGCATCCAACCAAACGATAAAGCTTTTCACGCAAACGAGACTGAAAAAGGGAAAATATGTAGAAACTCCTTTTACAAATTTAGTAAGTGGAAAATAAAAAGTGAAATTAAATAGGGATGACAGAAAGAGTCCTCAAAATAGGAAATTGTCTCTTCAGAATGCCTGAGAATCGCCTAAGTAAGGATACAAGGACGTTTAAAAAGGTTCACAAATCGCTAGATAAATTTCTTAACCTGCAAATTAACCGAGACAATAATTTCAGAGAAGTCAGATCTGCAATCTTCTATCAAATTTTCTCAGAGCAATGTGAAAAAATCTTAAGAGCACTCAGAAAGTATTTGTGTCTACAACCGGTTAGGATTCAGTGTTAGGTTAGTAAGAAAGTTTACATCTGATTAAAAAAGTAAGTGAATTTTCAAGAATTACTATATAGAAGTGAACAGGTTGTTAAGAAAAACTGAAAAATGTGTATTTTACTTGAAAGAAACTGCAAGAAACCACTGGGAAACAAAACCAAAAACATTAGGATAAGTTTAGAGATTCACCAACTTTAACAGATAAAAAGAATAATTTGTATAACAAAGTGGTATCAATATAGGTATCAGAAATCTAAAGCAGTTCGAAGCGTAATAGCACGGCAGTTCAGCACCATCAGTTTTAATAGTCAACAAATTATACGGCAGTCACGTATCTTCCTACATATAAGTATTTTTTGCGAACGAAAATCACTCAGAAGTAGCAACAGATCAATCTAAGGATCGTAAAATATTCATCCCTTAAAAGTTATCAAGCTTGAATGTGGCATAACTTAGCTTAGTGGCCCCATTGTAAACGTGATCGATAAACTTGAATAACTTTAAAGGTCATCCTAGCAACAAATGAAATAACCAATCAGACTTCGCTTTTTTATGAAAATCTCTTTCCAGCCGAAATGGAGAAACCTAATTGGTTATTTCTGTCGATGCTAAAGTGGCCTTTAAAGTCACCTATAAACTTCGATCAGTCAATACTGAGCACTTCGAACTTGACAATTACATTGGTAACCGACTTGTGACTGAACTATGTGAATAATCCAGTTAAACATAGAGTCAGTGATGACCTAAACAGTTAAGTAGTAAAGTCAACATCTTCAGTAATGAATCATCTGGGTAACACCATTTTCTTGCTAATGGGTACAATAAACACCTTACTCAGGTCAAGGGCTTGTTATCAGCCAAATCTTAACATCAAAAGCTGGGATTTTCATTTCTACCTAGAGCAGTCTCATAAAATCAAAGAATAAGAACTGTTTTTCACGGTTAAATACCATTAATTTTAATACAAGTAACTTTGTCATAAAGACACAAAAACAAACCTCAGTACAATTGTTGGTGGATGTATAGAAAGTCGGGGTATGGTTACTTTGACGTCTAACACATACAAAGAATAACAGTTTCTATACTGAAAATGCTAGTTATGATACTGATGATGAAATAGTTCTACTGAAGCGGGAACATCACTTTTGAAAAAATGAGAAATGTTCATTTGACGGAGTTTTAAGCGAGTAAAGTGAAACTATTAGTAGGCCAGCGGATATGCCTACTTTGATGTGTCGTGACCAAATCACGAAATCGTAACAGTTGCTGACTTTTGGATTTAAATCCTATATGAGAACGCTGGCTTCCAGGTTATGTTCCACAAAATATGTGAAAGACTTATAGGGTGACATTGCTCGAAATCCCCAATGATAATATATAAGTACGAACACCTTTTACCTTCTAAACTCTTAAAACCCTTATTTTTCTGGTATTCACTCACTTGACTAAGTTTAACCATTGGTTTCAATATCTGATGTTAAGTTTGGCAAAGTGAAATCGTGTAACACTGTAAAGTCCTATGTTGTTTAATTGTTCCCTTGTGGCCTGCACGTGTTCAACATGAAAAAGACCATTTAAACTGCATGCCGAAAATAGCATTCCAGGCCTGCAATATTAAGGGTAACTAATCGAAGTAACTTCAATTCAAGGGAATTCAAATGAAATTAGGATCATGGAAACAGAAATGTAAAAAGGTAAACACCTAGAAAATTTCATGCATTAAGAAATACAGTAACCATTTAATTGGAATAAGGTAAAAGAAGTCACAAATACCTGACAGTTCCTGGTTTATTCCATGTACCAGAAGCTGAGACAAATGTTTCAACTAACCCAATATCGCTGACATCGTTAAAATCTCTTTTGTTTCCCTTCAATGGAGGCAGATCACAGACTGTACCATCTAGTTTTGGGGCGTTTTCTGGAGTTATTTGTGAAGAAGAGTTCGGAGCATATTCAGGAGCTAGTAATGGTGCTTCCTGAAAAACATCAAAGGTAAAGTCTAAGACAGGACCAGCAAGTTCTAGTCTAGGAGGTTCACTTTCCGGAAGTGGGACAGCCACAGCTGCGGCTGCTACTGCGTAGTCCAAAATACGACCGCTTCCTGAAGGATCCAAACCAGGTAACGCATAGGCAGGAGTTTCTGGAACAGATGTCAGCACAGATGAACGGGAAACAGTGACTTGCAAGATCGGAATCACGTAGGACCACAAATTAGTCTGACATAAAAAGGAGAGAATCAAAAGCGAATTATACGAAGGTTGATTCAGAGAAGTTAATGTGTGAAAAAAGAAGGAAAACATAAATATTTCTCTTGAACATACAGCAGTTTATAGATGGCTACTGTGAGAATAACCTGATTCAAACTGCTAGTCAAACAACAGCTGCGAAGAAATAGTTAAGTCACAGTGATAAAAACAAGGTCGTTAAAAAAGGTAGCGGGATTAAATAACTCAAACAGACCCATTAAACATCCTATATTCATGATACATAGTGGCTAGCAATGGGATCCAGGACGTGTCATTCGTCCTATTTGGGACTCGTCAGCTGAATGTACCTGGTTCCCAGTGGGACTCAAACTCAAGACCGATTGCTTCAAACGCCAGAGCGTTATCCACTAGACCACCGAGCCACAATAACCACTTCTTGTGCGACAGATGCTGTTGCTTTTATTATCCCATCGTGGATTGCACCGAATTGATCGGTCTCTATTGGTATATTGGCTCTTGCGTGGATGCCTCGATATTCCCTGTGTTTCAATTATACATTCATGATGGACAGTCCCGAATTGGACGAAACGTGAGTCCTAGATCCCACTGCTAACCACTATCCATCAAGAATATTTAATTGAAACACAGGCAATATCAAGGCATCCACACAGGAGCCCATATGCCAATACAGACTGGTCGATTGGGTCCACTCAACGACGGGATAATAGAAGTAGCAACATTAAACACTATGTTTAGTAACTACGACTACACATAAAAGTTAGTTTCATCTACCATAAAAATAATATTTTTAAATTTGCTTTTACCTGGAGAAGTGACTAAATATTCTTGAAATTCGATTCAAAATAAAGTAACGGATTTAAGTCACCTTTGGTTATTCGCCTTTCGAAAACCGAATACTTGTGCTACATCTGCTACATACCACATATTAGGTATTTTATTCCATTCAACTGAGTAAACAAGGTTAGCAAAAGTCAAGGAAACAATTGTCTGACTTACTCTAAGAAACTGACTGACAACTGATGCAATAAAATTTTGTAACGAAAACTCCAAATCCGCTTGGTTGATATCGGCTTGTTGTAATAACAAATGGGCAACTTTGAGTAAAGGCAACTGAAGACATGGTGGTCCAGAAACTAACAGCTGAAATGGAAGAAAACCTGTTTCTGAAAGTATAAACGAAAGTTATGCAGTTCACTCACCTACACTGCTTCAAAAGACGATCTGAGTCTTAAATTATAAATCATTTAGGAGTGAAAAAATCCCTTAAAAGTCAGATGTACCTAAGGTCACGTACATCATTAAATAAGAATGACGGAAGTTGGCATTCCCAGCGATCATCACTTGTCGTTTTTACTTCAAACGACAACTGAATAGGCCCATACACCGCTACATGAGTTAAAGCAGAGACCATCAAATAAGTACAACGTACTAGCTCGGTACCTCTTATGCTTTTGTTCCAAAACTTGTCAAATGGTGAAAATTTGATCGATAGACTCTTGTTCAGGTCCGAAACTCATCTGACCTCATCGATTTCATCGTTATCGGTATCGGATAACAAAAGACCCTATTATTTTAGATACGATGTAAGTCAAACTCATTCCTCTGTATTTGTCACATGAAGGCTTCCTACAGTCTTTATGAACTGACATTATCAGCAATATGGACCAGTAGTCTGATAGACTCGCCATATCTCCACTACACTACTGGGTGATTTTCTACTTCTATCCTCACAAACTTCTGATGGCGAATCGCCAGATCACGATGTAACAAACCGCTTCGGATTACCTACAGTGCTCTCAACCTTTGAAATAGTTAAGAAATGACTTTCACATTCCATTCAAGTTCGGACTGAATTTCGCGCAACTAGAGCATGACCATGAGGCAGTTGGGCTATTCTTTAAATTGTTTAAGCCACCTGTCCCGAAGTGTATTGATAAACCATTTTTTCAGCGATAGTCACCGACATTCGATTTCTTCGTGCTAGTTCCTTGAATAAGTCAAAGAAAGACCCATAAATACCTGATGCATTTGCACCATAAATCTTTTTCATCACATATTAGTCTTAGTGATGATTTCGAACAGGAAATAAAGGACCCTTAAAATTTTATATGAGTAGGGCTTCAATGAAGCCCATTTTCCGATATTCCAGCTTTTATGAGAGGTCCGAAATTCAGCAACTCAACGATCGATCGTTATACAGACTCTACGTTTCTAAGGGATACAGCATATATGATATAGCAGTTGATCCAAAAAAAACTTCAACAATTAGTTTAGTCAATAATTTCACGTCCAATACTTACACCTTTGATGAGTACATCAAATTTCAAAAACCATTTTCTACCCTAGAAATGTATGATAATGACGGTGAATACGATTTAGTCCACCACTGATACACAAACTTTTACGTAGGCAAATTTAGCCGAAATGTTTTCATGGGCTCAGCATCACTTGACAAGCATACAAAGAGTGAAGGATTTACACGAATAAAAAGACAAAAGAACTGGGCGGTCAGTTAGCTGAGACCTGATTATGGGATAGTTTATTCAAGCATAAGCCTAAAAGCCTGTTCCAATTCAAGAATCTTGCTCAAGTTTGAACTCAAGATTTGCGGAATTTTCAACAACCCATTTTTAAAATAATTCATAGGAAACCGCTCAACCAAATAAATATTTTGAAAGCCAACTGCTCCTATGAAAAGATGACATATCGAGGTACACAAAAATCACACTGACCGATGTAAAATAAACATAATGCGTGATGACCGGTAACTGGTTTTTTGAACTCAATTACCGTATGACAATCCGGTCTAAACATTTCCATCAGAAATCGACACTGCAACACGGAGTATAAAAAAATCAAAATGCAATACATAAAGATTGCGATGAACCCCCAGATGTTTAAGGTATTCCTAGTCTATTACGAAGCCGAAAATGTGGTGGCTAACTTTCATATCAAGTATCCAGCACTGGGACCAATGAATCAGCTTAACGTGATTCAACATAACTTTGGAATTTATAACTTAGTATCGTAGATAATGAGGGTATAAAAGCTGCAAGCAGTAAATACTAAAACCAGTATATGATATTTTAAGCGGACCAGTATAAGATAATAACCCTGAAACTCATTTTGCATAGGAAAACATTTCAAAATCTATTTGAACATCACCTCTAGTGTAGTATGCCAAGAAGGTGAAGTATTACGAGTATATTTCTGTTCACGGTATTTGATCAAGAATCTACTCAATTTATTCAATTCTAACGAAGGGATTTAAAGTTTAGTAGTGAGCATGTAGACAAATGGAGAGTGAACTCACCATATTAATGTGCTTCAGCATACGTGGTGTATTTGATCCACAACCTTCTAACAGATAACATATAACACATTTACTCCACTGATCAACATCCTTCGAAAAATTACCACAGGCGTACAGTCGAAGTATGAGTGCTAAATTATTAAACAGAACTGGATCTATTTTTAGTGCAGCTTGAGCAAGTGATTCAGCAGCCTATAACAGTAGAAAGCAACAAAAAAAAATACGAAAATAGCCTTAAGTATATGAAAACTAGCCTGTTTATATATATATATATATATATATATATATATATATATATATATATAATAAATTTATGCACGTACTACTAAATATAAAAACTTTACAATGTTGTAATTAACTCATATTCTGTGCGAGGAAGAAGGTAGTAGAGATGAACTAACTAATCAACTTTGGCTTTTGAAAGCAAACTAAACAAAGATTGCACAGCTTGCTGTTACTAAGTATAATCAATCTAATTGGTGATGTAACTGTCCACCTAAGTTAACTCTGGGTTTTCAAAAAAGTTGTAGATGGAGCAAAATATTCTTATCTTTTATATGTAATTTATACTTTATTTTATCATGGATACCTATGCACCGTCTCTCTTCAATTGATGCAGATTATTATGCACAGTATTACCGAAATACCTTTCAGAATAAAGCCATTATTATTACTATTTGACATATATATGATTAAACACGGGATTGTTCTCCTGTATTTCTAAAAAAAGTTTACTGATGACAATAAATTTATTTCACAACATTTCGTTTTAACACTAATGAGGATTGGCGTTTTTCCGGAAGCATACTGTACGCTGGCAAAACCAATCTCATTAATAAATAACCTAAATAACAATGTTGATATCAAGAAAAATAATCTGAACACAAATAAAAAAGGAAAGCGAAGTTTCGCTTGTTTCGTTGCCATTTATTGTTAAATATCCTGTAAACAACTATTACTGACTTCAGTGGTTGTTTGTTCAGAGATCACAATATTTCCCTAACTCTAATTAACATATATAGTAGAAAATGAGTTCCACCATATTAACAGTTATTTGTAAACTACTAGAATCTGTGTTAATTATTTAAAGGTTTGACATTCCTAGGTCCCTTCGCCAAATGCTTTGGTAATTGAGTACCGCTGAAAACCATCAAAATAAATAAAAAGAAACACTCATCGAATTTATCTTTATTTTCGGTCATCATTCGAGCAAAAACTACTTCAGTCTGTTAACAAAGTATGATACGATATAATGTTATAATTTATATTGACCCGCCGTTTGCTAGACCGAATCGTTCAATCACTATAGACTACCGTGAGTAGTATATAACAAAGACTTAAATAATATCTACAAGATATATATATACACACCTGAATGCAAACGGGATTTTTCGGCCGTAGAACAGGTGATTTAGGAATTGAATTTGCATCACGGTTATTATTTCCTGTGCTTATTGTATTTAAATTTGACGTTGATTCAGTTACACTGAAAACGCCATTTGATGAACAGTTACCAAAAGTCCTATACTATCCGTTCTCATTTTCAAATTTGATACTAGACTTGAAGTTGAGTTTGAAAATGAAGTATGTGGGGTATAAGAGCACGACGTCCATGAACCAAGCGCTCGAGGGATAACATTCAGTGATCCACAAACACCCCGACCTAGAAAGCCACCTTGTAGAAAGCTAATTTGTTCAGAATTTGCATCATACGGATTGATTGGAACCGCTGTAGATGGATCTTCATCCCATGCCGTAATTAACATTGGCATTAGAGTAAGCAAAACAATAGGAAATGATATTTGAATCGGTATACCCATACGTCCATACGGTACTACCAAAGGATGAGTAAGGAATGGGATTAATATTATGAGTAAACGGCAAGCTTGGTCCACTAGATTTGGTGAAGAACAACCCTGTACAGATGAAGGAAATTAGGACATAAAAACTTGGAAACAAAGTGTTGTGTAAAAAGAAATATATATTACTACGTTCGTTAAAAAGATGGCGTAATTCAAAGCAGTTGGTAATAAAAGAACGAAAGTAACATTTCTTAAGAAATTCATCTTAGTAATATTACCCGGTGTTATTTGGCGCTATAAACAGTATACAAGTTTATTTTATTGCATTTAACCAGAAATACCACATAGTAAAAACGAATTACACTACTGTTGAAGTTCTTAACCCTGCAATTGTTATTCAATGAACATTCATATAAGATACCGATTGAGGTTAACTCATTAACTTCGGTGCACACTTTAAAAAATATTCAATGTCCATTTCTGTGCACTACTAGATTACATTATTGAATAGATAAACAAATAAAACTAACGTTTGATTCAGAAGTGGAGGGTTAGTGTTACAATAATATGAACGTAGAAAATGGAAAATGCGTAGACAAATAATTCTGTATTAGATTAGTTTATTCGATGTAGAAGTCAGTGATACAATATTGTCTGTTAACGACGTTTTAGGCACAATTTACTCTCCATATCAATATGATTATGATTGGACGCTATAAAAAATAATCAATTAGCAATAGTTCAAAGTGGATTTGATCAACACGGAAAAACACAACTCCAATAAATCCATTTTTCATAATGCTAAATGACGACATTGAACTATCTTATCAGTCTGGACACTCTCTCTTTAACTATTTATTCGAGGGGTTGAACCCAACACACATAAATTATGGTAGTTAGTTAGGTAGTACACGAAGCACTGAGACAAACAAAACCAACGTCGAACCTCGTACACAAGTACAATAGTTCAAGATGCCACATTTTAACATAACACGGAAAGAATAAATGGGTAGAATAAAAAGAGTGATGCAAAAGCAGACAAGTGTATGAATGGAGAAATAATTTGAAAACGAAAGTGGAGATGTTCAAGCTTTAGAAGACATCAAAAAGTGAACACATCTGTGCCATTTTTACCCATTTTCAGCACTGACACAATGTGTTGTTATTCTGGCGAAATTGGAAAATGGTCCATTGAAAGAACACATTGCCAATATGGAGTTGCATCACACAGTTGCTAATGAAGCTTTCAATATCGTTCATCGTATTCGAAAAACAATACTACGTTTAGCTCGCTAACGTCTGCTAGGATTGTCGCCACAAGGTTGATTGAACCCGAACTGTACATTCAGAAAGATCGTGTTCAAACGTTATTCCTCCCTTGGCTTTCAGCAAACTATAGGCCACTTCTGTCTTCGTTATTCACTGTCTTTTCGTTCGGCACCAGATTATTCATCTGAGTATATGTCATTTCAATATTGATAAATTTAAGAATGAAAACTTAATTTCCTTACAGTCTCTAAATCTCACGCCATTTTGAAAATGTATATGACACTGACGTGGCTTGATTCTGCGCTGTACAAATATACTTTACAATTGTGAAACATGATGGGAATTTACTGAAAAGAATATTCTTCGCTCAGATTGTTGCTTTTTTCTCAACGTTATGAGAATCTTTAGATGTTTGAAATCTAATAATTATCTAATGCACTAACCTGCACATGGTTGCTGATTTCTTTTATTACTACTATTATAATTCTACTGGAGTAAGAAATATAACGGTCCATAGGCGAAAAAATGTTAATTTAGGTAGACAAAGAAACTAACCATGGATTACGAAAGTCTGTTGGGCAACAGCTAAAATAGTTCCTTGGAATATGGTCATAAACATTTCCTAGTGGAGAAGTCAAATTTGTCAGGGCAAACTCCAGATGTTTTATGCGGTTTAAAAAAAAGTTTAGTGAGTTACGTGATGTGTAGTAATCAAATTAGAAAGCAGTCTAACACCTAGAAGGAAATTCCAGCTCAGAGATAGCCCGGATTAAAAATGGCACTTGTGGTGTGTCTATTATGTGATATTGTGAAGGTGTATCCCACTGTCAAACTGAAGAATACGACGACATGACTGTCCACTGCTCTGGAAAATGAGTTAAGCGTAAAATTTCTCAACATGATATGTATCATATTGTTTTCACACCAGCACAGAAATTAATACACTCTAGGCTATGTATTTTAGTGCAGATGATCTTCGATCGTTTAAACGCAATAACAGCATCAATAAATCACAACAAGTAAAAGTTAACAAAAGACTTGCAATAGAGAGCAGAGAGAAAAATGAGCTTACTTTGATAACTAAACTGAGTATCCCAGGAAAATGTGGGTTCCAATGTAACTGACTAAGCATTTTTTGAGCTCTGTCGCTAAGATTTATTTTCGGGCCATTCGATTCAGCATACGCCATTGATAGTTGGTTCAAATCCGACGCACATACGCTTGGAATAACAAGACTCAAAAGTTTTAAGCCAACTAAATACTCATGCTCAAAATCTGATTCCAACAGCAAAACTCCAGTCCAAAAGATCCCAATAACTAAGTCAGCACGCTCTCCCGCAGATAACAAGCATACACTGCTTTTGTTATTACTACTACAACTATTTAACTTAGGTGTGGATGTCATCGATGCGATAGATTTCCTTGTTAAATGACTGAAAAATATTTAAAAATAAACAGTCACTGCATGATATATCGATGAAGAATAATGTGAGGAACAGATGGTTACTATCTGTAGTAATAATAATACAAGTCATTTCTTATGCATTACACCAGGGGAAAAAATGGATTTCTCCATCCAAGTTGCCAGAGGAAATGGATCAGGAAAGGCAGATTAATCCGACAGAATTTTTTTCTACCACACGCTAATAACAACAATAAGAATAATAATGATGTAAAATCTGGAGCTTTCCTCAGTGTCCAAGCAAGTCAACTATTTTAACTATTTAACATGAAGCAGTACAATGTAGTGGCAAAACGCTCATAAAAGTATCTATTTACCTCATTTTAATGAGTTACTTTTCTCATACTTGCTTGACTCATCTTACTATAATGGCCTAATGCATTTTTCAGAGTAGCTTGTATCATAACATTAACTATGCCTTGAGCTGAACAGATTTTACTTCCACCTGACGTAAGCAAGGGATAATTAGGATGAGTGAAAATAAAGCATAACGAGTTCTTTGATTGACACACTGAACATTATTAGAAGTTTGGTTTCAGCAGCTGAGTTATGCAGACTTTTAATCTGAACATATATTCAGTGGTTTGATCATTGATACACGAACTCACAGTTATTAAGTGCTGCTCTTTTTTAATTTCTTTTACAAACATACACAGCCTTAAAGAACTCATTCGCCTTTGATTTAAACAATCAAATAACAGTTATCGTTGGCTTTTAGGTCTTGAAGTCTAATATATGAAGCCGTATGTCGACTTAATTTACATAATAAGATACAAAGTTTGGAAGCTAAAAAAATCTAAACAACAATATTGATTTCAATAAAAGAAATTTACCTAGAAGTAGATGCAACTGATGTAGGTGATGTGTTTTCTAAGGTTGGAGTAGTTGCTTGACTTGATTTCAACATAGGTGGATCACTGACTGGCACTACAGAGCTTAAATGGCATGAACGATTTCCAATAAAAGAGGAAGATTTAGAATGACGATGAAAATGACGACGATCAGACACTGAAACTATGTTTTGAACAGACTTACGTCCGTTTCCATTCATTGAACCAGATGTTGGAGATGCAGGGTCAACACTGAAGGTGGAAACAGGTTCCAATAGGCTATCACTTTTAAATTTTAAGTGATGAATAGCTGCTTCTTGTGTAACAAGAAGTTCAGCAACATAACCCTGAAGTAAAATTATGCCAATTAGGAATTATGCAATGAGGTGTATGTAAAACTCAGTAGTCCTTTTTAGAACAGTATAAAAAGAAAAATAATGAATAAAAAACAATTTTTTTTTAGCAACTTTATACGTTAAAAGGCAATCGATAAGTCCCAGAACTAAGTTTCATACTCCTTAATATTAACTAAATAGAAATATTTGTGAACTAAAATCACATTTCCTCTAAGCCTCGAACCCATAAACGTAGTACTGTGGTTAGAAGTCGAATATGAACTGTTCTGAACCAATTATCTATAAAGCATGATCATGTATATTACTACAACTACTAAATGAAGCCTACCAATTTAACATCACTTGTATCTGGAATGAAAGGCTTCCATCAGCATTGTTTGGCTAGTGAAACAAGTGATGCGACAATGTTATAACGATAAAAAACAACAAGAAGTGAACATTGGCTGATTTAGAATATATAAGAATGTAAAAGGAATGATGACAAGTCTGTTGAACTATAGTACAGTAAAGCTATTGTCCACTATTACTAAAACCTTTGGATGTACTTAGCTATCACTACAAAAACTAGAAGTAATAAGATTTGAAGAGTATCACTTTTTTTAAAAAAAAAGGGAGAACATAAATGTTACGTAGAAATAAAGACCAGCAGTCTATTTATAAGCTATGAAGCAGCATACTTATCAAAAGAGTTCACCGACAACAGACATAAGTTGTGTGCGTATTTCTCTCGTTTTAAAAAGTAAATATTAGAACTCCCTACTTTCTGGCTGCACAATCTATCCATAGCCTTAGAAAACTAAAATAAATCAATTATGGACATGTAGGATATGCAGCCGACCGATTCCTTTGAGCTCCAATGAAATACTAATCTTAACGTGAGTGAAACATATTTTAGGATTCGAAAAAAAGTTTTTTTTTAAAATACGCTTAAAAGTCAGTGTCACCGTCTTATACAACATGAAATTTAGTAAAATATCCAAATAAAACATTTCAATAAACAGAAACCTAATATTCATTTAAGAATAAGAAAGAATTTATTCACCTGCATTTCTTCATTCCCATCAGACACTGTTTCACCTAATCTAGCTAATAAGCGTGATAGAGACTTTTTGTCTAAATGAGCTCCAAGAGCACGATGAATTTGTAAAGAACGACTGGCATAGTGTCGACTAGGACAAGATAACCCGGTATTCAAAGCAGCCTGAGATAAACGCGCCACCAAACAATAGTTTGAATAATTAGAGTTTGTATCCTTGTTATAATCGTCTTGGTTAGTTATACCTCGTCTGTTATGATCATGTGGTGGACCGTGTAGACACTGCAAACACTTTTCAGCCTCTTCTGAACCAACTTCCGATAAAGCAAGTATACGAGCGACAAGTTTAACAAGTTGTTCAAGTGAATTCATACTGCTCTTTGTTTTGATTGTAGAATCTCTCATTTCTGATTTTTCACTGGTAATAAACTGATTGAATTCGTATTGGTAAGTAGACTGCATGGTAGAATTAGATGGATTACGTTGTAGGTTGAAATCCTCCCAAGTCCATAAAGCTTGTCCTGAACTAACATTTGAAAAAAGGAGACGATAGAAAACGAAGTGTAAACACTACTCAATATAACAAGAACACCAATCACATTACGATAAATGAATAGAGATTGAAGTGGAAAGTTCATAAATCGTGACTCGAAAAAGACTGAAATAGACACCAGAATACACTTTAAGAAAATATCATATAATAAAAAAGAAAATTATAGTTATCACCACATCAAACTCTCATAAACTATACAAAGGTTTCAAACAAGGAGCATACTACTTCAATCACAGATAATGCACGGTTAATCGAACACAGAAGACGATAACTCTCTTCCGCCCATCACTATAAGCTACCTCCAAGGGTGTAGGCAAGGGCACTTAATAACTTTTCGCATTTCATGAACTGAAATAAGAGAGAGAAGCTAACTGATATTTATCTACAAATCAAACTGTATTCCATCATCAGAAAATCCAGGATCATGACTGCTTGAACACGCAAGCTCACAAGCTCTCCATAAAGCACAATTACAAATACACGTATACTGAAGAATACACGTAATCCAACACACAACAGATGCAAATTTACGAAATAGCTACTTTGAAAAAGAAGACATAGACATTTATAACAAAGCAACGAATGTGAAAAAAGCAGGATTCAATGAATTCATAAATTTCAGCAGCACTCGTCAATTGGATACTCTACATACCTAATGATATATATACCGTTAAACAATGGAAAGGAATGTACACACACACATATATATACATATATAACGTAGACTGAGACAGATTTAGGTGTAACAACATAGAAGTGAACAGTTTTTACTGCTCAAATGGTAATACAAAGGGTAGAAATGGATATTCAAAATTGAATGGGTTGGGGATGGGTTAACTAATTATAAACATTTAGATCATAGGTAATTTGTTTGGTTGTAGCTAGCAGACCATAATCCTTATAATGATAGGTTAACTGAGTTTGGATGATAGTGGATTTCAGGAAGGAAAATAATTATAGTAAAAATAATAATTGTTATCGATGGTATTACACCGTCGTTGATTGGACCGTCTTGATCAGTCTCTGTTGGCATATGGGCTACTGTGAGGATGCCTCGACGTTGCCTGTGTTTTAATTATGTATAGTAATGATGGGTCAAAACCAGGATCGGAAAAACAAGGCAGGCTTTCATCAATCTGAAATCAGTGTGCAGATCTACTCCACTCCACTCCACTCCACCCCACCCCACCCAGCACAAAGCCGGAATGAGATCCGGATTTTCAACACCAATGTCAGTCAAGTCAGTGAGTGCTGCTATATGGTTCAGGGACTTGGCACGTCACGAAAAGCATTTCCAACAAACTACAAACATTCATCAACACCCACCGTCTACGCTCACTCGACACTGAATATGGAGGTCAGATGGCCAGAATAATAAGAATAAGCAACAAGCAACTCTGGCTGGCTGGCTGGCAACGAACTAACCAAGAAGCAATCGTCCTACAAATATGCAGAAGAAAGTGGAGATGGATTGGATTGAGCATACACTGAGAAGACCGATTGGGGACACCACCGGGCAGGCCGAGCCCTCGAGTGGAAGGCGAATAGGAAACGACGAGTTGGGTGTCCGAGGTGAAGGTGATATGGAGGAGATAGTGTGAGGAAGAAGTGAAAGCTTGTGGGCAGTCGTGAAGCGAGGTTGAAAAGACTGCAGAGAAGAGAGTGCAAAGGAGGCGTGTTACTGGAGCCCAATGTTCCACTTGGAACCCAAGGGTAAAATAATATTATAATGATGGGTAGTGGCTAGCAGTGGAATCCAGAATGCGCATCCTGGTGGGAACAATATCACTCACTGGGGGCAGGTATATCCAGCTGACGACTCCCAAATAGGACGAAATGAGCATCTTGGATTCCACTACCCATCATTATTAAAAATAATGTTGACACAGAGGTGAGAACTGAATCGATTGTGTGTCGATCACGTCATTCAAAACAAGATAGTTAATAGTACTTATGCAGACATAATAAGGAAACCAGGCGTATATTTAGATGAATATTACGATAACAATGGTAGTATGACTAAGGTCAATTAGGTGAAACAAATCAGGGAAGGAAAACAAAATATCAGATGGGTGATAATTAAGAGCGAAGAGCAAGTAAGAAAGATCAAGTATGATTAGGCAATGTTGTAATGACTGCCATGACAGATTCAAGCTGACTATCATTTTCTTCTAAATGCAGAGGTTTGGTTTGACAACTCGAATTGTGCAGGCTTCTGCATACCCAAGCAACTTTTTATTTGGTTGTCTACAGATAACCGTAAACGACTTACCGGCATCAATATCATGTCCATAGTCCATTAGGTGTTTCGTTAAAGCTGTTCACTTCTATGTTGTTACACTTAAATCTGTCTCAGTCTACGTATGTATATATTCATGAGTGCATGTTCCTTTCCATTGTTTAACGGTATATATAATCAAGTATGTAGAGTATCCAGTTGACGAGTACTACTGAAATTTATGAATTCATTGAATCCTGCTTCTTTCACTTTCGTTGCTTGTTTTAAATTTGTATCGGGAAACAAATGTTTTCAACTAGACATTTACGCATAAACAACGCTACATAGAAAAACTCAGTAGTGAAAATGTGATTATTTTGTTGTCTACAAGTTAGTGTACTACCATTAGTTTCTTGAGACTATTGGAAATATACATATATGGATAGGTAATGTTGTAGTTAAGTATGCTGAACAACTTACCATTCCAAAAGTACAGACTTAAGTTTTTGAATAGATTCTTCTAAAAGTTTTAAATCAGATTCTTTGAATGTTTTAGTTTTTTCTGCTTTCAAAGAATGACCATTAGTGGACTGAATACGGTTTGGATTGACTGTTTTCAAAGATCGTGAATTAGTATAAACGGATGTAGGCCCGAAAGCATTTGTAGGTGTTTTGCTGAGCGATAGATACTTTTCTGAAACATCAGAATTCTGATTAGAATTATGCACTGGTTGATCGTTATAACAAATTGATTCAGAGGTGTTAACTTCTTGATGACGTGGAATCAAAGTTGCTGTGCTAGTGAGACTAAATGTAGAGTCACTCAAACGACCATGTTTTATCAATGTTGTTGAATGAGTTTGAAAATTCCCAATAATTGGTGGACTACTATTAGGTGAAGATGGACTAGCAGCTAATGGAGATATAATATCAATATCTTTTAATGGTAATAGATCAGGTGAAGTTGTATGATAAGCTGCCTCATTTTCAGTAGAAGATATATTTCTGTAGTTTTCACTATCTTCACATTTAACAGCCCTGCTTGAAATCAGAGGTGAGGAAAATACATTGTCTCTTTGATCTGGGATAAAAGGATCAATAACCAAGCTGAATTTCTCCTGTAGTCGAGAAAAAGATGAAAACGTTACTAGAAGTAAGATGAAATACAGTGAAAATAATAGTTATCGAATTCAAATATCTTAAAGTGAATTCATTTTATTGGTTTTTATCACCACGCAATGTGATACAGAATATCAACTACTTACACGATATGGTCCACCATCGAAAGTCAGGCGATAATCCTGAACTCGAGGACCAGGTAGAGCAGAAGGATGAGCAAGGCGACGAAGATTGGCTTCCAATTCTAGTCGTAACAAATGCAGTGCATCATGATGTGGACAAACTTGGTCTAATAGGGATACAAGTAATTGTTTACATTCTTCTTGTACGAGGGCCCGGCAATGATCAATACCTATTGATTTAAGAAAAAAAGGAAACATTATGCCTGACTATTACGAATACGGCTTACATATGAAACAGTATACACCCTAAAGTAGAACGCTGAAGGAGGATAGACCGGTATATCAAATAACTATATTGTAGATAAAACTACAGAAAAAAATGTGACGAACTTTTTTAGTCTATCACGACAAACAATAGCTAACTGCTAATGGTCGCAGAGTGATTTCAAGAAAATCCTATACATTTCTTTCTTATTTTACAAATTAAAACTAAACCGCCAAAACTGAAAATCTTCACAGTGTACTAAATGAGTTTGTGTTGACAAACAATTTTAAAACAATTCATAAAAGTAATACCGAAAGGGAATGACCTAGTTGACAAAGCCTACTGACCTATAACGCGACCTACAACATAATGGCAAAGTTGAAACATCATCGAAGAAATTCGTTAGAAACTTTGGTATTATTCGAAATGAAAATCTTCAAAATAAAAACGAGGAAAATGTGAATATGGATTGTAACCTTCAAGGGATGCAAGTGGTTCGCACTTCTCTGTGGAACCACCATCGGAACTTAAGATCCAAAATCAAAATATCAGGAAAAATCAGGCAATCCTGATTGAGTAAAATAGAGGCAAATAAAACTCCATATGCATGAAATTCATTAACTATAAAGAAAAATCAACCAAATAATCACTCAACATAAAAAACAAGGATTGAATATACTGAGTAAGCTGCGATTTAAAAAAGCAGTGTTTACCTAGAAAAACACCCAAAAGCATCAAGGGTATGTGCTGAGTCCAATCCATTCGGATATCCCTGGAGTGAGTTAAACCGCCAGCCAAAATAAGAACCAAAGGTGACCTAGGTCCAGCAGGAGGCCAACTACCGCTAAAAACGACTGACCCACTAATGACTAAAGGTTCAGATAACCATAAACCAAGGGGAGCCTGATAGCCCCCGTTAACAGGCATAGGTAATGGTTTAGGGTTGAAATCGAATGATGATTGGCTGGCTGCATGACCTGTTTGCACATTTGAACACGTACACATACGAACAGAAACAGAAGGTTTGATATCCGTTTTATCAGAACTGATAGCATTCTTCTTATCTGTATTGGATACATTCAGTGGTAAAATACAAGTGTTGGGTCCTGTAGATCCTTTTGAAGAAAGACTTAGTATAGAAGAAATGCTGGTAGGAAGTGGTAATGGCAAAGGAGGAAGATCGGTTAGATTGGGTGGCAATGAAGCTGAATGTTGGTGAGGATCTATTCCAAGTGACGTAACAGTGTCACTTTTTGAATTACTGAACCATTTGAATCGCCTTTCTCTGTATTCTTTTAAGTACTTGGGCGGTCGCGAAATTCGGTTAGACATTTGTGCACGATTCACCTCAGTTACCTGGTTCGGTAAGGTAGTAGAAAAGATAGATCGGTCCTGAGAGTTGAATATTGCATCAGGGTGAGATAAGTTTGGAACGTCACAATCGGAAACAGAATCGCTTGATTCAAAATCTCTGGGAATGGGTGGTGTTAATAAGTTTGCGATATCTTTGGCACGCAGAGTAGCATATTTGTCATCAAAAGGCGGTCCACGCTTATTAAGACCTGCGAAAAATTTGAGAAAATAAAACGATTTCATGAGAGCACTGAATACATCTACCATTTCTGATATCCTTTAATAAATTAGTGTCAAATAAGTTAATTAAAACATCGGAAGTACATACAGTTAATATTTATTTACGTTACAGCATGTTTGAAACAAAACAATCCCAATATTTCGCATTTAAGTCTTGACCCAGCTTCTTCAGATAAGTAATCAAATTTTAAATGTCAAGGATTTGCAGATGAACTCAAAATTATTTTATTATTTGTCCCTTGGGTTCCTAATGGAACATAGGGCTTCAGTAGCACGTCTCCAGTGAACTCTGTTCTCTGAAATCTTTTGAACCTGGCTCCACGACTGCCCACAAGCTCTCATTTCCTCCTCGCCTGATCTCCTCCATGTCACCCTTGCCTCAGACGCCCAACTCGTCGCTTCCTATCTGGGTTCCACTCGAGTGTTTGGCCTGACGCGTGATGTCCCAGTCGGCCTTCTCAGTGTATGCCCAATCCATCTCCACTTCCTTCCACCGCATATTTGTTCAGCGATAGCTTCTTGGTTGGTTCGTTCCCAGAGCTCCATGTTGCTTATTCTTTCTGGCCACCTGATCTTCAGTAGCGAGCGTAGGCAGTTGTTGATGAATGTCTGTAGTTTGTTGGAAATGCCTTTCGTAACGCGCCAAAAACATGTACTTAATCTCTTCGGGTAATCCTATTCGTATAATGATCGTTTTCAAAATATGGTTACTAATCATTCAGTACGAAACTGTATTCTCTTCCTGTATGATGTTTCGTTATCCCTATTCTCGTTTAACGTAAATATGAGACTAAAGGAGTCATAGATGAAATCGTAGTCATCAATGCTGGACAGTGGCTAGCAGTGGAATCTGGAACATGCCATTCATCCTATTTGAGACTCGACAGCTGGATGCACCTTCTTTCTAGTGAGTGATCTTATCCCGCTAAGACTCGAACCCAAGACCAACCACTTCAAACGCCAGAGCGTTAGCCACTAGACTGCCAAATCAGGATAGCCACTTCTTGTGCAACGTGTATCGTTTATACGATTTCGCTTGCACTATTCTATCATTAATTAGACCCAATTTATCGGTCATTCAGTAATTTCAGACATAAATACAGTGGGGAGATGTGTATCACTTTGTTAGTATGTCAGGATGAATTAGAATCTCATGCATGAATCCTACCTGTTCTCTAGAAATGATTCGTTTACACATCAAGACATTGATAACATCGTATCCCAGCTTGTCTCAATAGAAGTGAAAGTAACTATCAATTGTTTTACTAATCAAAGTAAACTATTGACTTCAAACAATCAAACAGCGACAAATTGAACAGTTCGCACAAATGCTTCAACAGAAAGTATGTCTTAAAAGAGGGAGGTTCAAAATAAATCTAACCTTGACATAAATAGTGTGATAGTGATCGAAATTTGTCTGAATATGAATTACCCCGTCCTTCAGAAGGTTCTGAATTTCGATTGGATAAACCTTTCCTATCAGCTTTTAAAATTGCGACTTGCAATAGAACCAACTTCGAAAAGGATTTTAAGTGAAGCTGCGAATGATGTTAGACACAAAATACCAGGCCTATTATTACGTCATAAATCAAACATAAATAAGGAGGAAATGTCTTCTATGGAACAGTTATGCAAAGATAAGACTATTACAATCACCACAGCGATAATGAACTCATCTAACTACGAGAAAAAAGCAAGGTAAAATTTTAAGACTCGTTCTTATCAGAAGATAAGGGTTCCGAATTCCCAAATAATGCTGAAGAAACTGAAAGCTGAGACTAGCAAAATGATGACATATATAGAGGAGAAATTAGGTGCTTCTTTATCGCCTCATTAGCACCAAAGATTTACATCCCCAATAGATTCCGTGGGCTACCGAAAATACACAATGTAAGTATTCTTGTCAGATCAGCTGTGGATTTTAATAACTCACAGATATAGAATTTAGAGAAATGCACATAATAAATCTTGGTACCATACGAAAAGTAGAATATGTATTAAATTCTTCTGAATTCAAGGACAAAATCATGTCATCTTACGAAATAATGGCAAGTTTTGATGTTTTTCTCTTTATTTACTAACGTACATTTTTTAGGACGCATGAGATATCATATACAGCTTGCTATTATCAGATATTCATATTCAGGCTGGATCTGTGCAGAAAAAACAGACAGTGTACCAATGAGATCTCTAGTACCCTAAATAGTATCAAATTTGTTCATGAATCTATTAGAAACTAATCCAATAGCAAAATATTTAACCCCTCTAAAAATTTGACTAAGGTGCGTAGACGATACGTTTACCATCAACAGATGCAACAGTTATGATGAACTTGCTCGACATATAAATAATGAGTGCAGAAGTATTCTTTTCATCAAGAATGTTGAATCCAATTTCTCAGAAATTAGTATGGTATAAGGGTATAAGAACAATAAATCTACATATTTTTAGAAAATCGACACATTCTGATAGACACCCAGATAAAAAATCTGTCTATCCTTTGATAAAAAGGAAGGGCTTAAGTCCGTTACTTGAGCACTGTGGTAGGATGTAATTCCATTTTACTTGATTTATTAGATTTATCACATAGTGGAACAGTATTATTTATTGAATAATGTTTTGGAAATAACTTATTGTCCGTAGTCATATCAAGAAAACAACACAACTTTGAAACATCCTTTATACAGTTCTAAATTTCTCGTCCCCTTTGTGATGTGAATAAATTTTCCATATATCCGGAACAGGTGTAAATGTCATTCATTCCCCTCTTACGGGTATTAGTTGTCGACTCGATAAAAAATACTATTCCACTGCGTGACAAATCTAATAAATCAACTAAAATGGAACCTCGTTATGTGCTCTAACACATCCTAGAGTTTTCGAATAGACAGCTTTCAAAAGCGTTATTTAAGTGACAGGCATTGCCATAAGAGCTCTCGTTCAATGAAGTCAAATGTTGACTTCAAATCAAGAAATGTAGCTACTGTCAGACACCGATAAATATGTTTGTTATCCAAGGTCTAGTGAACCCACTGCCGATACACAAACGACCAGGTCTCAAACCCATCTGGTTTTCTTGGGTTTGTTGTTTCTGAGCTTCACTTAGGCGTCTGATGATTAAAAAACTCATAATTTCAAACACTATATTCATAAATTTAATCCCACAGTGGTTGTTACAAGGGAAAATTTTATCTTTCTTAAAGACTTCAATAACCAGTTATTTAGATCAATCAGAAGCAATAATTAGTTAATACCGAAGTATAAACATGTTTTTCCGAAACTTCGAATTTCCGAAATGGCAACAAGATGTTACTAATAACGTCTAAGCAATCGATTAAACAAATAGGGAGGGTAAAAATGAATGGCACCGAAGCAATTCAATCATAATTTTGACGAAAAGAGAGATTAAAAGCATGAGACTTAGGACAAGAAATATAACATATTCTACAAGGCAGTGTTTTCCTGAATCACTAATTAAAACTGCTAGGGTTTTATACGCAAACGACCGTGACATAGCTTAGTTATGCAAAAGTGTAGTGAATTGAAGAACTACTCATCTACAACAGGTTCACACGGCACTACAATACTTTGAATACATAACGAATATTACATTGAAATAGCCACGCTTTACGAGAAATCGAACAAGAAATGGAAACTACAATTTCTGACTATTTGAAGTTATCCTCAAGCGATTCTTTCGTAAATTTGCAACAGAAATACAGGTTTCTTTAGTAACAGAATCATACTCACTGGTAAGAACCGACAAGTAGGTGGCTATAAATACAACTTGTTTATTAAAACGAGAATTTCAGCAAACATGCTCAATGTCAATAAGCGCTTATAGTCATCACAGTCAATTATCATAATAAAAATAAAACATGATAGAAAGCAAAATTCAGAAAGCATAACTCATTAAGGACTGTATAAATAACATTTAAATCTAACAATACTATTGTGAATTCCAGGTTCGGATACATTAAAAACTATAATTAGATGACGCCCCCTTGTTTCTTTTTCTCTTTGCAACGTGAAACGAAAATCCCTTATATTTCAACACCTATAACATCGAGTATATTTTATATCGAAGTGGTAAGAGAAAAATCATGCACTATATAAGGCTTATTTAATTAAACATAGCACTTACCTTCAAATGAATCAACATCGATTTCTGGTTCTCCGTCACTCTCTTCAACTAACTGACAATTAGATGTCGATGGCAAATCATGATTTTTCTCCGTTTTTGAAGATAAAGAAGTAGTAATGTGGTTATCATGAATAATTTTTGAAGATGATGTTGAAGTGAAATGTTTCTTATTTGCATCAACAGTAGTCTGATCAGATTTACCGACGGAATTAAGAGATGGTTGACAAGTAGCTGATTTTGGACGCATACCAATAGTCGGAGGAATAGCGCTATTCAATGAAAAGTAAACGATGAACTCATCAAAAAAGAAAATGCATTCATAAATGTTGCTTCTAATAGATAGATCGAACCTAGGAACTCGCACACAAACGCATCACATAAACTAAACAAACTGTACCAGATTATAAAGAGGAAGATAGTAAAAAAAATAAATATGATTGAGCAAGGTAACTTATTTTCCATAATATTCACAAGCCTAACGTAGTTTTCAAGGTTATTACTGAACCACCAACTAATGAAGCTAACTCCAAAAGGAAAAGTATGAAATGAATTTATTGTTACAAAAGTAGACTTTGGGCAAAGACAGCACATAATTCTATTTCAATACGCTTTGACTAGTAAGCTTTATTCACTGATTGACATTCCCAGCAAAACTTATTGCTCACAAAAATATCAAGGTAATCAAACAAATTTCCGGTCTAGCATAACAGTTTTTCAGTAAACGAAAAAACACCATATTACATGATAACACGAAGAAATAACACCAAAGAAAGTTTTGTTTCGAGGATTTAACTTACCAAAGCTATACTCCGGTCTTTAGAAAACTTTTATCCTACTCTAAAAGGTTCCAGTAATCTTGTAACTCTATTGATGAATGATACACTGCTGTTTTTTCCAGATGATTATTAACGCTTGTATAACAACAAAATAAAATCGTCGAGAAGTAATAATTCTTCACAGTTTTGATTTTTTTCAAAGATTGGTGTTTTTCATTCTCAGATTTTGTAGATAGTTAATTTTTCCAAGTATCGAAAATTAGTGTTGAACTATGCTTCATAAAGTGTTTGTTATCGATTCTATAAAATATGCTTCACTTATCAGGTAATGAACTTCGCCTGGTCAACTAGTTAACTAGTTACTCGCCGGGTCCTAAGCCCGGATAACGAGGGAAGGTTGGTCATAGGGCTAGCAACCCTACCCTCTAAAACCAATACAATCGCTAAATAAACTTCAAAACACAAAGAAATTGTAAAAAATAGAAACAAACTTATTCCTCGCTGCAATCAGACAGGTGAGATGACGACAGTTGGTGAAAGCCTCCCAGAAGCCAATTGGCCCATGTGTCTTCTCTTTCTCGAAGAAAGCGAAAGTAAACGTGGGGACATGGAGTGTCCGCACCATGTTTGAACCCAGCAAGGCAGCCCACATTGCAAACAAGATGAGGAGGTATCACATTGAAGTGCTTGGAATTTACGAAAGCAGATGGAATGGAAGTGGACCCTCCAAACTGTCAACTGCAGAGTCAATAATCTACTCCAATATTGTCACCCAGACGACAACCACGAGCACAGCACACTGAGTTTTCGAGTGGCTATCATGATGTCCCCTTGAACAGCATCGAAGACTCTCTCTCATGCAGTGGGAACCAATCTCCTCCTGCAGGATCATAACAGCAAGTTTCAACTCAAAAGGAAGGAAGGTCACAATCATACAATGCTATGCACCTACAAATAATGCAGAGCAAGAGAAAAAGGAGGAATTCTACAGACAACTTCAATCAACACTCGACAAGACCTCAGTTGGCGACATCAAAATTCTAATGCGTGGGGCGACATGAATGCCAAACTGGGAGCAGACAACACAGGAAGAGAACTAACCATTGATCGAGAAGTGCTAGGTGAAATGAAGAATGAGAATGGAGAATTGTTTTCAGAATTCTGTGCATTCAACGATTTGGTGATTGGAGGCGAGGCAGTGTGTTCAAGCACAAGGATATCCACAAAGTGAGCAACATGGATTTCACCAGACACCAGGACACACTACACTAAAAATCAGATCGACTTTATCTCAGTCTAGAGAAAATGGAGACGGAGTATACCTAACACAAGGTCAAGAAGAGGAGCAGATGTAGGTTCACACCACTCACTGTCTAGTTCAAGGAACCTGCCTTCCAAATCAAGTTAAAAGCCTTCAAGGAAGTTGGTGATAGAACACGGTTCAAGTTCAACACCCATAACAGAAACTGAAGGACGAAACTACGAAGAAAATCATCACATCAGCCATCAAGACAAAATGGGAGATATCGAGGAACATCCCTGAAGAAACCTGTGTGGATGAGCACTGGAACTCTTTGAAAGCTATATGGAAAAAAAACCTGCATAACCGTATTCAGAAGAAAGAAGATAAGGAATGGATCTTGATGGACACATGGAAGCTGATAGAGTAAGGAGAGGAGGATGGTGAAGCAGAAGATAAACCAGTGCAGTGCAGGATGAACAACGACAAGAGGAACTGAGTGCAATATATAAAACACTGGACAAAGAATTGAAGAAGAGTGCACGGAAAGACAATAGACACTCCCAAGACACACTGACAAGTGAAGCAGAACAGGCTGCAGGTAGGAGAGACAAGACCTGACAACATTGTATCAAATAACTAGGTTACTATCTGGGAAGAGATCAACACAGATGAAACCAATAAAAGATGATGAAGGAAATTTAATTACGAAAGAAGAGAAACAAAGGAAACAATGGGCCGACCACTTCAAGAAGCTCTTGAATCGACCACCACCACCACCTGCACTTCGTCCAGAAATACCACCTCCAGCCCAGCCACAGAACTACAAGTGAACATAAATCCTCTAACAAAAATGGAAGTCCTGAATGCCATAAAGCTACTGAAATGTGGGAAAGCAGCAGGACCAGATGGAATCCCACCAGAAGCACTGAAAACAGATGCAGAGACAACAGCGGACATGCTCACACCACTATTGCAGGGGGTGTGGAAGGAAGAGAAGGTACCTGGTTAGTGATTGGAAGAAGGGTTACCTTGTCAAACTCCAAAACAAGGGACACGTAAGTCTTTGCAAGAACAGGTGACAAATCACGCTCCTGTGTACTACAAGCAAAATATTAAGCCGCATCATCCTGGAGATGCTAAAGGATGCGCTGGATTCAAAACTACGACCGGAACAGGCTGGCTGGATTCAGGGAGTACAAATCATGTGCAGACCAAATTGCAACGCTACACTACGCATCATCATAGAACAGAGTATGGAACGGCGGTCAACTTCATCGACTTTGAGAAGGCCTTTGACAGCGTCGGCCGAGAGGTAATTTGGAAACTGCTTCAGTACTACGCAATACCACAAACTTTTATCAGCCTCATTCAACAACTATCTGAAGACGCCACATGCCAAGTAATTCACAATGGGAAGCTCAGTGATGCTTTTCAAGTGAAAACGGGAGTGAAACAGGGTTGCCTACTATCACTCCTGATATTCCTGATTGTAGTGGACTGGATCATGCAACAAACAGTGAAGAGCTGTGAGAAGAGGGGGATACGCTGGACTGCGGAAAAGAACCTAGAAGACTTGGATTTCGCCGATAGCTTGTGACTTATGTCGGAGAAACTTGAAGATCTACAGGCGAAAACCAACAAGTTGGCAGGAGAGGTGGGTCAGCGAAGACCGGACTTCTTTCAGGTGAACGTAGAGAAGACAGAGGTGATGAACATACCCAACCAACACCATCACCAACAATCACCATCAACGGGAGAAAACTAAAGGAAGTGGCCTGTTTCACCTATCTAGGCAGCACTGTTTCAACTACAGGCGGCACAGGCACAGACGAGGATGTCAAAGCCAGCCAGAATCGGAAAAGCAGGACAGGCCTTCATTAACCTGAAACCAGTGTGGAGATCTTCTGCACTCAGCATGTGGAACAAGATCCAAATTTTCAACACTAACGTCAAGTCAGTGCTTCTGTATGGTTCAGAGACTTGGCATGTCACGAAAGGCATTTCCAATAAACTACAGACACTCATCAACAACTACCTACGCTCGTTGGTGAAGCTCAGAGGTACCTTGATATGACTACAGACAACTTAATGGGTCCGAAATACAATCCAGTAGATAAAACTGTTTCGTTGTATGATACATTTAATCAATGAACTGGGATCAAATCACTGACCAAACTTTTGATATCTGGAAGAAGATAAAGAACGAACAGACTGATCGATTCTGCGCCATGTCACCCAAAGTCTTTAAGTAATTTTCTTCCAATATCACGAAATCTCGCAATAAATCATATCAGTGGATCTATGCAAGTTTATCATGAAGAAAAACCACACCTTATATGTGACAGCTTATGATACTACTTGGATGCCAACATCACAGTATGTGTAACAGGGTTCACAATTACGACTCATAGGTTAAAAACCGAGTAACTAAGATAACCAGACACTACTTCCCATTTTCCAGATCAACAGCTGAAGATGTGAGGTGAATATCATATTTTGACCTGAATACTCTGAAGTTTCTGCAACCTAATTTTAATTCAGAAAGTAAAACATGCATCCTATTCACCCATATCATGACAGTTTGCTAACTTTTTAATCGATGACTGTCACCACTTGTTAAATTTAAACACATCAATTTTTGGTTTAGTCAATCATGAGCAATGCTACGAGGACATTTTTGATGGAATACCAGTAACCTCATAATGTCATTTATTCTCAAAAGACTTGTTTCATATGTGTACATTAAGACAAAGACGATAACTGCATAGTACGCTAATTGTGCAACAAGCAACCAGATATCTGACCGATGACAGAAATGGTATCATTTGTCCTAAATCGAAACTTTGCATCAGTTATAAAATTTTATCAGAAATCAAAAAATGCACGTGAATGTAACTTGTCAAATACATGAGAGTTCAACACACTCCACTACAAAACTGTTTTTTTAACTCGATATCGGTACTGACCAAATATGCATCATCGTCCTGACTGTAACGGGTGTGAAAGACATGTGATTTTGATTACGGAGATATTTTCACTTTATTTCTTCATTTATGGAGCTGAATATCGTAGGGATATAGCTTTAAAGGAGCCTTTTTTGAATCTATTGAAGAAGCAAGATTTAATCAATCCACTCTCATTCAGGTTTGTAAATCACTAGCAGTTTTTAATTTTTTTTGTTCCGGGTCTGGAGATTCTGGGATTTTCAAGACCATGTCAATCAAGCGGATTTTCACGTGGTTATTTCCAAGAAAAATTTGCCTCCTTCTTTTAAGAAATAGGATGATCAACTATCGAAGCCAGTTCAGTGTAACTAATTATACATAGACTAGCTTCTCAGTAACTTTAATAAGTAATTCCTAACCGTCTTTCATCAAGACTGCCAAAATCAACCATTAGGTTTTGTGGTTACATTTACTTACAAATTGAAAAAATCAGCTCCCTTGATAACCCCAACGTTTCTCAAATTTTTTATATAAATTATTCGACAAGTTCATGTGTGATCAGGATTTTTTTGGAATGCATAGCGCTAAAACACCACATGTTTTAGATAATTTTGTCTTCTCATTACGCTGTTTAAATTTATTTAGAAGTTTGGAAATTTTGTAAGAGACTTTTGTCTTTTAGTTTAGAGGTTTGTGGGAATCTATTGACAAGTGTCTACATTCTGATCAAGTTGTACGCTTATCGTTAAGCATCGAAACGCAGTTGTAACCTAGTCGCTTATTCTGGGAAACCACGAAATTCCCTTTCTCTGTGATAGCTTTGCTGAGCATTATGTTCTGAAGGTCAGTTTTTTTAACTAGCCAATTTGGATATAAATCGACTTACGAAAATAATAAATAAATAAAAGCAGTTTATATCATTTATTATTAACAAGTAACTGAAACATTATTACGGTTTAATATGTCCCATCAAATGACTAACTGCTGTTAATTATTCAAGATCGGTTGATAAGCAAATTACCCTTCATTGTTTCGATTTCCTCAGTGTTTGTTAACATCACCGAAACTTTTCACATAGCTTTTTTTAACGCAGATATGATTCTGTTGACTAACGTTGGTTGAAGAAGTGTAGTCTTTGGAGACAAAATAACAATGTTGGACCCATACAGATACTACTAATTCAGCTCCTAAGTCAAATAAACCCTAACGAATTCTCGGAACATACATGCAAATCTTCTTACCATTTGCGATTCGGGTGACCCATGGAAACGCCAATAAGGAACCAAGAGCGCCATAAAATTGTAAACCAAAGTCATTAAGTAAAGATACACGAAGGTTAACCTTTTTCATCCCTACACATATGAAACCGTTAAGTGGGTTGTATAGTAGTAGGTAAAGGAGTTAAACCATTTAAAAAGATTCATACCTAAGTTAAATAGATATGATTATGACATTTCTCTAAGTGCAGAATTAGCTTAAGGATAAAAAGACCAGCTACGAAATGCTGCCAATAAACAAAGTATCTTATCACTGATTTGGAAGACAAAAATCACTTCTGGTTGGGGTTCGAAAAGTAATTGAAATAGACAGTTCGATACTTTAAGTGACTTGGCTTGAAATCGTTTACAGATACCCAAATGCTTCTGCACTAAATTTTCCTCGAAATCTCAGGCACTTTATTGTTTCCCAGCAGTGTTTTGGTGTATAAGAGCTATCGGTCCACTTGTCTCTCAATAATTTTCTTTATTGAAGAAACTGCCTACTCGATCGGTTTTGTGCAAAGTAAAAGGAGTGTGCATGGATGAAATGGATAAAAACACTTACTTTGTATTCGAAGTACCAATGACATTACGGCAATCATATCTTCCTCCTACGGCACTACGCAATCTACGTGTTTGTACTGTGGTATTTGAACGAGGTGTATTATCCAAACCTAAAGCGATTAATTCAGCATCTGGTTGTCCAATAACGTCTTGGCTGGTTACTGAATTGAGAAAAGGTTTCTTAGCAGGGTCCTCAGTGGACTTAGACGAAGAATGATGGTAAACATATGGTTTGACTTCAGAAGTTAGCATTTCCTCATTAGATTTACGCTGTTGAGTAGACGCACTCACATGAAAGAAGGGTAAATTAGAAGCCGGTTCAACAACTAGACCAATACTATCAATAGTCTAAAAAAAAGTGAAAACGTAAACTGCTAACGTAACACTACAGACAGCTAGAGTCGGGATTAAACATTGAAATGAAATTTGAATATGTGAAGAAACTAATAACTATCTGAGGAGTTCCTTGTCATGCATGAGTGAGTGAGTCCAGCAACGCTACATTGACAGCTAATTCTAATTCAAGGTAAGCAATAACCAATTACTACTAGTTGATATGAATTTAAATTATTTAATATAATAAAAAAGTTTTCTGTATTTATCCGGTAGTAAATATTCAGTCTATTGAGAAATTATCATCGAAATAGTGTTACCACATTTATGAACTGGACTGCATAAAAAACATATTCGTTAGAACAATTAACGATCCATTCATGAACAGCCTTTCCATTGGAAAGATATACTTTTAGTAAGCGCATAAACCTTATTCAAAGAAGTGGAAATAGCCAGAAGCTAAATGAGACCTACTGGTGAACAATATGCTCGAGTAATAGGTATTCGAAGTGATGAGATTATTGTCTGAAGATAAAACAGGACTTTCAAAATATTCTAGTTCGGTGTTTACACCAAACAAAAAATATAGACTAACTTGCATCTCGACCATTAGTTCTCCTACAACATTTTCAGGATTTTCAGAAGCCAGATACGTGAGAAGGCGTTTAACCTGAAATCAACATAGGAATAACAAGAACGTACAAGTAATAAGCAATACTACTCCTATTTCAGATATCAATCTGTATTCATTAAATGTAATACAAGATGGAAGATATAGTAAAACTCTTCGGTAGCTGCTATTTCTTATGGATTTTCTAAGCATTAGTTAGCTGTAGTTTCGTGGTTTAGGTGCATGACTATCAATTGGTGAGTCACGGGTTCGAGCCCGGCCCTACCTACCGAGGTTTTGGAAGCTAGGTAGTATTGCTGGCCGTATATAATAGGTAAGGGCCACTGCCTATTGTGTGGATGTTCACAAGCTGGCTGAATGCATTTCTTTTTTCGCTTTTATGGATTACTTATAAATACTAAGATCATGAATACTTTTTTAGTAAAAGTATTACTATTTTACTGGTTAAACGGCCGATAACTTGTACAAGTTTTACTCTCTGGGGAAACAATTTTCATGAAGTCGTGAAACGTCATAAATTTGTTTTTCTACTTCACTGGGACTTTACGAATATATTCCATTGATATCTGTTGATTTATCCGAATATATTTTGAATCTGAAAATTATACCCATTATCCAATGTTAAAAAGCTGTAATAAAGTCATTGCTTCGATAGTATCACAGTTCTATCGCAGTGGAAATCAATATTCACCACATTAGGTGCAACTTTTAAGCTGATCGCATGTAACAGTCCCGAAAGCAAGCTAAGTAACAAGCTAATGTTTGTTGAAATACACCGAATAGTGAGTAAACTGAATTTTATAATACCTATGTGGCAAGAATCCATTGTCGAAATAAATATATAAAGATGGTAAGACTCACATGAATCAACAATGTACAGGGCGCAAGAGATGTGATTATGATAAGATAACGAAGAATCACGCGTAGATTTGAGGACCGATGACGAACTAATATAACCCAGAGTTGTTTCAGAGCCTCTGATGAAGTTGGACAATCAGCGAGTCTTAACGTCAAGTAGAATAAGTTAGTAAGTACGAATTCAGTAGCCTACAGGTAAAGTAAAATATGAGAGTTATTCATTCGGTGTTGAACAAAATATTACGTAGTGCAAAATAACATACTGAATACATCCTCATTTCAACATAATAATGGTTCAGGATTAGGCAATAATATGTACGTATTGACACAAAATGCAGAAAACAACCAAATAAACTAACAATAATGGATTGGCAATTTTGGTGTCTCAAAATCATCAAACAATTCCCATTTCTAATTTACCTCGATGAAGATTTATATAAGAAGTCTTAGCTGCTTAGATAGTGTGGTTACGCATCACGCGATCACATGATGGTTAGGAGGAACTTTCAGCGACTTAAGTTAAGACCTGGTCAGCAATTGGGTCTTGTAGCTCACCTGCCAAAACATCGAAATAGTTATTTAGAGGCCACTGATTTGACTTTTGCCATAACTCAGATTTTTATCAATAGTTCTAATTTTGAATTGCGATACTTTACCTCAGCCATATGTTTCTTCAATCATACGTCAGTAATAATAAAAGCTTCCGGTTTAATTTCAGTAGTAACATAGAGAGATGGATCTCTAAAAGGTCGTGAAGCTAATTTTACCAAATGTCTTGATGTCCATCAAGATACAAAACGCAATTCTCGAACTTTTACAAACCTTAAACACAGTTCCAAGAGTTTGAAAAAAAGCGAAATTTCTGGACAGCAAATCTGATCGAAGTTCAGTAGATTAACCATAAGGTGCTATGCAACAATGAATATATTGGTTGAGTTCGGAAGTAGTCAAGGTATACAGATAGACTGAAAAATAAGTTAGTTCAGTTTCATGCACTTAAGTTAAAGAGAAAATCAATTTTAAGCATGAATATATCCAAAAAAAACAAGGTAAAGACTGATAAAGAGATCAGAACCATTATTCTAACTGCAAACAAAACTTACGTGAAGCGGCAAAAAAAATATAGATAATGGTCTAGATTATTATCTGTTTTAATGTAATTCCAGCATGTGTATATAATCAAAACAAGATTTATCTGGACATTTCGCTGTGTATACATCAGCTTTTTCAGCAGAAACTCGTTTTGATCTAAACACGCTGGAATTATATAAAAACCTACTTGTATAGTGATTAAATCAGACTCAGTGTTCAAATTCTACAAGGACATTTGTAACAACCATAGCCTGAATATCTATAATAGCAAAAATTTGACAGTTTTTATCACAAAAATTCAGCTTACAAATACAATCACTTCCAGATACAGAATTCAAAAGGGCTTCACACTAACCACTAAAGCGTTTGCTTGTTCAGTTCGCATACTAGAAATAAACAGACTGAAAATGGATCACAAGTAATCAAGAGATGATGTGACTCTCACGCATAAGATGCAATGTATCATATGGACCAGTTGTTAATTTCAATAAAATCGAAAGGGATAAGACAAACATGCAAACAAAAAAAGTGAAAATCAGAGATAATTTTAGTGGAAGTTAGTTATTGTCATTGGCAATTCAGCTGTTCAGACGCGTTTGAAAAGTAATTAATGTGGTTTTCGGCATCTTCGACTCGAACCAGCTGATTTTATGATAAAAGTATGTAAACTTCTAGTCGGTAAACGAAGAAAAAAAGTTGAAATTTCAGCACACTTTTTAAATAAATAAAAAAGTTGAAATTCTCTATTCATTATTATCGCATTATAAATTCCATCCAGTCAAAAAGGCTTGCTTTCTTGAATAAGTTTGTTAAAAGTTTCATTTACATAATGACTGTGAAGACGACACTGATGTTTTCCAGTTGACCATCGGTATCTCTTCACGAGCACAAAATGAGTTTAATTAGACAACAGAAAATTTAAAGACATGACAATTACAAACAAAAGTAGTTAAATATTCGAAAGGATTCACAAACAAAATTCAAGCTTTAATTGGTTTCAAAGAGTGGATTACTCCTAAATATGCAAAGACAAATATCCTTAATCATAAAAGAAAAACAAAAAAATCAACTTACAACCTGGTACACAAGTGCAACGTTTTTACGGTGCGACACTTCACAGGAGTGAATACATCTGAGTTATTGTGATGTCACCAATAGCCCTCAACCACTAATTCATACCGTTTTGAGGACCCCAACCAAGCAGCCTACATCTTCCCTATACGATACAGACCAACAGTAAGAAACCTGATTCACTGGTGCAGTATCTTGATTCGGCTAAACTGATACTTTGAACAATTTAATTCGATTTCTCCTAGCAGTGTACACAGATATAGGCAGCGCATGGGCACGTACAATACATATCCAAGCCATTTCGTTCACTGAAGGTTCATAACCGCATCGACCAACTTGCGTTTCTTCCCTGGTATTCTTCATCCTAGGTAGATATTGCTAAAATGGTGATCCGGTCATACACGACCAATACCACGAAGACACCTATGTTAAAAAACCTGCAGTTTTTCCATATATTCTGCCTTTAACAGCCATATCTCACTGCAACGGATAGCAAAGCAATATACTGGTCCTTTAATATGTAGTTGGCACAAGAGAACGCCAGTTGGCATATGTCAAATGGGTATTTCGTATCCCAGCTGAGATTCCGTCAGCGGGCAATCAACACTTCTTGGCTACTCAACGTATAAGTTGTTTCTGCAGGGTACCTGAAAGGGGAAACATTTTGTGTAAACCCAGAGTCCATGCGACATCTGCTTGAGGCCCATCACATAGCCTTTTTAGGATTCTTGGTATGCGATTTGATTGTTTTAACGTCGGATAGAAAAAACCCATACCTCCACCAACAGAAGAGTGTAGGAGTGTGCTGCTTTTGCCGCCAACCATCTCTACCCCCCCCCCTTCCCTTTCCGCCGGGAAGACGACATCAGCACGGTAATGCTGGTGATCTGCGGAAAACACTTTGCTGCTGTCACACCCCATTCAGCCAGCAGTACTACTTCGTCCTCGCACAGCCATCATAGTGTAGCAACCTACACTACAACCTTTCGTCTTACCCATATCAAACAGATCTTTTTAGCATGATAAGAACTCGAAAAAGCAAGCGCCCCAGCCGATATCGCTCGTTGAATCAGTACGATACACAAGTCCGATCACCAAGCCAAGGTAGCAGCTATTGGTAGAGTCCTCAATCTATGATATTAGGATGACTAAAAGTATTACTTACATGGTTTCTGAATATTCTCCAGCGTGAAAATTGGTCTTAGCTTTTGTGAAAATTATAATGTAGGAAGATATAGGTACGCTAGCATATTATCTCTTATGAAAGTCTTTTAGTTCACCTTCGTACGGTTTGCAGAGACAAAAGAGAGAACTTATGGAAAAAAGATATTGGACGGAACAATAGCAAGGATACGAACATAGAAGAAGGGTAAGACGACAAATAGCAACTATACGTTCAGAATAAGATAATGGGTGAATATTTTTACGCAATAATGACATATTTTGACATGCAGCATCCCGATTCCTTAACTTACATTTCGATTACTCCAGTCAGGAAGATTACACTTCTATGCTGCAGATACGACAGAAATCAATGACTATGAAGTAGTCCCAGGTATGAGTTTAAACTCCCTTGTCCAGCAAATATCATATTGTGGGTGTGGTCCAGTGTGTACAACAGAGGTTTCAATCATCCTAGTTAGAGAATACTTACACATCATTGAATAACTGAACTAACTCACAAAACAACACTATGGAATGAGTAGAGTAGTTATGCTGCAAGCTAACAGTACTTCGAAGATATCAAGAAGAAACAAATCATTACAGTACACAGGTTGATGTTGTCCAATACTTCTGTGTTCAGTTAACAATAATAATATTTCTAATTTTTCATAGTGGAATTCAGACTGGTCATTAGTTAACAATTGGTAATTACATCTTACAATATGAATAGTGTATGAGTATATCCATAAGAAAAGTAGAACAGACGGAAGCAAAGAAATGATATAAACAAGCCCTAAAGTATGAATTTAGTCTTTTATCATCTTTAGTTCGATGAAATCTACTAAGAGAAAGGAATGCTTTCTAATATAAGAAGTAAACCTCTGAACCTACTATGATCTGCCTAGTCAGAATTACTAATTACTTTCAGTTGAAGAATTACTATTAACACCGAATACATTTTTGTATACATTCAGGTTGGAAAAGAAAGAGTCAACCACTAAAAATATAAGAATAAATAACTAGAAAAGTGAGTGATAGATTCCATTTTACACAAGCACAACAAGTTACAAATTTATGCCTGAAAACAATCTAGAAATCACATCTGACGCCGTACACTGTTCAACAGGTCACAATTAATTCTTTTCGTCCTTCTTCTTCTTCTTCTTCTTCTTCTTCTTCTTATTATTATTATTATTATTATTATTATTATTATTATTATTATTATTATTATTATTATTATTATTAACGGTAGTATAACAGTGACAGCAGCGTTAGTAGTAGTGGTTAATAATAACAGTAATAATTATAATAACGATAAATACGTAACATTTCAGTCAAAATGTACGAACATATACACAACTGACTTGTTTTGAACCCCATCCTCTAGACCGAAGTGTAGGAGGCACAGTTGACCATAGTGCAGTATTATTCATTGAACCCGTCGATTTACATCCATTTCGGCAATGAACATAAGAAGCATTCGAAGGACGGAAAGAACGAAAACTATACATGCCTGCATGTTCATTCATCTGAGCTTGTCGTGCACGCATTCTCAATAATGAAAGTGATTTGAAATTCCGATGATGAATTACATTATCCGAATCTGCATCCGTCTCATCAATATCATCACGTACTGACTCGGCATTCAATAGACTTTTCGAACGTTTATACTTCTTGGATAAACGAATACGATATTCTGTATTATCCTTTCTGGAATTGTTACGTTGTTGCTGCTCTGAACCCAGAAGTAAACCAGCATTATTTGCTTTGCATGTGGGAATTTCAGTAAAATCTGAAACATTATCAGGTTTTTCGTAAGAATTAGGAGATGGTTCATTGTCAGAAAAATCATCGTCCATATCTAAATTATGTTCTGTTGTATCAAATGTAGTACCTTCAATTAGATCAATCAGTTCTATATTGATAAGCCAAGGTGAAAGTAAACGTAATAGTGGAACGCGCAAACCCTCTCGAGCATTTTCAAGACGTCTAGAAACCTCTAAAATGTAATAAGACAACTATTTCAAACTGAAGAATAATATATATATATATATATATATATATATATATATATATATATATATATATATATATATATATATATATATATATATATATATAAAGGATCAATAGTATACATTGATGACTAATAGAAAATCAGTGTGTACTTCAGTAGTGCTGATACAAAGTTGCACTGACATGAGCATAAATTTCCACTACAGTGAATAAATAATGTTTTCTTTCATCATCGTAAACAACTTAAAAATGAAAGATACTTAAATGCAGGGTTTAATAGCCTTCAAAATGCTTATATGAGACCAAAGGGATCCAATAGCTCACTGACCACATCGAAAAATTCATTACTCACACCTCCATCAGCACTCATACAACTAACTACCTAGATACACAAACTTTTCGGCTACCTCCAACAACTCACCAACAAGGCTGATTGCCAACACAGGCTCGTCCCAACATTGCAAAAGTACTTTGTACTTCGATAGTGCAAATCACATACAAAACCTACGGACACAAATCGCCAATTGATTCGAGTAGCCTGTATTTTATCGTACAGTAGGACGATATCGTCTGCATATTTAAGGTCGAAAAGCCGTTCTCTGGTTAGTACATCTACATGACCATCACACACCTCCATAGCTGTCTTGAGAATGTTATCGATAGCAAAGTTAAAGAGGAATGGAGAAACCGAGAAACCCTGCCTAACCCCATGGCTGGTTCGGAACAATGGAGACAAGTGGTTGTATACACTCACTCTAATTGAGCTGTTTTTATATAAGGCTCTTAGGGTGTTATTCAATTTCTCAGGCACGCCCGTCTCTAACACACAATTCCAGAGTACAGCGCTGTCCAACGAATGAAGGCAGCCTTAATGTCAAGAAGTACGATTGTTGGCATGAAATACGTCTGGAGATGTTCAAGCATCTGCTAGAGGGTAAATATATGGTGAATGCATCCACGACGTGAACGAAACCAATCTACTCCTCGCGAGTCATTTATCTATAGAAATTTTCTTATACAACTACGTATTCATAGAAATTCTTATCTACTACGGTAATATGGTGAGGTGTGTTTTGATAGGATAGACAGGGAGAAAGTGAATGTCCTGCACTTATCTCTGGATCGCTGGATATAGAGGGTTCACTTCAAGAAGTTTCAAAACCATAACAAACTGGAAGTGCACAATGACTCTAGAATCCATAAGGAATGAAGAGAGTAAGGGTAAACTTTGGTCATCAGAAACGACAATACAGCAACTGACGTCGCTGAGTTACCTTGTAAATCAAAATAGAGAGATTAAAAGTTATAGGACTGGCTGCTTAAGACAACCACTAGCTATAGTTTGACAATCTAAAGATGTTAGTGTCCAAACAATCAAGTGTTATAATGCTACAATAAGAACTCAAAACGCATGCCTTTCTCGCTATTGACTAATGTCTAAAAGTGCAAACTTAATTATTCATGACATTTCACCACATTTTTAGCACTGTATCTTTATTGAGACTATTTTGTTCTGCTTTTTTTGGTCATTTTTACTTATATTTCCATCTGACCCAACCACTCACCAATGACTAATACTCTGACCTAAAAATACCGCTTCGAACGGATTGACAGTTCCTTCCAAGATGTTAACTCTAAATGCGATATCTAACTCAACTGAAAGTATACATACTGATCTGTGTGACCTCCTTCAACGTTCAAACATTTATACAGATTTGGCAGAAGACAGACTTATCGTGAAATCTAAGTGAATAACCATACAGAACTCTTTTATCTGCCACTCCATGAAGTGTTTTCCGTTCTCTTACTCGACAACCTATTTTGCCAGTGTCAGTATCGCATTGAGTACTGAGGTTAACGCTGTACTAGTCGCCTGGGTTGTCATTACAAAAGCATCTGTATGCTGTTAGGCGGAAAGGTTCAATTACAGTAAGAAGTAACTGGTATAAGAACAATCTCTTCACCATCTCTACCTAAGCTCCAACTGACTGAGCCTGAATGCAGAATAGGATACACTTTGCCATCAAGTGAATGGCCATGTTTATCAGGTGCACTCAAAAGATATTGTGGTGCTAGCTGGGGACTTGGATGAGAAGCTGAAGCACCTAGGTTCAAATAAGGAGAAGAGTTTATACTCTCAGCGTTGGTTGCAAACCTACAAGATAGCACAGAAAGGCAAGGATAGCTTCTTGCTTCTTTGGAGAACGTCTTATCAATGAACATTTAGTCTATGAGAACTTCTTGAAAATTCCTGACTCTCATTGGTTTATTCTAGCTGATAGAGAATACAGTAGTATATGTAAGTTTTTTTATGTGACAGATCACCCAGCACCTACATAAGGTCTGTAAATTTTACCGGTTGGAAAGTTCGAGTGACAAAGAAGTTAAAACTGCATCTAACGGTGGTGAGATGTTGTTCCAGCTCATGCTATGAATCGGCAGTCACAGGTCCAGAGTCAACGAAACAGTTAATGAGGCAGATAGCATGTCTGTCAAATATGTTCAAAGATGCTTGCAAATCTGAGTGACGTATATAGAAAAGCAAATTAGCTGCTCTACTATTTCAGCAACATTGCGTTTTGTACCCTATGTTACAGTACTAGATACTGAACAGATTATCCCTGTCTTCCTTATCAAATAAACAATGGATGGACCCATCGTATACTTGGGCATCATAATATATATTGCAGATGAGCAATCGTTGCTTTTAAATATAAGAGGCAGCTTCGAATCGTTGAACAGAACTAAGCACTGTGGTCTCCCAGAGAGGTGTCTTTCTGAGAATTTCATCACCACAATATTATCAGAGTGTAAAGAGCAACTTATATAGATTAGGGGATAAAACCATCTTTATTCATTGTTTCGAACTAAAAATGAGGTTAAGCACGGCTACTCGATATCACTATTCCTCCTTAATTTTACGCTCGATGACATTCTGAAGAGAGCTCTGAATGACATACATAATGGTGTAGATCTGTCACCAAGTCAAAAGCTTTTTAACCTTGAGCATGCGGATAAATTCAATTTCTGTGCGATAAAGGATACTGAAATCGTACTCAATCTGTTGGCTATTACTGTGGGTAAGTAAGGTATATGCTTTTGTACTATCGTAATGTACTGTTTCCATGAGGAGCCAGTACTTACACTCGCTACTGTAAGTAAACTATCAGTTGGAAAAACGACTGTAAGTCTGGGTAAGTGTTAGTGCTGGTTGAAATGTGACTGGTCAGGTTTCTAATCGTGTACCGAAAGCCACAACGGAAAAACTTCAATCTAGATAACTGTTGTAAGGCACCAGTCTTGTATAAAACATTGTTATCGATCTGAACATTTTTGACTTGACACACACCATTTTTACGGTATGACTAGTAGTCTATTTTCTGCCCCCATTGTAATGTAAATCGGTGATTGGTTAACCTTTTACTATGCCAATGTCTCCAATTGCGGACAAGGTCATATGTCATGTGTATACATATTCACGTTTTTGGATTGATTGATTATTATAGTCTCGGAGTTATAAACTCTCCCATCATCCAGCTTCGGTCTTCTCTCTATTCGTCCTCGGGGTTGTAGTCAGTGCCTCTTGCGGACTAAGTTAGCTGTCAGCTTAACCTGCGTATAATATCCGTTCGGAATAGATAACCGTTGTCTTGCGAAAATATAATAGTTGGCGAGGGAATACAGAACAATAACGCTCGATACAGTCATGACGTGGAAGCTCGGACGTACAAGGCAAGCAGTGCTGCTTTACGTCTGTGAAAACCAGCTTCTTCTGGCTAAAGAAATCGCAAACATCTGCACGTTCAATCACCATCGTCTCTAGATGATTGCTTGCATGTGGTAGTAGTAACAGCATGCACCCAATTATGATATACGACACAGTGTAACTCAGCTTTGATGAACACTGGTGGAGTCAACCCCAAAAAACTGACTTCGGTGAACCGAATGTGTTTCAGGGATATCAACCTAATGACATGCATACCGTTCACAGCCTGTCACCTGTAGGGCTGGTAGGAATAGGCAGTGATTATATGAAGTGGTAGTAAGAAATATATTTACTTAGTTTACGTTGGTACTTCAAGACTCCCTGAGAGAGATCCAAGATACCATGCTACTCTGTGACTAATGAAGGAAACAAACAGTGACCATTCACAAGTTTTGTTTTATATTTATGAAGAGTAACACCAGAACATTGGATACATTTAGATGGGAAGATTATCTATTTACGCTTTTTCTGGACAACTTCTGCATATTTCATTTTAGTGTTTCTAGATTGCGCTGTACAGAGAACTCTATTGGTGTTCATGCTGAACCAGGTTTGCGTGCATGATAATAGTGCATTTAGTACTTACAGATTTACATTAGGGAAAACCGGTATATGCTCAGTAGTTAACATTGTAAAACTGAATAGTAAAAATCTGCATGATAAAAGTAAGTTAAAAAAACACTTACCCGAAAAAATAGTGAGTGTATAATCTGGATGCTGAGCAGCAAATTGTCTAACGACTTCACATGGAGACCAATGGTGAAAAGAACGATAAAATAATTTATTCGCTCGTAAATATGTACACAAGTGAGAACAATCACAGTCTAATCGATTACATGTAGTTGCGGAAGACTGAGAAAGAGGCATCTCGCTGCCCAAACACGTCTTCTCAGAATCCCCAGAATCCCCATGCATTCGCATGAATAAAGTTTCACCAGGCTGTCATGAAAAATAGAATAATTCACTAGTAAATGAGCACAGAAAAGATATGCAGAAAACAGGAAATTCACGTGTAAAAAATAAAATATAATAATAACCAACATTTCGCTATCAAAGCAATGATTCAGTAAACAAAATCAATGCAAGGTAATAATCTCTTTTCAGTCCCCCACAACACTGAGACAGCTTGCCTCAGATTTCTCCCGTTGATGGTGATACGTGATTGTTGCTGTTGTTAGGCATCTTCATCACCTCTGTCTTCTCTACATCCACCTGAAGGAAGTCCCGTCTTCGCTGACCCACCTCTCCTCTCAACTTGTTGCTTTTTGCCTGTAGATCTTCGAGTTTGTGAGACAAGACATTAGACATGAATCATCGTCGGCGGAATCCAAATCTCCCTCTGGAGTCTTTACATCAGTCCAGCCAGCGTATGTCCCTCTACTCGCTCCTCACAGTTTGTTGCATCATCATGATCATGATGCAGTCGACCACAATCAGGAAGATGATCCGTGATAGTAGACACTCTTGTCTTGTCTTGTCTTACTCCTGTCTTCACTTCAGAGGCTTCGCTGAGCTTTCCATTGTGAATCACTTGGCATGTAGCATTGTATAGCATATAGCTGCTGTTGAATGAGGTTGATAAAGGTTTGTGGCACTAAAAGCGTAGTGTTGAAACAGTTGCCGAAGCCTACTGTGTTAGGCACATTTATTTTTTTGCTACTGCGGATTTATGCTATTCTCTTGTCTAAACGAACTCCACTAATTCACCAACCATTCCAAGCGTGTTATTGACACATCTCTCCCCCAATAAGTAGAGGTGTATCTCATTGGTTCAAGGGATTGACTTTCAACCAATCGGTCAAGGGTTCGAGTCCCACTCTACCTACAGAGGTTTAGGCAACCAGTTAGTATCACTAGTCTTCACATAATAGGTGTGGTTCATTGCCTACTGTATGAATGTGTACAAGGCTGCTGAGTGCATTTCGATTTTCACCCCTATAAGTATAACTTGTGATATCATCAGTACAATTAGCCGGTAATCATACGAAATTTCTGTGTCTAAGATTTCACAATATGACATATTGATAGCGATTATAGTCTAAAAAATCAACAACTCAGTAACACTAAGTAGAAGCATGAATCATCCACCTATCTTCTCCACAGTGAAATGAAATGAGGAGTAGACGTCTACTCCTGCGTAATCAGGTAGTTATGAAGTACTTGTATAGTACTGTGCAAATAACGGAATTATTGAAAACATGTACCCTAGGATGTCCTACAAAAATGTAATCATACAACCAGTGGACTACTGCATAATATAACGTTCATTAGAAATACAGTCAAAATGGATAAATTAGTTGATAAAATCAAACAAGTAGAAACATACTTCAATGAAGAAACGCTGGTAAAGAACTCGTAGTAAGTAGAAGGCTCTGTCACTCAAAAATCTTGAGGGATGACCAACAAAAACGAGACATAATGTGATCAAACCAATATGGTCACAAGCGAAATCAGGTCTATTTAAAAAAGAAATAAGTAAACGAAATAGAACTCAAAGAATAACGAATGATAAAATGTAAAACGTTATATATAATGAACTAGAACGTTAACACAATTTTCAACCAAGATAGATGAAGGTTGACAAACTAACATATATAATACTTTTCTTGTCCCATTCAGATTTGAGTTGGAAGACTGATAGTGAAGCTAGTAGATAGGGTAGATTTATTCAACAATACTGAAATTTTGTTCAATTACACATAAGTGTTTATTATGGTGTAATCGGAACGCCTAGCAGTGTATTATAGGCTGTCATAATGCGTATATAATTGTTTTTATATCATAGTGTCATACCGTCCATAATCAAATTTTCGTATGTGTGAGGGAAGGAAACAATAAATAGGATTATGTGTATATGTTGAATCATAAATCGGAAATTTTCCATATCTAAACGACATAACTCGTAGGTTCGAAAACTGTCAATAAAAAATGGAAACAAGAGCTATTTGATCCACAATAATAGCAGTATCTCAAACAGTGAGTATGAAACTTCAAGAAAAGCAGCGATAGCTATAGTCTATCTTGTCATCATCAAGGGTTACCTATGTACCGACGAAATGTTTCGAAATAAAAAGAAACGATCGAAATGCACATTCGTACAGTGGGAAATGAGCCACACATTTGTATAAGGGTTAGTTATAGTACCTGGCTGCCTAAATTTCGGTAGGTGAAACGTTGCTCGATCCTGCAACCCAATGATAGGTAGTCATCTCCGTGAACCACTGAAAATCTTTGAAAAACTAACTGGACTCAGACTCATGCACAAGTGGAATCTGTTTCAGCGAGTTCACTGGAAAAAAACTTCCTGACTTTCTAAATGAATATTTGGGTTACAGAAACAGAAACTCAGTTTCAACGAACATATTGAACACACACATAGTTTAAAGCACTCGTTACTAGCTAGCATCGCCATTTTATCACTATTAAAAAAAGCACAATATAGTACATGACTATTTTAATACACTGGTTTTGGATAGGTAAATAACTACTCTGTCTTATCTGTTCCTGCTTATTTAAACCATTAGACACTAGCCCACTTAATTGGATGTAAACCATAAAATTTATTCTTAATTAAGCATGTATCTGTTTGTTTTATATGGTGCTATCTCGGTGGAGATATTGAGTTGATGTCTATTCAAACAAAAATTAGACTGGTATGGACCAATCGAAATCCACTGACTTTGCTACTCATCGACTGACTGAATTTGAATAGTGACTGTCCTTAAATACATTATAAATGGATACCAGAAAACAGGACTACTGGCAAACCTAACTGAGAGTACACATATCTGTATTTTTAATGAGACGAGCTCTAACTTGAATGAAATCACTTTTCTGAGCCCCATCAGAGTGTACAATTTACTTCTGAACAATTTTTAATCCATATTTTGATTATTTAATGCAAAAGATAGTTGCTGCCATGATTACTGATTAGGTTCAAGCTGGCTTCCGTACATACAATGTTCAAGAGAAAGGAGAATGTCGAATTCTACACAAACACAGGAACTATAAATGCCTTTTCTCAATGTTTCAAAAGTTTAAATTAGTAACCGTATAGTTACAATTTCTGTGACAAAAAAAGAAGTATAATGGTACGAAATCATGTTGTTCAATCATTAAACCGACTAATTCATATGATCACAAGTGGAGAATATGCAAGGAAGTAGTAATTGTAAACGAATGTAGGTCGAAATACACCACAATACTTCCATAACCCTATGATTTATATTGAGTCCCAACAAGCACGAAACTTGGGTTTAGCGTTTCTTGCCACTGACTGACTCATATACTAAGCACTGAAACTGAATGCTCAATATTTTACTTTAGCGTTAAACGTAACTTCAATTAATTTTTGTTGTGATAAGATACTTAAATTAATGAACTAAAAATATCTGAACAGTTAGTTACGTACGGAAACTATTAGTCCATTCAAAAATTCGTCATACCGTGAGATACAACCCAATAGACATTTGACATTTGGACAATACATAACACTTCACAGCGAATTAAAAAAACCCTCATTCATCTTGAGCTTTATGGAAGAGTATGTAGTATTTGTAAACTTCTATACAACATATCACACACAACATTACGTTAATTTTAATTACGTACGATATCCAAAAAATATTTAGCAAATAAGATTTCACTTACATATTACTCATTATAAGGCAAATGCATTCAAAACAGGCTGTAGATAACGAAATGTTTGACGCAGTGTAACACTGATCGATCACCCAGTTGAAAAGACCTGCGTTATCTGGATTAAAATCTAAGAGAAGAACCAAAGTTTCTTCCCCGAGTTGACGAAGTAGCTGAAATGGAGCAAAGGAACAGAAATATGATAAACTTGTTCAGGGGGTTATTTCTATCGTCTTAAGACGTCATGTTCCAGGTGTATTTTACAAGTGAAATCGAATTACTCATTATTTAGTCGCTCGCTTAACTAAACTATGGTTGACTCAGAATGGATGAGAACACCTCACTAAACAGAGAATACATGCATTGTGAATCAACCACACAAAAGCAAGGAAAAAGTGAAATTAACACACATAGAAGAATTTGATAGCTTAGTTTGTCGAGTGAAAGATTGTTATTCTGACTGTTGAACATATCAAACCACAACGTATGTGCTCTTGTGGTAAATAATCCATATATTCTCAACGCTTGCCCAAGTAAAGTGAACTAAGTAACTCATATAGTAGTATCTAATCCCTTTCATATAAGTCTGTGCATATGTACGGGTCTATCTTTTATTATTGGTGCAATAAATAAAATGTGAAATGGATAGTTACAGGACGTCAGGATGTCAAACTGGAACTTACAGAATCTAGTCGACGACCACCGCCAGCTGCTATTATGCGAGAGCGTGTATGACTGTTACCACACAACGAAGCACCTCCAGGATTTAAAGTATTGTGTAAAAGGCCACGTCCTGTAACAGGGCAGAACCATAACCAGGGACTTGAACTAAGAGCAGTATCACGTGCAACAAGAAGCCCAGAAATCCAGCGAAGTACATAACCAGAGCTTGGAGTGCAAATACTTAGGCACGAAGTACCATTTGAACGTTCCACATATGAAGAACTTGATGATGAGTCAAACCCTGCACCCGATATTACCTGGTTAGTTTTCGAATTATCATTTGGTAACAAGCCAGAACGGTCGTATATCGGGCCACAACACACTAAAGCTGCCATAGCTTGGTTAGACAACCAAATTAAATCGATCCATAAACAATATTCTAAAGATTCAGATCCTTCAGTTTGTTCACCACTAGATACTTTCTGTTGAAATGTAGGGCTGTGAGAGTTTTGGCTTGGAAGGACGGTTAAATTAGCACTAGACTCCACAGATCCCGATAGTGCGACACTGTTAAGGCCTAGACCATTAGTAGATGGTGGGAAATTGTCACTTGATGATTGATGATGAGGTCCGACAAATCCCGGAGATATTTCACTTGATGGAGACAAACCAACAGCGAAATTCGAACTAGAGGAATGATCATTGAAGCCGACAGCTGAACCAGCAAGGCGAAATTGTGTAGACGTGGGACCTTCAGATTCAAAGCTGGAAAAGATTCAGACATTTTATGAATGGCTAGAAAAACGTCACACCTTAATTTAATTATAACGTAGGTATAAATAATTTTGATGGATTCTCCCGCCTTACTGAAATTTAAAACACCGACAATGCTAAAAGATTCTAGTAGGCAGTCAAAATATTAATTTCCTGTAGTTACACTTTCATCGTACCGAGGTGGTTAATTCGGAAACAATTAACACAGCAGACGGAAAAAAGTAAGAAAGACAAGTTAACGTTTACACCGGGAAATCATGCAAACGCCATAAACATGGTGAAAATATACCTGCTTTTCAAAAGGGAAAATCACGTTGACCATTGGAGAAGCATAGGAACCAAGATTTTGCAAAAAAAACACTGGTTAATCGTGTTTAAATAATGTTATCACTGAACAGAAACGATGCAAAAGCAAGAGTCTAGGAATGAAGTAGAAATACGTAACTGTCATATTATCATAACTTCTAGAAAATAGCAGAAACCACAACGCGTTGCATCCGATTTTTAGTTTGATCAACTTTGCTGATACTAAACACACAATTCATGAAACAGAAAATGATTCGATATTATTTATTATCTCAAGGTGAAATCTTATCAGCAAATATAACCATATTTTAAGTCGAGAACACGTAAATCACAGACTGAATGGTTCGACCTTAATTGTGATAATGAACAGAAAGTGTTCAAAACGTAGATGGATGATGGAAAACCTCTTTATGAAGGGCTTAGCAAAGAGGTGCAAAGTTTTACGTTGTTCTCCTCCAAATACTAAATATTGACCTACCTAATATGATAAATACATGACTAAATGAGTTCCGCTGTGCACAATAAAATCACTTCAGCAATTGAGCAGAAAAGCAGTATTTCTTTTATTACAACTCTCTGCTCAAAATCAGAACTGACAGCTTATCAGGCAAACACTAAAAGGATGTTTACTGATCAACACATATATGTCAATTCTTTATACACTGAAACAGCTGTTAAAAATGAAAATCCTGAATGAAATTTAGTAAATTAAACGAAATTATATCCAAGTATAAAAACTGTACTTCATATTGATTAGGTATGGAATTGGTGAACGTAGAACAAAATAAACATAACTTACTAAGTCCCCATAACATGGTCGTAATGAGCACTCCAATGCGATAGTAAAATGAATAGCTGATGCTTCAATGTAGGCGGTAACAAGTTTGTGCGATTTCGCTCTATACAATAATCAGTCAGGAAAGAAAAAATAGAACTAGAAGTGAAAATGACAAAAGAGAAATACAAGTTTAAGCAAAACCAGGGTATTATGTGATAACAACAGTTAGTGAAACAACAACATTCGAAAAAAGACAAGACGGGACAGAAACATTCACTCTTTAATGAGTAGTATTTCATGGACAACTAAACAGGAGTTAATGAAGTACACATTAAAATAACATCATTATATCAAACAACCAGGTTACTATCAGGGAGAAGAGAGGTCAACACAGACGAAACCAATGAAAGATAGTGAAGAAAACCTAATTACCACCAAAGAGGAGAAACAAAGGAAACGATAAGCTGACCACTTCAAAAAACTCTTGAACCGACCACCACCACCGGTAACTCGTCCAGAAATATCTCCAGCAACGGCAGAACTACCAGTGGACACAGGCCCTCCAACAAAGCCGAAGTCCTGAACGCCATGAAGTTGTTGAAATCGAAGGAAGTAGCAGGACCATATGGAATTCCGCCAGAACCACTGAAAACAGATGCCGAGACAACAGCAGACATGCTCACACTAGTACTGCAGAAGGTTTGCAAGGAAGGAAGGAAGGAAGGAAGGGAAGGTACCTACAGATTGATTGGAAGAAGGGCTACCTAGTCAACCTCCCATAGAATGGCCAACCTGAGTCTCTGCAAGAACTGGCGAGGAATCATGCTACACCCCAAGCAAAATATTGAGCCGCATCATCTTGGAGGGACTGAAAAGTGCTCTGCATTCAAAATTACGACCGGAACAGGTTGGTTGGCTGACTGGCTGACGCCAGGAAGAAAAAATCATGTGCGGACCAAACAATAACGTTACCCTGCACTACGCATCATCATAGAACAGAGTATAGAATAACAGTCAACTCAACTCAACTCAACCCCAACTTCATCGACTTTGTAAAGGCCTTCGACAGCATCGAACGAGAAGTAATTTGTCAGGCAGCTGCTTCTACACTACGATTTTAGTGCCATAAACCTTTATCAATCTCATTCAACAGCAGCTATATACTATTCAATGCTACATGCCAAGTGATTCACAATGGAAAGCTCAGCGAAGCCTCTGAAGTGAAGACAGGAGTAAGACAAGACAAGACAAGAGTGTCTACTATCACGGATCATCTTCCTGATTGTGGTCGACTGCATCATGATCATGATGATGCAACAAACTGTGAGGAGCGAGTAGAGGGACATACGCTGGCTGGACTGATGTAAAGACTCCAGAGGGAGATTTGGATTCCGCCGACGATGATTCATGTCTAATGTCTTGTCTCACAAACTCGAAGATCTACAGGCAAAAAGCAACAAGTTGAGAGGAGAGGTGGGTCAGCGAAGACGGGACTTCCTTCAGGTGGATGTAGAGAAGACAGAGGTGATGAAGGTGCCCAACCAACAACATCATCAAAAACAAGAGGTACCAATCACCATCAACGGGAGAAACCTAAAGGGAGTAGTCTCTTTCACCTACCATCCTAGGCAGCATCGTTTCAACTACAGGTGGCGTCGGCACAGACGAGGGTATCGAAACCAGGATTGGAAAGACAGCAAGACAGGCTTTCATCAATCTGAAATCAGTGTACAGATCTACTGCACTCCACTCCACTCCACTCCACTCAGCACAAAGCCGGAATGAGATCCGGATTTTCAACACCAATGTCAGTCAAGTCAGTGCTGCTATATGGTTCAGAGACTTGACGCATCACGAAAAGCATTTCCAACAAACTACAAACATTCATCAACACCCACCGTCTACGCTCACTCGACACTGAATATGGAGATCAGATGGCCAGAATACTAAGAATAAGCAACAAGCAACTCTGGCTGGCTGGCTGGCTGGCAACGAACCAACCAAGAAGCCATCGCCCAACTAATATGCAGAAGAAAGTGGAGATGGATTGTATTGAGCATACACTGAGAAGACCGATTGGGGACATCACCCGGCAGGCCGAGCCCTTGAGTGGAAGGCGAATAGGAAACGACGAGTTGGGTGTCCGAGGTGAAGGTGACATGGAGGAGATGGTGTGAGGAAGAAGTGAAAGCTTGTGGGCAGTGATGGAGCGAGGTTCAAAAGACTACAGAGAAGATAGTGCAAAGGAGGCGTGTTACTGAAGACCAGTGTTCCACTAGGAACCCAAGAGACAAATTATAATATGACATTAAAATAATCTACTCTTATTTGTTTTTTAGTCGCTCAGTGCATTTAACTTGTGATGTATCTAAACTTCGATAGAAATCCTCAGTTGGTGACCATAAAACAGAAATGAACCTTTAAAGAAAATGGAAAATGGGTATCTAAAGACTTAGTACACATATCACTATCTACTCAGAAAGATGTATCTGTTCATGAGTACAACTATTTTAGTTAAATTCATTTGAATGATAGCACTGGACTATAAAATCGAATATATCTTAATACCACTGGAATTAGATAACTATTTTGAAAGCCTCAACCGAGAACAGTGGCATAAACTTACCTTCAATAACCGGATGTTTTCAGTGCATTAAGATACTCAAAGATTCACTTGCGATGGACTTTTACAAGATAAAGTTGAATAACTTGGTTGTTAGACGTCAGATATTCATATTTGTGTGCATTGGTGTGTCTGTATGTCTATTTGTAATCTAAATAACAATGGTATCACAAATACATACAACTTGTCGTGAAGTGACTAGAGTGATGTGATAGCGGTTAAATCAACATCATTGTCTAAGAAATGCTTAAATATTTCACAGGAGGACAATTTAAAACAGTTTGTTTAAAAGATGCTGAAATATTTGATACCATCACATCTAAGTTGCGCATTTTGAATATGATCTGTACACAACTCATTCCTTGTTATGCCTTTCTAACTCCGTTATCTGATCACTAGCGTCTGATGATAAAGGTTAAGCTTTAGATGATTCCAAGGAGTGAATACATCCGCACCATTGCGGTCGATTTTAAGGCATGTCCCTAAGAATCCTACAACACTGTTTTCTTTCATCTCGACCACCTTAGCCAGACACTCTACATCTCCACACACGATTGAGATCAACAGTAAGACACTTCATCGACTGGTGCCGTCAAGTACGCACGGTTAACATATTCAGTCATCTCTACCTGTTGATCTGAGTCGTGTGGGGGAGATGTAGAGTGTCCGGCCAAGATAGCTGAGAAGAAAGGAATTAGTGTTTGATGACTCTTAGTAGTATGGCTAAAAATTAGTATCAGTGGTGAAGTTGTATTCATTCACTGACGTCTGCTAGAGCTTGAGTATTCTCTCACACAACTTTGTTCAGTTTGATATCGCTCTTTTTCTATCCATATGTTCTTTGTATACTACCGTGAAGTGTGGCAACTTCGGCCTATGCACCTGTGTGTCAGGTTCTATGTTGAATTTGTCTGTCTGCCTGTCTGATTAATGACATCTTAAAAATTACTCTATCCTAATGAAGATCAGTATTCAGTTTCTGCGTACTGATGAAATATGTTTTCGTGATAATCTTTTATTTATACGCGTAAATATCACCAAACAGATGATCGTTAGTCATGGAGAAACAATCTACAACTACCTCAGTTGATGAAAGTTGCAAATCCTAAAAAAAGAATTTATTCCGATGCATGAAAACCAAAATTTACAGTCAAGATGTTTCCGTGTGATGAGAAAAAGAAACTGATCATTTTGATTATCTGGTTCCATGGAAACGTTCAGCTTCAGTTTTCACGTTCCATGAAGGTATTCCGGAAGTAATATCATCTTATGTGGTATATCTAATCGTTGATATTGAAATGAATATAGAGTTGACACCACAAGTGACTCACTTCAGTATTTTTATCATACAGATGTTAAATCACTACTTTGCTAGGTGCCTGAGATCTCATGCCAGGAATAATTTCATGGTAAAATTAGAAAGACATATACTGTTTACAGAACAATTATAATTTACAACAGTAAAATTCCAGTATTCACTGAACAAAAGAACAAAACTGAACTAATTATTTCAAAAAATTCACACTAAAACAACTAGATTATTAGTTAATCACTGGGATATAATATTGAATAAAAACTTCTTACTAGGAAGATGTCGAATGAGTTCCTTAATGAAAATACAAAAGTGAAGACGGATTTCATTTAATAGGTACGACTCGGATGAGTGAATAGGTAAGGAAGGTCCGGTTGATGTAGGAGTAGGCAAAGAATTAACCACTGAACCGCTACTAGTAGGGCCAGACATCTGATTATTTGGATTCGTTCCACTAGTACCAACTTGCTGGACGAAGTAGCAGAGGGTATAGAAGCTAAGATATTTAAAGATGCTGAAGATGTGTGTGCATGAGTAAGGGGACTTGACAACTGATCCGAAACTGATTCTAAGTAGCTTCTCATCCCATCCACATAATCCAGAAGTTGGGGTATTAAGGACCCTTGAGGTGTGACGACGTTTGACTCACTAAAAGTAAAACATAGCAACAAAATTAACTTTGCCTGATCGACAAATCTCATTGCTACACAAAGTATCAAACTATTTATAACGGCATGACTACGAAACATGCCCACTGAGTCATAGAGAAGAGATAATTCAGAGAAGAAAATTTTCTTTTTCGACGATATCATTTTCTAAAGCGGTACAATCGTATTTATATATATCATAAACATGTAACAGTCTATTATAAAACAATAGAGTATAATTACGTCATTAACCTAGTGCTAAAAATACCGGAATCAACAATGCAAAGTAGTTGTATCATAAAATAAAACAGTAGAAATATCGAGAAACGCAAGGAGTTTGAGCAGGTGAAAATTGTTGGTAGATAAGAAACGCAAATATTGACTGTCCACTTGATAGATAGGTGTAAAGAAGGTGAAGAATGAGACAAGGGTCATAATGAAGGTGATAATAATAAACTAATTAATTATGATGAAATGGACCATGGTAAGATGAGAGATTGCATTCTTGATTCCGGTTTTTTAGCAGTAGGTTAATGATGTAATTATACCCTAATGTTTTATAATAGACTGTTATATGTTTATGATATACATAAATGCGATTGTACAGGTTTAGAAAATGATATCGTCGAAAAGGAAAATTTTCTTCGCTGAATTATCTCTTCTTTATAACGGCATCTTTACATGACAGCAAATATTCTACACTAAACTAATTTCAGCCTCTTCTATCATTAGTTCTCATAATTTACAAAATAAGTTGTAGTTAAACTATTTTCGGCGCATATTGATATGACAATTACTTTTTGAAACAGCTATTCGCATTTGTATAACATTTAACGACATCGGTGTAGTTGAGTAGCGTAACTGATTTATTTATAAGACGGATGATGGTCTCAAAGACCAGTAATAATATGATACGAATTATCTATAAGTAAAGGACATGACACAATTTCATCGCTACAAAAACACACTGGCTGAATATACAGGCACACTTATTCCAGATATATGGAAAATTCTACTGCCTATATATCACCAAGATGGATAGAGAATCAGAATTATATAAAATATGACATGAATATGGAATATTCAATTTCTGCCCGAAACGCAAATAATACTGTTTCATTGCATAAATTTAAAATCGAAAAATGTCTACAGGACTATGAGATTTATCGCAGGAGAAATCTATACATTTAATTAGTTAATGCTTGGTGTGAGTAACGTGGGTAGGGTTATGCAGATTAGCCGGTTGGAGTCTAAGGGACAAGAGAAACTAGTGGTTGGAGACCCTAGGTCATATGGTTCAGAACCGATGTCAGTGGCCTAGATACATACACATTGTCTTCATCGTAATTTCACTCTTCCTTCCTCTCTTTTACTACTTTCTACTTCAAATTTCATTGGCCGATTTTTCTTTCCTTCTCCATCTCCCATTTTATTACCTTGTTACTTGATGTGCTGATATGAGGTGTGATATTTTGGACCGTTACGCGGTAATGTCTGGTCCTATATTGATTTTGATGATGACGAGTTAGTACTTGTTGTATTTACTCACAAATGTTATCAACGTGTCAAACAGAACACCAATATCAAAACAGAAACTTTTGTTTCTCTTATTGAGCTTAACGATGCGAGTGACTGTTTTCACAACTGCACGTAACAGCATGAATATACATGCTGCGCAGATACTTGTATACTCTTTAGTTTACTTTCGCATCACGCACCAGACTGATGAAAGGGTGCCACTGAGTCTTAAATTCATGCAAGATAAAGAAACAATCTTTTTCCATGAGTGGCAGAATTTAATAAACAACTTCAGTATCAAATTATCACTGTGAAATGCAGGTGAATATTACACTTTTCAGTCAACTCTGACTCAACAGACTGAGATCCGAAAGTTCAGAAGAGTAACTGTGTTAGTGAACAATCATATCCTTTGCTTAACCGAAAACAACTCCAGTGAACACTCTACAGACTGCTCTCCGGAAATTCTGCAAATAATTCATGCCATATTACCAAAGGTTAGACAACTCACGGTTTTGGTCAACATAAAAAATTGATGTACTTTGATGAACTTTTGCAACCATTTCTATCGAAATCATTCATCTAAACAGGGTTATCCTAAATATGTAATCATTTTATTGTCTCAGACCCCGTTAACGAAATAAATAAGTGGAAAATGAGGAAATTATGTATGCATAGGCGGTTACTAACTCACTGGTGTGCAAATACACCTGACTGAGCCATGAGAGATAGAATCTTAATTAAGGCTGATCTGAGTCCATCGCGTCGACGCCGACGGCGTAGATTCTCTTGTTTGCGATCAAAGGATTCTTTTAACAGTGGCTGCAAATCTTCAAGGACATCTCTAAAATATTTTCCGTTGAAAAGAAAATTAAGTTATTTGGCTAGTAATAATGATGATAAAAAACAGCAACGTTTTCAACTTTAATCAATAATATTAGACAAGTGACGGCAAGATGAGACTGAAATTTGAAGTTACCAAGATGCAGGTTAATTCGGTGCGTAATGGCTATAAAGATTACTCCGAATAGAAAAGTAAGGACAATGGTACAAACAAGAAGTAAAACTCGATAAATAAAGCAAATATATATTTATCAAATTCAAAGACGAAACAGACATGAACATGAGTAATTAGCAAATTAAACAGCCAAGCGTATCAACATGCACACTTATTTTGTCAAAACATTTAGCCATACGCAGAATTTGTTGACATTCAAATGGAACTCATCAATATACTTCTGGATGCTTTAGCAGTTATAGTGTCGGCGAATTCGTATGTACCTTACATTACTCGATGACGTTATTACTGTGCTTGAGTACTCTTATGTTTCCAATGACAAAAGGGAATAACTACTTCTCTGATGTTATGAAAAAACAACTCTCGAAACATATCAGATGTTCCAACAAGTTATTCAACATCAACAAAGGACCTGAGACCCCTGAATAACCTATCAAGTAGCTACATAACAATATCATCACACCAGGAGAGAAGACATATAGATGAAGGATAGAGAAATAAAGAAGAAAGTAATTGACAGTGTTGGAAAGTCAAAGAGGAGACAAGAAAGGATGAAAAACAGCGTGGCATTCGAGATAAAGACATATATAGTGTGGAAGAATTTGAGCCATTGTGATAGATTCTCAGCGATATCACCTACAGTCTCTAACCACCAATTTCGATTGCCATGTGGACCGAAATCTGGAAGTCCGAACTACCTTCCAGCACACTTCATACCGTAGATCTCTGGCTCATTGGTCTAAGCATTTAAATTTCAGCCGATAAGTCACGCGCTGGAATCCCGTTCCATCTACTGACGTCTGGATAGTCAGGTGGTATTATATACCCCATTAAAATAGGTATGGCACATTGCCTACTGTACGAAAGCGTATGTGGTTGGTGAGCGTATTTCCACTTCGCCACTTCATACCAGCAGTCAGAAACTGCATAGACTGACACAATGTTTTATTCTAATCACCTCTTAACCTTCCCCAACCCTAAACTACTTCACATGGCAATCCACAACGTGGCGGACGGTGACTAGACATCAACAACACATGTTGCAAACACCTCAGTTCATGAAGGTTCACAACTTCACTAACCAACAAACCTCTCTTACTTAGAATCTACACTGGACTTCTGCAATACAAACATGGTGGCACCACAACGCACGGTCTTTGCTACTAAGGTAATGGTGGTCGAACACCTGAAGCCTCGTCATGTCCTCCAAAAGGACATTACCAATAAACCAAAGGAAGACTGACTTCAACAAAACTACTAAAAGGTTTGAAAAAAGATAAAACTCGATAGTTTCTAAGATTATGAAAGTATGAAATTCATTTCACATAATGATACATTTTTTGAAAATTACCTAAAAGCAGCTGGATTTATCCGACCAAGACCACCGATTGCTGAATCCCGTATCTCAGGTTGCTCACATCTCAGCAATGGCACTAACAACTTGACTAATTCTCGAGCGTTCACTTTACCATAGGACGCTGAATGCTTCAAGTCTGTAGGATTAGACCAATTGGTAGACGGTGGATTTGACACGGTTGTACGAGGAGTCGATGAATTCGCGCTGGAGTCAGCAGTTTGGTTTAATACTTCATCTAACTGAGTAGGCGATCGGGAATTGTCGCGACAACTAAAGTCAAGAATGGATTGTAATTGGAACAACAAATACTTAACTGGATTCAATATCCTGATAATCTAAAATGATAGTGTACATTGAGGAGTGCTTAGTATTGAGACTAACAACATGTAACTCGCTGTATTAAGAAGCCATCAGTTGGAGGAACCTGTATAACGTTTGTGCCAATGTTTTCACTGAAACCTAATACGAATAACCGACAACTTAGAAACCACGATAATAACATATCATAGCTACTACCGTCACAACAGGCAGTATCAAGTTAGGAATCTCGAGGGTCATACGACGTTCAACAATTCAGCCCTTTGAATGAAATTTTACTAATAGCACGATGAATATATGAAGAAAATTTAGTGGCAAAGCTACCACAAATCGGAATGCAGAAGCATTCAGTCATCCGGTTCCGTTTATGACAAGATTTGGATCGTAGATTAAGTTGTTTACCTCCTTATAAACCAACTATACTAAATTTGAAGAGTAGTTAAGAATAGGCTGCTGAAAAGACTGTAAGAAGCATATTTTAGTATTTCATTACTATTATTATTATTACTGCTACTATATTGTCATTATAATTATCATTATCAATATTATCATCTACTATTACAGTGAATGATGGTAACACGTGCTTCAAATTTCATGAATAAATGTTTAACCAATGAAGTGAAGGAGGTTAAGAATCAGAGAAGTATTGGATGCACATCTGCAGCCTGATGATTTTCAAGATTTTGAACATCAAGGAGAAAATCCAAATCGTGAAACCAACGAAAACGATATGATAGATGAACAATGCAATCAAAGGAATCAACAGAGCTGAAAGCAATGCAATAATTGCTGAATTTTCAAAGCTGCGCTAGTCCTGTATGTCTCACACTAATATCGTGTGAAAACGGAAGTTATTCAGGTTGAAGTAGATAAAATCATGTTATGCAGAAAGAAAATTTTTTATAAACCATGATTCGTACAGCTATTCAGAAATGTATGATACGGAGATGAATCGACCAAAAAAACTCAGAAGGGAAGGAAAAATGACGGAGATGGAAAAAAAAGCGATGCTAATTAATAGGATAGTGAAACAAAAAATAATGGCACTGACATCATGGGGAATACTGAGTAACAAAAAATAACGAGATATTGAGGAGATAATTTATTCCCTTGAACAACATATTTTAAAACCTTTTCAAATGACAACCTTAATGCATCTCAGTGCATAATCTTTGTATGGTTAGAGCAGATTTCAGACTACGAAGAGAAACACTATTCTTCTCGATGCAACTGACCATTTTCATCTGACCACTTCGAAAAAATAAAGAATGTGATAAATGCTCCTGACGTTAAATATCTATCACAATGTAAACCACAGATAAATAATACGAGTAGCAATCCGCGAGAACAAGAGAGAAGGAAATGTCAACTTGGAAACATACTACGTTTGTGCGAGTAGACAATTAGGAGATCCCAAAATGAAAGGAAAATGAAGCAGTAAAAAAGAGCGAACAATACAGTCAGTATAAAAAAAAGCCGTTGTGAATCTGTAACAATATTTTACAAACATTCAAAAAGGTAAGGATAGTTTAGCGAAATCTGTGATTCATGTTCAGCCAACATTTTAATTTGATCTCAAATACGTTTCAAATGATCCAGTGATCTTTTAATTATCCCCTGTATGACCGGAAACATCAAATATCTTGAAACAGATCACTGATTTGCAAACTGCTTACAAATTACGCGTTCTGTGATGCTATTTCTCGCAGGCAATTCATTATTCAGCTACTCAACTATATTTTCAAGATGAAATTCACTACATAGACAAAAATTTCGATCTACGATAAAAAGCTGCAATTAACTAACAAAGTAAGCTACTAAACACTGTAGGTAGTTGGAAGATACATGCTTAAATCGTGCATCCGATTAATGGTATACAGATCCATCCAAGTTGGCAAGACAATTCACTAGGTTTGAACAACTCACACACAGTAGTTGGATTTATCACAGTACAATACAAATCAAACCAGACAGAACCACAGAAATGGCTGTCCGCTGTAGAAACCTGATGTAGACATAAAACTTGGCAGATAAGTATGTTTTTCTTTACCTATTTTAACCTTTGAAAGATTTCATTTTTAGCTGTGTGAACCTTAATTTTGAACAAGGCCTGTTACTAACTAACCAAGCAGTGAACTCGAAACGAGATATCATATAGAATTACCCACTAAGGTATACGAGGTAAGGCAGTCCGTGAAAAGAGAAGGCAATAGAGGACCGTAGTCTGGTCCGCTTAGAGGTCAAAGTCGTTTTGAATTAGGGTAGCTTAGTGACCACTGTAAGACAATTTATACAAGGAATTCATTAAGTACATACATGTCCTCTTCTTAAGCTCTTCTTTTTTGATGTTATACTTATGGCAGTGGTTATTTGTTTCATCATCTCGATTTCTAGGATCGGTTCCAGCATTTGTTGTTGAGTATTAATTGTCCCATTATATGCTTCTCGAGCCTGTTTGTGCATCCGATATCACTAAAACACATTTATTCCTCTTCCACTTCATCCGATGATTTTCCACCCGTAGGATAATCGACGAGTAGTCTGTATTTGATACTTAGTGGCAAGATATGCTTTGTCGTAAACGTTTAGATTTTAAAAGCTTGACAGTGCCAAAGCAACAAATAATATTAAAACATCTAGTACAGGTATGGGCAATGTGATGTAACTGGAATCGAAAAGGCAGTGAGTCAATAGTATCTGACGGAAGCAGGTGAACTTTTGATCAAACAATTATAGCTAACCATCCTACTGCACTGGTAGTATATGCTCTATGTATTGTCTTCTGAGATCTTTTGATATCAGTTAGGTCTCTTGACTTTTGTTTGTTGCTTTGTGGCTAAAAACCTGTACCAACTTTTGTGTCACACCATTCAATCGGTAACCCAACGATTCTTCTACTAACCGACAAACTTATAAAACAAAATCAATCCTTAAAAACAAAAAACTTAGTGAATATGAAACCTTAACTTACTGAAGACCATACGACTTTGTCGAAGAATCGGTGAATTCTTTTGCAAATGTAATTCTGGCTGATAGCACGTTTCTGCAGGTTTTGAAATGCGTAGACCAGTAGAACTTGGTGCTATACAACAGCCCACAACAACATAATTGTGCCATAAAGGAAGGAATTGTTCACGTTCATTCGCTGGCTTCTTACTAGCGGTGCGAAGTAATGAAGATGCACGATTCTCCGCCATTTGTGTGCTACAAAAATCAAAGTAACACACTGCAGAAATGATAGTCTCTTTTATGCATGCAGCATTCGCATTTAACATATAGAGATGAAATTATGTGAACCGCTCTAGTAAGTCAGTCAGTACGAACGTGAGAACCGGTAAGTAGCCACACAACAATATCACCACAACACGAGAGAAGACACAGAAATGAAGGATCGGGAGATAAGGAAAAAAGTAATTAAAAGTAAAGGAAAGTCATAGAAAAGGGGATAAGAATGAGAAAAGTGAAATTCAGCATGGTGACTAAGATAAATACAGACTGTGTGGAAGAATATATTCCCCATTCCGATAGATTCTCGGTTATATCGCCTAAAGTGTCCAATTACCAATTTCGTCTGTCAAGCGAAAGCCCAACCGAGAAACCTGAAACCCTTCCTACACACTCCAAAGAAAAAATCAGAAACTTCATAGACTGACACAATGTTTTATTCTAATCACCTCTTAACCTTCCCCAACCCTAAACTACTTCACATGGCAATCCACAACGTGGCGGACGGTGACTAGACATCAACAACACATGTTGCAAACACCTCAGTTCATGAAGGTTCACAACTTCACTAACCAACAAACCTCTCTTACTTAGAATCTACACTGGACTTCTGCAATACAAACATGGTGGCACCACAACGCACGGTCTTTGCTACTAAGGTAATGGTAGTCGAACACATGAAGCCACTTTATGCCCACTGTAAATGCCCAAGTTTCAGAGAAATATGGCAGAACGGAGAGAACTACAGCACGGTACAATCGACCATTAGAAGGTTATCAGATATCACTCTAATGCAATGGATGGGGTGAGTTAGTAAAGTTAATCGAGCCTTTTGTTATCCATACCGAGATTTCGTCGTTTACTGACCTACCACCGCTGATATTAATTCCAAAGCAAATTAGGTGGCTGATACGTCCAACCACTTCAATCCCTTCGTTAGGTGAGATGATAAGTCAGACAAGTCTTGAAGGGACGGTTCGCATTTGGGTGGAGAGAAACCCACCCAATACATTCGCATATTGTCACTCAAGGAGTCCAGAGGACTCTAACTCATCAGCATCTTCATCTAACTAGGCTATGCCATCAATATACTCTTGGTCTGATTAGGAGTCTCTTTATTTGAGGTAATAAATACCCTGAGAAAACAAATGAGAGGGAGACCTACATAGAAATAGTCTCTGACAAACTGGAGAGGCTGAACACTACAGGCGGACATCATTCGACGTAAATAACTCACGTGCTACCTCAGTAGAGGCTCTAACACACCTATGGGTCTTTAAATACAAAGCTGTTTAGTAGAGTGATGTACGTACCCTGAACCCACTCGGTGAAAAACAGTGGCATACGGCCTCTCCACTAACAAAAGTGAGTGTTTTTAGATCAAGAAACATAGTTAGTGTCACATACTGACAAGTGAGCTTGTGCTACAAGATCTGAAAGAGAGTCAGCATCTAATCGACATAAGAAATATTAGGTCTGAAGCTTGCCTGGTTTTCTAAATTTTGATGTTTTTGAGCTGCATCTAGGCGTTCAACGATTAAAGAACCTAGACCCCATATTCTTCAAGCTTTCTTTCTGGCTATCACAAGAGAACTTCTCTCCCTTCTCGAAGACTGGGACAATCACCCGTTGTGACTAGCCTGAATAAATCATAACTGCTAGCAATATGCTAGTTGACACCACTTAGTCTAAACAATAATCCTCAAACACTGTCCTTAAATATGTCTGGTAATAGCCCACAGAGGGATGTTTATCTTCCCCGTTCTAGGTTAATTACAGCCTTCTCAACTAGTGGAAAAAACTAACAATAATTGGTAATAATTTTAACCACAAAGGTATAGTTTTACTTGGAGCTTAAGAACGCTCTTCAACGCTAAACGACGATAAACACGTCAACATTCGCTCACTCCATAAATAGGGATATACTCATATTGTTTATGCTGCAGAGATGTCAAACGGAAAATTCTAAGTCATTTAAGTGTTCACAGTTAAATTAATCAACTCCTACTATTTCAACCAGTTCGAAACAGATAAGCAGAAGTCGTTACTACGTCTGAAACTTTCACGGTTCATGCTTGCTTGTCTACACAACCTCATATTACCACACATGGTAGAGATCACTTGTTTCTTCTAGAAAAACATCGATTACGTACAAGAGACTTGGGAAACAGTCGAATCAGCAAGGAAAATACACAAACGATACGTTTGTGAAACATCAGTCTTTGAGATAACACTTATAATAGCAGATGCTTGGGGATATTTTCAGATACGTTTAAAATGTGATGAGTGAAATCAGGACATCTCGTCACCTGTCTTGAAAACGAATACGAACATGAAGGTTTGGATTTCCCTGAAGCCTCTTGACAAATTTCTGCGACTTATCCGGTTGACATGTATAAACCCTTATAGTCTTATGACATTAAATGATAATTTTGCTAACCGTAAGATATAAAACAGATCTAACAAGCAATGGAAACCATAAACTGTGACTTGGCTTTCTAGTTGTCCTATACTGAAGCATGGATTTAAAGATATTTCATCAATTCAGTTTCTGAAAGCTTCCTAAGACATTCGATGAATACAAGGTAAACATGATCGGCAAACCTGTTAATAAGCTATACTACATCAATGTAAGTATAGAATTTGGGCACTGTACTAATTACTATCTCACCGGGAAAAGTCACTTATAAAGCTACAACACAGAACAGTAGGCAGATCACTATATACTTGGAAGTGTTGAAAAAAATATTCAATCAGTTTGAATAAATAATTACAGTAACCTCTTAACGGAAACAATAGTATTTTGAAGAGTGAATGAAATACACAGCTTTTAACTGATTTGGACGATAAAAACAGTGAAAGTATTACCTTGGATCAATTAACGGGAAAAGAGCACTAATTCTCTGAAACAATATAGACCAAGCAAACTTAATAGCTATGGGACAGTTCGCCGGTAGATTAGACGGGTTGAATACTACAGAAAGACAGGTACCCCAAACATCTGTCAGAACCACTCGTTCTTGTGTAGGCTGCATTATGTAGGCTTGCTGAGTGTGTTGAACTTGTTGGTTGTACTGGGATGGCCTTCTATGGATAGGCGTTGTAGAGGAACCAAATTTGGAAGTCTGTGGATTGTGGAAGTCAATAGGTCTTGATGTTCCCAGTAATCCAGAGATAGAGGGTCTAACTGAAGTAGTGAAAATGCAAATGTGGAGAAAAAAAGCAGTACTTTTATATATGCAAAGCTCAGCTTGATTACTTCAACCTGAAAAAAATTATTAAGTGATTTCTGAGAAAATGAAAATTCATAACAAATATTCAGGTATCAAAATGCTTAGTATTTAAAATAAACTCGATGATGAAAGGGAAAATATGCATCGAATGTTGAACAACAATAATTCATTTGAATTTTAAATCCGTGAATCTAGGCACTCAACCGGTTGACCATGAGTTTGAATCCAGCTCTACCTACCGAGGGTCTGGACAGCCAACTAGTAGCATAGTGGGCGTTGCTGATTAGCATGGATACAAGTAGTATACGTTGAGAGGGCGGCAGAAATCATAGGCAATTACCAGCGATGGGTAAATATTCTGTCCAGAGAAAGGTAAGAGACGATGTGGGCGTACTAAGAGCAAATCGAGATAGAAGCAGAAGAGGAAACGAAGCACATTGTGCAAATGACTGTCTTAGTGGAAAGTGTACAATATTTCATCATCACTGTACAAGAGTTCAGTAGTAAACATTCCTTACAGTGTCTCAGTCTTGTTATTTCCTACAGTAGTAGCCCTAACAATATGTGTGACTCATAGCCTACTCTACGAATGTGCTCAAGATAGCTGGATGAATTTCGGTTTCATTTCCTTACCCGTCATATTAACTACTAACTATTCATATAATGTAATTCCATAGCTAATAAGACAAACAAATGAAAAAGTAAATTTAAATTTTCTAAAAATTATAAATAAACAGAAGAATCAAGTCGCTCCAAATCCTACACACCTACTTGTCGTGAAGTAATCACTTCGTTGAGTTGAATCTTTAACTTGTCTTTTGCCGCAAAAATAACGGTTGAAAAGATTATCATCCCAAGACTAAGTGAGAAATAGGTTATATCAATCTAAGTGAGAATCAACTGACTAATTCAAAAAAGCATTGAAATCGAGAAAATTCATCACTAAAAGAATGAAAGATCAAGCAGCCAGCAACCAAGGTATTGGTATACCAATTGAACTTAGCAGATCCAGTAACACTACCAGTAATTTAGGTAAAATAGACTTAAAGAACAGCTGCTTGGATAAAACATATTCTATGCAAAAGTGACAAGATTAGATACGGGGACGTAATGCTTGAGTAGCGGAAAACAAGTGGACCTTTCCGAAATATGAAGGTAAATTGAATGACAAGTTGACTCTTCTAAAAAATTACCTGTCTGACAATGGCTATTAGCGAATACAGAAGAAGAAAGTGTCACTACAGTTGAAAAGCCTGTTTCTTCTTAAATCACCTCTAATTACATCTATAGAAAATGGGCATCAAATCTCAAACACATTATCGAAAGTCTTCGACTGAAAGGATCTCAATCATTAAAAAAGGCAATCACTCAATACTTGAACGATTCAGGACACGATGTGGATATCAATAAGCACAAAAATGCAAACTGGCTTCGCTTTGTTGAATCGACTGCAATCAAGTACACTCAAACAAACCTCTACGTACGGAAGAGGACAAAAACTAACCTGATATTATCCTTAGTAATTTGACCACTGCTCATACCTTGTTTACCTGCTGATTCGTTTACTTATAGCTCGACGTAATATTCGCTAATAGTCATCTTATTCCATCACTGTACGCATTTTGGAGCAATCGACATCTTAAAAAAAGCCTCGAGATAAAATAAGCCTTGTTTAGAAGTTTATTTAATAACTAGCAGTGGAATCCAGGACAAGCTTTTCGTCCTATTTGGGACTTGTCAGCTGGATGTACTTGCGCAGCCAAGTGAGTGGTGTTACGCCCATCCAGTATCCATCACTTCAAACAATGAAACATTGATCACGACAACTATCAATAAACAATAAGCTTAGTTTGCTTTGAAAATCTGGTACTTCTTCTTTTGAAGACAGTGGTCAAAGTAGAAAGCTATATGAAATAATACAGGCACTAAACGTATTTCCAAACGAAGTTAGTAGTCGAATTTTCTCACTGTTCCCATCCTTTTAAAAGTATTGGGTCCAGAAACAAACCTAAACCCACCAATGTTTAGTTTACAGATTATCCATTTCAATTAACGACCACTTAAAGACCATAAAGATTTATGATGTGAGGTGGCGCTACTTGAACGATGAACGCGTTAATGATAGACTTTGTTTCCATATTTGTCTATCTAAATTAGAATATATGGTGCTAATACGAAAAAATGCTAGAGGAGCAATCCAGTCACTCAGAAATATAATAAAAGAACTTTCCAAGGAGTAAATGAAAACAAATTACAAACTAGCACAATCTTTTGAGGAATGTGAATACTGATTTAGAAAGTGGCTTTTAGAAATCACTGAATACTTGCCGATCAGAATTCCCAGCTAATCTAGATGATTCAACGGACAAGTAATCAGTTTTAGCTACAAATTTCAGGATTTCTACGCGTTAGGACAAAGCATTAGTCATCATATAATACAAGGTGCTAATGATATCTCCCATGTTTTACAAAAAAAGAAAAAAAAAAGACCTTCATAAACAACAGCTTACAAGGGCTATCATCATAATTATTATTGGAATTCTAGTGGAACACTGGTCTTCAGTAACACGCCTCCTTTGCACTATCTTCTCTGTAGTCTTTTGAACCTCGCTCCATCACTGCCCACAAGCTTTCACTTCTTCCACACCATCTCCTCCATGTCACCTTCACCTCGGACACCCAACTCGTCGTTTCCTATTCGCCTTCCACTCAAGGGCTCGGCCTGCCGGGTGATGTCCCCAATCGGTCTTCTCAGTGTATGCTCAATACAATCCATCTCCACTTTCTTCTGCATATTTGTTGGGCGATGGCTTCTTGGTTGGTTCGTTGCCAGCCAGCCAGCCAGGAGTTGCTTGTTGCTTATTCTTAGTATTCTGGCCATCTGATCTCCATATTCAGTGTCGAGTGAGCGTAGACGGTGGGTGTTGATGAATGTTTGTAGTTTGTTGGAAATGCTTTTCGTGATGCGTCAAGTCTCTGAACCACATAGCAGCACTGACTTGACTGACATTGGTGTTGAAAATCCGGATCTCATTCCGGCTTTGTGCTGAGTGGAGTGGAGTGCAGTAGATCTGTACACTGATTTCAGATTGATGAAAGCCTGTCTTGCTGTTTTCCAATCCTGGTTTCGATACCCTCGTCTGTGCCGACGCCACCTGTAGTTGAAACGATGCTGCCTAGGATGGTAGGTGAAAGAGACTACTCCCTTTAGGTTTCTCCCGTTGATGGTGATTGGTACCTCTTGTTTTTGTTGTTGGTTGGGCACCTTCATCACCTCTGTCTTCTCTACGTCCACCTGAAGGAAGTCCCGTCTTCGCTGACCCACCTCTCCTCTCAACTTGTTGCTTTTTGCCTGTAGATCTTCGAGTTTGTGAGACAAGACATTAGACATGAATCATCGTCGGCGGAATCCAAATCTCCCTCTGGAGTCTTTACATCAGTCCAGCCAGCGTATGTCTCTCTACTCGCTCCTCACAGTTGTTGCATCATCATGATCATGATGCAGTCGACCACAATCAGGAAGATGATCGGTGATAGTAGACACTCTTGTCTTGTCTTGTCTTGTCTTACTCCCATCATCACTTCAGAGGCATCACTGAGCTTTCCATTGTGAATCACTTGGCATGTAGCATTGAATAGTATATAGCTGCTGTTGAATGAGATTGATAAAGGTTTATGGCACTAAAATCGTAGTGTAGAAGCAGCTGCCTGACAAATTACTTCTCGTTCGATGCTGTCGAAGGCCTTTACAAAGTCGATGAAGTTGGGGTTGAGTTGAGTTGAGTTGACTGTTATTCTATACTCTGTTCTATGATGATGCGTAGTGCAGGGTAACGTTATTGTTTGGTCCGCACATGATTTTTTCTTCCTGGCGTCAGCCAGTCAGCCAACCAACCTGTTCCGGTCGTAATTTTGAATGCAGAGCACTTTTCAGTCCCTCCAAGATGATGCGGCTCAATATTTTGCTTGGGGTGTAGCATGATTCCTCGCCAGTTCTTGCAGAGACTCAGGTTGGCCATTCTATGGGAGGTTGACTAGGTAGCCCTTCTTCCAATCAATCTGTAGGTACTTTCCCTTCCTTCCTTCCTTCCTTGCAAACCTTCTGCAGTACTAGTGTGAGCATGTCTGCTGTTGTCTCGGCATCTGTTTTCAGTGGTTCTGGCGGAATTCCATATGGTCCTGCTACTTCCTTCGATTTCAACAACTTCATGGCGTTCAGGACTTCGGCTTTTGTTGGAGGGCCTGTGTCCACTGGTAGTTCTGCCGTTGCTGGAGATATTTCTGGACGAGTTACCGGTGGTCGTGGTGGTGGTCGGTTCAAGAGTTTTTTGAAGTGGTCAGCTTATCGTTTCCTTTGTTTCTCCTCTTTGGTGGTAATTAGGTTTTCTTCACTATCTTTCATTGGTTTCGTCTGTGTTGACCTCTCTTCTCCCTGATAGTAACCTGGTTGTTTGATATAATGATGTTATTTTAATGTGTACTTCATTAACTCCTGTTTAGTTGTCCATGAAATACTACTCATTAAAGAGTGAATGTTTCTGTCCCGTCTTGTCTTTTTTCGAATGTTGTTGTTTCACTAACTGTTGTTATCACATAATACCCTGGTTTTGCTTAAACTTGTATTTCTCTTTTGTCATTTTCACTTCTAGTTCTATTTTTTCTTTCCTGACTGATTATTGTATAGAGCGAAATCGCACAAACTTGTTACCGCCTACATTGAAGCATCAGCTATTCATTTTACTATCGCATTGGAGTGCTCATTACGACCATGTTATGGGGACTTAGTAAGTTATGTTTATTTTGTTCTACGTTCACCAATTCCATACCTAATCAATATGAAGTACAGTTTTTATACTTGGATATAATTTCGTTTAATTTACTAAATTTCATTCAGGATTTTCATTTTTAACAGCTGTTTCAGTGTATAAAGAATTGACATATATGTGTTGATCAGTAAACATCCTTTTAGTGTTTGCCTGATAAGCTGTCAGTTCTGATTTTGAGCAGAGAGTTGTAATAAAAGAAATACTGCTTTTCTGCTCAATTGCTGAAGTGATTTTATTGTGTACAGCGGAACTCATTTAGTCATGTATTTATCATATTAGGTAGGTCAATATTTAGTATTTGGAGGAGAACAACGTAAAACTTTGCACCTCTTTGCTAAGCCCTTCATAAAGAGGTTTTCCATCATCCATCTACGTTTTGAACACTTTCTGTTCATTATCACAATTAAGGTCGAACCATTCAGTCTGTGATTTACGTGTTCTCGACTTAAAATATGGTTATATTTGCTGATAAGATTTCACCTTGAGATAATAAATAATATCGAATCATTTTCTGTTTCATGAATTGTGTGTTTAGTATCAGCAAAGTTGATCAAACTAAAAATCGGATGCAACGCGTTGTGGTTTCTGCTATTTTCTAGAAGTTATGATAATATGACAGTTACGTATTTCTACTTCATTCCTAGACTCTTGCTTTTGCATCGTTTCTGTTCAGTGATAACATTATTTAAACACGATTAACCAGTGTTTTTTTTGCAAAATCTTGGTTCCTATGCTTCTCCAATGGTCAACGTGATTTTCCCTTTTGAAAAGCAGGTATATTTTCACCATGTTTATGGCGTTTGCATGATTTCCCGGTGTAAACGTTAACTTGTCTTTCTTACTTTTTTCAGTCTGCTGTGTTAATTGTTTCCGAATTAACCACCTCGGTACGATGAAAGTGTAACTACAGGAAATTAATATTTTGACTGCCTACTAGAATCTTTTAGCATTGTCGGTGTTTTAAATTTCAGTAAGGCGGGGAATCCATCAAAATTATTTATACCTACGTTATAATTAAATTAAGGTGTGACGTTTTTCTAGCCATTCATAAAATGTCTAAATCTTTTCCAGCTTTGAATCTGAAGGTCCCACGTCTACACAATTTCGCCTTGCTGGTTCAGCTGTCGGCTTCAATGATCATTCCTCTAGTTCGAATTTCGCTGTTGGTTTGTCTCCATCAAGTGAAATATCTCCGGGATTGGTCGGACCTCATCATCAATCATCAAGTGACAATTTCCCACCATCTACTAATGGTCTAGGCCTTAACAGTGTCGCACTATCGGGATCTGTGGAGTCTAGTGCTAATTTAACCGTCCTTCCAAGCCAAAACTCTCACAGCCCTACATTTCAACAGAAAGTATCTAGTGGTGAACAAACTGAAGGATCTGAATCTTTAGAATATTGTTTATGGATCGATTTAATTTGGTTGTCTAACCAAGCTATGGCAGCTTTAGTGTGTTGTGGCCCGATATACGACCGTTCTGGCTTGTTACCAAATGATAATTCGAAAACTAACCAGGTAATATCGGGTGCAGGGTTTGACTCATCATCAAGTTCTTCATATGTGGAACGTTCAAATGGTACTTCGTGCCTAAGTATTTGCACTCCAAGCTCTGGTTATGTACTTCGCTGGATTTCTGGGCTTCTTGTTGCACGTGATACTGCTCTTAGTTCAAGTCCCTGGTTATGGTTCTGTCCTGTTACAGGACGTGGCCTTTTACACAATACTTTAAATCCTGGAGGTGCTTCGTTGTGTGGTAACAGTCATACACGCTCTCGCATAATAGCAGCTGGCGGTGGTCGTCGACTAGATTCTGTAAGTTCCAGTTTGACATCCTGACGTCCTGTAACTATCCATTTCACATTTTATTTATTGCACCAATAATAAAAGATAGACCCGTACATATGCACAGACTTATATGAAAGGGATTAGATACTACTATATGAGTTACTTAGTTCACTTTACTTGGGCAAGCGTTGAGAATATATGGATTATTTACCACAAGAGCACATACGTTGTGGTTTGATATGTTCAACAGTCAGAATAACAATCTTTCACTCGACAAACTAAGCTATCAAATTCTTCTATGTATGTTAATTTCACTTTTTCCTTGCTTTTGTGTGGTTGATTCACAATGCATGTATTCTCTGTTTAGTGAGGTGTTCTCATCCATTCTGAGTCAACCATAGTTTAGTTAAGCGAGCGACTAAATAATGAGTAATTCGATTTCACTTGTAAAATACACCTGGAACATGACGTCTTAAGACGATAGAAATAACCCCCTGAACAAGTTTATCATATTTCTGTTCCTTTGCTCCATTTCAGCTACTTCGTCAACTCGGGGAAGAAACTTTGGTTCTTCTCTTAGATTTTAATCCAGATAACGCAGGTCTTTTCAACTGGGTGATCGATCAGTGTTACACTGCGTCAAACATTTCGTTATCTACAGCCTGTTTTGAATGCATTTGCCTTATAATGAGTAATATGTAAGTGAAATCTTATTTGCTAAATATTTTTTGGATATCGTACGTAATTAAAATTAACGTAATGTTGTGTGTGATATGTTGTATAGAAGTTTACAAATACTACATACTCTTCCATAAAGCTCAAGATGAATGAGGGTTTTTTTAATTCGCTGTGAAGTGTTATGTATTGTCCAAATGTCAAATGTCTATTGGGTTGTATCTCACGGTATGACGAATTTTTGAATGGACTAATAGTTTCCGTACGTAACTGACTGTTCAGATATTTTTAGTTCATTAATTTAAGTATCTTATCACAACAAAAATTAATTGAAGTTACGTTTAACGCTAAAGTAAAATATTGAGCATTCAGTTTCAGTGCTTAGTATATGAGTCAGTCAGTGGCAAGAAACGCTAAACCCAAGTTTCGTGCTTGTTGGGACTCAATATAAATCATAGGGTTATGGAAGTATTGTGGTGTATTTCGACCTACATTCGTTTACAATTACTACTTCCTTGCATATTCTCCACTTGTGATCATATGAATTAGTCGGTTTAATGATTGAACAACATGATTTCGTACCATTATACTTCTTTTTTTGTCACAGAAATTGTAACTATACGGTTACTAATTTAAACTTTTGAAACATTGAGAAAAGGCATTTATAGTTCCTGTGTTTGTGTAGAATTCGACATTCTCCTTTCTCTTGAACATTGTATGTACGGAAGCCAGCTTGAACCTAATCAGTAATCATGGCAGCAACTATCTTTTGCATTAAATAATCAAAATATGGATTAAAAATTTTGCAGCTTCGAATTTTAATGAGGTGGTGTTTCACGTGCTTACAATTCAGTACTTAGAAAGGTGTCTTGGGAATCAAAATATATGTTGATAGACCATAGGTCACATCTGTTAGTTGGCGTTTGTTAGCACTTTATCTGATCCAAATAAACTGTCTAGAGATCTAGTTTCACAAACCATGTTGCAGTTAAGCATCATCATCATCATTATCAACATAGGACCAGGCATTACTGCGTAACGGTCCGAGTTGCCACACCTCATATCAGCACATCAAGTAAAAAGGTAGTGAGGTGAAGGATGAAGATAAGTGAATGCAGTCAAAAGAAATATAAAGTACGAGAAGAAAGGAAAGAGGAGTGACAAAATAGTGAGATTCGGTATAGCGTTGTTAAGATGAGGATAATGTGTGTATACATCTGCGCCACTGACTTCGGTTCTGAGCCATATCACCTAGGGTCTCCAACCACTGGTTCCTCTTGTCCCGTGGACCCCAACCACCTAGTCTGCATCGTCCTACATGGCTTAAACCAACAGTCAGAGACTTCATACATTGGTGCCATGTTTTAGTCTGGCCACCTCGGGCCTTTTTCCAGCCTGAACCCACCTCAGCCAACATTGTGTGACGAGGCAATCGGTGACTAGGCATACGTAGTACGTGTCCCAACCATCTCAGTCGATGAAGGTTCACAACCTCGTCGACTGACTTACCTCTTCTCCCTAAAACTCTACACCTAACTTCTGCATTACTCACATGGTGACACCACGGAATACGTCCTATACTACGAAGGCAACGGTGGTCAAATACCTGAACCCTTTTTGTCTTCCACTTTCAATGGCCATGTTTCACAGCCATACAGTAGAACAGAGCGGACTGCTGTGCAGTACACGCGACCCTTAATAGACAAACGAATATCACGGCGGCGCCATAGGTGGCGCAAATTGGCAAAAGCCAATCGAGCCTTTTGTATCCGTGCAGAAATCTCATCGGCAACTAACCCACCGGGTTGATCCTACTTCCCAGGTAAGTGAAGTGGTCAACACACTCAACCACTTCACTCTCTATTGTTAACCGCGGTACCGCTGAAGACCAGTCCTGGAGCAAAAATTTGCATTTGGGTGGTGAAAATCGCATCCCAAACATTCTCAAATTCCCACTCAAAGTGTTCAGAAGACTCTGCATCTTGTCAGCGTCTTCACCTAACAGGACTATGTCATCTGCATATTCTAGATCTAAGGAAAATTCACCTGTGATCCGGTCAACGTCTTTGTAATTAGGTGACGAGAGGGAAACCTCCATAAGAATATCTATGATAAAATTAAATAAGAATGGGGATAGTGGGCATCCTTGACGGACACCACTTGATGAGTATAGCTCCCTGGACAACTCACCATAGGCTCTAACATGCCCACAAGTGTTCGAGTAGAGAGCTTTCAATAAGGTGATGTACTTACTAGGCACGCCTTTCAGTGACAGACACTGCCATAAGACTTCTCGATCAACGGAGTCAAATGCCGCCTTCAGGTCGAGAAATACAGCTATTGTCGGGCGTCTGTAAGCATGCCTATGTTCCAGGACCTGGCGCAGTGTGAATATTTGGTCGATACATCCACGGCCAGGTCTAAAGCCTGCCTGGTTTTCTCGGGCTTGCTGTTCCCGAGCTCCACTCAGGCGTCGGAGAATTATAGAACTTAGGATCTTAGACACTATGTTTGTCAGGCTGATTCCTCTGTGGTTATCACAAGAGGACTTCTCGCCTTTCTTGAAGACTGGGATGATCAGTGACTTAGACCAGTCGGAGGGGATCGTATTTGATTCCCATATACTGGCTAACACTTCCGTTAGCCTGACTAAGAGAACTCTACCACCATTCTTGTATACCTCAGCAGGTAGTCCGTCTGGTCCTGCTGCCCTTCCCCGTTTCAGGCTACCTACCGCTTTCTCAACTTCTTCTAGTGTTGGGGGACCTGTCTCTATGTCCCATTCAGGGTCCGACTGGATAGCGGGCAGCGCAATGGTGGCTGGAGGCCAGTTAAACTGTTCCTCAAAGTGTTCTGCCCATCGTCCCAGTCGCCTTCCCTGCGAGTGAATCGCCGATCCGTCCTTCTCCGCTATAACCTCACTAACTGTTGTTGACCATTTCCCCCCAGTCTCCTTAATAAGTCTAAATAACTGTCTACTGTTACCGATCGCCGCTGCCTTTTCCATCTCTTTAGCCTTTGCTGCCCACCACTGTTCACGATCGTTGCGCAGACTTTTCGTCAGTTTATTTTTAAGTTGCGCTCGCTCTTCATTGTACTCAGAGCCTGCAGGGATGCATTCACGTGCATCCATTAGTTTGGAAGAAGCTGCTGATATCCACTGGCTCTTTTTAGCCATTATCTTGGAGTCGGCTACAGTCTCCAGTGCTGCTTTTACAGTAGACTGAAGATGGCACCAAGCTTCTTCTGGATGAGTGACAGTCTTTTGTTCCGATAACTGCCTAGCCAACTTCTCACTGAACACGGCTTTGGTGTTTTCGTTGTCCAGCAGAACTCGTAGTGGTTTTGTTGCCAAATTTTTTCTACGTCCATTGAGACGCAGGCATATACGTGCTCGGACCAACGCATGATCGCTGTCCAAACACGTACTCCAGAAGGAGCGGCAGTCTTCCACCGATCCTCTCCAGCGATGACTAATAGCAATGTGGTCTATCTGTGTCCATCGCTGAGTCGAGCTCGGTGGACGCCAGGTCAGACAGTGCCAAAATGGGTTAGTGGCTAACGAAATCTCAGCTGAGACTAAAGAGGTGTATTTGGCATTTGTCCACTTGCATCACCACTGGTGTCGATGGGATATTCACTAACACGACAAGAGACGGATTTACTGCGCTGTAATTCACTCCGTCCTATTTATTGTGCGGCTAAAATACATGACCTCTAGAAGCAGAAGATATGAAGAGATTACAGGTTGTTGATTATAAGTATCTTCGTAGCACTGCTCGCCATCACCATGTAAGCGATATCGAGATTAGACAGAGAATACCATGCGTGGAACGAAAGTTAATCTATAAGGTCATGAAAAATCATCGATTTAGGTGACTTGGATATGTGTTGCATATGCCGGCCCACCACCTACCTCGATGTACAATGCTAGAAGTTGGATTAGGTTGGCAGAAGGTTCAAGGTGGCCAGACTAAGACGTATCACCAGTACATGAAGTCTCTGACTGTTGATCTGAGCCATGTAGGGAGGTGCAAAATACCTTGTTGGGGTCCCAGAGGCGACAGAAATCAGTAGTTGGGGAATCTTGGTGACATGTCTGAAATCGGTCACAATGGTGTAAATATATTTACTCTTTTACGTTCCCTAAAGCTTGAATATTTTGACTACACTTTATTATTAAGTTCGTTCTCCTCCCACATACCTTAGTCTGCTTTGATATGTCTTTTTCCGTCTACTTGTTCTTTGTATGGTACTGTGAAGTGCGACAAGTTGAAGTGACGAACTTCTGTACAAGGTTCTACATAAATTTTGTCTCTGTCATACACTTCTGTCTACTTTAACGTCACTCTTTTCTATCTACTCGTTCTTTGCGTGATAATTTGAAGTATAGTAACTTGAAGTGATACACTTTTGTGAGATGTTATAAGATGACTTGTTCTTGTTTGTACTGCTAACTGAGTCATAAGGATTTCATATAGGCAAGGTCTTTCCTTAGAGTGACCAGTATTAAAAGTTACAGTACCCTCCCATTGAAGGAAGTAGAAATGCAAGTCAACCATGGATTCTAAATCAGTGTTACTACGAAGAACGGCTGCTAATGTCATCCTAAAAGCTTTCAAAAGCAAAATATTTTCCACAGAAAGCAAATATCCCATGAGATGTGAAGTGAAAATCAATGCACTTTCTCATCCAAACGACTCGAATAAAGTAAATTCAATGAACACTAAGGTTTTTTATGATTATCACTACTTTTCGTTGTGCAATCTCTTTATTTGGATCTTATTATATCCACTAACATGTCAACGGTATTTCTCATTGAATACTGATCCTAAAGCCCATCCTTGTTTAACAAATTGTAGGTAAACATTAAGAAATACTTTTCCTGGTCTGTACTATGTATGACATGCTGTAGAGGAAGAACATTTATAATTAAAATTAAACCAGGTCTGGTAAACAATAGGTAATTTTTCGACGATATCGTTTTCTAAAGCTGCACAGTCGTGTTTATATGTATCATAAACATGTAACAGTCTATTATAAAACAATAGAGTATAATTACGTCATTAACCTAGTGCTAAAAATACCGGAATCAACAATGCAAAGTAGTTGTATCATAAAATAAAACAGTAGAAATATCGAGAAACGCAAGGAGTTTGAGCAGGTGAAAATTGTTGGTAGATAAGAAACGCAAATATTGACTGTCCACTTGATAGATAGGTGTAAAGAAGGTGAAGAATGAGACAAGGGTCATAATGAAGGTGATAATAATAAACTAATTAATTATGATGAAATGGACCATGGTAAGATGAGAGATTGCATTCTTGATTCCGGTTTTTTAGCAGTAGGTTAATGATGTAATTATACCCTAATGTTTTATAATAGACTGTTATATGTTTATGATATACATAGATGCGATTGTACAGGTTTAGAAAATGATATCGTCGAAAAGGAAAATTTTCTTCTCTGAATTATCTCTTCTCTATAACTCAATGGGCATGTTTCGTAGCTTAATCGGCAATTTTTCAAGCACTTAGAGGAGTTTGTACAGTATGACAGCACCAAATACCCTAAACCTAGACACATAAAAGTTTGGCACTGTAATGGTTTCGTTTTTGGGTAATTAAAAACTCTTAGTGTGATATACCTCCACAACAAAAACCCTGTTAGCTCCCAGAGGGTACTCTATCTCTGTTGCCAGAAAAAGCAAGGAACAAAATAACTGGACCAGTTGCTACATGACTTTTAAGAATCCCAGACTCCTTCCGGTCTTCAAGTCAATAGGTCCGTTGGCGTTAACAGTTCACCTCGATGAGAAGCAGTGGCTGAAGCAGGTATAGAACAGAAAAAGCCTAAGGGTGAAGAAACCAAAGTAGGACACCACAATAATTGGTTTGAGTCGTGAGAGACAGTTAGTTTGTTCAACCTAAAGTCCTAGGAAAATATAAACCACCAGTTAGAAACCATATGCTATATAGCTCAAAAACCCATCACCATAACACAAGTAGACTCACTCTTTACGGCTGCTTAAATCTTGAATACCCACTGTTGTGTAACAGTCTGTTCGTTGTCCTGTAATTCATTCGATTGCGGTACTGAAGTCAATCTTATCTGTGTTGTAGAAAATAACATCAACTTGGGTTGATGCAATGTTTTCCAAAGCCCTGAAATTTTTGTTCCATAAAATCATGCGTCTGATGTTTTCCTTGAAGCTATTTAGGAAAATAATAGAGATGACTACAGTGGGTAGTGAGATGTGGTTTTTGAGACTTAGCATTGTAGACTACATCATACGTAATTCCATTTCATATTTATGCTAGAAGTGTAGCTATTTTCATGTTACACTGTTTAATTCACTTACTCCATATTTTCCGTTTTAGTGTTAATTCACACAGGAAAAATATAGTGATTCAGAAAGAAATTATTTTAAAAGCAAGACTGCGTGTCTCTGAGATAATCAATTCCGTTAAACTGCGGTGTGTTAGCTGTTATTCAGGAGTAATTTAGGTTTGCAAGAATTAAACAAAACACTAAAAGTGTCACACTCAATCTTATGGCAAAGTGGCTTTCAGAGTTAGACTGAAAATATCAAACGAGAAATAATCCCTGAATATATTACTAACCTCCAGTTAATCCACTAAATACTTGAGGTAGATGAAGGCTGGGAAACATCCGACATCCTGGGGCAACGAAATTGTCGCAAGAGTGAAATAATTATAAGTGATGAGTGCTGATGATCATCATCACAAATATCAGCAAAAAATCACGAAACAAATCAATCAACAATTTTCATTAGTGAACCAACTATTAAAGACATGTCGATTAAATTTAGCAGACAATAGAGTTAAGTGACCATGACTACTTTAAGATATTTTTATAATACAGATAGATGAAAAAGTTATTCCAGTCAACGAATTCAACAATTTTTAATCCATTTAAAATAAAATTTCTTTACAAGTTACCATTAACTAAAGTAATTCCCTAATTCTGCAATAGTAGTGCGATTAAAAATCAATCTAATAGGTATTTTAACGTTTTCATGAAATTATAATTATTCGTCAGAATAATAATCTGAAATTTTTGAGAAGTAAAACCTAGAGAAGATGATTATACACCTCTCATAAAAACTATGCTGATATCTTTTTGAAAACTATTATAATATTGAATACAAATGATTCAAAATAATTATTTATTTTCAAATTTACGATAGTTGAAAACTAACGATAGTGTAATCAAGCATAAACCCTTTTTTACTCAATCTAAGAGTAAATCAACGCAACTGGACCCAAAAAGAAAAACTAAACGTTAGCTCAGAAGATTGGAAAAGCATCAGAAGTCTTCAATTAATTTAGTCGCTTCACGGTAACTGAACCTACTGCTGAATGAAAAGAACGAACTAGTTATGGAGAATATTCCGGTATGTTAATTGATCAAACGACGACCGAAGAAGCCTCAACATGTTATCATGCAGTAAATCAGGTCGATATAACAAAGGTGAACTTTGCACAAAAATGTATCGGTTCAATTTACCATACATTGGAACAATATGAAAAAGATTAACTTCAGATACAACGCTTACCAATCTTTGTGAATGTTTCCTGTGTAGAAGCATCATCTAGCCTAGATTTCTCGTTTGAATTAATAACCACAGAATCTCCTCTTGATGAGCCATTGTTATTATGGTTATTCGACTGATTTAGGTCATGATGATTTGGTGAGTCACCATATCTAGGATCATTTTGCTGCACATCATTGGCAGATATTAAACTAGAATACTGATTGTTAGTGAGGCAGTTAGCTGGTAGTGCTATTGGTGAATAAGCAGCAGCGACACTACCACTGAACCAAATGGGATGAGAGCGTTCTGTGAGGATAGAGAAATCCAAACTTGACACAGAAGACAGAGCAGACTGGAAATCAAAAGGAGAGGAAAAATAAATAACCAAGGGTATGACAACATGTTTTTAACAGAAATAACGAAAATAGTAGGGGTAATTCCGGAACGATTAAATATTTTAATAGGTTCATAACATCACTGAAGCAGATCATACAATGAAAACAGCAGCTATATTCGATTTTCTATGCAATTCTCTGATGCATATCGTCGTTTAATAAATACTCTCTGACTGAATCTAATTGAATTGGTTTACCAAGGTCTTATACGTCATATGTTATTTTACAATTCTTACTTCGAGTCATTACTATTCATCTTTCTTTACTTTTAAGATTTTTGTTCACAAAGATTAACGCTGACTATGAATAATTTACAACTGGTTTCGAATCGAAATAGGAATTCACTCAACTACCCAGTGCATATTTGTGCAGTAGACAACGAGCCACACCTATTGAGTGGGGGCTAATGATACTACCTGGCTGCGCAAACCTCGGTAGATACAGCGGGGCTCGAACTCACAACCTATTAGCTGGAAGTTATCCCCCTAAACCAATGAACAATAACTTCTAGTTTGATATGTGTTAAAGTAATTAAATTGAAAGTGATACCCCGCTGTCTACTTTACTGCTCACGAAACGAGTAGCAACTATAACCCAGTATCGACGCATTGAGATGCTTCTTCAACCAAAAAGCCATTCACTTCAAACACGCTGCAACTTACAAAAATACAAACTATATCTAATGACAAGCCAATCTATATTCATAAATTTTTTTTTACATGATCCAAAGTTAAAAGCAGTCCTATATAAACCTTGAGATTTCATATACTCGTTCACGACAAACAGAGTTGTTCTGCAAAATATTTTTTCGATTCTAGTTACGTAATGGTCGTTTATCAAACTGAAATATCGAGACAGATTTCTAATACTCAATATTAATTGATCTCCCCCAAAGGCGCATTGAATACATCATTCAATCCTCTTACTGAACAAATTACCATCCTCCTAACTTTACCACATCAATCAATTCTTTACTCACCCTACTTCTTGCAATAACCTTAGATGAACAAGTATACGAAACCGGTTAGGTCATATGCACTGAAATCCTATGAATTAAGGTGGGTTGAGGAGCATGACCAGATAAACTAACAAAAATATGATACCAGTTGGTTGAAGGCGAGTGGAAATGAGTTTCATGACTGACACTCGCCAGGAAGGCGTATGTATCTTCAGTCTCGATGGAACTGATGTCCCTTGTGAGATTCGAAACTGCCAACATCCAGTGCTGCAAACACAGATACTGCAGCTAAGATATTCCGGGCCGCGAGAAATATGTATGGCAGCATGAAATCTGAAGATAGAACAGCAAAAATGAGATTTTTGGCAGTGAATATTGAGTTAAACAAACTGCAGTAAATCAAGAATTAAAGCGCTTTTCCAAATAGAAGATTCGGAAGGTTCTGTTTCAAAGCTTGTGGAACTAAAAGAAGACTATATATTAACAACTGACTGATCATTAGAAGTTTACACATGTAACAGTACTTTTGAAAACATTTCAATCACAGAAATCATATACGTATATAACAAGATTACAACTCACCCTTTCACTAAGAGGTAGTATAGGTAAAAGACGGTTTAACACCAAAGGAACTGAACGATCAAGAATATCTATACAACACATTTCTCGCAAATCGTTTGACTGTTTTAAAGTTGGATCATAAGTTGCTGAATGGATTAAATTTAATAGAGCTCGGCATTTTCTGAGAATGTAAACAGCTAAACGTCTTGTTATCAAACGACAGCTGCATAGCATGACCAGGGCAAATCCTTCAGCTTCATATAAAGCTGATTTTTCTGCCATATTAGAAGTGACAGCTCCATCCTAAGGAAGAGAAAAACGTTAAATGTAAATATGAAACTTTAATTTTTATTGACGTGAATGCATAAAAAAAACCGCATAATTAGTATGCACCCTTTCACAAACAAATGAATACATTAGGATAACAGATATGAGCTTAAATAGTGGTTCCAAATGAAATGGTGATTAAAAAAAGCGATATGACAAAGATTATAACCTGAGAAGTAGCCAGATAAATGTAAACAAGGAAGATATAGATCATCACGAATACTGATGTTCCGAATAAGGTGCATTTTCACTTGTGTAATTCCAGTGTAGTATATTAGAACAAATAACAAAATAAACAAATATTTTGTGTAAGTTTAGTTTCATCTTACTGCTCATGTTAACAGATATACTGCAATCTAAGTGACATAGTTTCAGAAGATTACGTTCATGTTAAACATTTGTGCATATGCTTTGTGGAGTGTTACTAAAGTAGTAGTTTTTAGTGCCCCGTCAGCATAAATTAACTTTACGTGGTACTGGCAAAACATAAGCGCAATATCAATCACATAAGAAACTGACTGGTATAAACAGAGATAATGTGTGTATTACAAAACCAAGTGAATAAAGTGGAATCTCAGGAAGCAGATAATCACTTGTTTGGGAAGTTTTCAAACAAAGCAACTATCCAGAAAAGCTACTAGAAAGGATAGAAAAAGTTTATCGAAAAAAGACACGGAAAAACCAAGATTGGATAGGTACTGTAGTACTTCCCTACCGAACATTCACATCAGCGGAAATGAGTCATCCTTAATAGTTACAACATCAGGTGGTGAACATATTACACTCACACCTGCGTAAATTAAAAGAACCAACTCCCCATTTGGAACAATAGAACCGTTTAAAAGGTAGACTGTAGTAAATGAGATGCCATATACATTAGAAAGACATAACATCAGGTACCAACACGTCTAACCGAACACGGTCAAAGTTTCAAGAAACTACCAAAACATTCCTATGATCTGGAAAAGCTTGAAAAAGCTCTACCATCGCGCCTCATGCCTTATATTCAGGTAATAAAAATACCACTCGAAAAGGCAAAAGTTTAGCAAGTTTTCTTTCTCATAAAGAGCGGCCCAACTCAGCTTCATTTCACAGCATTCCGCATGACTTATTCCGAATTTATTCATCTTTGAATAGTTTGTGGTGTTATTTCACTAAGTCGTCTTAATCACGTCAAAAAATATCGTTTGTATTTCAAAAACTTACCTGATCCTACCACATAATACTTCATTGATCCGCTGTTTTCATCAATTTTACCCTCCTTTCTGAGATATACATTCTAAGAACCACTCTGCACATTACATAACCCAATTTTTTTACCACTCATACTTCAACCGTTATTAAAAGCACCTTTATCGTTGTCATTGTTACAGTCATTATTACTAATTATTACATATTGTTTGATGTTCCAAAGTAGTAATCTATTCTTTCCCACCCCTGATGACTCACAACTCCACTGTAGTCGAACAAAATTTACCTATTCTGTTTCTGTTCCACCTTACTTGCACAACTGGACCGATATGCTAATTCACTCGCCTACATTATATTGTCCCTTGTTCCTTATCACGATGTAATTTTGATGATCGTAAACGTCACCTATATTAACCTGAAAACTCAATGTCAGATTCGTACTCTTGAAAAGGATCTTCCTAGCGAGATCGAAACATTGAGGAATAATGCAAAATATATGTTTGTTTCGTCGTTTGTCCTAATATACTACGCCGGGACCACACAAATAAAAATACACGGTATATGATGAATTATGCTAACTCGGTGCCCAAGTTTTCCAAACTATCCAATGCATTGTTGGTCAGGAAACGTTCAATACTGATACTGTTGCTTTTATCACTATTTGATGAGGGTTAACAAGAATAAAACTAAAGCTCAATAGTGTTTTATTTAGAAATTTATAGCTGATGAGAATAGGCAAATGAGTCACTGAAAGTCATTTTATGAAATTCTTCCTTGTATATTTAGCAAAATAAAGCAGTCATTCAAAGCATAAATATATATTTGGCAGAATATAAAGTTTTTAAACGGTATACTCCTAACATTTAATGACCCTGTTAAATCCGCTTCTTAATAGAATTGAACAGGTATGTCGGATATAGAAACCAATAAAGAAACCATAGAAAAAAAATAATCAGGCCATGTTCAAGGTCACAACTATATGTTATAGGGCACTTTCCTCAGCCGCTGGGTCAATGTTTCAAAGTTACTTCACTAAAATTTACTCTTAGAAACGTAAGTGTTGTTAGTTCTCGTAGAGTTGAAGTGCCTTAATTAATTAAGCGAAGTTTTAAACGGTCTATCGAATGCATCAAAAATGCACCCTCATATTCCTTCAGTACTTAAACCGTATATACAACAGTTAACAGATTCTTTACAAAAATAGCAGAAAACTGGATGAAAGAGATACTGAATATAGATTGTGGTTGATAACTCTTGAATTCAATATGCACGCACGCAATCTATTAGTGGAAAAGACACTGACAAACTCATCGTATTAACCTTACTCTATTGCATAGTTATAAAGATAATAACAATGCTTGTTAAGCATACGATCAAATTTACCTTTTGCAATGCCAACTTCCAGTTATTCAGTAAATGAAACAAGGTTTTCAAGCAGCTATCTAGTTGGTGAGACGATGTATCAGCAACATTCTTCTGAATGAACTGTATAAAAACTGTAAAACACAAAGTAGTTAAACACAAAATTAGCAGGGTGGATTAATTGATAATGAATGATGAAAAGTAAACCAAAGCTAGTAAGAAAATAAAAACACCAGTTTTGGTAACTATAATCGTGGATATGTATGATCATTTGGGATCGCGAAATTAGGTGGCTGGTGTAATTATAAAATATAACTTTATTTATCCATATTCCATAAAAAATGGAATACAGTTATCATTATGTGTCCTGGCATTTGTAGGCATAAAATAAAAAAAGTATATCGGAGATATGTTGAGTTCATCTAGTTAATCAAGCTGTCTGGAAAAGGAATTCAATGGTAGAATATAAAAAAGTGAACTGAAGTTGAAGCCTTACCTAACAAGTACTTTTACGTCCGAAAATGATACATTTTTGTGCTTGAAGACCTGAGAAAAACAACTTACGCTTTCTTATTAGTGCTATCTCAATAAAATCAACCTAAAATAAAGTTTCAGGAGGAAGTATAGAGTTTCAATAAATCATAACGAGAAGTGGATTCATGAGATCGCTAATTTCCTAAGCGGGAATTTCGAATACACTCCTTTTCTCCAATAGAGATATTTAACAGGTAAGTTAATTCAGATAAGACAATTATCAGAATTCAATTAACATTAAATAATATCGAGTAAGATTTTTTCTCCTCACCTTACATCAGAATGTCAAGACGCAAGGCAACAAAAGGAAGGACGAAAAACAGTGGAAATACAGTCATCAATAGTCATAAAAGTTATGAAACAAAAAGTAGAGGAGTTATAGCGAATAACAAAATGTTTTATTAAAAGACGCACAATATCCGAAAAATGTGATGTATTTGTGATATACATTTAGAACAATCTGATCACACATTTACTAGTTAAAGCATTATATATGGAAATCGGAAGTGAGTACGCAAATACACCACACTTTCAGATAATCTAAGTCTTCTAATTACGTTATCCAAATTTATAAAAGGGACTAATTGTTTCAAATTCTTGAAACGTTCCATTATAATAAAAGTGAAAATAAAGAATATTTACACCTCCATCGTTGAGATTCATTTTGAGCCATATACCAAGTCAATCATCGTTTATTTAGCGTGTTTCAATTCGAAAACCTATTTTAACCAATGTGCAACAGACTAACAGTCTGAGACTTTATGGATTGCTGCCATATTTCAAACTGAACAAAATTACTGCTCTTCTAAATAAATCCCATTTCAGTTAAGTTCACAATAGCAAAAATGATGACTTAGATGGCGTAATGTATCTTAAGCACCTCATCCAATAACGATTCACAACCTCACAAAAATAACCTCAATCTAAGAATCTGCGCCTAACTTACTGTTGGTGGTTGTGTTACGAAGACAACAGCGATTTAACACATAAAATCTCTTCCCCACCTTTGACGACAATTTTTTATAAACACAGAATCAATGATTAAGCTGTAGTCTAGATGACGGCTAGCAGTGGAATCCAGGACGCGCGTTTTAACCTATGTAGGACTCGTCAGCTGGATGTACCCACACTCCAGTGAGTGTTTTTCCTACTGAGACTCGAACCCATTACCCACGGCTCCAAACGCTATAGGGTTATCCACCAGGTCACTGGAGTAAGAGAGCCACCACTTATGCAACGAGCATCATTTGTTGTAGTTTGACACTTGTAATTTCCTGTTGCTACACACAGTCAAATTGCTCGAACTCTGTTGGCAGATGGGTTCCCATGTGGATCCGTCTATACTGACTGTATATTCACTACATTGTATCCTATTAGATGGCTAGTAATGGGATCCAGGACGCGCGTTTCATCCTATTTGAACGGTTACGCAATCGGTCACTGAACTATCACAACTGATCTAACCTCATAAGTCAGTGAAATGATCAAAGTACTAACCATTCTCTACCATCAGAAGAGGTATTAACCAAGACCAATCCTGAAAAACCAATCTGCATTTGGGAGGTAAGAAACGCATTATAAACATTTTCCAATTGTAAAACATTGTGCAGAAGAATATTCATGACGCTAGGACAGGAACACTGATTCCTCATGTATTCTTGTTTCTTTACTGTTAAGAAACTGCCTAGTAAATATCTGCGCAAAACATGCTATCAACTGATAACACCCAGGATAAAGAGTATTCTTATGAGATCTAGGAAATCTGCGTATGTAAGGTAGTTACGGTCAGAGATTAAAGGGTTAATAATGGTAATGGAAAGTAGATACAAACAACTGAATGAAATCTTCCCCAACCTTGAATCGTTTTAACGCGATAAGCTGGTAGTTCCACTATCAGATTTGCCATTGCCTGTTGAGCCATTTTCCGTACATCTTCGTCAACATGTAAACAAACTTTAGCTAAAATTTCCAAAATTTCCTGTTTAGTCATGTCGATAGGAAGCAGACGAGGAATACAGGCGACACATGTCTTTAATAAATCCAACTTTGGCTTGCGATCCGCCCTATTACAGAAAAACAAGCAGATAAACTATTTAATAAGAAGCAAACAATTAATAAAATAGTTTGCATCTATCAAGAGCTTTTTCCAGACGGTGCTATCTTATTTTGCAAGTTAACAAGAATATTACTTATGGGGATGTCTTCACCTGTTTATGCAGATCATGCCATGTGATGGACTTCGAATGTGGATGAACAAAGTCACCACCAAAAGTGGATATCAGTTTGAAATCGTTAGTTACTGAAAATTTATGACTTTTTAATGCTTTACAATTCAATAAACATATTAAAATAGTATGACAGATAATGCCGTCACTTGCATCATCTCGTCGCCGAGTGGGTCGAATTGGTCGGTTTCCACTGGTATATGGGCTCCTGCGCGGATACCACGATATTGCCTGTGGTGGCTAGCAGTGGAATCCATCACCTTGAACAAGGTGATGTACGAACCCAGTACGCATTTTATTCAGACACTGCCAGACGATCTATCGATAAACGGAATCTAATACCACCTTGTGGCTAAGAAATACAGCTATAGTCAGGTACTCATTGGAGAGTCTGTATCCTAAGACCTGGCACAGTAGCGAACAAAAGAAAACTCAAAGCCAGACGAAATGTTTCTTGGTGTTCCGTCCATCGTCCTGGTCATCCATGCGAGTGGATCGCAGACCCATCCTTCTCCACTACAATTTGATAGGTCCGATGCTTTAACCACATCTTCTTACTAGAGACAGTTTTTTCCACTTATTTAGCATTTGTTGCCCGTCCCTCCTTAAGGCCACTGTTTAGCCTGCTTTACTAGTTAATCCTTGAGTCGTTATCGTTTTTCATTGGATAAAAAGTCTAGCGATGTATGTTCAGGTGCATGCATTGGTTCAAATAAAATTATTGCATCAAAGGAAATTCAGTCAACTCCCAAATCACGTCCTGTGGTTTCGTGCTGTGTATTTATGTAACTTATATAAACAAACTAATGACTCGTCAACAGAAATATAAAATTATTCCACAAGCGAAAAGTTCAACTCTACTTTCAATAAAATACTCAACGGGGTACAGCCACCAAAAAAAATTAACCACTACTTACGTCATTAGCTCGTCAAATTCTTTCTGAGTTACTTCTTGTTTTGGCAACATCATTGTACGACAAACCTGAGTGTCCAGCTGACGTAAAATGAGTTCAAAAGCTCTCCGTACAGGTACCAAATAACTTTGTATTCCTAATAAAGAGCCTAAAGCTTCGTTCAGATTGGTTCCGTGAAAAGAGCGCTTAATAACAGCCTGTCTAAACCCGCTACTAACTCCACCGGCACCAATGCACTGCTGAGGCATCGGAGGTTCACCTTCTTTCTGTTGGAGACCATGTGCTATCAGTAAGAAGGCGCATAATCCGACATTTATTCTCTGTAAAAGGTAACCAAAACCAACGACAGATGACAAAGTAATATATGAATAGCTTAAAAATATTTGAGGAAGAAATCTTATGCATAGTTAATGAAGTTGTTAGAATTATAAATTGAAAGTAGTTATCCCAAGGCAGTATTGGTATATTATATCTTTCTGAAGCGTACTCCATCCATATTCTAATTATTCCACTGAGTCCAAAATCAGAAATTTGAATTTAAGGTAAAAAGAATTCCATGTATGTACTCACCTTACACATCCACTAGCACTTGAGAAATACCCTATTTTATCAGTGAAAAATAAACAGAAAGATAATCGAACAAAGTGTTTAAATTACTAAACACGATCACTGGTCTGTTGCTATTTGTACAGAAGACCAGTTACTCGTACTGTCGGTCATCTTGTTTGTTGGTGTTGTTTCTCACGATTTTCTAGCATCCTCAGTACTTGTAAACAAACACTTATCTAAGTTTATGTACATCTAACAAAGACGGTAAAAATTTTCTAAAAAGTCATTGTCCTCCATCTCATATTTCAAGAGAACTTCACAAAGTGAAGAAACAATACTGCAAAAACGGATTATATTTTTTTCAGTGACTGAACAGTAATCATACCACTACTACTTGGTACAAACTTCATTTTATCATTGAAATAACACTAACGTGAACTTGAAACGCCTGATGATTAAGCGTACAATAATATCAATAATCAACATGACATCACATTAGACACTTACAAGTAATAATATCCTCGTCATAATAATGAGCGCCTACTGAGTGACATACAGCAATACTGATGAAGAGATATAGAACTCAATAACTAAGCGCGTAGTTCAAACATGACTCTATTGACGCATAAGAAGTATTACTAGCCCCAACACAATCGGGTTGCTCATCGCCTACTGTACGACCGTGCACATGGTTCCTGAGTGCATTATTATAATTACTGTTCTTCTTCTTATTATTATTATTCTTACCACTATCATTATTACTATTACTACTGTTATTATTATTGTTATTATTATTATTATTAGTGGCGGCGGTGGTGCTGCCAGTAGTAGTAGTAGTAGTAGTAGTAGTAGTTTTACTCACGGTATGCTAGTATTTTCAACATTTTAATCTTTGTGATCCAGTCTTGCACTTATCTATTAATTTCCACTTAAACCTCAATAGTATACTTAACTAGATAGCCAACAACGTGGCATTTACTCCTCCCCTTTAATTGACCAAACCACTAGATGAGAATTAAATGGTTGAAATGATTTGTGAGATGAAGGGAGAAGAGACCGAATTTATTGCTTGAAACTGTAATGAAAAAAGAGAAATTGAGTTAATTATGTAACTGATTAACTGAGTTCAGTACCCACATAATGATATAAGCCAGAAATTTTAAATTATAATATTACCTCAGGCATGACTAGGGCTTTCTGTGATCCATTTACTCCCAGTCGATCAATGATAACTTCTTTCATTGCAAATTCAAGTTTCTCCTAATCAAAGATGAGAAGATCAACAGCAAATAAAGTATACTCAAACATATGTATTATTACTATAATTTGCTTTTTCAAACAAAATTCTCTACAGTTTTAAAGTATGGTGCATCGCACAAGCTTCAAGTGATCAAAACACATTCCACTAAAATACCTATTCACTATGTCGAATAAAAAACTATTTATCAAGGTACTGTGATGAACAGCTATTAAACCATATAGGGTACCTCCGACGGACATAGGCATACTTCATTCTGATTCACTTCATTACACAATAGCAGAACTAATAATATTCCGATGTATTTTGTGATATAAATAAAACAAAACGAAGTATAATCGCGTCTGTACAATCTGCCAGACTTCACACCTACAGGAGATGAATTATCATCCGTAGTTTCAATTCCATCTGGATAGTAAACCTCCACTAGAATGACATATTCGTTTAAACGGATTTCATATTGTTATGAGAAACGGCAGTACGATTTATGATTTGGTACTATTGCTAACTTATTTGCATAACAAACTAGTCACTTAAGAATGCAGCAAGCAGTTTGTTATATGAAAACGAAGCATTCTTATCAAATGATAAAAAGATGGACAACAAAGATGCATAGGAATGGATGCAATGAAGTTCAGAGGAATTTACACAGTACAACAAGTCTACTAAGAGAAAATTTTGTGCACGAATTTCGAAAACATACATAACCCCTTCGTATGGCCAGCTTTACTAGTGTTTCTGTAGTAGAACCACGATATAATAAGGTAGACGAGTGGTGGAGACTGGGGACACCAAAACGAGTAATATATCAAACGACCCAACCTAATACGTCTCTTCCAATTCAAGGGTGAAGTCAGTGTCAACATTATTTACTGATACACATAGGAAAAAAGGGTCAGTGATTCTTCCTTTGATGAAATTAATAACCATGGCTTCCATTTAACTTAAAGATTACGCTCTTTGGTTTCAAGTATTCATAATTTCCTGAATGCCTATTGTTTTTCTTTCGTAACTAAAATGTCCCTCAGATGTGTAGGGAAATGAACCTTGCAGCTGCATCTAAGATCATTATCAACATAGGACCAGGCATTACTGCGTAACGGTCCGAGCTGAAGTGTGGCAACTCGGATACTATACCAGAAAGGTCTGTTGGATAGTGGTTAGATGAAAAGCAGTCACCGTTATAGTGTAAATTGCTACACTATGATGGGGGTCTGAGGGTGAAGTCGTACTGCTGCTAGCTGAATGGGGTGTGACAGCAGTAAGGTGTTTCCCTTGGATGGCCAGCAGTGCCATGCTGATGCTGCCTTCTCAGTGGAAGGGGGGGGTTAGAAAAGGTCGGCCCCAAAAATAAAACACTCCACCATGCCCCACGGTCTGCCGGGCCGGCGGTGTTGGTTCACTTGTCGTTTCCTTACGACCATCCGGCCCCAAAACGACAAAAGTTCAAAATAATCATACTCAGAAGGCTTCGTGTGACAGGCCTCAAGCAGATGTCCGATGGGCTCTGCGGTCACACAAATCTCTTTCAGGTACCTCAACAAGAAATAGCCTTCCACGGTGTGGGCAGCCGGGAAGTGTCAACCGCCCTCACAACTCTGTCAGCACTCAAGTTTCTTCTGACTGCTATCCACCTCTCAACCCTGCATCTAAGATAAGTTTAACTGTTGTAGTACCATCGACTAACTAAGCTGGATCAAATAGTTTCAACAACAGTCATAAGCAAGAACGATAAACTTAGCAGAATACCATGAAATCATGATACTTCATAGCTATCAAGTGTTAATTATTAGAACGAAATAAATCTCTACACAATATTTTCAATTCGTAAGTATACGTGCCATTACAAGATAAAGAATAAGAGAGATGAAAAAACAACCAGTAATAAAAAAATGGAATTAGGGTGGTAGTACTAGGATTATAAAGAAGTGTTCGTGATTCCTTAGGACAATGACAAAGCTATCATAAACATAAAAATGAGACGGAAGGATCAGTGCAAGTAAGCACTAACAAATCATAATCACAACTATGATATAGTACAGTTAAAGAGGGCGACAAAATTCGTTACCAAAATAGTTAGAGACTAACCAATGAGCCTTTGGGGAAACACAGACCAGATCTTAACCGTTTAAACGAGAATACCTCTGTAGACTAAAGTAAACTAACATCATACTGAGAAAACAACAATTCGAGAGGGATACATTTCTCGAGGAAGTTGTGAAACCCAGAATTAACGATACTTATTAATTCATTGACAGGATACGAGATATGTACGTGAATAATTAGTGTATGAGATAGCAGAAACAGAAAGATCTATAAAATCAACGTAGGATCAGGCATCACTGCTTAATGGTCCAAGTTAAGAAAAACCTCATTTTAGCACATCAAGCAAGAAAGCACTTGGGCTGAACATAAAAAAATGTAAAAGAAAGCAGCCAAAAGTCGTAAAAAGTAAACAGGAAAGGAAGGAGGAATGAAAAAATACCTCAACTCAGATTGACGATTCAGATGAAGACTTCATGAAATGATACCATGTTTTGGTCTAGACACCTTTAACCTTTTTCCAAACTAAACCTAATTCAACTAACGTTGAACGGCGAGGCAAACGGTGACTAGAAATGAGTGACAAATGTCCCAACTACTTCGGCCGATGAAGGTTCACGACCTCAACTGACTTTCCAATCCTCCCTTAAACTATACTTCTGACTCCTATGTTACTGATGTGGTGACACCAGAAGCCTTCTTATATCCACTACCTTTAATGGCCATGTTTTAAGGCCATAGAGTGAAACAGACCAGTACGTCCGACCCTTAATCGACAGTCAGATATCGCAGCGGCTGTATATATGGAGTAAGTTGGCGAAAGTCAACCAAGCCTTCTGTATCTGTGTAGAGGTTTCGTCGGCCAACTTCCCAAGCAAGTGAGGTGTTCAACGCACTCAACCACTTCACTCACTACTGTTAGCGAGGGGCACCGCTGAAGACCAGTCCTAGAGCAACTATCTGGGTTTAAGTGGAGGGAAATGCATCGTAAGCATTCTCAAGAGGAACTCTCGCCTTCTTGAAGTAGTTGAGACCATCCAGAAGCGATAGTACCTAAGTCCAAGACACTAGTTAGAACTTCAGCTAATCTGACCAATAATCCTATACCACTGTCCTCAAATACACTTGCTACTAGTACGTTTGGCTCTGCTGCTCTTCCCCGTTTCAAGTTAGCTACAGCTTTCTAGACTGTAAGTGTTAGGGGTTCTGTTTCAATGTTCCACTCGGGATCCGACCGTACAGCGGACAACGGTACAGTACCTGGAGATCAGTTGAAGTGCTCCTCGAAGTGTTCTGTCCATTGTTCAGCTCATCTCCCCTGCGAGTGAATCACAAACCCATCCTTTTCCACTAGTGTCTTATTAGCCCCTGACTTTTTTGCCGCAGTTTCCTTGATCAGTCTAAATAAATGTCTGTTGTTATCTATCAACACTGACTTTTCCATCTCTTTAGCTCTCACAGTCATTGCGTAGGGATTTTTTAGTTTATATTTGAGTTGCTTCCGCTCTTTATTGTGCTCGGAGCCTGCACAGATGCGTTCGCGTGCACCCATTAATTTAGAAGAAGCTGCTGATATCCACTGGCTCTTTTCAGTCACTCTTTGAGAGTCAGCTACGGTCTTCAATGCTATTTTTACAGCATACTGGAGATGGCTCCAAGCCTTGGATGAGTGATAGTGTTCTGTTTCAAAAACTGTCAAGCCAGTTTCTCACTGAAAGCAGCCTTAGTGCTCTCATTGTCTAGCTGCACTTGCAATGGTCTTGTTCCTAAGATTTTCTACATCCATTGAGACGCAGACATATTTGGGCTCAAACAAACACGTGGTCGTTGTCCAAGCACGTGCTCCAGAAGAAGCATCAGTCTTCCACCAACTCTCTCCAGCGATGGCAGGTAGCATTGTGGTCTACCTACGTCCATCGCTGAATTGAGCTCGGTGGACGCTATGTCTGACATTGTCTCTTTTTACGTGTGAAGTTTATGCTGGCTAGAAATATGTGTTGTCTGAACACAGTTGTAGTAGGCGATTGCTGTTACCTGCTTGTTCAGCTGGAATTCCGAAAGTGCCACCTAAGTGCCTTTCTGCTTCACTCAGTGTCTACTCACCTCTGCATTGAAATCACCTGCATCAAAAACCACATCTGAGGGCTTGGCTTTGAGTAGGAAGTAATATAGTTTTCGGTAGAACTTATCCTTCACTACATCCAAGCTGAAATGAGAGCGTGCGTAAACAGGGATTAAGAAGAGACAACGATGAGTTTCAATATTCCTTTTAGTCCGTTCAGTCAAACAGCGCATAGGTGACCGTCAACCGGGATCCAGTCAAGCAATGCACTTTTTACCTTAATGCTCAATGCTATACTTAAACCTGTACACATGCGAGGACTAACCCTCGAATCTCCAGAAACCCGAAGGGTGGATTGACTATATTGATGAGGTGAGGTTTAGTGAATAACCGTACTTAAGTCTTGTACGCGTGTATGCGTATATCCATATCCCGAGTTGCTGGGGTTTTGGCTAGTGAAGCTCTGTTGACGGACTTGCCAAAGGGTCCGGACATTTAAAGTTCTCGTGTATAACTTGGAGCGGGGTTTCAGGAGATCAGAGATGCGACTCTGTGAACTCGGACCGTCGTCAGGAGCTGCAGAGCCGAAAGAAATTATGGATGATGAAGGGATGTTGATCGAGAAAAGTGAAGGAAGATTAGAAAGTAAGGATTTGGAAGGTGGATAGTGACCTGATTGGACTTGGAGGCTGACAAAATTGCGGGGATGATTTACAATTGCCGGCTGAAGACCTCATGGAAGGCTATTTCTTCTTGAGTAACCAGTAAGAAAAGGGTTGGTGAATGACCACAGACCCCAAGGGATATCGGCTTGAGGCTGGTCACACAAGGCCTTTTCGCAAGCTTGAGATTTAGATTTATCGTATTAGTACAAGAATATGAACTCATTTCGTCAGCACCGGTATGCAGCGGGGTAAGAGGAAGTGTGTTGTTTTTAGGGTCCACCTTTCCTCCACCCGGCCCCTTCCCATAAGGCAGCATCAGCGCGACACTATTGTTCCCTCAAGGGAAACATCATACTGGTGTCATACCTCCGACCAGTCATCAGTGCGTCTTCGCCATCGGATCCCATTTATAAGGCAAAAATTTGCCTAAATAAAAACATATTTATGATACTAACATCAATCTAAGGCTAAAATATTATCGAATAACCCATGCATTAGGATGATAATGACAATGATGTACTTCTACGAAAATGTCTTTGTTTACTTTGTTTACTCAAACATACTAAGATTCTAATAATTAACAAAACTATGAAGGCAGTTTCACCACTAAACAAACGCCCCTTAGTAATCACACATTTGTGTAATTAATGTGGATCTATTTCTAACAGAATTCGATAAGTTTCAAATAGTTTACACAGTTTCCAATGTTTGAATCCACTTGAAACAACAACCTATTTTTAGGAAAAAACCACAATTTCGTCGTCAACTAGATGGCCTGCATCCACAACAACCCTGATTTAACATATACATTGAAACAAAAATGAAAAAAGAAGGAAATTTTCATATTCAATAAATATGCAAGTCACAAATCATTCAAACAGCAACTTACATGAGCAATGAATTGAATAATACGAACAAATATGTTAATTGGAGCATCTTTCGGTAAAATGATTTTCTGGTTTTTAGGAAACAGACTGTTAATAATTGTATGCAATTTGTTTTGCGTTTCAGTGTGTTTTTCTCCCTTGATACGTACAATGTAAACCCTGGTTATCAACAAATAAATAATCTGATTGAAGTAAAAAACAAAAGCTTTGATAAAACAGTAAGAACAACATTTTCACAATAAAATGACGTTATTCACTCCATAGAATTATCATCAACCAAACACAATGGCGCCCTGGCAGATAATTTGAAACCTGTCATCGATACATATACCTTTTATGCGTGGTAATTCAACAGAACCCTTATCGATTGCATTAATCTGCATCAGGCACTAGACATGCTCCAGATGTTTACTAATGCCTACAGTAATACCAAGTTTGCAATTTCAGCGAAGAGAACCAAACGTATACTCTTGATATATATATCTGAAATGCAAGGAGGACGGTACTACCAAGAGAAGTATTAAGCTTAAAATTATTCGAAGTGGTCAGAATCTAAATTCCAACAGTTTTTGCCCAATTAGTTACAGGGGGGTGAGGGGTGGGTGGGGTTAATGAGAATGATGTGACAAAGAGTAGAGAGCATATACTCTAGACAGAAGCTTCATTCAGAACTGAAGCTGATCGAAAAATGTCTACTAGATAATGGATACCGTCCAAAATTCATTCGAAATTACTTCATGAAGAGCAAGAGATAAGAACGTAATAACGTAGGAGTTTAATCTTCTTATAAATGGGGTTGAAAGGTGATACATAGCACAGCTTAAAGAAGAAACAGGTTAGAAGTGCCAGTTATTGACCTGAATTCTTAAACATGTGCAATGGAATTTGAGCCTTAAAGGCTATGCTTATGTTTACTAATGGAATAGCCCGCTGCATAATGAACATAGGGCATGTAATTATTAAATTACGAGTCTCCACAATCGTCATCAGACAGGACTTCGAGTACAGTGTTTAAGTGAAGTCACAGCCATCGAGTGAATGAGACCTAATGTGTGTTCAAAAAGAAAAGGTTGGTAGTCACTTGATAATAATTGATTTTGTTCTACGAAAATCCCTTTGGCTTTTTCAAATCCCTTCATTTTTCGCTTTTTTTTCTTTTTCTTATCCCTCTTCAATTTCAAATCGGTATTCACAGTTATTTTGGTCAGTAATTTTCAGACAACTAACAGGGTTATTACATTTTTTATCTTGCTCACTTGGCGGTTTTGCACATAACTGCATATTATTACATGAACACTTATTATTATGATAACTAGATTTCTTTATCGGTTTCACCATCTGAGACAGGTGTGGTTTGACATACTTGTATTATCAGTGATGCTGTGTAGTGACCGAAGGTGAAATTAGGATCTGGGTGGTAGCAGAATACGAACAAGTAGCCTCTGGGTTGCCAGTCTAGTGCTCTGTCAATTGAGCTACAACCAGCTCTTAATTTCTCATCAATCAATCACTAAGGGTTTTGAACAACTACTACGTGAATTCCTGCATGATACAGTATCAATAATACAGGTCTGCCAAACTACGACTATCTCAGATAGTCAAACTGATGCTCAGTTCAACTTAGATTGGGGTGAGAAGTCCTGGATAGACGGACAGTGTGAATACGAACGGACAGTTACGCGTCACGAATTCACACGGCAGTTGAGCGAAATCCTCGGTGATTGACGAGAAATGAGCAGCTGGTCAGCAGCTGGGGTATTTTGGCTCGATTAGTGGGGGCAGCGGGCTGGTAACTCAGAGGTCGTTGGTTTAAACCCTGTCGCAGCTTGGATTTTCATTTCAACTTGAATCACCACTCAGTATCAACTAGATTTCTCTCACCTATTCCAGAAAGCGAATTTTCCCTCTTGTAAACATGTCTGAGACCTATATTAAGTTGTCCTTGACGCTGCTCCTTTAACGTTTCAACTAATATCACAAGAGCTCATATGTAAATCTATGTTTGTATATTGGTCATTTATTTATTTAGGTGGTACGCAACTGATGAAAATTCTATGGAATAAGTGACATCATCTTGTTTTACAAATACTGCGCTTATTTTATTACTTAAGTTCATCAAGAGGACTAACTGTATAAAAAAATGCCCCAGTTACGAAGGATAAAACTTCCAAGGTGGACGTAATTACACATTAGGTTTATTTTAGAGTAATCTGGGAGCAGAAAAGATTATGACCTCCGGTGGCTTTCGATAGAATAGCTGCGTCTGCCAATAGTCACTTTCAACATTATGGAACACGCACGCGATTGCTGAATGTAGTTCGAATCCTGAAGTTCAACACCATGCAACTCGATGTGATTGAGACCACAAGTCATTCAGTATGGTCATCCCTAAACACTAATTTTAATGAACTGAACTTGCGTTGTGAATGTTTTATTCCAACCGTTCACAGTTTTTAAGTTTTAAAACTGGCTGTAAAAGGTGGTAATTTTATCATGTGGTGCCGTGGAATGAAGGATATTTGTGTTTGGTTAGCATTTCTCGGTGCCTCATGACTTTTGGATCAGTTTCGAGAGGCAATTCAACTCAATGGCTCCAGACATCAGATATGTATGGCTCAGAATTAAAAAAAGTGGCGATCATTCTCGAGCATTTTTATTTCCTTCTGCTATCAAAAAATAGAAGTTAATCAGAGCTTTCTTGGAAATATCCTTCAGAATTCTTTTTTAGCTGACTCGAATTTTCACTCCTGTTCCTTCTTCTTCCTTTCCTCTGCATCACTTTTATACCTTTATAATGCCGTTACACTATTTCGGATAACGCAATTCTTGGTCCTCATGGTGTAACAAGTTTGCGTTTGAAACAGGTATCAAGAAACCCACTGAAAGTTATAAGTATATTGGAATTCAACAACTAAAAAGTTATGGGCCTTTGAAATATGAGATTGAACATACTTCTGCAAGCGGGGATCAGGCTTCAATTGGTGAATCGACAGTGATGCATAGCTGAAGCACTTATAATTCACCAATTCAGGACTTTAAAATAGACTGTCATTTGCAGTAATCTAAGAATGAACACTATGATCTAGGGATTTCATCATTGCACACTAGCATACAGAAGTTCAACTTAAAGTAAGGAAAAGAAATCTGTGCGAATTTTGTAACGGTGACAGAGTTTATAGTGATATAACCACAAAGTACGTAAGTTTCTCAATAGATGGCTACAGAGCCAAAGACCAGATTTTTAACTGTTAATATATACTTCAGTTGCAGTAGCTGAATTATACCATTCTTCATTACACTAGTGTGGTTCACACTGCTACAAAAACGTCATAGAGGTTCATCAATTTATCATACTTATAAAACCTGGAATATATCTGAGTTCGATCACTTGTCGAAAAACTCCAAACAAACTATCCTATGAGCTGATTACCAAAAACCGTTTAAGTTCAAGTCAATCGATTAGTGTGATCAGTGAAGAAAATATGCAAAACCAAACACCTTCACTCTATTGTCTTATATTGAGCAGAAAGTCCCAATACTATACATCGTTTTGAACATTGGGTTTACTGAGTGTATTAGTTGAAATTCAAGTACAGAAAAAAACTTATTTTACCTTCATTCGGAAATTTAAGAATGTATGAGAGGAAAAATATTGAAATAATACAACCAGGGACTTACCAAAGTATGCATGACAGAGACTGTAAACTGACCAAAGCCACTTTAGAAGTTCGGTTTTTAAGATGACTCAAGCAAATAGACAAGAAATTGGTCCAATTATTTAAGAAAAATGGTTTAGTGCCAACACAAAGCAAACATGTGACCAAGGGGAATAATGCCTTTGAAAAAGAAGGACAAAGTAAAGGTGTTAAAAATTACAATTATCTTCTACATATTTTAAAGTCGTTTATTTTTCATGTGCATGTGTGCAAAGTTTATGAAATGTAACATTTCGTCTTTCAAGTAACAAACATCGATAAAAGATACCACTTACCATGCATTATTTCTGTAAAAATGGATACAGTAGAATAATTGAAGTACAGTGGAATCAGCTGGCTGAAAAAGCAGTACACTGAGGGAGAAAGACCAAAGAACGTCAGTGAAGATCAACCAGTATCTACTGAGTTTTTGACCAAAAACAACATTTTATCAATTCCCAGTGCCGAGCCATATGACCAAGTGATATATATATATATATATATATATATATATATATATATATATATATATATATATATATATATGTAATGTGGTTATGATAACGGAACTGAGTCAATAACGTCATTTGAATACACACTACTGATTTACCATTAGGTGTAGTCACCTACCTACAATGTAGACGGATTCTAAAAACACTACTATATCAACTCACAGACTAACGAAAAAGAATTTTTACCGCTTATACATGAGAAGAGTACGACACGTAAGTAAAGGCATTCTAAATATATCCTTGTGATCATTTATCTGTTGAATAAATGCACGTGTTATAGTCAATCAGCATCAACCGGAGACCTGGTATTATCGTGTAACGATTCAAGTTGCACCATCTCATATCAGCACATCTAGGAAGAATGCACTAAGATGAAAATTAGTAGAGAGTTGTAAAAAAAAAAAGCAGGATTGAATGAAACAATGATGAAATTTGACATGACGATTAATCTGAAGACAGTGAGTATATACATCTGTGGCACTCAGACTAATCCTGAGTAACACCATGTAAAGTCTTAAATCACCAATTTAGTTTGACACACTGGTCCCAAATAGGAAGTCTACATTTTCTTAAAGGCCTCAAACCAAGCGTCAGAGGCTTCGTGGACTCGTGCCATAACTTAGTCTGACCGCTTCTAACCATTTTCCAACCCGAACCTACTTTAGCTAACATCGCACGTACATAATCGTAAAAAACCTGATAGAATAAAGAACATAACAGAATACATAGTATCAAACTTATCAACCTAAATTGCTGATGAGTCATTTTTCTGTCGTAAGAGCACACTATGCCGAAAGTATTAATACAGAAATCCACAAATAAAACAACAAACTTCTATTTAGCACAACGATTCGACCCTTCCCTTTCAAATGTGATACGGAAGGTGTTCGGAACAACCGCGCCCCCCCCCCCTCCACCGCAAAATAAAGTGAGTGAAAACGTTATTTACAGTTGTTACACAGAATCATTCGAATCACGCAGATTAAATCACTAAACTCGAAGTAATCCCACAAATTATAAACGTACAAGGCAAATAGTTACTTAATTATCCTCCTTAAAATGTAGTATATTTAAAGCTGAACGACAGTTTTCACCTGAAAGCACCGGTTGTTGTAGTGGTATAGATACCACACGCGTTCATGTATCTACTAGCAAAAACTGTGACAAATAAATGTACGCTTATCAATTACACCGGCCTGCACGACAGAGTAGCACTATGAACCTTCAAACTAAGTGCGCTGCTCATAACCAAGTGCCTAAATCGATATTAACTTGAGTCGCATCACTCAACTAAATTAATTACAAGAACATGAGAACAGTTACTCAACGACGGCATTGAATGGAGGTCGCACCGTGTCGTGAACTGATAGAAGTAGGAGATAGAGACCATTGGATTCCGACCCAATGGCTCAAGGGTGACATGTTGGCCACGGAACCCGAAAGTCTTAAGTTCAATTGCTAGAAAGCCATGGGTGCGCACTGCTGAGAAGTCCCATACCGGAACGAAACAGCTGTGCAGTGCTTACAGGTTTCCAATGTCTCTCCAACTGATGTCAGTCCATGATGAATACCAACCTGAAACTCATTATAAGAACCTTTATTCTGCAACTTTAATAATGTAGGTAACACTACCTTAACATATGACTTTCTTTAAACCAGAAATACTGTACACTTTATCCAAGTAACACTATGTAGCATAAAAATTTCCTCATCAGCTGTTGGAACGTAGAAATTACATGTTCCGAAATAAATTTATTACCGATCGTGTGAATCGACAGTTGAATAAAGTTCCACCACCATTGATTTCCCCCCTGTACACATCAGTTTCCGTCAAAACGGAACATATCAAGCAAGGAAAACTCAAGGTTATGACACTAAAATATATCTTTCAGTAGCATGAAGGAATCATTAATGAGATTACTGTTGACTGATAAACCAAATACCTGCGTTGTAGACAGAATTTCACACTAGGGGATTCCAGCAATATGGATTCCCTTACAACAAAATCTTAAATACTGCCACTGAGTTAAAAAAAGAAAAAAGATTACGGCGAATAAGTTTGTTTTTGACGATCTCATCCTCAGCAGCCTCACAATCTCATTTAAATATGATTACTGTGCACATTTATTAGTGAGCAAATAGTAACTGAGCTAAAAACTGTTAGCATGCAGGCTTCTGCGCGATAACTTTGTAGTGCGTAAACAACCATCGTGTTATAATATTCTTGGTGGTGGCTAGCAGTGGAATCCAAGACGTACATTTCGGCCTATTCAGAACTCAATCCCATCTTCACTGAATACCACTTACACACTTTGTTGAAAACTCTTCAAATCTAAATTTCAACTAACAATATCGTGTTTCTAACATAACTTTCATTCCGATATTATTGTCTTGGTTACAACCCACATAGAACTGACAAATATCGACATATTTTACAGATAAGTGTGTAAAATATTTAAATGTGATTGTGCGGCCGTTGAGGGTGAGATCGTTAAAAAAAAACTGCTTCGCCACTATCATTCTCCTTTTATAACAACAAAATCTCAACAGTTTATTATTAATCCACATAAAGCATACACTTCCTTTTCATTGCCATGTTTTAATGGAAAGTGAAGACGATGACAAAATGCACGGTCTTTTAAGCGCGTCCAGCGGAGTATGTTTGGAAACCGTTTCGTACCTGACAAATGTGAGACGATGCTACAGGACTGGTCTCAAACTATTCCTAGTTTATTGATAGGGAGTAAAGTGGTCGGATGCATAGACTACTTCATTTACTTAGGGGGTCCCATCAGCTGGAAAGCGTTGGTTTTTGATGAAATCTCAGCTCATATACAGAAGGCCCGTTCGATATTTGCCAACCCTACGTCACCTCTGACACCGACTGACGAGATATCCGACTACCCATTAAAGGACCAGTATACTCCACTTCGTTCCGTTCTGTCCTGTTACGCGACTGTGAGACATGGTTAATAAAAGTGGAGCATATGAAGCGGTTACAGGGTTGTGATCACAAGTGTCCTTGTAGCATTTTCCACGCTTAGTGGAATCATCATGTGAGCAATATAAAGGTGAGATGAAGGGTACTATACAAGAAAGGCAAGTCGATTTGTGGTGTTGTGTGAACCTTAGTCGACTGAGGTTGCTCAGACATGTGTTGCGCATGCTGAGCCACCACCTACCTCGACATACAGTGTTAAGAGAAGTTAGGTGGATCAGGGTGGTGGGATTAAGAAGTAGCACCAGTGAATGAAGTCTCAGACTGTTGGTTTGGGCCATGTAGGGAGATGTAGACTGCTTGGCTGGTGTCTCCGAAACGATTGGAATCAGTGATTGAGGACTCTTGATGACATGGCTGAGATAGGTCACAATAATGCAGATGTGTTCACTCGTTGTCGCTTTCTGAAGCTTGGATGTTTTGACTAACCTTCATTTTGAAATTCATTCTCCTCTTATACACCTTTGTGTACTTTGATATCAATTTTTTCTACGCACTTGATCTTTATATACCTATATGAAGTGTGGTAACTTCAGCCAATGTACTCGTGTGCGAGGTTTTGGGGTAATTTTGTCTGCATCTCTGTCTATCAAACCATATCTATCGCAAATAGACTTACGGGTAATTTTAAAAGGTTATAATTATGTTAATACTGTGGTATATGTGATGAGGCACGAAGAAAACACTTACTGGGACATGCTTCTTCTTACTAGCTAATTCCAAACTTGTTGGATATAAATTCTCCACAAATGTTTTCAAAGCTGGGATATTTACTTCTTGACGCGCAACTGCAGCAACAGGCAACAAAATCTCGACAAATAAATCAGATAAAACATGCTTGATTTCAATTTCTTTTACTTCTAGAAAGTATTGGCCCAATTCTTGTAAAAAATTGAAACAATTCACAAAATCTTCAATGGGATGCATCTAAAATTCGTTATGATAGGAAAATATTCAACTATACAACGTAATAAATGCAATTACTGATAAATACTTGAAACATTCAATGTCACATTAATACCGCCTAGCTCAATAGTAACTTAAAATCTTTCCTTACCATTGACCTACGTGCTTTTCATAAGCCAGTTTATGGCCATCCGCTGAATAAACCATTTGACTTCTTTCAGCGTAAGATGCTACAACTACGCATTTATCCCACACATATAAGCATGACAGTGTTCACAGACCATCAAAGACATTCAATGTTAATCCTGGTGTTTAGATCTCTGATACACAATACCTTACATTGGAAATAAGAAATTAGACCAGAGCGGTTGTTGGAGGGGATTTTCAAAAATAAGATTCCTTTTTACAACAAAGATAATTCTCAATTCACTATAGTGCTTATTGATAAACTTATTGGTGAACACGCGATTTCACATCAATATTCTAATGTTAATGTAAAAATCTTTGACCAGAAAATAACCTTACTGTGGATACGTTGTCCATCGAACGATCGCTAAACAAAGAACTATCTATGCATAAGCATAAAAGTGTTGACTCACAATGAGAAATAACCATCTTTCAGAAGCACCAGCAACATTTGCCAAGACTACATCCTTGCCAAGTGATGTCCAACTACATGGTGCACACGTGAAAGAAAATAAAACCTAAACAAGGTTTCATATTGACGAACTGCTTAACTCATAGTTACTCCAAAACATGATTGATCGTTAAATAACGCGGAGTGACTGGTAAGACCGCGAAAATGAAGGTTAGTTTTAGAAAATATAATTGGTTTCCAAAATTGGTCTCACTAGGTAGCAACCAGTTACGGTTGATACTAATAATAAGAACGGGTGACGTAATTTTACTTATTCATTTATTCGTATGTTAACTTTCCTTACAGTATTCTACCAACCTAATAATGAATCGAACCGAAAAATAACCAGCAACTTTTTGGACCTTTGTGCAGTAGGATACGAGTCACACCTAATGTATGCTGGTTAGTAATACTACTTGCCTGCCTAAACCTCAATAGGTGGAGCTGGGTTCGAACCAGTGACCCATCGGTTCGGAGTCAAGTGTCCAGTCCAATGAGCCACAGCTCCACAGATAATAATGTACAGTCGCAAAAAATCATTTACCCTAATGGAACAGAAACACTTACTTTTATTCGAAAAATTTCATCCCCATAATAAGAGACACAATACTGGCTCTGTTGTTTGGACTATTTTCTTTGGCTCGTAGATCATTCAGACAACCCATAAATTTATGACGCACCAGAGCGAATCTAGACAGACAGGAAGGAAAGCGTTTAAATAAGTTACTGCTACTGTATGGTGCACCAATTCAAACTTCAGATTTAAGAAATTGGGTTTATACTACTGAGTAGACAGCATAATGCGTCTGGAAAAAAAACAAGGAAACTAAGTGAGAGGAATTCACAGATATCCAAAAAAATTTAAGATTTAACGGTTTGAGAAAATATGAGTATTAGGCAGATGATATATGTATTATTTCGATATCTTTATTTCCTAATGAATGTAAAACAACTATGTTTTCAGGGTGGTATTCATCACGGACTGACATAAGTTTGAGAACTATTGGAAACCTGGAAGTAGCGGACAACTGTTTCGTTTTAAATTCATTGGGGAATACAAACACATTAAAAAAAACAATAATTGACAGCAAATTTGCAGCAAACACAAAGTGTACTGTACACTTTTATTTTTCAGACAGTAAGGGTTGATTCTAAACTTTTTAGTGGTTTCGTTAGACGTTTAGCTCTGACTAAATTGTAAATCAATGTTTGTTATTATCAGCAATCATTTCGGAGATATTCTCTCAATACTTCATGATAACCAGTAGATATGTTGCAAACCTTAATATAGGTGTAAAACTCCGGCACTGTGGCAGAATTTAATTCCACATTAGATTTGTTCATTTGATTTATAACACACAGTGATCTAGTATTACTTACTTGATGACGTTTCGAGCATAAATTATTGCAAACCTTGTTATTTAATGAAGAAGGAACGAATCTTTCTCAAACATAATAAATTGTATTGACTGGTTGCATTGAGTGATCACTGGAGAACAACCAATCTCATGTTGTCTAATCCAAAGTGCTGACCGAATTCTATCGGTTGTTTTTCAATGTGGTCACCAAGCTAGGAGGCTCACCATTACGGTACACTTTTGACGGATGTTAGATTGTTGGAGGCAATCGGCAGGAAGTCCCGGACTTAGGTTTCGTGCTTGTTGGCAGTTGTCTATGACGATTTCAGAAAAGTACACTAAGTTTTACCAGCTATGGCGTAGTTACATACAATCAGATAATCTTAACCTTCGTGTATATTCCGTACAAACCTAGTACAAGGACTGCAAAACCGTCACATTTGCACAGTTATGTCCTATGGATTCGAAGGTAAATCAGTTTAAACCACACACAGTGCTAACAGGGAATATCAAAAGGTTACTCCACAGGATAGAGAGTTACTACAGCTACGTGTGATTCGGTAGGTACTGGTCTTAAATAAGAATGACCGCTTCCTTTTTGTTATTAACAGGAATGAGTTGACTAATTTTTCAGTCTAAGTATCCGAACTTAGTGTTTATTTTATGCTGCTGCAATTCATATTATCATTAATGGCGCTGTGGGTCAATGGTTTAGGGAGATGACTTTCAACCAGCGGGGGGAGGCTTTGAACTCAGGTTAATCTACCGAGGTTTCAACAACCAGGTAGTAACATTAGCCATCACGCTAGAGGTGTGGCTCATTGCTTACTGCACGGATGTGCACCAGGTGGCTGAGTGCATTTCGTTCGCTTTTTTCATATTACCATCAGGCAGACTTGACAGTATGTTCAGGTACTGCAGTAATGATACTTGTAATTTTCCTTTGCTATACAGGGTTAAATTGCTTGATCTCTGTTGGCAGATGGGGTCCTATGTAGACACCTCGATACTGCCAGATATTCATGATGTTATATTGATCTTGATGACTGGCAGAGGAATCCAAGATGTGCGTTTCGACCTATTTGGGACTCGTCAGCTGGATGTGCCTGCACCCCAGTGAGTGATTTTGTTACCAGTGCGGCTCGAGCCCAGTACCCCTCGCTTCAAAAGTCAGAGCAGGTACATCCAACTGACAAGTCCCATATAGGACGAAACGTGAACTCTAGATTCTTCTGTTAGTCATTAAGGTCAATGTGTAGGTACTTTTAGGAATAAATTACTACAGCTTGCGTAAAATAAATATGTACACAATGACCTCTTACTGATAAGTCAAAAAACACGAAATTTATACTTAGGGATTTTTGTTTATTCCCACAAACTTTTCAACATCAAAATAGATGTATATACCTGTATAAAGACACACAGGTAACTAGGTTCTGTGTATCGTCGATCGGAAATATCAAGCTGAAATAATATAACGCATTATTTTTATCAAATGATAAACATTTTACATCGAAGATTTAAAGTATATGTTTCAGGTCCTATAATGATAATTGCAAATTAAATTAAATGTCACTTTTACAACTAGACTATGAAGCACATATTTATGTGATAAACTATGGTAATACTCGGTTGACTAGGTCACAGTAAGTAGAGCAAAATTTAAAGTCAAGTGCTGAATTTTAGAATAAATGTTTACAATTTTTGGGTCCACAGTCTTCTTTTAATTAAAACTAATCGTAAGTGGGAACCTCGCCTGGTTAACTAGTTTACTAGTCACTAGCCGGTCCTAAGCCCGAGTAAAGAGGGAAGGTTGGGCATAGGGCTAGCAACCCTACCCCGTTAAACAAATCCAACCGCTAAACAAACTTCAAAGCACAAACGACATATAAAAAATAATAACAAAATTATTCCTCACTGGGATCAGAGAGGCGAAATGACGACAGTTGGTGAAAGCCTCCCAGAAGCCAATTGGCCCATGTGTCTTCTCTCTCTCGATGAAAGAGAAAGTAAACATGGGGACATGGAATGTCAGCACCATGTTTGAACCCAGCAAGGCAGCCCACATTGCAAAAGAGATGAGAAGGTATGGCATAGAAGTGTTGGGAATCTGCGAAAGTAGATGGAATGGAAGTGGACCCTCCAAACTGTCAACTGCAGAGTCAATAATCTACTCCAATATTGTCATCCAGACGACAACCACGAGCACAGCACACTGAGTTTTCGAGTGGCTATCATGGTGTCTCCTTGAACAGCATCGAAGACTCTCTCTCATGCAGTGGGAACCAATCTCCTCCTGCAAGATCATAACAGCAAGTTTCAACTCAAAAGGAAGGAAGGTCACAATCATACAATGCTACACTATGCACCTACAAATAATGCAGATGAAGAGAAGAAGGAGGAATTCTACAGACAACTTCAATCAACACTCGACAAGACCTCACTGCAGTTGGCGATATCAAAATTCTAATGGGCGACATGAATGCCACACTGGAAGCACATAACACAGGAAGAGAACTAATCAGGGGTCGAGTAGCGCTCGGTGAGGTGATGAACGAGAATGGAGAATTGTTTTCAGAATTCTGTGCATTCAACGATTTGGTGATTGGAGGCGAGGCAGTGTGTTCAAGCACAAGGATATCCACAAAGTGAGCAACATGGATTTCACCAAACACCAGGACACACTACACTAAAAATCAGATCGACTTTATCTCAATCTCAAGAAAATGGAGACGCAGTCAGCCTACTTGACACAAGGTCAAGAAGAGGAGCAGATGTAGGTTCACACAACTCACTGTCTAGTGCAAGGAACCTGCCTTCAAAATCAAGTTAAAAGCCTTCAAGAAAGCTGGTGACAGACGACCGCAGTTCAAGTACAACACTCGGAAACTGAAGGATGAAACTACAAAGGAAATCTTCACGCCGATCAGCCATCAAGACAAAATGGGAGATATCGAGGAACATCCCTGAAGAGACCTGTGTGGAAGAACACTGGAAGTCTTTGAAAGCTATGTGGAAAGAAACCTGCACAGCCGTATTAGGAAGGAAGAAGAAAGAAGACAAGATAAGGAATGGATCTCAATGGATACATGGAAGCTGATAGAGTAGGGAGAGGAGGATGGTGAAGCAGAAGATAAACCAGTGCAAAGATGTCCAACGACAAGAGGAACTGAGCACAATTTATAAAACACTGGACAAAGAAGTGAAGAAGAGTGCACGGAAAGACAAAAGACACTCCCACGACACATTGGCAAGTGAAGCAGAACAGGCTGCAGGTAAGAGAGACAGAGACTTGACAACATTGTATCAAACAACCAGGTTACCATCTGGGAAGAGATCAACGCAGACGAAACCAATAAAAGATGATGACGGGAATATAATTACCAAAGAAGGGAAACAAAGGAAAAAATGGGCCGACCACTTCAAGAAGCTCTTGAATCGACCACCACCACCACCTGCACTTCGTCCAGAAATACCACCTCCAGCCCAGCCACAGAACTACAAGTGAACATAAATCCCCCGACGGAAGTCGAAGTCCTGAGCACCATGAAGCTACTGAAGTGTGGGGAAGCAGTAGAACCAGACGGAATCCCGCCAGAAGCACTGAGAACAGATGCAGAGACGACAACAGCGGACATGCTCACACCACTATTGCAGAAGGTCTGGAAGGAAGGGAAGGTACCTGGTTAGTGATTGGAAGAAGGGTTACCTTGTCAAACTCCCGAAGAAGGGAGACTTAAGTGTTTGCAAGAACTGGCGAGGAAGCACTCTCCTGTCCACCCAAAGCAAGCAAAATATTAAGCCGCATCATCCTGGAGAGGCTAAAGGATGCGCTGGATTCAAAACTACGACCAGAACAGGCTGGCTGGATTCAGGAAGTACAAATCATTTGTGGATCAAATTGCAACGCTACACTACGCGTCATCATAGAACAGAGTATAGAATGGCAGTCAACTCTACACCTCAACTTTATCGACTTTGAGAAGGCCTTTGACAGCGTCGACCGAGAGGTAATTTGGAAACTGCTTCAATACTACGCAATACTACAAACCTTTATCAGCCTCATTCAACAACTATCTGAAGACGCCACATGCCAAGTAATTCACAGTGGGAAGCTCAGTGATGCTTTTCAAGTGAGAACGGGAGTGAAACAGGGTTGCCTACTATCCCCCATGATATTCCTGATTGTGGTCGACTGGATCATGCAGTAAACAGGGGGGAGCGAGAAGAGGGGGATACACTGGACTGCGGAAAAGAACCTAGAAGATCTGGATTTCGCCAGTGATGACTTGTGTCTTATGTCGTAGAAACTTGAAGATCTACAGGCGAAAACTAACAAGTTGACAGAAGAGGCAGGGAAGCGAAGACGGGACTTCAGGTGAATATAGAAAAGACAGTGATGAAGATATCCGACCAACAACTCCAACAACAACAACAAACTCCAGTCACCATGAACCGGAGAAACTTAAAGGAAGTAGCCTCCTTCACCTATCTAGGAAGCACTATTTCAACTACAGGTGGCACAGACAAGGATGTCAAAGTCAGAATCGGAAAAGCAAGACAGGCGTTCATTAGCCTGAAACCAGTGTGGAGATCTTCTGCACTCAGCATGTGGAACAAGATCCGGATGTTCAACACCGATGTCAGTCAGATCAGTGCTCTTGTATAGTTCAGAGACTTGGCGCGTTACGAAAGGCATTTCCAATAAACTACAGACATTCATCAACAACTGCCTACGCTCGCTACTGAAGATCAGATGGCCAGAAAGAATAAGCAACAAGGAGCTCTGGGAACGTACTAACCAAGAACCTATCGCTCAACAAATATGCAGGAGGAAGTGGAGATGGATTGGGCATACACTGAGAAGGCCGACTGGGGACATCACGCGTCAGGCCCTCGAGTGGGATCCCCAGAGGAAGCGACGAGTTGCACGTCCGAGGGTGACATGGAGGAGGTCGTGCGAGGAGGAAATGAGAGTTTGTGGGCTATCGTGGAGTGAGGTTCAAAAGATTTCAGAGAACAGAGTTCACTGGAGACGTGCTACTGAAGCCCTATGTTCCATTAGGAACCCAAGGGACTAATAATAATAATGATAGATAGTCGTAAGTGGGGAAAAAAGCTTACAATAAACATGCACAGAAATACTCGAACTAAATGCGCTGTATTTCTATAAACCAGAGTAAAATATCAATTATTTCAATAATAAAACACAATTACCTTGACTGGAATAACAATCCAACAATTTCTGCATAGAGATCGGCAACAAGATTTATATTTTCACTATTTTTCGGTTGTAAGCTTAATGTTAAGAAAAAGAAGTCATTTCATTTGCAGTTGCATCAAAACTAATCTATTGGTTTGGATAACGTAATTAGAAAACCTAGTTTATCCAAAAAATATGATGTATTTGGGCCATACATTTCGAATAATCTGACCACACATTTGTTTGTTAGGGCATTTCATACTAAAAATGGAAATGAGTAAATGTGTGACTAGATTGTTTGGAATGTATGGGGCAAATATATCACATTTTTCAGACAAACTATATCTTCTAATTACTTTATCCAAATTCATAAAATGGATTAATTGTTTCTTAATCTAAAGTGCCAGTCAAAAAGAAGACATAAATAAGTTTAGTAAGTATGACTATAGTATGATAACTGAAGTTGAAACTGATCACCTCTTCTCGTCACTGAGGCGAAATAGGTAAAACATATCAAGCAAAAACCGAATGGATGAAATATACTCAACAGCCTTGGGCATATTCGTGTGGTAGGTAATGACCCACGCCTATTGTGTGAGGGGGCTAATGATACCTCAGGAGATGGGACGAGGCTCGAACCCATGACCCAATGGTTGCAAATCATCTCTCTAAACCCATGAGCCATAGCTCATATGAAAAAATATTAAAGCTATTGCCTCAAAATAAATCTGCTGATTAAATGATTACCTCAATCATATAAACACATACGCTATTATACTTCAGAATTACTAACATGATGTTGGCAGTGCAAGCGATTCAACGAAATAAATAGTAGTGATTGAACGAAGTCTTCAGATTTCCTTAATTACCAGAAGGCAGATCTCAGTTACACAGAGCGAAACTGTTTACAGCAAAACATTCCACGCCAGATTTATCTCAACCAAACTGTAGATGCCAAGCATAACCAAGGCTGAAATATGCCACTCGGATTTTTAATAAGTGACTGGAAATATCGTTTCCCGCACATTAACTAACATATACACGCACATCAAAAGGCACATGAACTATTTGATTACTTTTGAGAGTGCAGAATTAAGCTGCTATCGACCTTGCAAAATTATTGTATACTTGGGTGATGTTGAGTATATAATGTACTAGAGAATACTAGTCGGGTTGTAGTTCATTGGTTCAAATAGGTCACGAGTACTAAACCTACTCCATCTTCAGCAGTGTGATCAGCCAAATGATAAAAAAAATGATGAACAAACATAAAAAAACCTAACGTAAAACCTAACACAAAAGTGAATGGTTAAAGTCATTACAGTCCCCAGCAGCATTTAAAGAAGTGCAGAAAGAAAGAGTGATATCAAGATAGACAATTAAGAGAATAAATAGACGGAGGTTAGTGAGAATATTCTAAGATGACAACTACAGTATATGTCTGTACCCTTGCAACAGATTTCGTTTAGCTGTGGGTCATTGGTTTAGACAGTTGACATGCAAGTGTCGAGTCATGGGTTTGAACATCGCTCCACTAACCGAAGTTCGGGCATCCAGATAGCCCACATACACTGGCTGGCTCATAGCCAACTGCACAGACGTGCATAAGGTTGCTGGGCATACCTAGATTATGGATTTTTTTAGAACGGATTTGGAGCCACATCACGGAAAGTCTCAAACCACTAGTTTTTACAATCTCAAGTGAGAAAGCCTATACCCTCGTAATTAATACACTTAGTACTCACAATAAGAGGCATGACTTGGTGCCTAGCGATTAACATACGAGTGGTTGCTAAGCCACGTTATATTTACGTCGCGAATACTTGCCTTCAAGTAAAAAAAAGTGCCATTTTAATAGCCTGTATGTTTTTGCGTAGAAAAACGATAACGAACTCAGTAGAAAGCAGATTTGCAGGACTATCCCGTATTTACAAGTGATTTTTGTAAACGTATGTAAAACACTCAGTTGTCCCTTAAATGTAGTTTGATTATGAAATACGATTCTTTCAAAAATAGTGTGAACAACTTACTCCTCTCGGTAATTGAATCTCCTAAAACATTGTTCCAGGATTAATTCAATAACGTCGTTATGACCTGGATGAAAAGGCAACTGTCTCAAAATCGCAAGCATGGTATGGCAAAATATTATATCGATAGCGAGCTGGAAATAAAGTTTAAAACTAGGAATCTTCAAGAACATACATCACGTCTTTCAAAGAGAACAGATGCATCTGGTGAAGTTAAATGGTAGGATTTTGGCAATGAAGCTATATCTGAAGGACATTTGTTAGACTTATCAGATTTACTGGTACAAAGAGAGGTATTCGGGTGACTTTCAAATGAATGGTTACTGTCTTCAGACAGATGTTGGGTTGCAGTTGAAATAACTTCATTCGATTTACTGGGTGAAGTAAAACAGTGACGTTGATGCAACTGGTAGTATTTTCCAGATGAGTGCTGAGATCGATACCACAGTGACAAGGTTGAAACTAGTGATGGTAAAGAGAACTCAGCAACAACACCAAAGGCACTAATCAACTGCTCATATGCTGGGTCCTCATTTAGTTTCATGCTTTTCACAAGATTTGTTTCTTGTCTATCTTCAAGGGCCTTTTCAATTTTTGAACGTGCCAAGCTCGTTAACTGGCGGAGCAGGACCTGCATAGCCCATTCTCCAGGCTTAGTAACTGCCATTATCAAACGCAAGAATTTGTTGGTTGTAACTATGATCACACTAGCGACAGATAACAAGCCATAATTCATCCTCAGAAAGACAATGCATACAGCTGGAAAAAAATGGAAAACGTGTTATTTTTCGCAGTTCACTGATATGTATATATATATATATATATATATATATATATATATATATATATATATATAACTGAGTAGTGGTCCAAGTTGCACCATATCAATACAGCACATCCAAGAAGAATACACCTCGATGAAGGATAAAGAAATGAAGAAAGAAATCAAAAGTGGCACAGAGTCGTAGGAAAGAGAATAAGAAGGAATGAAACGATAATGAACTCGACATGACACCTAAGATTAAGACAGTGCGTACATGCATCCTTGCAGCTCAAATCGATTCTGACCCATACCACCTTGTTTAATAACAGAGAGTGAACTGGTTGATTAAGCTGACCACTTCTCTTACCTGGGAAGTCGGGTCCGCTCCAGTGAGTCAGTGGTCAACAAACTCTACACAGATACAAAATGCTTGATTGGTTTTCACCAACTGCCACCATTTATGGTGTTGCCGAGATATCTGACTGTTTATTAGAGGTCTAATGTACTACGCTGAAGACATGGCATCAACCCATGATGTCTCTGACTTATCTTTTGAGTCTTTTAGGGAAATGTAGACTTCCAAGTTGGAAGCAGCATGAAAAACAAAACTGGTGATTTAAGACTTTATTTGATGTTGCTCAGGATTGGTGAGTGGCGCAGATGCATATAGGCACTGTCATGATTCTAATCGTCATGTCGAATTCATTATTGTTTCATTTCTTTTTGTTCTCTTCTATGATGCACTGATAAGGGGTATTTTAATTTGGACGATCTCTGATTTCTCTCTGCTGCTGACTAGTTGACTGGGTGGCTGGAAAAATCACGACAGAGTACTACTCCATGAAGTTCTTCGCTGTTACTAAAAACAATTTAAGAGGGTGTATGCTACCTGATTAAGGTTCTCAAGATGTTACAAGTTATTGATTAGATAATTCGCGGAATGGCTCGAAATAAGTCACAATACTGTATATGCATATGATCATTCTCAATTTTGAATTTCTAAACATTTTGATTGACCTATTCATTTTCTATCTTTAGACATACTTTGTCTACTACAAAGTCATTCACATTTTATCCACCTGTTTTTGCGTCCTGTAAAGTGCCGCACATTGAGCTGAAACACTTCAGTACCAAGTTCTGCAATAATCCGTCAGCCAGAAAATTACGCGGCTATCATCTGATAAAGGTGTGCTTAGTTAACTTTGAAATAATAAGGCCTGATTATAAAAACCAAACCTGGAAGATGACAAAAACCTCGAAGATCAACTGCTACACAACTTTTTACGCTAAATCGTCAGGCGAATATCGAGTATGTTTCTCTAAATAAGATTATAAGGCCTATTTCGCTCACATTTAGAGAACCATAAAAATTAACTTACACATTACAGACAAATAAAATCACCCTAAAACCTCGCACACGAGTACAATGGCTGAAGTTACCACACTTCATATAGGTATATAAAGATCAAGTGCGTAGAAAAAATTGATATCAAAGTACACAAAGGTGTATAAGAGGAGAATGAATTTCAAAATGAAGGTTAGTCAAAACATCCAAGCTTCAGAAAGCGACAACGAGTGAACACATCTGCATTATTGTGACCTATCTCAGCCATGTCATCAAGAGTCCTCAATCACTGATTCCAATCGTTTCGGAGACACCAGCCAAGCAGTCTACATCTCCCTACATGGCCCAAACCAACAGTCTGAGACTTCATTCACTGGTGCTACTTCTTAATCCCACCACCCTGATCCACCTAACTTCTCTTAACACTGTATGTCGAGGTAGGTGGTGGCTCAGCATGCGCAACACATGTCTGAGCAACCTCAGTCGACTAAGGTTCACACAACACCACAAATCGACTTGCCTTTCTTGTATAGTACCCTTCATCTCACCTTTATATTGCTCACATGATGATTCCACTAAGCGTGGAAAATGCTACAAGGACACTTGTGATCACAACCCTGTAACCGCTTCATATGCTCCACTTTTATTAACCATGTCTCACAGTCGCGTAACAGGACAGAACGGAACGAAGTGGAGTATACTGGTCCTTTAATGGGTAGTCGGATATCTCGTCAGTCGGTGTCAGAGGTGACGTAGGGTTGGCAAATATCGAACGGGCCTTCTGTATATGAGCTGAGATTTCATCAGAAACCAACGCTTTCGATGCATTCCACCACTTTACTCCCTACTCTGTTGAACAAATTTAGACGATCCTGCATTTTGTTAGGATGTTCACCTAGCAGAGCAATATCGTTTGAAACTCCAAATCAAACAGATGCTCCGCAGAGGGCAGGTCAGTTCCTTTAAAATCGTAGGTACCTAAGAATATATCTATCATTATGTCCGTAAAGAAGTCAAATAGGAACGGTCAGTGGGCATCCCTGGCGGATAATAGTTGTCGTCGATGCTGATGATAACTCATAAAACCTTACACGGCTGCGTAAGTTTAAGTAGAGAGTTTTGATTAAAGTCAAGTACTTTTCGGTACTTCTTTCACACTCAGACACTGCTGACTGACTGACTGACAAAATCAAGGTAGAACCTCGCAAACAGGTGCATCGGTTCAAGTTGGCACACTACATAGTAGTACACAAAGAAAAGGTGGATAGAAAAGCAGTGATATCAAAGCAGATGAAGTAGAGTGAGAAAATAAAAAGCCAGAAGATAAAGATTGGTGCGAATATTCAAGCTTTAGACGACGTCAATAAGTGAATACATCCGCGCCACTGTAACCGATTTACAGTCATGGCACCAATAGTTCTCAACTACTGATTCCTCAGACACTGACACACCTCATGGTCAATTAAGTCGAAAGCCTACTTTAGGTTAAGAAATATGCCAAGTGTTAGCATTAACACTAACTAGTACCTGTTACTCTAGTCAGCAATTTCCGGCTGCTTTGCACCGTCTTAGATTCGGTACATCTTGCTCGATTTCAAGGAGAGAAGCGAGAACTATTATATTCCCAGCCAACATTTTCGAGGCGAAGCTCAAGGCCAAAAATACAGTCCCGGTCAAACGGGGGAATGAACTGGATAAAAATCTAGCCGGGCGGCAGATGAAAAGCTGATTCAGGTAACTTATAGCGTTACACATATATATATATATATATATATATATATATATATATATATATACTAACGTTTAAATGCTTCCAGGTCCACTTTATATAGTTTGGCATCGGGCACAGTGACAATAAAAGAACGTCACAAACTGCGCCCGTATATAGAGGGGAAAGGTGAGTTTAAAAAATATTGCTTTCCGGTCTGTTTTTAGTACTGTAATAGAACTAATGAACTGTCATTGAATGGCACATCTTTTACTGATTCTATCCACATTTCCTTTCTCATTGTCGCTACATGTTTACAGTGTTCACTGTCTCTTGTCACTCCCCCAGTCACAACTGAAAACCTGATAGGACCTCGGATCGTTCTAAAAACTAATCAGATGCAAAAATGAAATGAAACTGGTTGAACTAGATTGTCATCAAAATATTCAACTGCAGAGTTATTTTATCTATGTAAACGCTACCCATAAGCATCTCGTACTCGTCAACGTAATGTAAAGATATGCACAAAAGGCAACAAAATGTTTTGATAAGTCCAAGCATACATTATCATTTGTTAATCTACCACAACGAAATAATCCACTAATTGCACAATTTGGCATGCACTTGTAAAGCGAGTATTATGAGACAAACGAAGACTGACACCACATAAGATATCTGACCCATATCTACCAGTCAGGTTTAGGTTGAGACAGGTCGGCAGATTGTAAGATCAATTTTAAAGTGCACCCTAGGTGTATGAGTTCAGTACCTACAATAAGGTTGGGTTATATTTGTAGCCAGCTTTCTTGACTCTCAAACATGAACTAAAGCTGTTCTCCAGGAAATTTTCCTAAAGACAGAGTTGACTATACATAAACCGTTTTTGCTATGATTCAATAGTGCATCCTTTAACTTTGATTCTAGGAGTCATAGGTCCCATTGAATTAAGACTAGCCCCTCTGAAAAACCATCTTGTTATTTAAACTATGATAACGGTGATTATCAAGCGGTCGTTTCTATCACCGGATGTATAATTTAGTTTTCATAAGTACTCACAATCAACGACAGGCTTGTCCAGTAAGAGTACACTTAGGAAGAAAACAGATCTATCATTACGCCAGAGTCATATTGACCGCTAGTGCATCAATACAACCCTCAATAATGTCTTAATGAATTTCAAGCCTTATGTTCTAAAAACAAAGACCTTATTGCTTTTAGTTTCTTCAAATAGGTGGCTGCAATATCCAACAGTTTTCATAACAGTTCAAAGGTCCATAACTCGACTTTGGGTATATCCTACAGCATATCTCAAGGTCACTTCCGTCCTGACTGCCAGTATTGCGGCATTAATTGTGCGTCAGCTACATGATATTAATCCTAGTATTTTTTGGACTCGTTCACTGTAGGAGCTGATATAACCTGCTGAGATTATGACTTTCAGTAGCTAATTGCTCTCTGGGAGAATAAAGTGATTCCTCGCAGTCTTTGTGCTTTCTTAAGATGGTCTTCAGGATAAGACGTCCCAGCAAGAAAGAATAGGCATGAAGTGTAAGTGCTGAAGCCATCATTGGGCCAACGGAAAACTAGTGTCAGGCTACGCTGTGGCCAAGGCACGCTGATATGAACTTCATTCATCCGTGTAGGTTATAAAATTCACCACTTTCTTAGTACCTAAAATCAGTTACATCAGCACTTTACCGAGGTATAGGCTGGCTGCCTAAATTCAGCGCCATGAGAGCTAAGGTATGTATAATGAAGTGTTCCGAACATGTCCTGATAAAAGTTTTGAAAGTCTACATCGGACCATGAAGTAACGTTGACTTTCGCTACAATTACATTGCAGCGCGGAAATATTTTCATATCACACTTTTTATATCACCTGAGCTTTCAGTTTCAGCAATGACAGATGGCAATGCAGAACTAATATGATGCTTCAAAAAAAATACTAATGCCGGGATGCCTCAATGAACTACTGCTGGCGTCGCTTTCTAAGCACCTGAGCTTGGTCAGCCTACTACTTCGTCGAAATCCGAATGAGAAGCGTGCCTGTCGGCATCACTGCATACGACTTCTCTAGCTTTTATGCGATTTCTGAAAAAGAGCTCTGATCATCTTGGTGGACCACACTGACAGAGTAGAAAGTGGGTAAGACACGATCGTTTCCGAATGACCCTTGGTCCTTACGGGATTCCGCCCCGATGCTGTCATGTCATCCCTCAATCTTTGCCTTGTATTGTGCAGGAAGTCAGTATTCCAGACGTGTAGTGTAGTATTAGCCAAAAAGGGGAGCTTTCATTGAATGAGAGATCGTGACAAGCAGTCCTCGGAGGATTATTTCTTAGACATTGATTCATGTATTGATTAGACTGGGAGGGCAGATTTGGACAGTGATTGCTAATTACTGCCTTCAAAAACTTGCCTCATTATGTGTCTTCCTAGTTTATAGGGCGATGACTCGACAACACGAACATGTGCAAACCATTAGAAACCTGAGATTTTCTTCTCGTTATTCGAGGTGGTAATAGAAACGATGCTGGGTGCACTACTTTCTCAACTTGCTGAGAAAGATTCAAAATACTGTTTCGAAAAGCATTCAGTTTTAAACAAGTTAAACTCCATCAAGCTATGTGTTCACGCGTTCATCGCCAGAGATCAGAATAAACAGACTAAAATGGAATTACGGCCGAACGCGGTGCCCAAGTTCTACTAGGGTTAGAGATCAGAATTCTTGCTTTCGCATTCTCTTCAGTGAATGTCAAGTACTTTTCAGGTAAGCTCTCAAAGTCATTCATGCACTATCTCCCACAGACCAAGACCGTGCAGAAATAGTTTTGCGAGGACTTACATCATTCAATTTTCAGTATTTTCGCTCCGCTTTCGGAAAGGAAGTTCAGCACCCATCTAGACTTCAGACAAACTTATCGAACAGTGAGGTCGGTGCGAAGGCCTTTGGAGGGTTGACAACTCAGTGAATGGTATCTTCAACAGTTGGAACAAGGTTCCGAACTTAGTTTAGGTACTCTCGATAGATAAGCCTTCAAAGATAGTGCAATCCTTAGTGACAGGGTAATCTCTTATGCATGACCTACAGACGCCTCTAAAAATGGCATGCATTTTTGTGCATTAGATTGCGTGGGATGAAATTACTATCACTATTATTATTATTATTATTATTATTATTATTATTATTGTTATTGTCATCATCACAAGGGTTCCCGACGTCATAGAGCAAGAATGAAACAAGTGTACGTGAATTAAAGTACTGCGCTACCAAACAGCACTTTAAATCACTGGGCTCAATAAAGGTAGGTTATTACAAGGTTTATTCTGTGCTGTGTGATTCACGCACAAGTCCTTCACTGTGTTACCCCAACAATGTCACCACGGTGAGATAAAGTTTATACGGTAGTCTTTCCTTGGCACTGTTTACATTCATATATGTAAGCTTCTCTTTTGCTTGTAAACCCAGTTTCACGGGCCATACCTCGAGGTAACATCCGTCTAGGACGAGCAAATGTAAGCTTACAGTATCCCGTGTCTCGACGTTTCTTTAAGGAGAGGGAATCATGTATGTTCATAGCACCTTAAAGACATATTCTAGCCAGCATAATATACCGACACCACGTGGAAGCAATCATGTCTTTGTAATCAACAGACTGGACCAACCTAACACAAGTCACCTGCACACCGTATCAGCCAATGTGGATCTCATCATATTTGGAAGCTTCTAAAAGGTTTCCTCACTTACCCCTCTTCCACACATATTAGACACGCTCCGTCACTCTCACTACTCCTTTCTTTACCTTCCAACAATAGAGTGGAACCCTCTACCAACCTATTGGAACCCTACATCTCCTCTTAGGAGCTGCAACCTGTAAAAATGTTATAAAATTGAAGACATGTGCTTTACCTCATGTGGAGTGAAGTGGTGTGACATTCATGGTTTTCCCTGCCCCAGTAAAGAGTGCCTACAGTGTTTCACAGTCTACGTCTTTCCTCTCATCACCGATCTCAACACCCGTTTTCAAATCCCTATCTCTCTTCTCCATAAACCATAGTGACGACTGTGTTGTGTTGGGTTGGACCCCAAGCCATATAAGACTGACAATCTTCCGCTAACCCCTTCCTGAGAACACTGGAGATGTCTTATCAATTCGACATCACAACCGGCTATATTTCCCGGTATCTTACCAGACATAACCTTTTGCATGCCCCCACAATTATCAACTCTTCATAAGGCCAGAGTAAATGACTAGGTGAAGAGAGCATGAACTACCTCGATATGCTCAGTTGTCGTCCATGGATAAGTTAAAAGATATCCCTAACTTGGTTAGTTCAACTGAAGTTCCAAACAGGTCCACAGCTGATTAGCAGATTGAGCGTTTTCTTTCACTAATTTCCCTGTCGATAGACTTGACATCACCCTACATCGTTTTTTTCACACTGTATGCACCTGACAATTGTCTGCCCAAATGTTGCTGCAACTCGGATCATCAAGTTCTGGCGTCATTCACTTGCTAGCACCTAAGAAACGTACGACTGACTTTCCGGCATATGACGACGTCTTGCAATATGGTCAGCTACAAGGTGGCACTTTCAAAAAGCAGACCACATTTTGGATATAAACCGATGGTTTCAACAGCGACAGGCTACCTACATTTCCGGTCCTGTTGGAACCAATTTTGATTAGAATTTAGCAAAATTATGACCGCCTATTGCGTAATCCCTCCATGGATCATCGCTGGGCAGCTTTCAGCGTCACCACCTCAAGCTTGCGTGCATCAGCCACCCTCGAGGGTTCGACATCTCTTCTATCTTTCACGCACGACAATCATCTGCAGGTATTTCAAGTACCTACCTAACCAGGCAAAAGCCTCTTGCTCTCTTCACCAGCTGAATAATATTCAAAGTAAGCACATTCCCAACTTCCAAAAGTTAGTCCTTAATTTACTTTTAAATCCAATGCGCAGTTGCTCGCTTGTTGTTTATCCCCCCTGCAAGACCATAAATAGTCTGGATGTCACAAAAATTTCTGGATCTACCTATCACTTATTTTTAAGCGCGTCTATGTTTGTGGGTCAGATTTTGGTTTCGATTGTGCAGATATTCAGTACAAATTTCTTTGGAAAACCGATCTCATGAAAGGATCTGAAGCGTACACTTACCTTTAAGTTTTTATCTATGATGTCCCTCAGTAACGGTCCATGAGAAACAAATGTATGTAGTGCATGAGGTGAAGTGCAGGGCGAGGGGTTCGCCATGAATGGGTATTCAGTCGTTCCATGCTACAAAGCCTCAATCTTAATCATCCTTTAGCCGCAAACATCTTTTCGCTTACGTTATATTTAGCCGTCGTGATCAAAATGACAGTAATTGGATAAATGCACGTAGGCTGTCACCACAACCTTACCTCTGCCTCCGTCTTCACACTTATTTATACAAACTACAAGAATGAAACGGGAAAGTCCAACCGAAATAATTACGGACCTACTGGAAGGTAGGTTCACGACAACACGGAATCGATTTTCTTCAATTTATATTCCACTCTCGGTCGCTAAACAGGTAATTACAAGGAGGAAGACGTATAAGACGACTGGCCAGGTAACAGAAAAAAGCTCATTGGCTTGTTGTCCGCGGTTATCACCTGATCTCTCAGAAAACCATTTGATTTTCATTTTAATGTTGTTGCTTCTGTTATCAGCAACAACGCTAAAAGAAGCGGCTATCGTGGCTTGGCGGTCTAGCAGGGAGCGCTCTGGAGTTTTAGGTCACTGGTCCCGAATCCGAGTCCCAGTGAGAGCAACCTCACTCACTGGGAGGCAGATGCTTCCAGCTGACAAGTCCCAAATAGGACGAAACGCCCGCCATCTGTTGGGTGTCAACCACTGTCAATCACTCATAATTTTAACTCTGTTGTTAAACTTATTGTTCACTCTCTGCAGGTTAACCATTTACAGGTTCATTTTTCTTAGTTTCATGTTAAGTTTTGGACTGCCTTTGCTGCCTTATGTTATCTAGCTGGATGGTTTAAACGTGAAGCCTTCGTTTTCGTTCCAGACAACGACATCACAAACTTCGGAAAGAACTGAGGCACGGTATCTTCACCACCAGTGGCCTAATGGTCTGTCCTGGCTGCTTTGTGTGATTGGTCATTTCTGCCGGTCCTACCACCCTCCCTATATTTATTTCGATTCGTCGACCCTCTGGCATGAACTTTTGCACTCCCTTCCATTTCCTGTTGGTTCACGGATCAGTGTTAATATGTCTATTGACCGGTGGCTGGCCTGAATACTGAGCCGCTGAGAATTTCCTGGCATTCTCTACATTTTTCCCTATCTAGAATTTCTACATTTCCCCTGCCAAATTCATGTTCGCAGTTGTCCTCATGCATTGGTATGGGCAAAGGTATGTCATGACGCTTTTCAGCTAGTTGATGTCCGCACATTCGGATACTTAGACAGGAATTATATCCTCAAATGTCGTGTTTTTCACACTTTCTGCTTTTCACTTTGTAGACAATGTTTGAATCTTCACCATTTTGAGCGCATAGCAGAGGATGAAGAGGTTTTGTGGACATGCCGGACGCAACGATTTCAAAAGGCTTGAATAATCTATTTGAGATCTTAGAGACGTTTTTCATGTAAAATAGGAAAATCCGTATCCTGGTTTCCAAAGTTGACCCTTTGGTTGATGAAGAATTGCAGATGAGGTAGCCTTGACAACCATTCTTATGGAAAACGGCCATTTAATAACTTTCATCTTTTATCCGCAGGATTTGGCGTGGTCGCAAACATTACTGGTTGCAAATCCTGGAAGGCTTCCTGCCATCTGAAGCCTTGATGCAGCCAATTCCGAAACGTTGGTTGATCTGAGTATCTTAGCACTGAGCCACAGACGTTTGCCAGTCAAACTGCTTCACAAACTCGAAACTTGCCTACATGTCTTAATAGGGAGCCTTGAAAAATAATTAGTCGCACTTCATCCCACCGAACCGGAGTTCCGATGAGATGTGCCGTGTAGACGACAGATCATACAACTTCTGTGAGTAACATTACACGATATATTTCTCCCTCGGGATCCCTATGGAACGTAGGGCTCCAGTAACACGTCACCATTGCACTCTCTTCTCTGCAGTCTTGAACTTGACTCCACGACTGCCCATAAGCTTTCATTTCTTCCTCACACCATCTCCTCCATGTCACCCTCGCCTCGGACACCTAACTCGTCGTTTCCTATTCGCCTTCCACTCGAGGGCTTGGCCTGCCGGGTGATGTCCCCAATCGGTCTTCTCAGTGTATGCTCAATACAATCCATCTCCACTTTCTTCTGCATATTTGTTGGGCGATGGCTTCTTGGTTGGTTCGTTGCCAGCCTGCCAACCAGCCAGCCAGCCAGCCAGAGTTCCTTGTTGTTTATTCTTAGTATTCTGGCCATCTGATCTCCATATTCAGTGTCGAGTGAGCGTAGACGGTGGGTGTTGATGAATGTTTGTAGTTTGTTGGAAGTGCTTTTCGTGGTGCGTCAAGTCTCTGAACCATATAGCAGCACTGACTTGACTGACATTGGTGTTGAAAATCCGGATCTCATTCCGGCTTTCTGCTGAGTGGAGTGGAGTGCAGTGCAGTAGATCTGTACACTGATTTCAGATTGATGAAAGCCTGTCTTGCTGTCTTTCCAATCTTGGTTTCGACATCCTCGTCTGTGCCGACGCCACCTGTAGTTGAAACGATGCTGCCTAGGATGGTAGGTGAAAGAGACTACTCCCTTTAGGTTTCTCCCGTTGATGGTGATTGGTACCTCTTCTTGTTGATGATGTTGTTGGTTGGGCACCTTCATCACCTCTGTCTTCTCTACGTCCACCTGAAGGAAGTCCCGTCTTCGCTGACCCACCTCTCCTCTCAACTTGTTGCTTTTTGCCTGTAGATCTTCGAGTTTGTGAGACAAGACATTAGACATGAATCATCGTCGGCGGAATCCAAATCTCCTTCTGGAGTCTTTACATCAGTCCAGTCAGCGTATGTCCCTCTTCTCGCTCTTCACAGTTTGTTGCATCATCATGATCATGATGCAGTCGACCACAATCAGGAAGATGATCGGTGATAGTAGGCACCCCTGTCTTGTCTTACTCCTCTCATCACTTCAGAGGCATCACTGAGCTTTCCATTGTGAATCACTTGGCATGTAGCATTGAATAGCATATAGCTGCTGTTGAATGAGGTTGATAAAGGTTTGTGGCACTAAAATCGTAGTGTAGAAGCAGCTGCCTGACAAATTACTTCTCGTTCGATGCTGTCGAAAGCCTTTACAAAGTCGATGAAGTTGGGGTTGAGTTGAGTTGACTGTTATTCTATACTCTGTTCTATGATGATGTGTAGCGCAGGATAGCGTTACAATTTGATCCGCACATGATTTTTTCTTCCTGGAGTCAGCCAGCCAGCTAGCCAACCAACCAACCAACCTGTTCCGGTCGTAATTTTGATTGCAGAGCATTTTTTTAGTCTCTTTAAGATGATGTGGCTTGATATTTTGCTTGTGGTGGACAGCGGTGGAGCATGATTCCTCGCCAGTTCTTGCAGAGACTTAGGTCTCCCTTCTTTGGGAGTTTGACTAGGTTGCCCTTCTTCCAATCAATCTGTAGGTACCTTCCCTTCCTTCCTTCCTTCCTTCCTTCCTTCCTTCCTTGCAAACCTTCGGCAGTAGTGGTGTGAGCATGTCAGCCGCTGTTGTCTCTGTGTCTATTTTCAATGCTTCTGGAGTGATGCCATGTGGTCCTGCTGCTTTCGTGAATTTCAGCAACTTTATGGCATTCAGGAATTCACTTCTGTCTTTGTCGGAGGGCTTATGTTCACTGGTAATTCTGTGGCCGGGCTGGTGGTGGTATTTCTGGACGAGTTACAGGTGGTGGTGATGGTCTATTCAAGAGTTTTTGAAGTGGTCAGCCTATCGTTTCCTTTGTTTCTCCTCTCTCTCTTCAGTAACTAAGTTTCCTTCACTATCTTTCATTGGTTTCGTCTGCGTTGATCTCTCTCCTCCCTGATAGTAACCTGGTTATTTGGTAGTGTTGTCAGGTCTCTGTCTCTCCTACCAGCAGCCTGTTCTGCTTCACTTGGCAGTGTGTCGTAGAAGTGTGTTTTGTCTTTCCGTGCACTCTTCTTCACTTCTTTGTCCGGTGTAGTGTTTTATAGGTTGTGTTCAGTTCCTCTTTTTTTGTTCATCTCTCCACTGCACTGGTTCATCTTCTGCTTCACCATCTTCCTCTCTTCTGTCAGCTTCCATGTTCCCAATGAGTGCATCTAGCAGATAACAACAAGAGATTCGGGTTCTTCTTGATGTAGTCCTTCTACATTAGCTTCCGCCAGGCGGTGTTGTTGACGTTCCGTCTGGAGAAAGCGGTAAAGGACGTGATGCTGTTGCACGCTCATCTCCTGTAGCCCATACATGTAAAATGAAGACTTCTGTTACGCTAACACCTAGTATACTGTTGCCTCCCATGGGAGTGATGTCAATTTTTTACGTCTAAATATCGGGTGGACTAAAAAACTGTGATAAACACCTAAACTGGCAGGGGTTAGGGTATTTTTATTCCCGTAAAACTCAGGTTCTTGCATTTCGTTTTTTAATCGCACGGAAGACAAAGTGTGCATTCAAGAATACCGGAAAGTTGCATTTTACGCCTACGATGGACACAAGGCCCGATACTGCAATATTCTTGTGTCGTATCGTGGGTGATAAAGAGTAATTTGCCCTATCTTCCAGCTGCAGTACGATAAGTGTGCCAGGTGACAACATAGCCTCGCCACTTTTCTTGTTGCTCCGGCCATACAAGAAAGTCATCAACAAATCAACGCTTATCCCTGCGCCTATTTATCTGCATGACACCAAAAGTCGATGACGATGGCCGCAGAAGACTTAATTCTAGTGCATAATTTAGAGGAGCAGTGACTGGCAAAGATGATGATCGAGTATAAAAAACTCAAAGACAACCCAACACATCATACCTCAGTATATCATGTTGACACTGCATGGTGTGTACCTGCGTCTTACTACCCTATGGTTATACAGTCACGGGGTGACCCCAGTTATGTGTCGGATGCAGACCGATTCTTCCTCGCAGCCGTTCCATTTGTAAAGGAGGGTAACTAATCTTTGTTCAAGGTGCTCAGTACTCACATTTTTTCCAGACACAGTCTGACTATCAGAAAGTTAAATCACTACACAATACCTCAAGGTGTCATATTTACAACCTCTGTTTGATAAAGAACTGACTTTCGGATCTGTCGTCGCACCATAGACTGTGGGCAGCTAAGATTTTTTAAACGAGGGATAGGTTTGGCCTGTGAAACCTGCAAGTGATTTCATTAGACAAGTTGCGTATCCCTAGGTGTCCAAACAGATATTATAACCAGCCACTAGGCTTGATGTACGTGGTAGATTGGTTCCTTTTTGTAACTGCAATCAGGTCCGAATTGGAAGCTCAACTTGGATGAATCCAGCGTCGTCACCGGTAGTCGAACCAATATCGCGTAAAGTGATCTTCGATATATATACAAAATTAGGCTATAATTCTCCATACATTATTCGGCGTGAAAATGTGGAGTTCATGCATTTAAATACACGCCTAAACCAGAGGTTGAATTACAGCTTCAACGTACACACTGATAAACAAATAACTGCATTTATCAGCCCAAGCGTAAAGTTGGAGCAGGTTTGCTTGAACGTACAAAATGAACCGTCAGAACTCTCCGCCTAACTTTTTCGCCTGTCATAACAACCTTGTGGTAGGTAAGTATGACACTTTCTTGGTCACGTTCACAATCAATAAATACGAGGTTTCGGTAGTTGTGAAGTCGCAGTCCAATGGACATTCTTCTGTTCTGTTCGTCATGGTGATCTGTCGGGAACGCAGTAACACTTCGACCAATTAAGGGTAGCTCAATCCAGGGTTTGTTCCTTTATCAATTTATTTTCAACCACAATCAAATCAACAAGTAGAATCAAAGCGTCTCCTTCCCAACGAGAATTACAAGCAAAGCAGTAAGCGAAGAAGAGAAGCAAGAATTTCAAAAAGTAGATTGTCCTCTTTGTGCTTATTTCGCTTTCATTGACTTTCTTTGCTGTGACGTCAGCTGCACGTACTTTCTCTGTTAAACACTTAAGAACACAAGTTTCATACTTCTATATAGTTTGAGACTTAATCTGTGTTCAGTGGGGCGGGTGGAAAGAGATGTTTGTCGCCAGTGTGAAGGGAGGGTTTATGAGGAGGTCTCCTCAACGTGACACATGAATGGTCAGCGCAGGTGTGGCAGTAGTCTCACCAGGCGTTAAGACAGTCTAATAGGTACCGTGTCATAGGGGATAACTATGGTGAACATCTGATGGATCCCAGTTCATAGTTTAAGGATACTTCAGATAACGGTCCGGACTCTTACTGGGCTCATTGTAACGTGTTCACCACATTTTAAATGGCTGTGGTTAGATCCAAACTGTAAAGCTCTCTATGACTGGCAAGCACTTGTGTTACGGAGGATTGAGACTCTCTGAGAAACTTTCTGCTAGTGATTCGCCTGCTTCATGTGATGGAGGGCCTGACCAGTGAGAAACGGCCTCAGGACCCACGACCGTTCTCTCTATTATACTCTGGACAGTCTTTTGCATTATCATGTTACATATAGTTTTAGGAAATGCCTCTGGACCTAACGTATCTAATATTCCCCTCTGAGCTAATCACAACACCTCAAGGAATACAGTAAGAGGTACAAGAGCCAACTTTGACTTTAGTCCCTAAAGGTACTGGTTTTCGTACCGGTTAATCAATATCTGGAACCCGGTACTGGAAAAATCATATCTTCACAGTTGATTGACATTTTCAAGTGAGCAATTGACAGACACAGAAACCGACAAAAGTAACAGTGACATAAGCTTCTAGCCTTCTATCCCAGGCCTAAAATCTGCAATTTAATCTGAAATTAAAAGCACCACACCGGACCGATATACAGAGATCAAGAGATATTTGACAATTCAGCTAGCCACAGACCAGATGTACCAAGATATTGATCCGTTGTATCAGGAATTATCGAGGCAGCGTCCGGCGCCGATATTCGGCCTTCAATTTCGCCCTCGCTTGGATCACCCTATGCATAGGTTGCACCTAAGTGAAGGTAACGTACGAACTTGGCTTAGATAGGAAAAGTGTTTGTTTCTGTGATGAGTACACGACGGATATGCTCAACCGTCCTATCAACACATCTAGTCCCTGAAGCTTACCACCAGTGCGAACGGTAGCACGAGTTGTTTTGAAACCTTTTACATCATACTCCCTGCCCATTGTGGTCTGCGCAACGCCTGCCTACGAGACGTGATGTGTAGGCGGATGGCCTCCGACTCATCCAGCTCTTCCCTACGTTTCACCATGTTTTCCAAAGACCAGTTGAACGTCATAGCTACACCAGGTTCGCCTAGTTCACTTGCGCCGGTCAGTAGTTGGTCAAGTTGTTTGAAGGGGCCAACCACTACATTTACAAATCTACCTTTACGATGATCATACCACCTGATTTCTATCTTGTTCTTATCAGATTTGACTACTCCTACGCCTCGCAAGTATCTCCACGAAATCGTACTCATCTGATTCTGTCTAACTGCAGATTATCGCAATAATAGTGACAACGACATCCCTGAATACGCTGTGAAAAGCCGCTTTCGCACGTGTGAATAAATTTCTACTTAAATTACGCTTCCTTGTCGTGAATGATCTCAGTCTCCTATCATTTCGTCACCAGAAAACGCGGGTGCCACATGTTTATAAAACGAGACATTCCAGCAGATTAAATGCGCACAACTTGACAAGATGGAGAAGGAAAAGCATTGAGCTCACTTTAACAGAAATCCAGGGTTTGTATTTGAACATTACATGTGTTGTAAGAATATATTCTAATATAATCCCGGCGTGTCTGGAAAATCGAAACAATATATTTCTTAACGTTTCGATTATATTTAAATATTTTCTTATAATACATGTGATGTTGAAATACAAACCCTGGGTTTCCGTTAAAGCGAGTGCAACGACGCACAAGGGTGAGAATATGGTGTACCAATCGATGGAAAAGTTGTTGCTGCTGCGTAAACCAGAATGTTTTAATGTCCGAACGCCACCAACAACGACGGAGTGTAACGGAGAAAGCTATTTGAACGTCCCTCCTGATCGCTCTATTTGACACCATTGACCTTCATTTGAATATTATTACCCCCACTGTGGGTATTGTGCCCTTGATCCCAACCGGCGCAATGTTGTTTCGTCCCCTGACCATCTCCCTCAACATTATGCGCATTTTTTGTCTTTGTTCGATCGGGACTTATCATGAATGCCTCACTTTACTACTGTGTGGTCTTGGACTGCTGACAACGTGTTGCTTTACTGCTCCCAACATTATTTTGTGGCCCAACTTAGGGTTGCTCTGTGGTTTGACTGTTCATCTTTTGACAAGCTACTGGAAAGGTTTGTTCGTTGATTTGATTCCTGTGGACAGAGTATTCGATCATATTTCGTCGGGGATGAGCCTACTGAATCGCAGCACGTATTCGTGCCCGCGAACGTTTGGAATGTATAACTGCCCAAAGACACACTTGAAGTAATTTTGTAATATTAACACAACTTATTGTTGCTTTGATAGTGCCGAAAATTTCTTACAAATCTGCAACCGATTTGCTACAATTCATACTTTCATATTGTCGATCGAATCATTGACTGTGGGTCACTAACGGAGGTTCGAGATATCTACAGAAGGAGGTAGGAACTTGTCTGAATCGCATCGGCCTGGTCCAACTGAATTACTTCACACGTTCAGAACCGAAGCAGACAGATTTCAGTCACTACACCGGCAGCTACATGTCTCCACTGTTCAACTCCAGCGTAGAGTTGGGGCAGTTTTGCTTGAACGTACAAAATGAACCGTCAGAACTCTCCGCCTAACTTTTTCGCCTGTCATAACAACCTTGTGGTAGGTAAGTATGACACTTTCTTGGTCACGTTCACAATCAATAAATACGAGGTTTCGGTAGTTGTGAAGTCGCAGTCCAATGGACATTCTTCTGTTCTGTTCGTCATGGTGATCTGTCGGGAACGCAGTAACACTTCGACCAATTAAGGGTAGCTCAATCCAGGGTTTGTTCCTTTATCAATTTATTTTCAACCACAATCAAATCAACAAGTAGAATCAAAGCGTCTCCTTCCCAACGAGAATTACAAGCAAAGCAGTAAGCGAAGAAGAGAAGCAAGAATTTCAAAAAGTAGATTGTCCTCTTTGTGCTTATTTCGCTTTCATTGACTTTCTTTGCTGTGACGTCAGCTGCACGTACTTTCTCTGTTAAACACTTAAGAACACAAGTTTCATACTTCTATATAGTTTGAGACTTAATCTGTGTTCAGTGGGGCGGGTGGAAAGAGATGTTTGTCGCCAGTGTGAAGGGAGGGTTTATGAGGAGGTCTCCTCAACGTGACACATGAATGGTCAGCGCAGGTGTGGCAGTAGTCTCACCAGGCGTTAAGACAGTCTAATAGGTACCGTGTCATAGGGGATAACTATGGTGAACTCAGTAACCTGGAGAAGCTATCAAGGGAGAAGAATGTATCCGGCAACGAACTAAATTCGGAGTTTAATTAGGAGGCTTTGATTTCAGTGAGGAGTTTGTCCCAAATCTGGGAGATGTCTAAGGTGAGAAAATTCGCCCAAAAGAAGAGCTTGTAAGGCTCCAGTGTGACGCACAAGGTGCGGCTTCGCAGACCGTGACGGCCGTCCCGTTCGAACTGTGGGCTGCCGGTGACTGTAGGGGCTTGCTTTTGTGGGGCATTGAATAAAGGCATGGGGCTGACCCTGAGTCATCTTACTGGAAGGCCCTTCTGATTTAGAGTCTCGAACCGAGGTTCGTGGCCCTGCTTGCAGTTGTACCACTGCAATATAGATGTGAAATTCTTCTAACACCCTCTGTTTTCGTCTTGCCGCAAATATATGTTGCACTGAAAATCCTAGCAGAGGATGTGTGCAAGTTGTATAGAGCAGTAGCTTGGCACCTTTGAAGTCGAACTTATGGATTACGCGTGCCGACAAGATTCTGGATTTGCGTACCTGTGGTGTAACCTGTACCGAAAATACAAGATCACCTGAGTACCTTAGCTCAAAGCCACAGACGCTTTTGAGAACACGTACTTTCATGGACTGAAGGTGTATCTGGCGTCAACCGAGGGAGTGCCAAAATGTGTCTGGCCGCACTTGCTTATATTGGGCCGAAGTTTCCAGGCGGTAAACCATTTGGATGTCATGTTGGGTTTAATTCGTGCTAAGGCTTGTGGATGGAATAGGTCAGTATTCGTGAATGTGCTTGCAATGTTGAGGTCATTGGCAAATGAAAATGGACTAGTGAGTGTAAGGTGGCTGCTGATGTAATTGACGTACAGGAAAAACGGAAGGGGCCTTAATACGCTGCCTTTATCACTTTGATATAGTGATTTTTGCGTCATTTCATCAACCTTTTTTTCCATCAGCTGGACAGAAAAGCCACACTTTTGAGACAGTCCCTTCAAGCAGTTCTATGTGGCTAAGAGAATTATTCCTGTACGAAACTGTCAACCTCGGAACTCTTGAACGAGAACTGACGCTGTGCGGGCAAAATATCGCCGAACTGTCGGGTGCATTTTCCCGATGTCTAAGCCAATTCCAACGACTGGCCTCGATGTGTCTTGCTGAGGCTTCACCTAAGAGGCATAAGAATGAAAATTTCTGGCCAGGTGATATCCAAGCAAAGAAATTTTATCCATGCAATGACAATCAGTTCTTGCTGCCGCTACTCCTTCACACCAGTATTTCAGGAGGCCTTTGGTTATTACGGAGTTGTAAACCTTGGTGATGAAAGTTGGTGAGAAGGTTTCCACTAGGTACTGAAGAAGCCCAAATTTGACCATTGGTCCATAGGGATTAGCCGAATATATTTCCCTTCCGGAGCCGCTGACAATAAGAATTTCCGTTCAAGCAACACTGATGAAATTTCTAGTGAATGGATGTCTATGATATTAAATAAGAAACTATGCAAATGGACTAACAACGTCGTCTAGTTATAACGCAAATTTTGAACGTTGCGCGCTTTTGTCGTTGATAGTGGAACCTATATGTGTGATGACAGAAAGAAATACATACCCATCTCTTGATCTGAAGTAAGTTTTGATAAGTTTATGCACGTCTATAACTTGATTTGTGAGCTATATATTTCTCAGCATTATTCTGTAAACTTTCAAAATCATCATTTTGACGGCGCTTGTGAACTGGTATCTGTCATGTTAAATCCATTATGTGAGAAAGGAAATTCTTATTATCTTCACTTTGACACACTGTATATGCTGAAAGTGGTGTTTTCTTTGTCCCGTAACCGCGATCTGATGTTTTTGATGAAGTTAAACGAACTCCCCTCTGTACTATTCAGGACCCATAGTGTTGTAGATTTTTCGACATATATCAATGTGATGGTGCCTGTAAACTGGCTTCTCTCATGTTAAATTACCAACGTGAGAATAAAAATTTATTTATTTATTGATATTGTGCACAACAGTCAGTTCACATCACAAAAATTATCGGACCTGTAAACTGGTTCGTTTTCATGTAACTTATGTATGAAATGTATTAGTATTATCATTATTCGCGGTTTCGGGTGCCTTCGTCTTTATTAATTTTCAGGACGAGGAAGAAGCGAACTGCTACCCACCCAAACAGCTTCAAACGTCATAATCCGGATGACAACTAAGCCGTACTGGCACCCAGACTGTGTCCTAACGATAACTTCGCCATGGATGTTCTAAGTACTTCAAGTTGACTGGTCATTGCCACTTGCGGCGGTGATTTCAAAATGGTGAAGAGCTCTTGCGTGACCCCATTCCGCGTAATCCACTCTATTCATTTCTTTTTCCTTGGATGCTGTTGTGGTTTTAGTCAAAAATAGAGCTCCCACAGACCGTCACCTGATAAGTTCAATAGATAGAGTATCTGGGGTACACAATACAGTACTCAGAAGCAAACGTAATTCTCTCAGCTGAACGCCCTGGTCCATAATCCATTCGTAGTCCATGATCCATAACAACAGTCTTCCAGATTTCATACGAAAAACCATTTTTGACGTAACCCTCGAAAAGTCATACAGAATGGGGATGAGCAAATAGTAAGCACACACTTATCTCGACCATATTCATTTCCAGCCTGAGGGTGTTTTTGAGTACAAGAAGGTTCACTTTGAATGTTCATTATGGTTAAAAAATGACTACAGGCTATGATGTTCAAACTTCATCATTAGGTGTTAGATCTACGTTATTGAGCGGAAAGACTTAGTGCATATTGTTCACTGGAGTGGGGGGATAAAACTTGGCCACAATGGCAGAGCTGAATTCTGAATTTGACTGTCAGTTCGATATAACACCGATACACCATTGTTCACCGAATGATACCTCGAACAGAATCAGAGGCTCACTTGGATACGACCCGAAGAAAAAAGCAGTCTGGCGCGAAAGTTTTCCCTATATGCCTCCCAGACATCCTGTCAGGTTACTGATGGTCGGTAGTGTGTGAAACTCTATTTTTCCGGTAGACATCAAACCCTGTTCAGTTTTGACTTGGATCAACACCGTGGCTAGCTCTGGTGACTAACAGACACCTCATCTTTTAACAACCGATCCTGATGTTGTTGAGGTGCAAATGATTTGTTTTTCTGCTGTCCGTCTTTGGGGAAATGACATGCGAGACTCTATCGGCTTCAGCCCCAGACCCAGATGATCTTAGGAACTGGTAGGAATTGGGGAGAAAAAAGTGTCCAAACCCCAAGATTTAGACAAAGTTGAAAACTGAATGAAGGAAAACTTACTTCCATCAAACACTGAAGGTGTGGGACAAAGGTTGCGATTAGCAACAGATAGGATTACAAGTCTTACTGACGAGAAATAATGATGTCTTGAATTTCAGCACAGACAAATATCCAAGTATCGCCCCGAGTGATATGCTCAAAGTTTTGTTTCACCGGCTCTGTACTGTGGACAAACAGTACTACTTACCTGGTCCTCCTCTAAAACTCTTCGGGTGACATACGTCGGGGGTACCTACGGTGGTTTGTGGGGCATGCATGCATCTGCGTTCATTTACTGACTAGGTTATGTTTTACTTCAGTAACTTCATATATGTAGCAGAGCAAGCCTAGAGCTACTGAAGGGTGGTCAGAATGTAGTGTTTCGTTAAATAGAATTTGGCCGGGAATGAAATGGACATGATGTATCAAATAACTCATATTTCCTCATACTCAAACAGATGAAAAATGTGATATTCCATGAGTGATCCCTTCTAACAGTTCAGCATTAGAGAGCGTAGAGAATGACCGACACCAGACCTTTCGCGGTCAACATCTGCAATCGTTGAAGATATCGTCTTGGAGTTTCTGAGATAGTCTCAGTTGATACTTTTAGTTTGAAGCTGGGTATCCACTGATGGATACCCTCTTGTATTTTTCTGTAGCCTAATGAATCACGGATAACATCAACACCAGAAGAGAATCGCTCAGAAAAAGTAACTGCCTCATCCTTTTAAGTTAGGGGCTAAATTCTTTTTAATAATAATATTCACTTCACACAACTTAGTGCCCATGATTCCATGTCTTTTTTACAGAAATGATCCACAGTGGTCCACAGTAATGAACACAAGGGTACTGATCGTTTGATTCACCCTCAGCTTACTCGTTGGATAATTACAGTTATCAAAAGACTTAAAACATGTGTGTATATGTTACCTTCTTCGCGCGCAATGTTCTCGGAAGATGAAGAGGTCACTTCGACTTTCGACCCTGTTATCGGAGGAGTTTGTAATCTTCCTCATGTTTGTTCCTAGGTCAAATCGGAACATAGAAGCAGGTTAAATGAAAGCTCCTGTTCGTTCAGTGGCTAGTCGAGACTTTGTGGCGGGTAATCGTTCAGAAGTTTCAAATACGGTTTGGACAGACCCAAACCTCAGCTGCCATTCATCGAACGTTTTCATTGCCCTAAACTTCGAGAGCATGGTCACTGGATTTTGACTGCGTATTTATGGAATCATGCATAACGGCTCAGAGGTATGAGCCCCGTAGGTCTCTGATCGTGAAAGAACTTAATAGTGAGACACGTCAGGCGTAGCGTCTTGGCTGCGTGCCTTCGGTTTGTAAGTTCCTCAAAACTGCATAGGCCATAGGTTATAGCAAACACCGCTAAGCTGAAAACAGTTGACTTCAGTGATTTTCCGCTTGTACATCATGCGCTAAATAAGAACTGTCCGACAGATTCTTAGTTAGATCTTTCTCGGGAATCTCCCTGAATTTGCCGAGTTTACAATGCTTGAAAACTGGGGGTTAACCCTGGACTGAATTGCAAACCAAGTTCTCCCAATCAATGCTAACACAAGTCACCATGGCAGGAGACCCAACATCATGGTGCACTAGGATCGGTCGCCTCCAAACGTGTAACGTCGCTCAATGTTTTGTATTTATACAATAAAAGAAGGGTTATCATCCGCTTTTAAATAGCTCTTTGCTAGCTTTCTGAAATGTTCATGAGCCTTGCACTCATCTAAATTGATAATGTCTCAGTAACACCGCGTTTACGTACGGACAAGCGTAATCTTCCTCGAATCGGTACCGCTCTAGTAAACTAAACTTGTGATAGATCTTTAGTTGTCAACACTCTTTGACCCGGTGAACCTGGGTGGAAACAACTTCTAGAGGTTCATGGTAGATTTCCTTCCTTATCGATCGCCTGATTGTGGATGGCATGCCGCTTGAAGATCAGAATCGCCGAAAAATACAAATCACTGGGTGCTTTTTTTGAGTGTCAACTTGTATAAATAACTCGATCTGCTTAAGAGTCACGTGGCGCCCAAATCCGTGGAGGAATAGATCTTCGCCATTTTTAAAACTGAAGAGATTAAATATCTGGTTCGAATTTCACTGAACTCAATAATGGTAATATATTTCATACAACATAAGTTACACGAAAATAAACCAGTTTACTGGCTTCATTACTTTGGCAATGCGAACTGGCTGTTATGTTCGACGTCAAACTACACATTAGACACAGTTATTCACGGCACATAAGAGATGCGTTCAGAGGAAGAACGTCAATGCTTCGCAGACAGCAAAACAATAAAACAGATAAACACCAGCATGACTCTTCGTCATAGTGAAGCAGGCTGGGTTCGAAAATGAGAATTGTTCAGGTCTTCCAATATGCTTGGGGGTGGGACGGGCATTACAGCCATGACCACTGGATTCTGTGCTTTCGTTACGGAGTTTTGGTGGCATGGTGCACGCTGACTAATGTGATTACTAGGATTCCACATGGATGAAGGATTGGTTAGGTGGACCTGAAAAATGAATGACGAAAGCGAGCAGCAAGCGAAATTCGAAACAGAAGTGCGAGAATACTATGCAGAAGTATATCAACCATGATACATGAAGGTGAGTTCATTGTACTGACTACAAGAGTTACTTGAAGAAGTATCTGAAGCCAAATGTTTAGAGCCAAGCTTATGGAGAAGAAGATGAAGGTGCGTACAAATGTGGTGAAAAGTAAAATGAAGCCGAAGATATCACTGTGGAATAGACGGAACAGAGGATTTTGCACCAGATATTAACCTATGCGTAGAAAACCTACGTACAAAAGTTAGATGAGGTGTTGTGTCGCGTCGCATCTTTACGTATCTATTTAAGTAACTTCTGAAATACCGCTCTGTGGTTAGAAGCTTCTAAAAACGACAGAATACTTCAAAAGCATCACTTCATGTCGACTGGTCTTTTAGTCGGCTACTTTACATAAACTCATAAGTGAAATACATGTATGGGATTTCTGTGCGTCACCTATTCGTTTCAGCAGCAATGTGATTAAATGCAAGTTGAATCATGCTCAAAAAATTTGAAGAACCGGATGAACTACGGTATTTTGTCCCCCTGGAAGTATGACATGTGTGACGAGAAAACACAACCATCCCTGACGTCCACTTTTTCCTGTTTTCAAGCTTTGCCCGTATACGTCTCCGGGTGGCATTTTTCATGAGAAGAAATTCATATGTTTTTTGGGGGAGTGTGTGCAGATGTTTATGGGACTAGTTTTTATCTGAAAGTGGCAATATTTGCTTCCCATGTTAGTAGAAATAGATAAGAAAAAGTAAAACTGCCCACTGAACCACGCTGGAAAAAAGATCTACACATAAGCACCCGTAGGAACAGCTTCGTCATATGAATGTTGTTTTTCTGTGAATTAAACATCAGGACAAATCATATAGGGTCCAGTCACCCGGTTTCCAAGAAGACTAGAATGACCTGAGATTCTAATCTGATTCAACTGACAACCGAAATGTTTAAAACACCACATACTTTACGAGTCACTTCCAACCAAAATTACCAGTCTATTGTGTCTATAAGTCCAGATTTATCAGCTGATGGTAGCAGCCCGCTTGATATAACCTTAAATCGCGCATGAATCCTCCCTTTTGATTTTCTAATCCAGGATCACAGCATGGCCAGTAGTCAGTAATCTCAGGGTGTGGCATATCTTATGACGGCATTGATAATGCTAGAAGGTGTATGAGACTGTGAAGTGGCCCACTTTGGTTAAGACGCTTAAAGCCAAACCTAAACTTATTTTTTCGCTTTTTGCATGGTATTACTCACGCGGATTCCTCTCACACTTTTAATTCCACGTCTTCATACAGTCTACACCAACATGAATGTACTGCGCCTATTGACAAATGCCGCTTTAAGCTTACATCCCTATTCGTTGTGATACAGTGCAGCAAGTTATGGAATAAGCTCCCACTTTGCATTCCTACTTGCATATCTCCATTTCGGTTCCAGCGTCTACTTAACGAATCCCTTTGGCTTATGGATATTCATTAATTCCAAGACACTCGCATTTCATCCATAAATATAAATTATAATGGAGCTATCAGCATGTAGTTAAGGTCGAGCCATCACTTTCACTGATAACACTGTCGGTTGGGATGAACAAATTATTTACTCAGTATCATTTTCACTCAGCGTATGTGCAGATACCCCCTTTTGCTGTCCTCCTGAGTGACTTACATGAGTATTAGACTTTTAGACCCTGTTGACTTGAGTCTCCCTTGCTTAGCCACCATATACCACTATTCCATAAGCGTATTTTTCATCTATACGCGGTTTTATCAACTTCAAGCCGTTTCTCTTGATGGCTGACCAACTATCCTGTGTTAAACATTGATGTACAGCGTCGAAACTATCTCGTCACACAACAAGAGAAGTTTTGCCTGACTTGTGGTACACGGCAATGATGAGTGGGTCAGTAATGTACCCACGGTCCTGGTGAGCTGACAGTAGGCTGAGAATTTCTTTGTAGCCATCACTTTTATTGAGGGTAGAAGGAAAATATTTAAAAAATTGAAATAAAAAGATGCGGAGATGGTGACGGCTAACCAGGAGGCTTGACAGCAGAAAGACAAACCAAAACTACCCCTGCCTGTATCTTGATGAAACTCTTATACTCATGGTGGTTTTTGGGGCTAAGTAAAAATAAAAGTGACTACGAAATGATAGAAAATAGGAATGAGGGCGCTGAAAACATAAATTCGCCTTATCTACTACCTCAGCTCACCATGTACTGCCATACTGTCTCCGTGTCCTTGATAAGGCAACTCTCAAAAGACAACACCGCGGTATCCCTTCGCCCATGACCATATAAAGCGAATTTACCACCAGAGCAAAAAGCATGCGTTTTGTTCAAATTTTACAATTTTATGTAACTCTCGGACTCAGGTTTTCTGCGTACGAACGAATGCCTGGTTCCAAATCCATACTTCCGTCCATTCCATAGCGGTATTCTCGGCTGTCGTTTTGTTTCTACTACCTCCACATTTACCTTTATCTTTCCCCAATGGGTTGGCCTCTAAATAATTGTTTCAGGATACTTCGCCAGGAAACTTTTATAGTCAGTTTAATTAAATCACCTATGTATATCACAAGTGGTGTACTTCTACGCGGTATTGTTGTGCGTCTATTTTGAGTTTTTAGCCTGCTTCTGGCTTTCAGCATCCATTTTTCAGGTCTAACCCATCAATCCTTTCTTCATACAGAGTCCCAGTAATCTCAGTTGCCAGCGCATACTATGTTGTCACAACTTTATGAGAAGTGCACGAGATTCTAGGTCACGGTAGGACCCACTGCCTGACATTCAAGCGCATTCGATGACTCAAGCAGTGGCTTGATAGGTCCTGATTTCCAACTGAGCTTACTTTGATCTGCCGAATAGTTGAGTTAGCGTTTAGCCTTTTCATTTTTTCATTTTCATTCTCCAAATGCCTATGATCGGCCGAATGTTGTTTGTCGAATATATACCTACCGGCCAAAGGCAAGGAATTGCATCCATAACCATTCAGCCTGGACGCTTGCCTTCCGGTGCTAGCTGATGGCCATGGCCTGATCCTCCCACAGCATTTCGATCCCCGGGTGTGAAAAGGCTGCGAATTTTTCTGACTGCGATGATGCACTTTTCCATTCTCTCAACTCTTCGCAATAAAAATTGTGAAGTGAAATAACGGTACTTGCCAAATAGTTTCTCTAATCAGCAACTCGTCTGGAAACTATATAATTTGAAGAAAAATCCTTGGATATAATTTTGACCGAAATTGTCAACCTACTGAATATACTACTTCATACTTGAAAGAATCCTTCAACTGGTCTTCCCCTAATAGTTTACAACTTTCCGAAACTTTCCACAGCAAACTCGCCCAGTCGCCAACGTCCTAGATGCAACCATGTACGAAAACCCAACTACAATAAATGATCTAAGGCTTCTGGACGGTCATAAAAGTGGCGAAAATCTCGACAAACAAATAAGTCTGAGAAATAATTTCATCTAGTGACTCAAAGTGAGACGTGCTCGCAGACAAACTTCTCCAGTACTTCACCTCATTTGACTCCGTTTTATAGAAGACAATTAACAGTCAACACAGCTCCTTGGTAATGCTGTATGCTTCAATGGGAATTATATGTGCAAAACTCCGTCACCACTGGATAATAGTCCTTCAAATGTTTATTCATCTGCACAGAAACAACCAATTCTGATGAATTACATCTGTATTGCTGAGTAAGGTCACACTACGAGTGGGAAATGCGAGGACTTACATATTCACGTGGATTATATGGATTATATTATGCTAACGCCTACCGTTACCTGAAATCGGTGAGGTGAGTTTTCACTGGCCAACGAAGTGATATTGAAATAAACGTTTATCCGACGAAACACGGAACTATACCGCCAGGTTGACCGTCCAGGTGACATGTAACGCAAGTGTCAAATACTGTACTATTTTTGTTTCACTTCATTTCGAAAAAGAATGGTGAGTGAAGAAAACCGAAACTCATAGACGATCTGCATGTACTGTGAAATGGTATTTTTCTGTTCTTTTTATAACCCGAAGTCATTTCTGATATCATGACAAACCCTGATGCGATACCTTCTGTATCATTCAGGACAGCTCAACTGCTGGAGATTTCTTTGCCATTATCAATTTGGTGATGCCTGCAGACTGGCTTCTCTCATGTTAAACTCTTAATGTGAGAATAAAATACTTATCTATTCATTAATCGCACGCACGTGTGACATTTACTTGGCAAGAAAAGCGGAACGTCTCCCAAAGTACTAATTTTTTTCCTTCGGGAAATAGGGTAGTGCTAAAAGGTAATTGTCAGAGGGAGGTATGTCGGGAGTTGAAGCAGGATAAGATAACTGCACTACTTGGCGCAATACGAGTTAAAAGCTGGGGGTAGTTCAACAGCTCAACTTGGAAGTGACAAGATAGAGGTAGGTATTATATGTCTGAAGAAAATGAACTCGGCTGACTTTGAACATACTCTCACGAATGGCTTCCCAGGATTTCCAGCCAAATAAAACAGAAGTACATGAATGGATTCCAAATTTCAAGTGATACAGCCATATGCAGGCGTCTTCAAGCAGAGGACGACACTTTTTGAAGCGAGACAACAACCCGAATAATTCTATCGGCTACCACTTCTGCTACTTGCGCAAGTGTTTCCAGATCCTTGAGCTCTGACGGAGGTGAAATTACGTCGAGATACTTTCTGAAATATTCCTGCTTTTGCTGCCAGGCAAATTCAATATGTGTGCGAATATACATTCTGAGAATGAGTCTCAGAAAAGAAAACTCTGAACTGGGGGCCCTCAGTTTTTTGTTCATGCTTAGCATGTGTTTGTTTCGTAGGGCCAAAGAGCTGATTGCAGGCAGCAACTTCCCCCAGTCGCCTCATATTTAGTTATCTGAATATGACGAATGAGCTAAGCTGCTGTATGCCTCTCACATTTTGAGTTCTTACACCTGATGAAAAAAATAGAATTTGAATTTGTGTTGGCATGATCCCTGCAAAGGCCCTCCACTTACTCTTTACGATATACCGTGCGAAGTATAAGGTTTAACGTTAGCAGTTAAAGTGCCTGGGAGACGTACGCGCAATACTAACGCTCTATTCACTAACTTTTATCCTAAAAGGTGTGTGATGTATCCCTAACTATTTTGAAGCTGATCACTTATCCGTTTGTCCGGAAGTTGATAAACAGTTCACACGAAGCTTATTCAGCCCGAAAGCAACTGTGGTTTGATGGCTTGGGCTCAAAGCCTTTCTCGGCCTAGAAAGAAGACCACACAGTTGCATCAGCAAAAACGTAATGAGATACAGATGTCCTATCAACTTTACCTAAAATATTTTATGCGTCTTTAGAATCTTTCACGTGCCGTGATGTTCAGAAAAAATTTATCTTACCTAGATGAAAATCCGGTTCAAAAAAAGCAGCTAGTGACTTTGACCTAATCAGCATTTCGGAGAAACTGTTAAGCAAAGCGTTCCTCAGCACATGCTAATTAAAATCACCATTACATCGAGTCACCATGGGACTTTGAAATCAAAATCCTATGAAACTTGTCAACCTGATTCTCTAACATCATAAACACTGTAGGCGATTCACACCATTTAGTCCCTCCACTTACTCTAAACGTTGCCAAGGCGTTCGACAGAGCTGACCATTTGTTGGCAACAAGTTTCAGCCTCCAGTGCTGGTTTCCCTTTGATGATGATTGGAGCCTGTTGTTGCTGTTGCAGTTGGTTGGGTATCTTCATCACCTCTGTCTTCTCTACGTTCACCTGAAGGAAGCGCCGTCTTCGCTGCTATGCCTCTTCTTTCGACTTGTTGATTTTTGCCCGAAGATCTTCAAGTTTATGCGACATCAGACACAAGTCATCGGCGAAATCCAAGTCTTCCAGGTTCCTTCCCGCGGTCCGGAGTATCCCTCTCTTCTCGCTTCTCACTGTTTGTTGCATGATCCAGTGCAGTCCACCACCATTCGAATGGGCCAAATATTTCCACAATAATCTCACCCAAGTATTAAAAGTGTTATTCAAAAGCCATGGCAACTACCTCCGGTGTGGTTCAAGGCGGTGTATTAGGTCCCCCTCTGTTTTTCCTGTACGTCAATTACATCAGCAGCCACCTTACACTCACTAGTCCATTTTCATTTGCCAATGACCTCAACATTGCAAGCACATTCACGAATACTGACCTATTCCATCCACAAGCCTTAGCACGAATTAAACCCAACATGACATCCAAATGGTTTACCGCCTGGAAACTTCGGCCCAATATAAGCAAGTGCGGCCAGACACATTTTGGCACTCCCTCGGTTGACGCCAGATACACCTTCAGTCCATGAAAGTACGTGTTCTCAAAAGCGTCTGTGGCTTTGAGCTAAGGTACTCAGGTGATCTTGTATTTTCGGTACAGGTTACACCACAGGTACGCAAATCCAGAATCTTGTCGGCACGCGTAATCCATAAGTTCGACTTCAAAGGTGCCAAGCTACTGCTCTATACAACTTGCACACATCCTCTGCTAGGATTTTCAGTGCAACATATATTTGCGGCAAGACGAAAACAGAGGGTGTTAGAAGAATTTCACATCTATATTGCAGTGGTACAACTGCAAGCAGGGCCACGAACCTCGGTTCGAGACTCTAAATCAGAAGGGCCTTCCAGTAAGATGACTCAGGGTCAGCCCCATGCCTTTATTCAATGCCCCACAAAAGCAAGCCCCTACAGTCACCGGCAGCCCACAGTTCGAACGGGACGGCCGTCACGGTCTGCGAAGCCGCACCTTGTGCGTCACACTGGAGCCTTACAAGCTCTTCTTTTGGGCGAATTTTCTCACCTTAGACATCTCCCAGATTTGGGACAAACTCCTCACTGAAATCAAAGCCTCCTAATTAAACTCCGAATTTAGTTCGTTGCCGGATACATTCTTCTCCCTTGATAGCTTCTCCAGGTTACTGAGTTCACCATAGTTATCCCCTATGACACGGTACCTATTAGACTGTCTTAACGCCTGGTGAGACTACTGCCACACCTGCGCTGACCATTCATGTGTCACGTTGAGGAGACCTCCTCATAAACCCTCCCTTCACACTGGCGACAAACATCTCTTTCCACCCGCCCCACTGAACACAGATTAAGTCTCAAACTATATAGAAGTATGAAACTTGTGTTCTTAAGTGTTTAACAGAGAAAGTACGTGCAGCTGACGTCACAGCAAAGAAAGTCAATGAAAGCGAAATAAGCACAAAGAGGACAATCTACTTTTTGAAATTCTTGCTTCTCTTCTTCGCTTACTGCTTTGCTTGTAATTCTCGTTGGGAAGGAGACGCTTTGATTCTACTTGTTGATTTGATTGTGGTTGAAAATAAATTGATAAAGGAACAAACCCTGGATTGAGCTACCCTTAATTGGTCGAAGTGTTACTGCGTTCCCGACAGATCACCATGACGAACAGAACAGAAGAATGTCCATTGGACTGCGACTTCACAACTACCGAAACCTCGTATTTATTGATTGTGAACGTGACCAAGAAAGTGTCATACTTACCTACCACAAGGTTGTTATGACAGGCGAAAAAGTTAGGCGGAGAGTTCTGACGGTTCATTTTGTACGTTCAAGCAAAACTGCCCCAACTCTACGCTGGAGTTGAACAGTGGAGACATGTAGCTGCCGGTGTAGTGACTGAAATCTGTCTGCTTCGGTTCTGAACGTGTGAAGTAATTCAGTTGGACCAGGCCGATGCGATTCAGACAAGTTCCTACCTCCTTCTGTAGATATCTCGAACCTCCGTTAGTGACCCACAGTCAATGATTCGATCGACAATATGAAAGTATGAATTGTAGCAAATCGGTTGCAGATTTGTAAGAAATTTTCGGCACTATCAAAGCAACAATAAGTTGTGTTAATATTACAAAATTACTTCAAGTGTGTCTTTGGGCAGTTATACATTCCAAACGTTCGCGGGCACGAATACGTGCTGCGATTCAGTAGGCTCATCCCCGACGAAATATGATCGAATACTCTGTCCACAGGAATCAAATCAACGAACAAACCTTTCCAGTAGCTTGTCAAAAGATGAACAGTCAAACCACAGAGCAACCCTAAGTTGGGCCACAAAATAATGTTGGGAGCAGTAAAGCAACACGTTGTCAGCAGTCCAAGACCACACAGTAGTAAAGTGAGGCATTCATGATAAGTCCCGATCGAACAAAGACAAAAAATGCGCATAATGTTGAGGGAGATGGTCAGGGGACGAAACAACATTGCGCCGGTTGGGATCAAGGGCACAATACCCACAGTGGGGGTAATAATATTCAAATGAAGGTCAATGGTGTCAAATAGAGCGATCAGGAGGGACGTTCAAATAGCTTTCTCCGTTACACTCCGTCGTTGTTGGTGGCGTTCGGACATTAAAACATTCTGGTTTACGCAGCAGCAACAACTTTTCCATCGATTGGTACACCATATTCTCACCCTTGTGCGTCGTTGCACTCGCTTTAACGGAAACCCAGGGTTTGTATTTCAACATCACATGTATTATAAGAAAATATTTAAATATAATCGAAACGTTAAGAAATATATTGTTTCGATTTTCCAGACACGCCGGGATTATATTAGAATATATTCTTACAACACATGTAATGTTCAAATACAAACCCTGGATTTCTGTTAAAGTGAGCTCAATGCTTTTCCTTCTCCATCTTGTCAAGTTGTGCGCATTTAATCTGCTGGAATGTCTCGTTTTATAAACATGTGGCACCCGCGTTTTCTGGTGACGAAATGATAGGAGACTGAGATCATTCACGACAAGGAAGCGTAATTTAAGTAGAAATTTATTCACACGTGCGAAAGCGGCTTTTCACAGCGTATTCAGGGATGTCGTTGTCACTATTATTGCGATAATCTGCAGTTAGACAGAATCAGATGAGTACGATTTCGTGGAGATACTTGCGAGGCGTAGGAGTAGTCAAATCTGATAAGAACAAGATAGAAATCAGGTGGTATGATCATCGTAAAGGTAGATTTGTAAATGTAGTGGTTGGCCCCTTCAAACAACTTGACCAACTACTGACCGGCGCAAGTGAACTAGGCGAACCTGGTGTAGCTATGACGTTCAACTGGTCTTTGGAAAACATGGTGAAACGTAGGGAAGAGCTGGATGAGTCGGAGGCCATCCGCCTACACATCACGTCTCGTAGGCAGGCGTTGCGCAGACCACAATGGGCAGGGAGTATGATGTAAAAGGTTTCAAAACAACTCGTGCTACCGTTCGCACTGGTGGTAAGCTTCAGGGACTAGATGTGTTGATAGGACGGTTGAGCATATCCGTCGTGTACTCATCACAGAAACAAACACTTTTCCTATCTAAGCCAAGTTCGTACGTTACCTTCACTTAGGTGCAACCTATGCATAGGGTGATCCAAGCGAGGGCGAAATTGAAGGCCGAATATCGGCGCCGGACGCTGCCTCGATAATTCCTGATACAACGGATCAATATCTTGGTACATCTGGTCTGTGGCTAGCTGAATTGTCAAATATCTCTTGATCTCTGTATATCGGTCCGGTGTGGTGCTTTTAATTTCAGATTAAATTGCAGATTTTAGGCCTGGGATAGAAGGCTAGAAGCTTATGTCACTGTTACTTTTGTCGGTTTCTGTGTCTGTCAATTGCTCACTTGAAAATGTCAATCAACTGTGAAGATATGATTTTTCCAGTACCGGGTTCCAGATATTGATTAACCGGTACGAAAACCAGTACCTTCTAGGGACTAAAGTCAAAGTTGGCTCTTGTACCTCTTACTGTATTCCTTGAGGTGTTGTGATTAGCTCAGAGGGGAATATTAGATACGTTAGGTCCAGAGGCATTTCCTAAAACTATATGTAACATGATAATGCAAAAGACTGTCCAGAGTATAATAGAGAGAACGGTCGTGGGTCCTGAGGCCGTTTCTCACTGGTCAGGCCCTCCATCACATGAAGCAGGCGAATCACTAGCAGAAAGTTTCTCAGAGAGTCTCAATCCTCCGTAACACAAGTGCTTGCCAGTCATAGAGAGCTTTACAGTTTGGATCTAACCACAGCCATTTAAAATGTGGTGAACACGTTACAATGAGCCCAGTAAGAGTCCGGACCGTTATCTGAAGTATCCTTAAACTATGAACTGGGATCCATCAGAAATTATTTGTGGTCTTGAGCTCATTGCTTACTAGGACTCTCATGTAACTGCGCGTCGAAATTGGGAACAGACTAGTTTCAACAGCATCGTGCCTATTATATCTTATACCGTTAGTGGAAATGAGTACGTGCTTACATGTGTTGACACGCACTAGTCACTTTCATGATTAGGTTAGCAAATTTGTTGGATGTGTGAATAGAACGTACGTTATCGTAATCTAACAGATAAAGCGTCCTTTACACAACTGATAGCCGCTACACTCAACGGAAAAAGAATCTTAGTATCTGTGCTTTACCGAAATTGGTCCCAGGGAAGCCATTTTCCTGGGATAGCAATTACGTAAGAGTTTTGCAAGCCTACCACGTTCATTAATTTGACTCATCTGTTCGGCGGGCTGAAATCGTTTTTGCATAACTTTATTGTCATATTGAAAGGTTCTCTTCTCACTCTTGGAAACCTAAGCATCAATTCATTTCAAGGCCTGGCAACACAAAAACGCACTACTTCGAGACGCTTCTCTCCTGATTATTATTCACTGTTATTTGTTCCTTGGGTTCCTAAAGGAACATAAGGCTTCAGTAGCGAGTCTCTAATGCATCCTGTTCGCTGAAATCTTTTGAACCTGACTCCACGACAGCCCACAAGCTCTCATTTCTCCCTCGCACGATCTCCATGTCACCGTCAAACGCCCAACTCGTCGCTTCCCATCAGGGTTCCACTCGACGGCTTGGCCTGACGCGTGATGTCCCAACTCGGCCTCCTCACTGTATGCCCAATCCATTTCCACTTCCACTTTCTTCTGCATATTTGTTCAGCGATAGCTTCTTCGTTGGTTCGTTCCCAGAGCGCCCTGTTGCTTATTCTGATTATTCTGGCAATCCATCTGATCTTCAGTAACGAGCCAGAGTAGGCAGTTGTTGATGAATGTCTGTAGTTTGTTGGAAATCCCCTTCGTAACGCGCCAAGTCTCTGAACTATACAGAAGCACTGACTTGACGTTGGTGTTGAAAATCCGAATCTTGTTCCACACGCTGAGGGCAGAAGATCTCCACACTGGTTTCAGGTTAATGGACGCCTGTCTTGTTAGTTTTTACCTGTGGATCTTCAGGTTTGTGCGACATCAGGCAAAAGTCATCGGCGAAATCCAAGTCCTCTAGGTTCTTTTCCGTGGTTCAGAGTATACACCTCTTCTCACAGCTCCTCACTGTTTGTCGCATGATCCAGACCACTACAATCAGGAATATCAGGAGTGATAGTAGGCAACCCTGTTTCATTCCTGTCTTCACCTCAAAAGTATCACTGAGCTTCTCATTGTGAATTACTTGGCATGTGGCGTCTTCAGATAGTTGTTGAATGAGATTGATAGAGGTTTGTGGTATTCCGTAGTAATGAAGCAGTTTCCAAATTACCTCTCGGTCGACGCTGTCAAAGGCCTTCTCAAAGTCGATAAAGTTGAGGTGTAGAGTTGACTGCCATTCTATACTCTGTTCTATGATGACGCGTAGTGTAGCGTTGCAATTTGATCCACAAATGATTTGTACTTCCTGAATCCAGCCAGCCTGTTCTGGTCGTAGTTTTGAATCCAGCGCATCCTTTAGCCTCTCCAGGATGATGCGGCTTAATATTTTGCTTGCTTTGGGTGGACAGGAGAGTGCTTCCTCGCCAGTTCTTGCAAACACTTAAGTCTCCCTTCTTCGGGAGTTTGACAAGGTAACCCTTCTTCCAATCACTAACCAGGTACCTTCCCTTCCTTCCAGACCTTCTGCAATGGTGGTGTGAGCATGTCCGCTGTTGTCGTCTCTGCATCTGTTCTCAGTGCTTCTGGCGGGATTCCGTCTGGTTCTACTGCTTCCCCACACTTCAGTAGCTTCATGGTGCTCAGGACTTCGACTTCCGTCGGGGGATTTATGTTCACTTGTAGTTCTGTGGCTGGGCTGGAGGTGGTATTTCTGGACGAAGTGCAGGTGGTGGTGGTGGTCGATTCAAGAGCTTCTTGAAGTGGTCGGCCCATTTTTTCCTTTGTTTCCCTTCTTTGGTAATTATATTCCCGTCATCATCTTTTATTGGTTTCGTCTGCGTTGATCTCTTCCCAGATGGTAACCTGGTTGTTTGATACAATGTTGTCAAGTCTCTGTCTCTCTTACCTGCAGCCTGTTCTGCTTCACTTGCCAATGTGTCGTGGGAGTGTCTTTTGTCTTTCCGTGCACTCTTCTTCACTTCTTTGTCCAGTGTTTTATAAATTGTGCTCAGTTCCTCTTGTCGTTGGACATCTTTGCACTGGTTTATCTTCTGCTTCACCATCCTCCTCTCCCTACTCTATCAGCTTCCATGTATCCGTCGAGATCCATTCCTTATCTTGTCTTCTTTCTTCTTCCTTCCTAATACGGCTGTGCAGGTTTCTTTCCACATAGCTTTCAAAGACTTCCAGTGTTCTTCCACACAGGTCTCTTCAGGGATGTTCCTCGATATCTCCCATTTTGTCTTGATGGCTGATCGGCGTGAAGATTTCCTTTGTAGTTTCATCCTTCAGTTTCCGAGTGTTGTACTTGAACTGCGGTCGTCTGTCACCAGCTTTCTTGAAGGCTTTTAACTTGATTTTGAAGGCAGGTTCCTTGCACTAGACAGTGAGTTGTGTGAACCTACATCTGCTCCTCTTCTTGACCTTGTGTCAAGTAGGCTGACTGCGTCTCCATTTTCTTGAGATTGAGATAAAGTCGATCTGATTTTTAGTGTAGTGTGTCCTGGTGTCTGGTGAAATCCATGTTGCTCACTTTGTGGATATCCTTGTGCTTGAACACACTGCCTCGCCTCCAATCACCAAATCGTTGAATGCACAGAATTCTGAAAACAATTCTCCATTCTCATTCTTCATTTCACCTAGCACTTCTCGATCAATGGTTAGTTCTCTTCCCGTGTTGTCCCCTCCCAGTTTGGCATTCATGTCGCCCCACGCATTAGAATTTTGATATCGCCAACTGAGGTCTTGTCGAGTGTTGATTGAAGTTGTCTATAGAATTCCTCCTTCTTCTCTTGCTCTGCATTATTTGTAGGTGCATAGCATTGTATGATTGTGACCTTCCTTCCTTTTGAGTTGAAACTTGCTGTTATGATCCTGCAGGAGGAGATTGGTTCCCACTGCATGAGAGAGAGTCTTCGATGCTCTTCAAGCGGACATCATGATAGCCACTCGAAAACTCAGTGTGCTGTGCTCGTGGTTGTCGTCTGGGTGACAATATCGGAGTCGATTATTGACTCTGCAGTTGACAGTTTGGAGGGTCCACTCCCATTCCATCTGCATTCGCAAATTCCAAGCACTTCAATGTGATACCTTCTCATCTCTTTTGCAATGTGGGCTGCCTTGCTGGGTTCAAACATGGTGCTGACATTCCATGTCCCCATGTTTACTTTCTCTTTCATCGAGAGAGAGAAGACACATGGGCCAATTGGCTTCTGGGAGGCTTTCACCAACTGTCGTCATTTCGCCTCTCTGATCCCAGTGAGGAATAATTTTGTTATTATTTTTTATATATCGTTAGTGGCGTGAAGTTTCTTTAGCAGTTAGATTTGCTTTACGAGGTAGGGTTGCTAGCCGTATGCGCAACTTTCCCTCATTATACGGGCTTATGGCCGGCTAGTAACTAGTGAACTAGTTAACCGGGAGAGGTTTTATCTGCTAATACTACTTGGAAATTTGGCTTTTCCTCTGCTTCTCAATTTTTGATTCCAGTAAGAGAGACTGCTCATTACGCGCAAATTCCCGAATTCCCAGTAGTTGGCCAGTATTCTTTAGAACGAAATCTTTCTCTTCCGTAGATCAGACCAGTACTTCCAATGATCAAACTCTGTTTTCATTGGAAGCTCCCTCCTTTTCCCGACTCTATATCTCATGCTGGGTTATCTGGGTTTGGTTTCCGGTAGCAGGTTGCCCACTGAATATAGGTCTTTATAAAGCCATGAATGGATAAATTTCATGCTTTTGCGGTTTTGATGCATTCGCATCCGTTGGAGACTACAGATTTCCCTCACAGTTCCACCTTTTCCTTTGTCTGTTAAGTGATGACATTTAACACCACGACTGACTTCCTGGAGTGCGACTTTTTTGACAACTTCGAATTTCCCAGAGCCCTGGGGTGTGAAATAATGACTATCGTCTACTACGGTGACTTCATATTTGACAGAATCCAGTTGAAATTCATCCCTCAATAAGCAGCATTATTGGCAGATAGGTTGTTGAACTGAGTACCCCACACTTTCTCAGACCACCATGACAATGACACGCCTCATTCTCTTTCCTCGGGAACTGATCATTTCTTGTGACTGCTATTTTTGAAGTAAGGCTGCTGAGTCTGGGTGGCATAGGACCTGAAAATAGCCACCAGGCCCTGTCTTGTCCTTATAAATTACCCTCTTCGTACGTGTTAGGCTATTTCACAACTCACTTTTCATTCCGTGTTTGAACATCCTTCGTCTGCTCCATGACAGCCTGTATGTCAGCAGACGCATCGCCATTACTATCGCAAACAGAGACTTACTTTGTTGCTGCGCTAGTTTTAGGATGACATTCAGAAGCAACTCAGCTTCTTCGACCGATGCGTGGATATCTGAGCAGCACGCTAGGCTCATTTAGATACTATTTTGCTGCACGTTTAATGCTGTTTAGATGTCTCAGGCACATAGTTCGTACACACATTGTGGTACCACGTTATGCACTCACTACAGCAAATAAAGCGGTTGTTAGTGTGTAAACACAGCTAAGTTAAAAAATGTGTGTTGAAAACCACTCACTGAAATTATGCTATCTGTTTACACTTAAGTTTCATGTAGAGAACACTGGGCTTACTTTGATAACACCCTACTGTAGTAGCAGTTTTAATATGCTAAGTCTTATGAAGCTATTTTAACCTCGAGAATTCTCGAAGAGCGGCAAACTGAATGACGTAAACATAATGATGAGTTTCTTTGTTTGTTGTACGTAAGGTGTTGGTGGAAGCGTCTGAAGGGCTTATCGGAAGCTCAACACAATTTGTTTTGAACGTTATCATCTAGAGCATTGTCTATGGTTGTTCCTCTTGAAGCTGTTGGTAACTGTAGGTTAGATGAAGGTAGTCTCTACTTTTCGAGTGACCCTTTTGAAAATAGTCTTGGCAAAGGATAACGAGATAAAGCAACTTTTACACAGGGAAATCACTGACATTAGATCAACGTCTGAACGATTGCAGAAAGACCTTGACCTGAAAACAACACAACTTGAAAAGTTGAAGAATGATTTCATTTTTAACCTTCGATTAATCAAAGAGCGAGACTCAGTTATTTCGAAGCTTAATGAACACGTTTTATGCCTAACTAAGGTAGGTTTCGCCGATTATGCGTTCTGGTTTGAAATCACTAGTCTTAAGGCTTAGAAGTCTACTAACACTACTTCTATTATAACGCGAATTTTAACTTTTTTATTTGTTTTCTTCACTACAAAGATGGATAATTTTCAGATATTAGTGAAGACCTGTCTTCAACGTTTTTGCTCTATCAAGAAACAACGTGATATTAGATACTAGGCTACTGATCAATGCGTCTCTTCATCTTTTATGCAAACAAATCATGGCAAGAATGATCCTCATAAAAAAGTCCTGTAGGTACTTATTGGAATGAACACACAAAAATGAAACCAACTACCTCAGGGCGATCCAGTTTACGCATTTAAAAATGATTAAATGCTGGGAAATATCCCCAGCCAGGAGTTTAGCTTTTGTCAACAGCCATATACTAATACTGGATGCATAAAGTTCACCTGATTGTCGTACTGGTTGTTCCTTTTGCCTTTGGTCACCAGTCGTTTTGTTTCCTAATTTGACTGACTGATGACGTTGATGTTAGAAGATGGATTTTCTCTGTGATTCCCTTTCCTCATGAGTACGAATGTGATTCATGATTAGTTTTTCCATGCCTAATTAGCAATAACTTCTGCTTCATGCCCTTATGTACGAAATTCCAGTCAAAACGTTATCATATAATATGTTCTGGGCATAAAATTGGCTGCTGCAGTATTTCCAACCCAACAGAGATTCTTCAGCGTTCATTTGGTGACAATCCGAACCTACTGAAACACTAAGTATATCAATGTACGCTGAATTCCTTGTGGCTATTAGCGGATTGTAACGGGTGTTTGTTCTGAATGAATGTGACTTTTAGAAGTTAAATCACCCTTTTATTAATAGTGGTTGAGATCCACTAAGCATGATTTTCCTTCATGGTTTAAGTCGATGCGTTTCCACCCTTGGGCGTGTAAAGGAAAATTTTTAGGCTGCTACATGTAATAATGCGAAAATTTACTGTCAACCACATATTTTACACGTGTATAAAGCCATCAGAATTCGGATTCAGTGCAAGGTATTTTACCAAAGTATCATTGTCTGTTTCTTTTGCAGCTTCGCATTTTAATGAGGTGGTGTTTCACGTGCTTACAATTCAGTACTTAGAAAGGTGTCTTGGGAACCAAAATATATGTTGATAGACCATAGGTCACATCTGTTAGTTAGCGTTTGTTAGCACTTATCTGATCCAAATAAACTGTCTAGAGATCTAGTTTCACAAACCATGTTGCATTTAAGCATCATCATCATCATTATCAACATAGGACCAGGCATTACTGCGTAACGGTCCGAGTTGCCACACCTCATATCAGCACATCAAGTAAAAAGGTAGTGAGGTGAAGGATGAAGATAAGTGAATGCAGTCAAAAGAAATATAAAGTACGAGAAGAAAGGAAAGAGGAGTGACAAAATAGTGAGATTCGGTATAGCGTTGTTAAGATGAGGATAATGTGTGTATACATCTGCGCCACTGACTTCGGTTCTGAGCCATATCACCTAGGGTCTCCAACCACTGGTTCCTCTTGTCCCGTGGACCCCAACCACCTAGTCTGCATCGTCCTACATGGCTTAAACCAACAGTCAGAGACTTCATACATTGGTGCCATGTTTTAGTCTGGCCACCTCGGGCCTTTTTCCAGCCTGAACCCACCTCAGCCAACATTGTGTGACGAGGCAATCGGTGACTAGGCATACGTAGTACGTGTCCCAACCATCTCAGTCGATGAAGGTTCACAACCTCGTCGACTGACTTACCTCTTCTCCCTAAAACTCTACACCTAACTTCTGCATTACTCACATGGTGACACCACGGAATACGTCCTATACTACGAAGGCAACGGTGGTCAAACACCTGTAACCTTTTTGTGTCTTCCACTTTCAATGGCCATGTTTCACAGCCATACAGTAGAACAGAGCGGACTGCTGTGCAGTACACGCGACCCTTAATAGACAAACGAATATCACGGCGGCGCCATAGGTGGCGCAAATTGGCAAAAGCCAATCGAGCCTTTTGTATCCGTGCAGAAATCTCATCGGCAACTAACCCACCGGAGTTGATCCTACTTCCCAGGTAAGTGAAGTGGTCAACACACTCAACCACTTCACTCTCTATTGTTAACCGCGGTACCGCTGAAGACCAGTCCTGGAGCAAAAATTTGCATTTGGGTGGTGAAAATCGCATCCCAAACATTCTCAAATTCCCACTCAAAGTGTTCAGAAGACTCTGCATCTTGTCAGCGTCTTCACCTAACAGGACTATGTCATCTGCATATTCTAGATCTAAGGAAAATTCACCTGTGATCCGGTCAACGTCTTTGTAATTAGGTGACGAGAGGGAAACCTCCATAAGAATATCTATGATAAAATTAAATAAGAATGGGGATAGTGGGCATCCTTGACGGACACCACTTGATGAGTATAGCTCCCTGGACAACTCACCATAGGCTCTAACATGCCCACAAGTGTTCGAGTAGAGAGCTTTCAATAAGGTGATGTACTTACTAGGCACGCCTTTCAGTGACAGACACTGCCATAAGACTTCTCGATCAACGGAGTCAAATGCCGCCTTCAGGTCGAGAAATACAGCTATTGTCGGGCGTCTGTAAGCATGCCTATGTTCCAGGACCTGGCGCAGTGTGAATATTTGGTCGATACATCCACGGCCAGGTCTAAAGCCTGCCTGGTTTTCTCGGGCTTGCTGTTCCCGAGCTCCACTCAGGCGTCGGAGAATTATAGAACTTAGGATCTTAGACACTATGTTTGTCAGGCTGATTCCTCTGTGGTTATCACAAGAGGACTTCTCGCCTTTCTTGAAGACTGGGATGATGAGTGACTTAGACCAGTCGGAGGGGATCGTATTTGATTCCCATATACTGGCTAACACTTCCGTTAGCCTGACTAAGAGAACTCTACCACCATTCTTGTATACCTCAGCAGGTAGTCCGTCTGGTCCTGCTGCCCTTCCCCGTTTCAGGCTACCTACCGCTTTCTCAACTTCTTCTAGTGTTGGGGGACCTGTCTCTATGTCCCATTCAGGGTCCGACTGGATAGCGGGCAGCGCAATGGTGGCTGGAGGCCAGTTAAACTGTTCCTCAAAGTGTTCTGCCCATCGTCCCAGTCGCCTTCCCTGCGAGTGAATCGCCGATCCGTCCTTCTCCGCTATAACCTCACTAACTGTTGTTGACCATTTCCCCCCAGTCTCCTTAATAAGTCTAAATAACTGTCTACTGTTACCGATCGCCGCTGCCTTTTCCATCTCTTTAGCCTTTGCTGCCCACCACTGTTCACGATCGTTGCGCAGACTTTTCGTCAGTTTATTTTTAAGTTGCGCTCGCTCTTCATTGTACTCAGAGCCTGCAGGGATGCATTCACGTGCATCCATTAGTTTGGAAGAAGCTGCTGATATCCACTGGCTCTTTTTAGCCATTATCTTGGAGTCGGCTACAGTCTCCAGTGCTGCTTTTACAGTAGACTGAAGATGGCACCAAGCTTCTTCTGGATGAGTGACAGTCTTTTGTTCCGATAACTGCCTAGCCAACTTCTCACTGAACACGGCTTTGGTGTTTTCGTTGTCCAGCAGAACTCGTAGTGGTTTTGTTGCCAAATTTTTTCTACGTCCATTGAGACGCAGGCATATACGTGCTCGGACCAACGCATGATCGCTGTCCAAACACGTACTCCAGAAGGAGCGGCAGTCTTCCACCGATCCTCTCCAGCGATGACTAATAGCAATGTGGTCTATCTGTGTCCATCGCTGAGTCGAGCTCGGTGGACGCCATGTCAGACAGTGCCTTTCTTTATGTTCTTTATGTTCTCCTTGATGCAGTTTTTGACTAATTTTTGTGCTGTTAGTGAAATTTTCCAGTTTCTTTTAAATGAGATTCAGTTGCACCTCACAGCAAATAACTTGCTTCCAGTCATGGTCACTTAAGTGAACTAATACCAAACGGCATCTCAAAAATTCCGTTTCTTATGATGGCAATGATTTGATTGCACACAACAGGTATCTAAGCTCTTGTAGATTTGCAATGTAGAATGTCTGCAATCCCTTAAGATGTCTAAACTATTGTATGCTAACGTTAAATAGACGAGTAACCTCTTCAACACATTGATATTACTCCGTTAAGAGGAGAATGAACAAACTTTTATGACCAGAAGAACATTGAGTGATGAGGTAATCACGTGTTTATCTGAAAAGGAAACGAATTTCGTATGTGACCATTTAGTACCAACATAGACCTCAGCATTGCTGCGTAAGGGTTTGAATTGCCACGGCTCATACTTTGCAGCCCTATCGCTGATGATGTTCAGTAAATTCACTCTGATATGTTTTTTTCATAATTAAATTCTATTCATTCAAATACCAATGTTTCATATACTATCTGGTTGGCTTTTTAATCGTTGAAATACACATCATATAGCGAATCTTAATTACAGTAAATAAAGTTAACTAAATTTAAAACAGTTAGTTCCTTTTACAAACCTCTGCAAAGCAATAAGAAGACGTAAGTTGTCTGAAGCACGTAATGTATTTGAGCAACATATTTTGAACTATCTAATCACACACGTACTTTTCATAGGTATTTATATGGAAATTCGTGAATTTTCAAAGTTAGTTAGGCCTGAATTCTTGTATGCGTGGGAGCAGTGATTGTTCTCAGACAAATAGACAGACTATATAAACATAAGACCTGGGGTTATGACCTAACGGTCCACATTACCACATCTCATATCAGTCTAGCGAGTAAAAATGCACCAAGGTGAGACATAAAGAAATAGAGAAGAAACAATCAAAGGTGATAGCAAGTCATCAAAAGAGGGCAAGAAGAAATGAGGAAATACTGCATTCAGTGTGGTGATTGAGATCAAGATAATGTGTGGATAAATCTGCGCCATAGACAGATTATGAGCTGTGTCACTGAGAATCTGCAACCAATGCTTTCTGTTGTCACATGAGTCTTGGTCAGGAATTCTATATTTATCCACACGGCTCAGACCAGTATTTAAAGACTTCATGAACTGATATCATGTCTTGCTTAATCTGGCTGCCTCTAGCCTTGTTGTTCCAGCCTGAACCTACGTTAGTTAACATTATGAGGAAAGGTAGACTGTGACTAGACATGCGTAACACATGTCCCAGCCACCTAAGTGAATGAAGGTTCACAGCCTCCTATGGTGAGACAAATCCCCTATAAAGTCAAGTGAGGGGTGAGAAATATTCGTAATTAAGTCTGTAATAAAATTAAATAAAAATGGAGCGAGTGGACATCCTTCATATCTTCTACTTTCAACTGATATGTCTAACAGCTGTATAATAGGACAAAACAGAATACAGCGCAGTACGCTTTCCCCTAGATAAGCAGTTGGATATCTTGCTGGTAAGCGCCACAGATGACGCAAGTTGGCAAATGCCAAACTGGAGTTCTATATCCGAGCTGAAATTTCGTCACCAACCAGCCGATTCATGTTGATGCAACTTCCCAAGTAAGTAAAGTGGTCGACGCATTCCACCACTTTCCTCCCTATCCTTAAACTAGGAGTAGTTGCAGATCAGTCGTGAAGCGTCATGTTACATTTGTTATGTGCGAAACTCATGCTAAAAATAGATGTAGGTGTGCTTGAAGCTTTCTGGAGATTTCGTATCGGTCACTTTTTCCTTTACACAAGACTATGTTGTCTGCGAACTCCAAGTCAAATAGGCGCTCTTCGGAGAGTAGATCAGTCCCTGTAAAGTCGAAGAGAACAAAGGTTATGTCCATTGATACATCTATATTGGGGTTGAACAGGAAAGTAGGTCTCCTTTGCAGACAGCGCTAATTGTCATCCATAAGCCCGTAAACTGCTGCGTTAGTTCGAATAGAGAGCTTCAATTATTGCTAATATACTTGACGAGTACTCATTTCACAGTTAGACACTGCCACAACACCTCACGGTCGACAGAGTCAAATGCCGGAACAAAATTGCCATATACGATCACTGCTGTCTATTCATTGGCATGTGACTGCGTAAATACCCTCAAGATGCATTTCCGACTGGCTCAGCTCACTTTACATACTTGAGCGTCAGTTACCTACCATTATGACTATATCTGAATGTTTTGCTTCCTGTCGGGAAATTGACAGCTTTTCCTAGAGTTCATCCTTTGCGTCATTCGAACTGTAGTCGGTGAGTGCTTAGACAGAGATTATGAGTCAGTAAATTTCAAAATGGTTACCAGTTCTCATAGATTCACTTAGTTGAATACCACACAGATGGCTATTGACTGCTATTCAATCGAGGAAGGCACTTTCTGCTCGAGAATTTGATGCTATGTCTACATCAGTGAGTCCACGAGAGCAGGCTACTGAATCTCCAGTCACTCGTTGAGTGAATTTTAAAGATTCACCGCATTGGTCAGTGATTTCAAGTTAATAAGTTGATAATCACACTCAGGTCTTATATATGTGTCACAGAAATACACCCATGACTTTATTCTACAGTTCAAGTAAGAAATACCTTTTGCCCGATTCCGCCTAGGGTTCAGATGTCAGTGCAGTCAATGTGAGTCTGACAACGACATCTTAGGGGACTAGAAATGGTGTTTCAATGGCTGGGGTCGTTGGCATCGGACGCGGAGTGAGAGGTTGAGGAATATGAGTTTTCTGTTGGTATAGCGAAGTGAAAGCAAAGAATGAGACAAAAATAAGAAGGGTTAGTTATATTTTATTGATTTTTGTATTCTACTGGATGCATGCGGGTGGTTGACACTTCCAGACTGCCCATACCGTGGAAGGCTGTCTCGAAAAGCTGTACGCGAAAGAGATAAAGGGTTCATGGGACATCTTATAACTTTAATGATTCACTTTGTTTATGTAAGTACTTCTGTGAACTCATATTGCCGGTTTCGGTATGCCGCGGGGTAAAGCGGAATGTGGTACTTATAGAATCTACCTTTTCAAAATCCCTCTTTTCACTTCCTGTAAGGAAGACAGTATCAACGTGTCACTTCTGGTCATCCAGGGGAAACACCTTACTGCTGTTATACACTCAGCCAGCAAGCGGCACGACTTCACCCTCGGATACCCATCACAGTGTTGCCGTTAACACTGTAGCGGTAGCTGGATTTTGCTTAACCACTGACCAACAGACCTTTCTGGTATGGTAAAACCTCGAAGAAACAATCGTTTCACCAGTAGAGCTCGTTGGGTCATTGTGATATACTAGCCTGAGCATCACAATATAGTAGCTATCTATCGGAAAAAGTTGTTTGCAGTTATTTTTAACCGAGTAAAGTATTTTAGAAGGTTGATGGAATATGAATTTTTCCGCTCCACTTTGGCAATCCTACTTGTAATCATAATAAGTGCCTTTTTTTATTTCTGTCGCCAACATATTCGCTTATTATCCTGAAGAGAAGCAACTGAAATCACAAGTCGAGACAACAGGTCACCACTCTTAGAATTTAGATCACAGTTAGTTTTGGTGTTGAGTCGTTTCTTCACCCTTTTCAAAAACCCTATGGCATTCATTCAAATACTGAATTTGCGGTGGAATTTGAAGACGAATATTTTACCTGAAACGTTATAAAAAATGAAGAATGTCACAATATTTGAATTATCGTAATTTTCGCTTCATCAAATACAAACGAGGCATAGTATTAACCTCCTTCAACGAGGTTTATTATGAAATGTAGAAAATAGCAGCCATGGAAACCAAAACTCCCAAGCACCGCCAGACTAAAAAACAACAAACATCAAACCTTCGCTTTACAGAGGCCGCTACTTCCAACCGTTGTCAACCTGACATATTTATGTGGAAGGTAATTGTGGTAAACTGGTGATCTCCATGACAAACAAAGTTGCACGATGGATATTTCTGCGTGTGATTTCATTTTTTACTGCTCTGTCGGTTTTGATACAGTTGACTTAGTTTGAGTTACCTCTTGCCTGGGTCCTCCCTAGATTGTTATTTGTAAGTTTTATATTTCATACAAACATGTAGAATTCTTTTTCGTGTCTCATGTGTTGAGGCATCCATTTGACTATAATTTATATCAATATTTTGCCCACTACGGTCTTCTGACTCTTTTTCGCTGAGCAGTATGAATTTTCTTCATCTTAAACTGGAACAGATTACGCTATTTGTTTCATGATCTGAATAACCAGACTTGGATAAATAAAAATGTAGCGAAAATTTGTGCGAATATTGATTAAGGTTGTTCAGAAAGGGTTGATACTCTTGAAATACAGTGTAGCACTACACGTGGATTCAGCTTCAAATCTCATAACTTCAGCTAGTTTAGTCTATTGGTTTTTAGAGTGTTAGTTCTGCATGCTAAACATAAATTGAACTCGGTGTTTTCAAAAATTGTAGCAGATAAGCTGTCAAAATTTATAAAATAATCAATTTAGTATATAATTTGTGTGTGCGGATATAGAAATATGAAAGAACAGACTGGTTTATAACTGGAAGAGATTTTATTTCATATAAGAAAATTAGTTTCCAGTTATGAACGAGGTGCGAACATGAAGGTTTTTCGTATTAATTTATTCCTCGATTTATTCTAAAATGCATCATACTGATCGATATTCTCATACTGAACAGAACGTAAATTTCCTAGTGAAAATTAACTCCGATGTTAGGGATGTCTTATAACATAGTGTTTCAATGAAATGAGTGCTGAGTAAGTTTGTCTTCCAAAAGCTCTCCACTTGTAAGTGTTCTTCCCTTCGAAAATTAGCAGCTAAATATAATCTGAACCAACTGCAAAGAAATATATTCCTCAAGGATAATGTGTGCTATCACTAGAGTTGAAGAACTTCTAAAAAAAACTATCTTCATTTTCAATCTATGAAAAGTGGGTTGCTGAACTACCGATAATTCGACCCAATACCCTCAAAAATCATTCGTATCACATACTTAAGAAAACAATTGTTCAATTTCGGAAAGAATGGTTGATAAAGACTAAACGGGAATGTAATCGAAATGAACTTAGCAGCCTTGTGTACGTTCCTGAAGTAGGCAGTGAACCACACGTATTGTGTGGGGGGTAGTAAAACTAACTGGCTGCCCAATGTCAGTAAGCGCAGTGGGGCTCGAAGCCGTGACCCACTGATTGAAAGTCAACTACCTAAAATAACTTGAGCAAGATGCAAAAGTGCACACCAAACATGTGTAACTTTATCCTGTTAAATTTGCTGCTTTGTTTTCAAGTTGGTAAAAGTAGTCACTAAACGACAACATATACGCATATCTACGAACTTTCAATGCTGATGTGTAGTAGGTTCTGAAATAAATTGTTAAAGAATACTTGGTGTCTACGAATAGTATCACTTACTCACCTAATGCCTTTTGACCAAGAGATTTAAGGCAAAACTTGTACAGAAAAGCAACAAAGATCAACCTTATTGTTTTTTCTTCGTCCCTTGTAATATTTCCTCAGATTTCTTCGAAGAGGTATGTGGAGTTCGACTTCTGACTTCTAACAGAAGAATTTTTCGCTTTATGCATGCTTTACATGACTACTAGGCAAGTACTCTGCTGCTGTTCTCTGTGTTCTGCTAATATGGCTGTCAAACATGTCCACTAAAGCAAGAAGATCTAAGGGTGTTTCAGATGTTAGACCACCGTTGCCTTCGTAGGATGGACTTTGTGTCGTGGTGTCACCATGTCAGTAACATACCTAGAAGTCAGGTGTACATTCGTATGGAGAAGAGGAAAGTCAGTTGATAGGGTTTTGAACCTTCATTCACTTAGGTGGCTGGGACATGTGTTACGCATGTCTAGTCACAGTCTACCTTTCCTCATAATGTTAACTAACGTAGGTTCAGGCTGGAACAACAAGGCTAGAGGCAGCCAGATTAAGCAAGACATGATATCAGTTCATGAAGTCTTTAAATACTGGTCTGAGCCGTGTGGATAAATATAGAATTCCTGACCAAGACTCATGTGACAACAGAAAGCATTGGTTGCAGATTCTCAGTGACACAGCTCATAATCTGTCTATGGCGCAGATTTATCCACACATTATCTTGATCTCAATCACCACACTGAATGCAGTATTTCCTCATTTCTTCTTGCCCTCTTTTGATGACTTGCTATCACCTTTGATTGTTTCTTCTCTATTTCTTTATGTCTCACCTTGGTGCATTTTTACTCGCTAGACTGATATGAGATGTGGCAATTTGGACTGTTAAGTCATAATTCCGGGCCTTATGTTGATGTTATCTTTCTAAGAAAGTATATCATAGGTTGTATCATTGTAGTAAGTTGTGTGTATACTTTCCATTGTATGTTTTGAAACATTGTTTTCCCCTTCAGAATATTCATTCAAGGGATATTTTAATCAGCGAAATCAAAGTTTGCTTAGATCGTACACAGAGTGAGCTTGCAGAAGCCAAGTCATCTGAGGCTAAATTAAGAGAAGATATTGAAGATTGTATGCGTGAAACTGTGAAACGAGAAAGGCAACTACTTGAAAAACATGGTACCGTCATAGATGTGTTACGAAAAACGGAAATTGAAGAACGCATCAAATTGCAGAATACTATTAATCGTCTTCAGTCAGAGCTAGAACTGAACAACTTCGCTCTGCTGCTGATTTACAAGATGCACTTGACAATGCAAAAAGAGAGAAAGAAAGACTTGAAGCTGATAATTCGAAAAAGTTATTTGAGTTGGAACTACGCTTACACGTTGCCGAAGAGGCAACTGATCTAGCTAATAGAGTAAGAGTGAATATATGAAAGAATTGTCTTGTAAGAATGAACTGTTAACGGGATTGAACTGTCACTAAATGAGGCAAACAAGACAATCCAGTCAAAAGTGTTGGAGATTCAAGATTTACAAACACACTTGAAGGTGTCTAAGCAAAAACAGTGTTACTAGAATCTGCTAGAATGCAAGATGAAGAGTCTTCAAATTGCAGAAGACCGAGTTATTAGGAGAAATCGATAGTCTTAAGTGAGTCAGTCTGTGTACAGTGTTTTATGGTCTAACTTTTTGCCAGGATATCTTCGAATACTAATAATATTGTCATATTACGATAGCGACTTGTATTATCAATGCATGGAATTTCTGAAGCACTCTTCCCCAGTGTTCTTTCACCTTCCTAATTAGATTAAAATCCTTTTAGAAATTACACTTTATCGGAAAAACTGTAAATTTTTTCTTAGTTGAATTTTTATAAGATAGGCCTATTAACGGATACAAAACTACCAATTGGCTTTTGACAATTTATCCCATGTATGGCTCTCTGCTAACCTCGCCTGGTTAACTAGTTTACTAGTTACTAGCCGGTCCTAAGCCCGGGTAAAGAGGGAAGGTTGGGCATAGGGCTAGCAACCCTACCCCGTAAAACAAATCTAACCGCTAAAGAAACTTCAAAGCACAAACAAAATATAAAAAGTGAAAACAAACTTATTCCCCACTGGAATCGGAGAGGCGAAATGACGCCAGTTGGTGAAAGCCTTCGGGAATCCAATTGGCCGATGTGTCTTCTCTCGATGAAAGCGAAAGTAAACGTGGGGACATGGAATGTCCGTTAGATGTTTGAACCCGGTAAGGCAGCCCAGATTGCAAAGGAGATGAGAAGGTATCACATCGAAGTGCTTGGGATTTGCGAAAGCAGATGGAATGAGAGTGGACTCTCCAAACTGTCAACTGGAGAATCAATAATCTACTCCGATATTGTCACCCAGACGACAACCACGAGCACACTGAGGGAGTGGCTATCATGATGTCCGCAAGAGCATCGAAGGCTTTCAAGCAGTGGGAACCAATCTCCTCCAGGATCATGACAGCAAGATTCAACTTAAAAGGAAGAAAGGTCACAATCATACAATGTTATGCACCTACAAATAATGCAGAGCAAGAGAAAAAGGAGGAATTCTATAGACAACTTCAATCAACACTGGACAAGACGTCAGTTGGCGATATCAAAATTCTAATGGGCGACATGAATGCCAAACTGGGAGGGGACAACACGGGAAGAGAACTAACCATGGGTCGAGAGGCACTAGGTGAAATGAATGAGAATGGAGAATTGTTTGCAGAATTCTGCGCATTCAACGATTTGGTGATTGGAGGCAGTGTGTTCAGGCACAAAGATATCCACAAAGCGACATGGATTTCACCAGATGGACACACTAAAAATCAAATCGACTTTATCTCAATCTCAAGAAAATGGAGACGCAGTCTACTTAACACAAGGTCAAGAAGAGGAGCAGATGTAGGTTCACATCACTCACTGTCTAGTGCAAGGAACCTTCCAAATCAAGTTAAAAGCCTTCAAGGAAGCTGGTGATAGACCTCAATTCAAGTAGAACACTCGGAAACTGAAGGATGAAATTACAAAGGAGATCTTCATGGCAGCCATCAAGACAAAATGGGAGATATCGAGGAACATCCCTGAAGAAACCTGTGTGGAAGAACACTGGAAGTCTTTGAAAGCTATGTGGAAAGAAACCTGCACAACAGTATTGGGAAGGAAGAAGAAAGAAGACAAGGAATGGATCCCGACGGATACCTGGAAGCTGATAGAGGAGAGGAGGATGGTGAAGCAGAAGATAAACCAGTGCAAGGATGCTCAACGACAAGAGGAACTGAGCACAATGTATAAAACACTGGACAAAGAAGTGAAGAAGAGTGCACGCAAAGACAAAAGACACTTCTACGAAACACTGACAAGTGAAGCAGAACAGGCTGCAGGTAGGAGAGACCTGACAACATTGTATCAAATAACCAGGTTGCTATCAGGGAAGAGATCAACACAGATGAAACCAATAAATGATGAAGAAGGAAATTTAATTAGGAAAGAAGAGAAACAGAGGAAACAATGGGCCAACCACTTCAAGAAGCTCTTGAATCGACCACCACCTGCACTTCGTCCAGAAATACCACCTGCAGCCGCTGAACTACAAGTGAACATTAATCCCCCAACGAAAATGGAAGTCCTGAACGCCATAAAGCTACTGAAATGCGGGAAAGCAGAAGGACCAGATGGAATACCGCCAGAAGCACTGAGAACAGATGCAGAGACAACAGCGGACATGCTCACACCACTATTGCAGAAGGTGTGGAAGGAAGAGAAGGTACCTGGCGATTGGAAGAAGGGTTACCTTGTCAAACTGCCGAAGAAAGGAGAACTCAGTGCTTCCAAGAACTGGTGCGGAATCACTCTCCTGTCCACCCCAAGTAAAATATTAAGCCGCATCATCCTGGAGAGGCTTAAAGATGCACTGGATTCAAAACTGCGACGGGAACAGGCAGGCTTCGGGAAGTACAAATCATGTGCAGACCAAATTGCAACGCTTCGCATCATCATAGAACAGAACATAGAATGGTGATCAGCTCTCTACCTCAACTTCATCGACTTTGAGAAGGCCTTTGACAGCGTCGACCGAGAAGTAATTTGGAAACTGCTTCAATACTACGGAGTACCGCAAACATTTATCCGCCTCATTCAACAACTATATGAAGATGCCACATGCCAAGTAATTCACAATGGGAAGCTCAGTGATGATTTTGAAATGAAGACAGGAGTGAAACAAGGTTGCCTACTATCCCCCATGATATTCCTGATTGTGGTGGACTGGATCATGCAGCAAACAGTAGGCAGCGAGAAGAGGGGGATACACTGGACGACGGAAAAGAACCTAGAAGACTTCGATTTCGCCGATGACTTATGCCTAATGTCACATAAACTTGAAGATCTGCAGGCAAAAACTAACAAGTTGATAGAAGAGGCAGCGAAGACGGGACTTCAGGTGAATATAGAGAAGACAGAAGTGATGAAGATACCGCACCACCACCATCAACAACAACAACAACAAACTCCAATCACCGTCAACGGGAGAAACTTAAAGGAAGTAACCTCCTTCACTTATCTAGGAAGCACTGTTTCAACTACAGGCGGGACGGACGAGGACGTCAAAGTCAGAATCGGAAAAGCAAGACAGGCGTTCATCAGCCTGAAACCAGTGTGGAGATCTTCTGCACTCAGCATGCGGAACAAGATACGGATTTTCAACACCAACGTAAAGTCAGTGCTCTTGTATGGCTCAGAGACTTGGCGCGTCACGAAAGGTATTTCCAATAAACTACAGACATTCATCAACAACTGCTTACGCTCGCTGCTGAAGATCAGATGGCCAGAAAAAATAAGCAACAAGGAACTCTGGGAACGAACCAACCAAGAACCTATCACGCAACAAATATGCAGGAAGAAGTGGAGATGTATTGGCCATGCACTGAGAAGGCCGACGGAGGACATCACGCGTCAGGCCCTCGAGTGGAATCCCCATGGGAAGCGACGAGTTGGACGTCCGAGGGGGACATGGAGGAGGTCGTGCGAGCAGGAAATGAGAGCTTCTGGGCTGTCGTGGGACCAGGTCCAAACGATCTCAGAGAACAGAGTAGAATGGAGGCGTGCTGCTGAAGCCCTATGTTCCACTAGGAACCCAAGGGACTAATAATAATAATAATAATGGCTCTCTGCTACAGTGTCTATTGCAGAGCAAGGACCACAGGGTGGTATAGTCCACGTTTAAATGCTACAAAAAAAGAATAACTTCTCTAGATACCATGAGTAGTATAAGTGGCTTCAGGATGATTCAACATGTTACGTGAATTTTTGAGTCTACTTGGTAGCTAGTAGTGGAATGCAAGACGCACGTCTTGTCCTATTTAGGGCTCGTCAATTGGACGTACCTGCTCTTTAATGAGAGGTGTTGTGAATTTCTTTCAATTTGTATTTTGACTAGCATAAAGTTTATCACCCTTAGAGGTTATCCACTAGCCTCTTCTTAAAAGTCGGGTGAGGGCGTAACCACACGAGTTGCAGTCATGTTCTCATCATCCTAAAATTCATTTGTCCGTTTCCTTTTTAATCAAGCTTCGGCATTACCTTTAGTAAATGTCCGTGTCTAACAATTGTGTCGCAGTACATCTATCCAACACCTATGTTTCACCCTTTGTTGTTCTTTAAACCAACATCTACACATAATAACTACCATTGTAAGAGTAACAGAAGAGATTATATGCCCCGTTGACTATTTCAGAATATTCCTGGTGCAATGGGATGTCTTCATCTCATTCATACCTTGGTAGATTGTAATTCATAAAGTGCTACAAAGTGCAGTTTCTTAGTTAAAATAATTTTACTCAATACAGATTTATACTTGACTGATACAAGCAAGTCACTGGGAAACAACGATACAATTTTTCACCTCTTTGAAATTAATTTGCCTGCATTTCGACATGTACTTTGACTCTTGCAAGACTAAAAGTCGTCACTTTGCATCATGCTGTAAATCTGGCATTTTTCACCATCGGCCTTCATGCCGTATATATATATATATATATATATATATATATATATATATAGGTTAGGAGCAGTTTTAGGTGAAACATGCAAGCCAGATGACGAAGTTGCAAGCTTTTAACTTTTCAGACGGTTGGAACATGTGTTGCACATTTCAACCCATCGCCTACCTTGATACAGAGTTAACAAATGTGGGGTTAGATGTAATTTGGTTGATGGTGTCTGGCAGTGGTATTCATGGTGAGAACTTCATCCTATTTAGGACTCGTCAGCAGATCTCAGTGAGTGACAGTATTCTCACTGGAACTTGAACGCGGCACCAATCTCTTCAAATGGCACTAGGTTACTGAGTCACGATAGGCACCCCATGTGCAACGAGTATTAGTTATTATTTACTGATACTTGTAATTTCCCAACGAATATCGTGCTGCAGTGGATTGATCCACCTCTGTTGGCATATGCTGACTGATGCATTCATGCCTCATCTTTAAGTAAATCCTGATACCATATTTCTATGTTTGCTTCACTGATTTACATTTTTGTCCCATAGTTTTCTGCAACATCTGATCTCATTACCTCAATGTTTTTACCCTCGCTTTTGTTATTTCTTACCTCGATGTTTTAAAGTGACGTGCACCAACCGGGATTCTTACAAAATAGCACCAATTTCTTTGTGGATAATCTCTGCTTGTCTATGACAAGTTTATCAACTGAAATTGTTTGAAGTTATCTAATTGGTCATGATAATAATAATAATTATTATCATTATTGTTATTATTATTTGTTGTTATTTTTCTGTTTTGGTACTTTAGGGCTAAATTAGAGCATTATGAACAAGAAATAGCTGTGAACAGTACGAGACATGAAGAAACAATCAGTTCACTTAAATGTGAAAACCAAAGATTACTGGAATCACTTGATCAGGAAAGACAGCAAACAAACAAAGCTCTTGACATGTGGAAAGAAGTGAAAACCAAGTGTCAACATGCTGAGCGTAAATCACGTCTAGCTCAAGCTGAAGTTATTCGTCTTACTGATGATTTAAAACAAGCTCTAATAAAGCCTGAATTGAACGTACAAGAAATTGTACAATGTAACCATAAAGATATCATTAATCAAATTGATTATTTACAAGATACTTGTGATAGACTCGAAAATGAAAATTCACGTCTTAAATGTACAATAAACATGATGTCAGAACAGGTTAAACAAGTTGCTCAACTGACACCTGAAATGATAACAGCTAGAACAACAACAACTGATGAAAAACGTAATCAACAGGAAGAAATAAAAGTTCACAGTAAATTGTTATCTGCAGTGAAACAAATTCATCAGTTAGCATTAGAAAAAAAAGCGTTAATTGAGTTAAGCAACCGACTACAGGCAAAGTTACGACAAGCTGTGCAAAATACAAATAATTATCAACAATATGAACGGGTGAACAAACGTACTTTGATCAATGATAAACGTATAACACTGTTCAAAGATGAAGATACGAATGTTATCCCAGTTTCAATAGTTGATAAATATGCAACGAATATGGATCTAACAAATAATAGTAATACTGTGATTAAAAATGATCAGGCTAAAAACAATGTGAACAATGAACACGTAATCGATGTAATGATGTTGACAGTTCTTCGATAACTGGACAAAGATCATTCTCCACAGTATTCAAGCTATTAGACGAAGCAGCTTCATTGGGTGATAGTGAGAATGGAGTTGATATTACATGCAGGAATGGGTTAGTTATTCATGGGATCCAAAACGTATAACTACGCCTAGACCAAGACTATAATGAAGTGAACTGTAAATAGATTCTTTCTAAGCAAAGTAAGAGTAATTCAAAAATTACCATTTTTGTACAATACTTTTAAGATATTTAAACAATTCTTATGTTATACTGTTGAATTGTAAAGTGTTGTTTGCTTTTTTATTTAGAGGATGGAGTTATGCGTGACCAGTTTTGTCATTGAACTGTATGTTTACGTTAACCTTTACTTGTTTGCCTATGTGTCATATTTTTAACATATTTGTTTTTAATCTTTCCGGGTTTTTTTTCAATCTCTCTTCTCGTAGTTACGTAGGGACTTGCACCTTGAAATGCTGGATGCGCTTTCTTTGAAGACTGTAATTATCTATTTGCTCATTTTTGAGCATTCTGAAAAGCTTTTTCCTACCAAGATCATTGTGGTTACCTAGTTTAAGATTATTGCAACGCTTCGCATCATCATAGAACAGAGCATAGAATGGTGATCAGCTCTCTACCTCAACTTCATCGACTTTGAGAAGGCCTTTGACAGCGTCGACCGAGAAGTAATTTGGAAACTGCTTCAATACTACGGAGTACCGCAAACCTTTATCCGCCTCATTCAACAACTATATGAAGATGCCACATGCCAAGTAATTCACAATGGGAAGCTCAGTGATGATTTTGAAGTGAAGACAGGAGTGAACAAGGTTGCCTACTATCCCCCATGATATTCCTGATTGTGGTCGACTGGATCATGCAGCAGACAACAGTGGAGAGCGAGAAGAGGGGGATACGCTGGACTGCGGAAAAGAACCTAGAAGACTTGGATTTCGCCGATGACTTTTGCCTGATGTCACATAAACTTGAAGATGTACAGGCGAAAACTAACAAGTTGGCAGAAGAGGTGGGGCAGCGAAGACGAGACTTCAAGTGAATATAGAGAAGACAGAAGTGATTAAGATACCGCACCACCACCATCAACAACAACAACAAACTCCAGTCACCATGAACCGGAGAAACCTAAAGGAAGTAGCCTCCTTCACTTATCTAGGAAGCACTGTTTCAACTACAGGCGGGACGGACGAAGACAGCAAAGTCAGAATCGGAAAAGCAAGACAGGCGTTAATTAGCCTGAAACCAGTGTGGAGATCTCTGCACTCAGCATGCGGAACAAGATACGGATTTTCAACACCAACGTCAAGTCAGTGCTTCTGTATGGTCCAGAGACTTGGCGTGTTTCGAAAGGTATTTCCAATAAACTACAGACATTCACCAACAACTGCTTACGCTCGCTACTGAAGATCAGATGGCCAGAAAGAATAAGCAACAAGGAACTCTGGCTGATGACGAACCAACCAAGAACCTATCACCCAACAAATATGCAGAAGAAAGTGGAGATGGATTGGGCATGCACTGAGAAGGCCGACTGGGGACATCACGCGTCAGGCCAAGCAGTCGAGTAGAATCCCCATGGGAAGCGACGAGTTGGACGTCCGAGGGTGACATGGAGGAGGTCGTGCGAGGAGGAAATGAGAGCTTCTGGGCTGTCGTGGAACCAGGTTCAAAAGGTCTCAGAGAACAGAGGTCACTGGAGACGTGCTACTGAAGCCCTATGTTCCACTAGGAACCCAAGGGACTAATAATAATAATAATCTGAAGCTCAACAACGGCAACCTGGAGGAAACCAGACAGGTTTCAGATTTGGACGAGGGTGCATCGATCATAGCTTCACCCTTCGATAGGTCATGGGACACGGACAAACATACCAGTGGCCGACACTTGCCATATTTGTTGACTTAAAGGCGGGATTTGACACAGTCGACGTGGTGTTGTTGCATTGTCTGACTGTGAAAGGATTACTGGGCAAGTATATGGCGCCAATCAAAGTCGCGCAAGCGTTCACGGGCTTATGCAGAGTTGTAATGTGAATTGACGACAACTAGTGGTGTCCGCCAGAGATGCCCACGATCACTGTTCCAATTTAACTTTGTCACAGATGTAATAATGAACATAACCTTAGGAACGTCTGACTTCACAGGGATTGACCTGCTTCCTGAGGGTCATCTGGTTGACTTGGAGTGTGCGGACGATATTTTCCTACTGGGTGAAGATGCTGACGCAATGGATAGTCTTCTGAATGAGCTGAGCAGAAATCTGAGTATGTTTGTCATGCGTCTCGCTGACACCTGACAAATGTAAGATGATGTTCCAGGACTGGTCTGATGCAAGCACTCCCAGCTTAGTGATAGGGAGCGAAGTGATGGAATGTGTTGACCAATTCATCTACTTGGGAAGTTACATCAGCCCAAACGGGCTAGTTGATGACAAAACCTCAGCTCAGATGTAGATCTGTTTAGCATTAGCTAACTTGTGTCATCTGTTGCGCCGACTGGCAAGAAATGCGTCTACCTATCAAAGGATGAGTATACTACGTTGCAGTTCGTTCTGTCCTGCTATACCACAGTGAGACAAAGCCATCAAAAGTAGACGACATGAAGCGGTTACAGGGTTTCGGTCTCCGGCGCTTCTGCAGCATTACTCGCGTTCGGTGGAATCACGGTGTGAACAATGTTCAGGTCAGGTGAAAAGTACTACGCAAGACAGGCGAGTCAATTGATTAGGCTGTCAACCTTCATCGGCTGAGATCGCTTGGGCATGTACTGTGCATGCGGAGCCACCGCCTACCTTGACGTGCCATGTTAGGAGAAGTTGGATTAGTTTGGAACAGGGTTCAGGATGGTGAGACCAGATGTGGCATCAGTCGATGACTGTTGGTCTCAGCCGTATAGACTACCTGGTTGAGGTTCCCGAGACGATAGAAATCAGCGACTGAGGACTCTTGGTAGCATGACTGGAAATCGGTCGCAGTGGCACAGATGTATTCACTGTTTGACGTCTTTTGAAGCTTGAATATTCGCACTAACCTTTATCTTCAGACTGTTTGTTCTCTCACACAGCTTTGTCTGCATTCTTTTTGTACCACGTGTTTTAGTGTACTACTGTGAATTATAGCAACTTGAGCCGATGGACCTTTGTACGAGATTCCATGCGAATTTTGTCATTCATAGTTCAGCAGTCAATGACTATCACATTTTTGTATTATACTGAACTATCACTCAATGTCATTTCCATCATTAGTAATCACTTTTCTTTTTGAACAGTTAAATTTCTTACATCATATTTCAGCGTTCTGCTGGGAGAACCATATTGTACATTTCATGTAACACCATTCAAAAGTTTGGGAAAATGTTCTATTTTTCAGGATAAGATTGTCGTTGAGGTTGATTTGGTTCATACATACTGGATATTGACCAACAGAATTAATTACAACTTTCCAAATATTGTGCTTTTCGCATTCTTATTGCTGTCGTGTGTGTTATTGGTGCTTGTCATTTAGGATAGGCCTGATGAAACCGAGTTGTTGCCACTTCTACATTTGTGTTGACTTTGGAACAATTACTGTTGAGCACACGGGTCTAAAAATTTACCACCTAGGAAGAATCTCCGATGAATAACAAAGTCATACACATGGTCAACAAATAACTTATTTTCATCACAAAAGTAAGAAGTGACTGATCTCGATGGTATGATCGACAGCTTCAGTATTATGTGTAGAATAAAGTTCAATAACTTAGTCAAAGAACCTCAATCCAAAACCTCATCAATAACTGAAGACACTTTCTGGAATTCCTGAGTGAAAGGTTGGCTGAATAAAGACTATCCCAATAGCCCCCAACGTTTTGTACGCGATCTATCTAATATCCAGTTGAACATGATTCAGACTGAAACACTATCTCTCGGTTTTAAATTGAGTTTCCAGTGTAAGAAGAAAAGTCGAATCAATATAAATGGAATTTAAGTATAAACATCATCAGCTGTCTGAAACGAAAGCCAGTCAACAGCGATAAAATTAATTGGTTCAAATTTATGGTCATTGCCATTGCGGTTCAATACCTCGTTTCCCTCACAGGAAAATTAAAACTGCTTTCTGAAGAAAACTAAAATCTTTATATGATGAAAAAGACAGAGTAATTATCAGAAGCTTCTGAAGTGGAGACGGGAGTAAGACAAGACAGGGGTGCCTACTATCACCGATCATCTTCCTGATTGTGGTCGACTGCATCATGATCATGATGATGCAACAAACTGTGAAGAGCGAGAAGAGGGACATACGCTGGCTGGACTGATGTAAAGACTCCAGAAGGAGATTTGGATTCCGCCGACGATGATTCATGTCTAATGTCTTGTCGCAGAAACTCGAAGATCTACAGGCAAAAAGCAACAAGTTGAGAGGAGAGGTGGGTCAGCGAAGACGGGACTTCCTTCAGGTGGACGTAGAGAAGACAGAGGTGATGAAGGTGCCCAACCAACAACATCATCAACAAGAAGAGGTACCGATCACCATCAACGGGAGAAACCTAAAGGGAGTAGTCTCTTTCACCTACCGTCCTAGGCAGCATCGTTTCAACTACAGGTGGCGTCGGCACAGACGAGGATGTCGAAACCAAGATTGGAAAGACAGCAAGACAGGCTTTCATCAATCTGAAATCAGTGTACAGATCTACTGCACTGCACTCCACTCCACTCAGCAGAAAGCCGGAATGAGATCCGGATTTTCAACACCAATGCCAGTCAAGTCAGTGCTGCTATATGGTTCAGAGACTTGACGCACCACGAAAAGCATTTCCAACAAACTACAAACATTCATCAACATCCGCCGTCTACGCTCACTCGACACTGAATATGGAGATCAGATGGCCAGAATACTAAGAATAAGGAACAGGCTGCTGTGTACAGTGTCAACTTGATGTAAGTGCACTTCTGAGCGAGTTTCCAATGTAATTTTATTTGTCCGCTCCATTCATTTCGTTATTTATGATCAATTTGTTTGAGCAGATTGCCTGTATTTCAATATTTACACGTTTTTTCTGAGATTGACTGACTGTTCATAATCTGTCTCTCATAAGTGAAGAGGAATCTGGTATGAAATGCATTGTGAAACAACACGCTTCTCCTTGCTAGGTGATATGGCTGAGAACCAATGTCAGAGGCGCAGACCTATACACATATTATCCTCAGCTTAACGACGCGAAACCGAGTCTCATCACTTTCTCATTCTTCGTTTCTCCTTTTTCGTACTTTATATTTCTTTGCACTGCATTATCTTATCTTCATCCTTCACCTCACTACATTTCCGTTGATGTACTGGTATGAGGTGTGGCAACTCAGACCGCTATGCAGTAATCCCTGCTCCTATGTTGATATTCATTGATTGACTGATATTCACACCAAGACGACTACCACGAGCACACTGAGTTTTCGAGTGGCTATCATGATGTCCCCATCAGCATCGAAAGCTCTCTCTCATGCAGTAGGAACCAATCTCCTCAACGATCATGACGGCAAGATTCAACTTAAAAGGAAGGAAGGTCACAATCATACAATGCTACGCTACGCACCCACAAATAATGCAGGTGAAAGAGAAGAATGAGGAATTCTACAGACAACTGCAATCAGTAATGGACAAGATCCCATCCCAGTTGGTGATATCAAAATTCTAATGGGTGTGGCGACATGAATGCCAAACTGGGAGGGGACAACACAGAAAGAGAACTAACCATTGATCGAGAAGTGCTAGGTAAATGAAGAATGAGAATGGAGAACTGTTTGCAGACTTCTGTGCATTTGATGATTTGGTGACTTTAGGCAGTGTGTACAAACACAGGGATATTCACAAGGCAGCGACTTGGATTTCACCAGACACCAGGACACACTACACTGAAACCAGATGGACTTCATCTCAATCTGAGGAGAGTGGAGACGTAGCCTTCTGGACTGGATACAAGATGAAGAAAAGGAGCAGATATAGGTCCAGACCACTCATTACCTTCAAAAACAAGTTGAAAGCCTTCAAAGAAGCTGGTGATAGACGACCACAGTTCAAGTTCAACACCTACATAGAACAGAAACTGAAGAAAGAAACTACAAAGGACATCTTCACGTCAGCCATCAAGACAAAGTGGGAGATATTGGGCAACATTCCTGAAGAAACATGCATAGAAGAACACTGGAATTCTTCGAAACAGATATGGAAAGAAACCAGCACTGATGCCATGTTTTATTTTTGGTCACCTCTAACCGTTTTGTAGCCAAGATCTAATTCACCCAACATGGTGCAACGAGGCAGATGGTGACTAGGCATGCGTAACACACATCCTGGTCATCTGAATTAATGGAGGTTCACAACCATATCAAATGACTTTCATCTCCCTACCAAAACTCTACACCTAACTTCAATGCAGAAGTGCCAGGTCTCATGTTGTTATTGACTGACTGTCGGGTAGATTGTGCTACATAATTTGCGCATGCGCCAACCTCAGTGGACATTTAGAATTCGTATACTGCCCAAGTACAAGATCAGTATAGTGATAAACTGAAGTTTTTTGAGATATTTTACAATTTACCAGTCACTGCCTTATGCTTAGATTAGCTTTGCGCTTGATTTCAACAGTATCACCTTTTCAGTGACGGAAGTTGTGAACTTTTGTCGTATGGTAGGATAGCCACTTTTACCTTGTCGAGATCTCTGTAACTTCATATTAGATTTGCTTATTTGATTTATAACACACAGTGATATGGTATTATTTACTTAATGACGTTTCGAGAATAAAATACTGCACATAAACATATCACATTGATTATGTCTGTGAATTTGAATGAAGTATAGCCACCAGGAACCTCACCTGGTTAACTAGTTCACTAGTTACTAGCCGGTCCTAAGCCCGGGTAAAGAGGGAAGGTTGGGCATAGGGCTAGCAACCCTACCCCGTAAAACAAATCTAACCGCTAAAGAAACTTCAAAGCACAAACAAAATATAAAAAGTGAAAACAAACTTATTCCCCACTGGAATCGGAGAGGCGAAATGACGCCAGTTGGTGAAAGCCTTCGGGAATCCAATTGGCCGATGTGTCTTCTCTCGATGAAAGCGAAAGTAAACGTGGGGACATGGAATGTCCGTTAGATGTTTGAACCCGGTAAGGCAGCCCAGATTGCAAAGGAGATGAGAAGGTATCACATCGAAGTGCTTGGGATTTGCGAAAGCAGATGGAATGAGAGTGGACTCTCCAAACTGTCAACTGGAGAATCAATAATCTACTCCGATATTGTCACCCAGACGACAACCACGAGCACACTGAGGGAGTGGCTATCATGATGTCCGCAAGAGCATCGAAGGCTTTCAAGCAGTGGGAACCAATCTCCTCCAGGATCATGACAGCAAGATTCAACTTAAAAGGAAGAAAGGTCACAATCATACAATGTTATGCTTTTTACCTACAAATAATGCAGAGCAAGAGAAAAAGGAGGAATTCTATAGACAACTTCAATCAACACTGGACAAGACGTCAGTTGGCGATATCAAAATTCTAATGGGTGGGCGACATGAATGCCAAACTGGGAGGGGACAACACAGGAAGAGAACTAACCATGGGTCGAGAGGCGCTAGGTGAAATGAATGAGAATGGAGAATTGTTTGCAGAATTCTGCGCATTCAACGATTTGGTGATTGGAGGCAGTGTGTTCAGGCACAAAGATATCCACAAAGCGACATGGATTTCACCAGATGGACACACTAAAAATCAAATCGACTTTATCTCAATCTCAAGAAAATGGAGACGCAGTCTACTTAACACAAGGTCAAGAAGAGGAGCAGATGTAGGTTCACATCACTCACTGTCTAGTGCAAGGAACCTGCCTTCCAAATCAAGTTAAAAGCCTTCAAGGAAGCTGGTGATAGACCTCAATTCAAGTAGAACACTCGGAAACTGAAGGATGAAATTACAAAGGAGATCTTCAAGGCAGCCATCAAGACAAAATGGGAGATATCGAGGAACATCCCTGAAGAGACCTGTGTGGAAGAACACTGGAAGTCTTTGAAAGCTATGTGGAAAGAAACCTGCACAACAGTATTGGGAAGGAAGAAGAAAGAAGACAAGTAAGGAATGGATCCCGACGGATACCTGGAAGCTGATAGAGGAGAGGAGGATGGTGAAGCAGAAGATAAACCAGTGCAAGGATGCTCAACGACAAGAGGAACTGAGCACAATGTATAAAACACTGGACAAAGAAGTGAAGAAGAGTGCACGCAAAGACAAAAGACACTTCTACGAAACACTGACAAGTGAAGCAGAACAGGCTGCAGGTAGGAGAGACCTGACAACATTGTATCAAATAACCAGGTTGCTATCAGGGAAGAGATCAACACAGATGAAACCAATAAATATGAAGAAGGAAATTTAATTAGGAAAGAAGAGAAACAGAGGAAACAATGGGCCAACCACTTCAAGAAGCTCTTGAATCGACCACCACCTGCACTTCGTCCAGAAATACCACCTGCAGCCGCTGAACTACAAGTGAACATTAATCCCCCAACGAAAATGGAAGTCCTGAACGCCATAAAGCTACTGAAATGCGGGAAAGCAGAAGGACCAGATGGAATACCGCCAGAAGCACTGAGAACAGATGCAGAGACAACAGCGGACATGCTCACACCACTATTGCAGAAGGTGTGGAAGGAAGAGAAGGTACCTGGCGATTGGAAGAAGGGTTACCTTGTCAAACTGCCGAAGAAAGGAGAACTCAGTGCTTCCAAGAACTGGTGCGGAATCACTCTCCTGTCCACCCCAAGTAAAATATTAAGCCGCATCATCCTGGAGAGGCTTAAAGATGCACTGGATTCAAAACTGCGACGGGAACAGGCAGGCTTCGGGAAGTACAAATCATGTGCAGACCAAATTGCAACGCTTCGCATCATCATAGAACAGAACATAGAATGGTGATCAGCTCTCTACCTCAACTTCATCGACTTTGAGAAGGCCTTTGACAGCGTCGACCGAGAAGTAATTTGGAAACTGCTTCAATACTACGGAGTACCGCAAACATTATCCGCCTCATTCAACAACTATATGAAGATGCCACATGCCAAGTAATTCACAATGGGAAGCTCAGTGATGATTTTGAAATGAAGACAGGAGTGAAACAAGGTTGCCTACTATCCCCCATGATATTCCTGATTGTGGTCGACTGGATCATGCAGCAGACAGTGGGGAGCGAGAAGAGGGGAATACGCTGGACTGCGGAAAAGAACCTAGAAGACTTGGATTTCGCCGATGACTTTTGCCTGATGTCACATAAACTTGAAGATGTACAGGCGAAAACTAACAAGTTGGCAGAAGAGGTGGGGCAGCGAAGACGAGACTTCAAGTGAATATAGAGAAGACAGAAGTGATTAAGATACCCAACCAACGACAACAGCAACAACAAAATCCAATCACCATGAACCGGAGAAACCTAAAGGAAGTAACCTCCTTCACCTATCTAGGAAGCACTGTTTCAACTACAGGCGGCACAGGCACAGACGAGGACGTCAAAGTCAGGATCGGGAAAGCAAGACAGGCGTTAATTAGCCTGAAACCAGTGTGGAGATCTCTTGCACTCAGCATGCGGAACAAGATACGGATTTTCAACACCAACGTCAAGTCAGTGCTTCTGTATGGTCCAGAGACTTGGCGTGTTTCGAAAGGGATTTCCAATAAACTACAGACATTCACCAACAACTGCTTACGCTCGCTACTGAAGATCAGATGGCCAGAAAGAATAAGCAACAAGGAACTCTGGCTGATGACGAACCAACCAAGAACCTATCACCCAACAAATATGCAGAAGGAAGTGGAGATGGATTGGGCATGCACTGAGAAGGCCGACTGGGGACATCACGCGTCAGGCCAAGCAGTCGAGTAGAATCCCCATGGGAAGCGACGAGTTGGACGTCCGAGGGTGACATGGAGGAGGTCGTGCGAGGAGGAAATGAGAGCTTCTGGGCTGTCGTGGAACCAGGTTCAAAAGGTCTCAGAGAACAGAGGTCACTGGAGACGTGCTACTGAAGCCCTATGTTTCACTAGGAACCCAAGGGACTAATAATAATAATAATAGTAATAATAATAACAGCCACCAGGAGATTGCTCATTTGCTGTCTGATTATTATTACTGTTATTACTGTTATTGTAGTACAATGATTTTTGATGGTTGATTTCAAGTGTTCAAAGAAGGAACTTGCACAGGAGTGAATAACCATGTTGTCAGCGTTGTTCGAGTTCAAATCCAGAATCTGGGCTTTCTTCTCCTAGTAGCTTTCATCAAGAGCCGACATCAGTCAGAGAACTTAGGAAAGCTCGAAGGCACTGGATAGCACTTTCGTCCTAGTTCGGGACTAACTGTAAGAGCGACTGAAAACACAACTATCCGATCTTACAACGCGCATGTAACCATTCGACCAGTGGGTTGGAATCTAGTGGTCCATACTGTCCCAACAGTGAATATCGTGAAGTCATCATCGAATACCATCGACCCGTATTTCTCCTCACGGTGAACTTAGTTTGCCTCTCATGTTACTTCTGATTTAAGCATTGTAAATCAACCTACTTGATGTACTGATATGGGCTGTGGCTACTTGGACCGTTACGCAGTAATGCCTGGTCCCATGTTGATATTAATGATGGAATCAGTCTCGAAGCATACGACTGATGAACAATAAGAAACGTTGAGCTATTTACTCGAGGGGTTTTCGGTAAGTGGTTAGTTCCACTGTTTTTCTCACAGATCGAAATTATTTGGATTACTTTCTATGCGCAATAAGAGTGAATTGATTGAAGATGGAGCTCGTTTATTGGTATTTGGCTAGCAGCAGGTTAAAACAAATTAAGCAGTCGACATCCGAATAATTTCGATTGCTTGTCGTACTATTTCTACAAAAAATATTTGTCATAATACGAATACGAAATTTCACTAGGTTTGTGAAATACATTTCGCGTTAATTCACGTGAATGGGAAAGGATACTCTTTCTGAGGTGAAGTCATGTCGAAGATAATGAGCGTTTTTTAATATATATCGTGGAATTTATGTTCCACAGTATAGACTACGAAACGACACAAGAAACTGGCAACCACTCGCACCAATTCGTACTGGTATCCAGTGAAATCGGGATGATCTAGACATTATTCTATCATGTCACCTGGTCGATAGCTACTATATTGACGTGGTGGTAAGACTTGGATTTCACAACGACATTACCACCTTTGCCATTTAAACACTTGTTCCCTGGAGGTTCTACCATGCTACTGAGGTCTGTTGAATAGTGGTCAAACAGTTGTAGTGTGATTTTTTACTGTATCATGTGGGTTGTAGGGCTAAGTCATACTGCTGGCTAGATTGGGAAGTGACAGCAGTAGGGTGTTTCTTTTGCATGACCATGCTGCTGCTGACTGCCATATGTGAAGTAGGAAAGGAGTTCGCAAATGTTGGCCCTAAAAATATCACACTCCCTACTACGCCGTAGGATACCTGAGCCAGTAGCCTGGGTTCACAGTCGAAGTCGAAACTGACAACCTTAAATCTCATTTCATTTCAAGTCCATGTGTGGCCGGCCTCAAGCAGACGTCCTCTGGGCTCCGTAGTCACCCAATAACCCTTCTTTTTGCAGCACCCCAAGAAGAAATAACCTGCAGTGTAATAAGCGGGGAAGTGACAACTGCTCTCACTCTTCCATTAGTATACAAGATCCAGTCAAACACAATGTATCCTCCTAACCTCTGTCTTCTAACTAGACTTCACCTTCTGATACTAATACTAAACATTTCGCTCTCCTACCACTACCAAGACAACAAAACCTCATTCCTAGTCTTCTAAGACCCGCTGTCGATTTTACATTGTCGGCTTCAACCTCCGAACTCAATGACAAATCGAATATCGGGCGTCGCTCCCCAGAACTCTGAAATCTCGAGCCTTAGATGCATGCTGTTTCCGAGATATGTATGAAAGGCTCAAGTGTGGTTCATTAACTTGAAATCCTCTGGTCATTGTAGTGAATCTTCAAAATTCACCTTGCCAGTGTCCGGAGACTCAGTGACTAGCTCTCATAGACTCTTTGATGTAGATAAGGCATTAGGTCATAGGGTCAAAAGTGAACTTCTCGACTGAATACCAGCCAACAGCCGTTATGTCCTGTTCGACTGAATGAATCTGTGAAAACTAAGAATCGTGAGACTGGGCGGCGCCTATTCGTAATCGCCATGTAGGCACCCACGGATGATGCAAAGGATGATTTCTATGAGAAGCTGTCAATTTTGTTACAGAAAGCAAAACGTTCAGAGGTATTCATAATGGGGAGTGACTTTAACGCCCAAGTAGGGTAGCTTAGCCAACCGGACACGAATCTTCTGGGTACTTACGGAATCGCATCACAACGAATTGACGGCGGTGACTGTCTGCTGCAATTTGTTCTGAAAATCCCTTGTTCTGATGAACACCAACTCCAAGAATAAGGAGAGACATTGTCTAACATGGCATCTGCTGGCATCATACCAACGCTAAAAACAGATAGGTCCCATTCCTATAGGCTATCAGTTTCGGATAGTCGCTCTTTCTGGAGCACATGTTTGGAATCTGATCGCGCATCAGCATGCAAATGTGTAGGTCTGCGTCTCGCTAGTTGCAAATGAAAAGCACCAATTAAGCCTGTGCGCTCTGTTTGGAAATAGTAATACGAAGTTAGTGATTATGGAGAAGATAGCCATTTATCTGAACTTGACAGCAATCTCATCCTGAGGTAATCCGGAATAATATTCAGTCTTTTAAAAAGCAGTGGTGAGTACACTCGGTAACCTGCATTCAAAGGTTAGCAATGTCATTGGATTCCCGCAACGTCATCCGAACTGACTAATGCGAGGAGAATCATTCCAACTAGAAACGACCACAATGAAGCGCAAAAAAACTTAAGGATGGGTTGATGAAAAGTCTTTGCAGGGATTACGAAAAGTGGCGGGTGACGAAGCGAGAGAGATGGACAAAGCACCACTATTAGGTAATACCGAAAAAATTGAGGATACCGGCACGAAGAAGACAATGGTAGCTGAAAATTATACTACTCTGGTAACCTCTCAAAAAGGGCAGCCAGAACGTTGGGCGGATCACTTAGAAGATAAACTCAACTGGCAACAGCCACGCTTTAGTCGCCAAGCCTCCAACACAAAATGAAAAGGAAAATATATCGGTTCCCAAGCTTCCTCAAAGTTGAGAAGCCGCGTTGAACCCGAAATGACCCAAAGCCTCCGGACCTGAATGTTCACCACCTGAAGTTACTAAGAAAGGACGTAGGAGATAAGGAATGGATCTCAACGGACACATGGGAGCTGATAGAGGAGGGAGAGGAAGATGGTGAAGCAGAAGATGAACCAGTGCAGTGGAGAGATGAACAAAAAAAGAGGAACTGAACACAACCTATAAAACACTACACCGGACAAAGAAGTGAAGAAGAGTGCACGCAAAGACAAAACACACTTCTACGACACACTGCCAAGTGAAGCAGAACAGGCTGCTGGTAGGAGAGACAGAGACCTGACAACACTATCAAATAACCAGGTTACTATCAGGGAGGAGAGAGATCAACGCAGACGAAACCAATGAAAGATAGTGAAGGAAACTTAGTTACTGAAGAGAGAGAGAGGAGAAACAAAGGAAACGATAGGCTGACCACTTCAAAAAACTCTTGAATAGACCATCACCACCACCTGTAACTCGTCCAGAAATACCACCACCAGCCCGGCCACAGAATTACCAGTGAACATAAGCCCTCCGACAAAGACAGAAGTGAATTCCTGAATGCCATAAAGTTGCTGAAATTCACGAAAGCAGCAGGACCACATGGCATCATTCCAGAAGCATTGAAAATAGACACAGAGACAACAGCGGCTGACATGCTCACACCACTACTGCCGAAGGTTTGCAAGGAAGGAAGGAAGGAAGGGAAGGTACCTACAGATTGATTGGAAGAAGGGCAACCTAGTCAAACTCCCAAAGAAGGGAGACCTAAGTCTCTGCAAGAACTGGCGAGGAATCATGCTCCACCGCTGTCCACCACAAGCAAAATATCAAGCCACATCATCTTAAAGAGACTAAAAAAATGCTCTGCAATCAAAATTACGACCGGAACAGGTTGGTTGGCTGGCTGGCTGACGCCAGGAGGAAAACTTCATGTGCGGACCAAACAACAACGCTACCTGCACTACGCATCATCATAGAACAGAGTATAGAATAACAGTCAGCTCAACTCAACTCAACCCCAACTTCATCGACTTTGTAAAGGCTTTCGACAGCATCGAACGAGAAGTAATTTGTCAGGCAGCTGCTTCTACACTACGATTTTAGTGCCACAAACCTTTATCAATCTCATTCAACAGCAGCTATATGCTATTCAATGCTACATGCCAAGTGATTCATAATGGAAAGCTCAGTGATGCCTCTGAAGTGATGAGAGGAGTAAGACAAGACAGGGGTGCCTACTATCACCGATCATCTTCCTGATTGTGGTCGACTGCATCATGATCATGATGATGCAACAAACTGTGAAGAGCGAGAAGAGGGACATACGCTGACTGGACTGATGTAAAGACTCCAGAAGGAGATTTGGATTCCGCCGACGATGATTCATGTCTAATGTCTTGTCGCAGAAACTCGAAGATCTACAGGCAAAAAGCAACAAGTTGAGAGGAGAGGTGGGTCAGCGAAGACGGGACTTCCTTCAGGTGGACGTAGAGAAGACAGAGGTGATGAAGGTGCCCAACCAACAACATCATCAACAAGAAGAGGTACCGATCACCATCAACGGGAGAAACCTAAAGGGAGTAGTCTCTTTCACCTACCGTCCTAGGCAGCATCGTTTCAACTACAGGTGGCGTCGGCACAGACGAGGATGTCGAAACCAAGATTGGAAAGACAGCAAGACAGGCTTTCATCAATCTGAAATCAGTGTACAGATCTACTGCACTGCACTCCACTCCACTCAGCAGAAAGCCGGAATGAGATCCGGATTTTCAACACCAATGCCAGTCAAGTCAGTGCTGCTATATGGTTCAGAGACTTGACGCACCACGAAAAGCATTTCCAACAAACTACAAACATTCATCAACATCCGCCGTCTACGCTCACTCGACACTGAATATGGAGATCAGATGGCCAGAATACTAAGAATAAGCAACAAGGAACTCTGGCTGGTTGGCAGGCTGGCAACGAACCAACCAAGAAGCCATCGCCCAACAAATATGCAGAAGAAAGTGGAGATGGATTGGATTGAGCATACACTGAGAAGACCGATTGGGGACATCATGCGCCAGACCAGGCCCTCGAGTGGAACCCAAGTGGGAAACGACGAGTTGGGTGTCCGAGGCGAGGGTGACATGGAGGAGATGGTGTGAGGAAGAAATGAAAGCTTATGGGCAGTCGTGGAGTCAAGTTCAAGACTGCAGAGAAGAGAGTGCAATGGTGACGTGTTACTGGAGCCCTACATTCCACCAATATCCTAAGTTTAGATGTAATAATCATAATAAATAAATCTGATAATAGCTGAAGGACATGGAAGTTAAGGGTTCTAACCATCATTGTAGAATCAACAGAAGTATGAACGACGTTTCTTCGCTATAACGATCGTTGAGGATCAGTCACTTTAGATAATTCCCCTATAATGTCACTATATTTCATTTTGTAATCATTTTACGTTCCTATTTTAAACAACTATGTAAATGTGACACAAACCTTCTTTTTCATGCAATTGATTTTGACGTTTGGTTATAGACTGTTTTGTCGTTTGTACAACATATTCACGCGTCTACAGCCAAGAGAATCATTTTGTCGAAAATTAAACTGTCCTCGTTTCATTCGTTCTATCTCTTTTTTATGATCAAGTAGGTTTTTGTTCCGATATTTTGATAAGGCGAACATTATGTGTGGATGCATCTTCAATACTGAGACCGATTCTCAACCGTATCACTCACTCTCCAACGCCCGATTTCTGTCGTCGCGCGGATTCGTACTGGGTAGTCTGCATCTCTCTACACGATCCTGAAAAGTAGTCAGAGACTTCTTGCACTGTTCCCATGTTCCAGTCTGGTCCTCAATAACCTATCAGAAGTGATCCGATGTTCTTGGTAAGTGGAGTGGTCGACGCCCTCAACTAATTTGACAAGATTCTAACGCTGATCAGCCTTCGAGCAACAGCTTGGATTTGGGTGGTGAACAGCCTACCCCAAACATTCTCAAGTTATACTCAAGGTGTTCAGTGGACTCTACATCTTTTCGTCTTCACCTAGTACGGCTATACAATCTGTGTCATCTAAATCTACTAAACAGTCACCAGTGGAGTCAAACGAAGAAAGCAAGATATCTATCGGCAAATCAATGACGAAACTCAGTAAGAACAGAGATGTGTCTATACACATCTGATGGATACCACTTGATGCATACAACTCATTAGATGCCTCACAATCGTTTGTAATACGCCCAAGTGTTCGAAAACAGAGATTTCAGTGGTATGATATACTTAGTCGAAACCCCATCCAACGAGAGATACCACTGCCAGACCTCAGCCAACGGCGTCAAAAGTTGTATTCAAGGGAAGAATTATAGCATTTGTTGAGCGCCAGAAAGTCTGCCACTGTTCCAAGACCCGTCAGAAGATTAATTGGTGAACACACCCACAATCAAGTAAGGAACCTGTCCACATTTTTCCAGCATCTAATTACTATAGAACTTTGGATCTTAGAAACAAATAGAACTTCTGTAATGAACATGAGTTTTCTTCCATTTTTAAGACCTGGACAATCAGTCATTGAGACTAGCTAGTGACGATCGTATCTGATTCGCATACGCTAGTTAGTACTACAATAACTACTCAATAATGACAACTCCCTTAAATACTCCTAATACTAACTTATCGAGGTTTGACACTCATTTTTTTCTCACCAGTTACAGCCTTCTCAAATTCTGTAAAAGCTGGAGGCCAGGCCATATCTCGACGTTCCATCTAGGATCCAGCCTGGTGGTGAGGATTTCAGGACAAGCCAGAGACTAGTTGAAGTGATCTTCATATTCTTTCATTCACCACTCCAGTCTTCTCTCTTGCGAGTAATTGCTGGTCCCATGATTCTTCTTTATGGTCTTACGATCATCTTTTTCATCCCAGATTCCTAATTAGCTGTCTCCTGTTACCTATCACACCCACTTTTCACATCTCTGTAGCCTTCGCTGCTCACCACTGTTTGCTTTTGTTGTACAAACACCTCATCAGTCTACATTTGAGTTGCATCCGCCCCCCATCGTACTCGGAGCTTAGAGAAGTGTGTTCGCGGGTATCTATTGATTCTGAAGATACTATGATTCCCTTCTAGTCTGTTTATTAGAAATGTCACACAGTCATACCTGCTGTCGCCGCTGCTTTTTAATTTCTTTATAGAAGTACCAATGGACATAACTCTAAGTAAGTCTGACTTCACAGGAATTGATTTACTACTTCGAGTTGAGCTGAAGTTTGCAGGTGACACTATCCGACTAGGTGAAGACGCTGAAAAAATTCAGGGTCTTCTAGACGCATTGAGCAGAAATCTCAGTACGTTTCTCATGGATTTCGCACCTATCGAATGTAAGATGACGGTTCAGGGCAGGTCTTTGATTACGCACAATTTGTGGAGATGAAGTGAAGTGGTAAAATGTTCTGACCACTTCACGAACTTAGGAACTTGCATCAGCCAGAACAGGCTTGTTCCTGACCAAATCTCAGCCCAGATATATAAGTCCCGTTTGGCATTCGAAAACCTGCATCATCTGTGGCGCCGTCTGGCGAGATATCCGACTATCTGTTGAGGAACCCTTATGCTGAGCTGCAGTCCGTTCTGTCCTGTTATACAGCTGTGAGTTCTGGCCTTTGAAGACAAAATATATTAAGACTTTATAGATTACTAAACACAGGTATCTCTGTAAGATTGTTCACGGATGGTGAAATTACCATGTGAGTAATGTTGAGCTTAAGCTGAAGGTACTTAAAAGGAAGGCAAGTCGTTGATAAGGTTGTGAAACTTCAACGACTGACGTGACTTGGATGGCAGTAGTATATGGTCAGTTGCTGCATGACGTGAGGTGCAATGTTAGCCTAGGCCGGATTATGTTGGGAAAGGCCTCAACATGGGCAGACACAGATGTCGCATTAGTGCATGAAGTTTCTAAATCTTCATCTGAAATGTGTGTTGAACTCCAGAGTACCACTTTACGGTACTTCAGGTGATCTGAATCAATAATTTGAGACTCTTCGTAATATACACAAGACCAAATCAAACAAAATCTATCCTCCTAAACTCTATCAACTCCAGTACTAATATTAAACTGCGTAAAACTTCCACAATCTCTCACTCTGCGGCCATTCCAAACTGTCAAGGCTATCGAAACCTCATTCCTAGTCTCCTAAGACCCTGCAATCGATTTCATGTAGCAGCTTTCAGCATCCCAACTCCAAGCCAAATCGGACAGCAACCATCTCTAGTTAGAACCATGGGATCTCTTGCTATGGATGTATGCTGTGTCTCTAAGACACGTATAAAAGACGTGCATGTGGTTGTTAGGTTGATCTCAAATGGCCATAGTGATGCATCTTCAAAATTCACCTAACGAGAATCTGGAGACACCGGTTAGACCCCTGATGTAGGCATAGCAAAGTTGTAGGGCAGAAAGTGAGCACCTTGACTGGATACCAGTCAACAGTCGTTTTATGTGCTAATTGACTGAATGAATCTCAAAGAAATAGGAAGGATCTTGAGATCAAATAATGCCTATTCGCAGTCTTATCTGACTGCAGCTAGGATGAATCTTATAAGCAGCTGTCAATTTTCCTACAGAAAGCAAAACGCTTAGATGTAGTCATATTGGCAGGTGACTTTAATTAACGCTCAAGTAGGGAAGCTGAGCTGAGCCAATCGAAAAGTTACATTGCAGGAATCGACGGGATTCCATGCCAACGAACCAACAACGGTGATCATCTGTGGCGATTTCGTCCTGGCCATCACTTGTTTCTGGTTGGCACTAACTTTGGGCATAAGGAGAGACACTGTCTCACATGACGGAAGATGGACACAAATAGATCACGTCGCTCGCTATAAGCCACCATTGGAGAGGATCGGTGTAGGATTGCCTCTCTTTCTGGAGTACCAGTTTGGACTCCGATGAAGCACTAGCACAGGCTCATGTATTTCTGCACCTCACTGGTTGTAGGAGACAAAGGGGTAGTGAACTCTGTATACGGTCGATTGGAAGACGACGACGCCACATACGTATATATACAGAAGTTAGCCAACCATTTGTCTGGACGCGACAACAATGCCCATTCTCCGATGAATAGGCATGATATTCAGTGTAATGCAGAAACAGCAGTGAAGACAGTTGGTAACCTAACCAGAAGGTGGGAAAACGTCAACGGATTCCCATGACGTCATTCGAACTGGTTGATGCGAGAACACTGACTTCAGCTGACTCTTAGCACGATGAAGAGAGAAGGCAACTTGGATGTAGGTTGACCAAGAGTCTTCACAATGATGGAGAGCATTGGTGGGTGCTTAAGTGAGAGAGATGAAGAAGCCATCAGTGTTGGGTAACATTCACCAACTATTTAAGCTTATTAAGGATGCTGGGAGGAAGAAGACGATGATGAGTGAAACTATCGCCGAAAAGGATAGGACGCTGATAACCTTCCAGGACAGTTGACTAGACCGTTGAGCAGAACACTTTGAAGCACAGTTCAACTGGCCCTCAGAAACGCTTCAGTTCTCTAACATCCACCCTGGACCTGAATTGGATGTAGATGTCGGTCATCCAACTCTCCTTGAAGTTGAAGAAGCTGTATCCAACCTGAAACGACTCGACACAGAAGGATCTGACAGTTTGTCACCCGAAGTCTTCAAGCGTCGAGGCGGGAAATAGGTGATTAGATTGACAGAGGTACTGCACAGTGTGTGAATCAGAGGTTGTGCCGTCAGACTGATCTACTTCATTAATCATTCCAGTCTATAAGAAGGGAGAGAAATTGCCTTGTGACAATCACGGGGGGGTTGAATTGACTAATATTGTGTCCAAGATCCTAGGGTTCATAGTTATCGACCCCACAAACCTTTATCCGCCTCATTCAACAACTATATGAAGATGCCACATGCCAAGTAATTCACAATGGGAAGCTCAGTGATGATTTTGAAATGAAGACAGGAGTGAAACAAGGTTGCCTACTATCCCCCATGATATTCCTGATTGTGGTCGACTGGATCATGCAGCAGACAACAGTGGAGAGCGAGAAGAGGGGGATACGCTGGACTGCGGAAAAGAACCTAGAAGACTTGGATTTCGCCGATGACTTTTGCCTGATGTCACATAAACTTGAAGATGTACAGGCGAAAACTAACAAGTTGGCAGAAGAGGTGGGGCAGCGAAGACGAGACTTCAAGTGAATATAGAGAAGACAGAAGTGATTAAGATACCCAACCAACGACAACAGCAACAACAAAATCCAATCACCATGAACCGGAGAAACCTAAAGGAAGTAACCTCCTTCACCTATCTAGGAAGCACTGTTTCAACTACAGGCGGCACAGGCACAGACGAGGACGTCAAAGTCAGGCAGATCGGGAAAGCAAGACAGGCGTTAATTAGCCTGAAACCAGTGTGGAGATCTCTTGCACTCAGCATGCGGAACAAGATACGGATTTTCAACACCAACGTCAAGTCAGTGCTTCTGTATGGTCCAGAGACTTGGCGTGTTTCGAAAGGGATTTCCAATAAACTACAGACATTCATCAACAACTGCTTACGCTCGCTACTGAAGATCAGATGGCCAGAAAGAATAAGCAACAAGGAACTCTGGCTGATGACGAACCAACCAAGAACCTATCACCCAACAAATATGCAGAAGAAAGTGGAGATGGATTGGGCATGCACTGAGAAGGCCGACTGGGGACATCACGCGTCAGGCCAAGCAGTCGAGTAGAATCCCCATGGGAAGCGACGAGTTGGACGTCCGAGGGTGACATGGAGGAGGTCGTGCGAGGAGGAAATGAGAGCTTCTGGGCTGTCGTGGAACCAGGTTCAAAAGGTCTCAGAGAACAGAGGTCACTGGAGACGTGCTACTGAAGCCCTATGTTCCACTAGGAACCCAAGGGACTAATAATAATAATAATCTGAAGCTCAACAACGGCAACCTGGAGGAAACCAGACAGGTTTCAGATTTGGACGAGGGTGCATCGATCATAGCTTCACCCTTCGATAGGTCATGGGACACGGACAAACATACCAGTGGCCGACACTTGCCATATTTGTTGACTTAAAGGCGGGATTTGACACAGTCGACGTGGTGTTGTTGCATTGTCTGACTGTGAAAGGATTACTGGGCAAGTATATGGCGCCAATCAAAGTCGCGCAAGCGTTCACGGGCTTATGCAGAGTTGTAATGTGAATTGACGACAACTAGTGGTGTCCGCCAGAGATGCCCACGATCACTGTTCCAATTTAACTTTGTCACAGATGTAATAATGAACATAACCTTAGGAACGTCTGACTTCACAGGGATTGACCTGCTTCCTGAGGGTCATCTGGTTGACTTGGAGTGTGCGGACGATATTTTCCTACTGGGTGAAGATGCTGACGCAATGGATAGTCTTCTGAATGAGCTGAGCAGAAATCTGAGTATGTTTGTCATGCGTCTCGCTGACACCTGACAAATGTAAGATGATGTTCCAGGACTGGTCTGATGCAAGCACTCCCAGCTTAGTGATAGGGAGCGAAGTGATGGAATGTGTTGACCAATTCATCTACTTGGGAAGTTACATCAGCCCAAACGGGCTAGTTGATGACAAAACCTCAGCTCAGATGTAGATCTGTTTAGCATTAGCTAACTTGTGTCATCTGTTGCGCCGACTGGCAAGAAATGCGTCTACCTATCAAAGGATGAGTATACTACGTTGCAGTTCGTTCTGTCCTGCTATACCACAGTGAGACAAAGCCATCAAAAGTAGACGACATGAAGCGGTTACAGGGTTTCGGTCTCCGGCGCTTCTGCAGCATTACTCGCGTTCGGTGGAATCACGGTGTGAACAATGTTCAGGTCAGGTGAAAAGTACTACGCAAGACAGGCGAGTCAATTGATTAGGCTGTCAACCTTCATCGGCTGAGATCGCTTGGGCATGTACTGTGCATGCGGAGCCACCGCCTACCTTGACGTGCCATGTTAGGAGAAGTTGGATTAGTTTGGAACAGGGTTCAGGATGGTGAGACCAGATGTGGCATCAGTCGATGACTGTTGGTCTCAGCCGTATAGACTACCTGGTTGAGGTTCCCGAGACGATAGAAATCAGCGACTGAGGACTCTTGGTAGCATGACTGGAAATCGGTCGCAGTGGCACAGATGTATTCACTGTTTGACGTCTTTTGAAGCTTGAATATTCGCACTAACCTTTATCTTCAGACTGTTTGTTCTCTCACACAGCTTTGTCTGCATTCTTTTTGTACCACGTGTTTTAGTGTACTACTGTGAATTATAGCAACTTGAGCCGATGGACCTTTGTACGAGATTCCATGCGAATTTTGTCATTCATAGTTCAGCAGTCAATGACTATCACATTTTTGTATTATACTGAACTATCACTCAATGTCATTTCCATCATTAGTAATCACTTTTCTTTTTGAACAGTTAAATTTCTTACATCATATTTCAGCGTTCTGCTGGGAGAACCATATTGTACATTTCATGTAACACCATTCAAAAGTTTGGGAAAATGTTCTATTTTTCAGGATAAGATTGTCGTTGAGGTTGATTTGGTTCATACATACTGGATATTGACCAACAGAATTAATTACAACTTTCCAAATATTGTGCTTTTCGCATTCTTATTGCTGTCGTGTGTGTTATTGGTGCTTGTCATTTAGGATAGGCCTGATGAAACCGAGTTGTTGCCTACTTCTACATTTGTGTTGACTTTGGAACAATTACTGTTGAGCACACGGGTCTAAAAATTTACCACCTAGGAAGAATCTCCGATGAATAACAAAGTCATACACATGGTCAACAAATAACTTATTTTCATCACAAAAGTAAGAAGTGACTGATCTCGATGGTATGATCGACAGCTTCAGTATTATGTGTAGAATAAAGTTCAATAACTTAGTCAAAGAACCTCAATCCAAAACCTCATCAATAACTGAAGACACTTTCTGGAATTCCTGAGTGAAAGGTTGGCTGAATAAAGACTATCCCAATAGCCCCCAACGTTTTGTACGCGATCTATCTAATATCCAGTTGAACATGATTCAGACTGAAACACTATCTCTCGGTTTTAAATTGAGTTTCCAGTGTAAGAAGAAAAGTCGAATCAATATAAATGGAATTTAAGTATAAACATCATCAGCTGTCTGAAACGAAAGCCAGTCAACAGCGATAAAATTAATTGGTTCAAATTTATGGTCATTGCCATTGCGGTTCAATACCTCGTTTCCCTCACAGGAAAATTAAAACTGCTTTCTGAAGAAAACTAAAATCTTTATATGATGAAAAAGACAGAGTAATTATCAGAAGCTTCTGAAGTGGAGACGGGAGTAAGACAAGACAGGGGTGCCTACTATCACCGATCATCTTCCTGATTGTGGTCGACTGCATCATGATCATGATGATGCAACAAACTGTGAAGAGCGAGAAGAGGGACATACGCTGGCTGGACTGATGTAAAGACTCCAGAAGGAGATTTGGATTCCGCCGACGATGATTCATGTCTAATGTCTTGTCGCAGAAACTCGAAGATCTACAGGCAAAAAGCAACAAGTTGAGAGGAGAGGTGGGTCAGCGAAGACGGGACTTCCTTCAGGTGGACGTAGAGAAGACAGAGGTGATGAAGGTGCCCAACCAACAACATCATCAACAAGAAGAGGTACCGATCACCATCAACGGGAGAAACCTAAAGGGAGTAGTCTCTTTCACCTACCGTCCTAGGCAGCATCGTTTCAACTACAGGTGGCGTCGGCACAGACGAGGATGTCGAAACCAAGATTGGAAAGACAGCAAGACAGGCTTTCATCAATCTGAAATCAGTGTACAGATCTACTGCACTGCACTCCACTCCACTCAGCAGAAAGCCGGAATGAGATCCGGATTTTCAACACCAATGCCAGTCAAGTCAGTGCTGCTATATGGTTCAGAGACTTGACGCACCACGAAAAGCATTTCCAACAAACTACAAACATTCATCAACATCCGCCGTCTACGCTCACTCGACACTGAATATGGAGATCAGATGGCCAGAATACTAAGAATAAGCAACAAGGAACTCTGGCTGGCTGGCTGGCTGGTTGGCAGGCTGGCAACGAACCAACCAAGAAGCCATCGCCCAACAAATATGCAGAAGAAAGTGGAGATGGATTGGATTGAGCATACACTGAGAAGACCGATTGGGGACATCATGCGCCAGACCAGGCCCTCGAGTGGAACCCAAGTGGGAAACGACGAGTTGGGTGTCCGAGGCGAGGGTGACATGGAGGAGATGGTGTGAGGAAGAAATGAAAGCTTATGGGCAGTCGTGGAGTCAAGTTCAAGACTGCAGAGAAGAGAGTGCAATGGTGACGTGTTACTGGAGCCCTACATTCCACCAATATCCTAAGTTTAGATGTAATAATCATAATAAATAAATCTGATAATAGCTGAAGGACATGGAAGTTAAGGGTTCTAACCATCATTGTAGAATCAACAGAAGTATGAACGACGTTTCTTCGCTATAACGATCGTTGAGGATCAGTCACTTTAGATAATTCCCCTATAATGTCACTATATTTCATTTTGTAATCATTTTACGTTCCTATTTTAAACAACTATGTAAATGTGACACAAACCTTCTTTTTCATGCAATTGATTTTGACGTTTGGTTATAGACTGTTTTGTCGTTTGTACAACATATTCACGCGTCTACAGCCAAGAGAATCATTTTGTCGAAAATTAAACTGTCCTCGTTTCATTCGTTCTATCTCTTTTTTATGATCAAGTAGGTTTTTGTTCCGATATTTTGATAAGGCGAACATTATGTGTGGATGCATCTTCAATACTGAGACCGATTCTCAACCGTATCACTCACTCTCCAACGCCCGATTTCTGTCGTCGCGCGGATTCGTACTGGGTAGTCTGCATCTCTCTACACGATCCTGAAAAGTAGTCAGAGACTTCTTGCACTGTTCCCATGTTCCAGTCTGGTCCTCAATAACCTATCAGAAGTGATCCGATGTTCTTGGTAAGTGGAGTGGTCGACGCCCTCAACTAATTTGACAAGATTCTAACGCTGATCAGCCTTCGAGCAACAGCTTGGATTTGGGTGGTGAACAGCCTACCCCAAACATTCTCAAGTTATACTCAAGGTGTTCAGTGGACTCTACATCTTTTCGTCTTCACCTAGTACGGCTATACAATCTGTGTCATCTAAATCTACTAAACAGTCACCAGTGGAGTCAAACGAAGAAAGCAAGATATCTATCGGCAAATCAATGACGAAACTCAGTAAGAACAGAGATGTGTCTATACACATCTGATGGATACCACTTGATGCATACAACTCATTAGATGCCTCACAATCGTTTGTAATACGCCCAAGTGTTCGAAAACAGAGATTTCAGTGGTATGATATACTTAGTCGAAACCCCATCCAACGAGAGATACCACTGCCAGACCTCAGCCAACGGCGTCAAAAGTTGTATTCAAGGGAAGAATTATAGCATTTGTTGAGCGCCAGAAAGTCTGCCACTGTTCCAAGACCCGTCAGAAGATTAATTGGTGAACACACCCACAATCAAGTAAGGAACCTGTCCACATTTTTCCAGCATCTAATTACTATAGAACTTTGGATCTTAGAAACAAATAGAACTTCTGTAATGAACATGAGTTTTCTTCCATTTTTAAGACCTGGACAATCAGTCATTGAGACTAGCTAGTGACGATCGTATCTGATTCGCATACGCTAGTTAGTACTACAATAACTACTCAATAATGACAACTCCCTTAAATACTCCTAATACTAACTTATCGAGGTTTGACACTCATTTTTTTCTCACCAGTTACAGCCTTCTCAAATTCTGTAAAAGCTGGAGGCCAGGCCATATCTCGACGTTCCATCTAGGATCCAGCCTGGTGGTGAGGATTTCAGGACAAGCCAGAGACTAGTTGAAGTGATCTTCATATTCTTTCATTCACCACTCCAGTCTTCTCTCTTGCGAGTAATTGCTGGTCCCATGATTCTTCTTTATGGTCTTACGATCATCTTTTTCATCCCAGATTCCTAATTAGCTGTCTCCTGTTACCTATCACACCCACTTTTCACATCTCTGTAGCCTTCGCTGCTCACCACTGTTTGCTTTTGTTGTACAAACACCTCATCAGTCTACATTTGAGTTGCATCCGCCCCCCATCGTACTCGGAGCTTAGAGAAGTGTGTTCGCGGGTATCTATTGATTCTGAAGATACTATGATTCCCTTCTAGTCTGTTTATTAGAAATGTCACACAGTCATACCTGCTGTCGCCGCTGCTTTTTAATTTCTTTATAGAAGTACCAATGGACATAACTCTAAGTAAGTCTGACTTCACAGGAATTGATTTACTACTTCGAGTTGAGCTGAAGTTTGCAGGTGACACTATCCGACTAGGTGAAGACGCTGAAAAAATTCAGGGTCTTCTAGACGCATTGAGCAGAAATCTCAGTACGTTTCTCATGGATTTCGCACCTATCGAATGTAAGATGACGGTTCAGGGCAGGTCTTTGATTACGCACAATTTGTGGAGATGAAGTGAAGTGGTAAAATGTTCTGACCACTTCACGAACTTAGGAACTTGCATCAGCCAGAACAGGCTTGTTCCTGACCAAATCTCAGCCCAGATATATAAGTCCCGTTTGGCATTCGAAAACCTGCATCATCTGTGGCGCCGTCTGGCGAGATATCCGACTATCTGTTGAGGAACCCTTATGCTGAGCTGCAGTCCGTTCTGTCCTGTTATACAGCTGTGAGTTCTGGCCTTTGAAGACAAAATATATTAAGACTTTATAGATTACTAAACACAGGTATCTCTGTAAGATTGTTCACGGATGGTGAAATTACCATGTGAGTAATGTTGAGCTTAAGCTGAAGGTACTTAAAAAGGAAGGCAAGTCGTTGATAAGGTTGTGAAACTTCAACGACTGACGTGACTTGGATGGCAGTAGTATATGGTCAGTTGCTGCATGACGTGAGGTGCAATGTTAGCCTAGGCCGGATTATGTTGGGAAAGGCCTCAACATGGGCAGACACAGATGTCGCATTAGTGCATGAAGTTTCTAAATCTTCATCTGAAATGTGTGTTGAACTCCAGAGTACCACTTTACGGTACTTCAGGTGATCTGAATCAATAATTTGAGACTCTTCGTAATATACACAAGACCAAATCAAACAAAATCTATCCTCCTAAACTCTATCAACTCCAGTACTAATATTAAACTGCGTAAAACTTCCACAATCTCTCACTCTGCGGCCATTCCAAACTGTCAAGGCTATCGAAACCTCATTCCTAGTCTCCTAAGACCCTGCAATCGATTTCATGTAGCAGCTTTCAGCATCCCAACTCCAAGCCAAATCGGACAGCAACCATCTCTAGTTAGAACCATGGGATCTCTTGCTATGGATGTATGCTGTGTCTCTAAGACACGTATAAAAGACGTGCATGTGGTTGTTAGGTTGATCTCAAATGGCCATAGTGATGCATCTTCAAAATTCACCTAACGAGAATCTGGAGACACCGGTTAGACCCCTGATGTAGGCATAGCAAAGTTGTAGGGCAGAAAGTGAGCACCTTGACTGGATACCAGTCAACAGTCGTTTTATGTGCTAATTGACTGAATGAATCTCAAAGAAATAGGAAGGATCTTGAGATCAAATAATGCCTATTCGCAGTCTTATCTGACTGCAGCTAGGATGAATCTTATAAGCAGCTGTCAATTTTCCTACAGAAAGCAAAACGCTTAGATGTAGTCATATTGGCAGGTGACTTTAATTAACGCTCAAGTAGGGAAGCTGAGCTGAGCCAATCGAAAAGTTACATTGCAGGAATCGACGGGATTCCATGCCAACGAACCAACAACGGTGATCATCTGTGGCGATTTCGTCCTGGCCATCACTTGTTTCTGGTTGGCACTAACTTTGGGCATAAGGAGAGACACTGTCTCACATGACGGAAGATGGACACAAATAGATCACGTCGCTCGCTATAAGCCACCATTGGAGAGGATCGGTGTAGGATTGCCTCTCTTTCTGGAGTACCAGTTTGGACTCCGATGAAGCACTAGCACAGGCTCATGTATTTCTGCACCTAACTGAGATGGGGTGGGAGGATTTGGAGTCTAAGTAGCGATTCGAATGCGAAGGTTTCCTACAGACACTAGTCTCTAAACTCCCGTCTTATGTTCGTTTAGTCTTGCAACAAAACATTTCTAGCTCACCTTCATCACTTTCTAAGTCACAGGTAAATTGGATTGACTTAGAAAGTGATGAAGGTGAGCTAGAAATGTTTTGTTGCAAGATTAAACGAACATAAGACGGGAGTTTAGAGACTAGTGTCTGTAGGAAACCTTCACATTCGAATCGTTACTCAAATGTAGACTGATGAAACGTCTGCACAACAAAAGCAGACAGTGGTGAGCAGCGAAGGCTACAGAGATGTAAAAAGTGGGTGTGATGGGTAACAAGAGACAGACGGAATTACAATCTACTATAGTGCTTAAGTTTTACTCCTACATTAAGATGCTAAGATCCACTGACCGTCTTCAATCACTCTTTGATAGTCAGCTGCAGTCCTTAACACTGGCTATAAAGTATGGAGATGGTAACTAGATTCTTCACAGAGAGTGAAATTGTTGCGTTTTCAGTAACTGTCTAACCAGTTTTTATTCGAAAGTGGCCTTTGTATTCTTATTCGTGAAACAATCTGATAGTTGCAGTTTCTCCACGTCTATTTAGACTAATGCATCCTTGCTCGAGACAAGTGATTACTGTTCGACAAATCCTCCCCGAATCAGCGTAGATTCCCACCAACCCCATTCAGAGATAACTTGTATGAATGTAGCTTATCCATGTCCATCCTTGAGTCGACGTTGACAAATGTCATATCCGATAAAATATGTCCGCATACCTGACAAAAATGCCGCCAAAACGAAGGTGAAGTGTATGAGCACACTAACAACAGGTGATAGCAGTTACCAGTTCGTATAATTGGGATTTTTAAACTTCCAACGAAGTGCTATTTTGCATGGCTTAGTCCATGCAGCTACGCATTGAAATTATCCGCAACAACAGTCTACTCTGAAGATTTGACTTTCAATAGGAGGCTAGAAAGTTTTACACAGAATCGGTCGATACAACTATCTGCATGGCACCTAGGGAGTTCACGAGCAGAGATCACAAAACAACAACTGTGAGTTTAACTAACCTTATCGGGGCAATTTGAGCATGTTTGAGCCTATGCTTATATACATCAAAATCGACAAATTTTTAGTGAAAGCGATCGTCTGTATCGTCCGAACTGCAGTCAGTCGGTGCATAGGCGAGAATACAAATTTACATCAACCTGTTTCACTTCCTCTTCTAGCTCTAACGGACCTATTTACACAGACAGCACACTAGTGACTACCGACTGGCATACAACCGAGAAGTGCACCTACATCCACAGAATTCCATGTTCCACCTACATCTACACAACCCCAAAACATACCGAAAAATCTCGAGAAACTGGAAACTCGCGTTTCACGGGTTCATCAGACTGGCAGGGCGAGGTAAGGTGAATAACCACACTTGAATCCTGTATGTGTGCCACATGTCCATGACCTAGGATACCAAAGTTTTGGCAAGTGAGGTCTGTTATCCTATTCGGTGCTTGGCTCCAACGGTGGAAGCTTCCGTGTGAAATCCGTAGCGTGGTTCTAAGCAACTAGAAATTGTGTTCTACTGACTTGCATCGTCAACGGCGGTCTCAGGGTCCCAATCTGAAATGACCGTAAGGGGTTTAATGTTGGTAGCAGTCAGCGAGGTGAAAATTGGAGACGAACATTCGGGGGGTGAGTGAGGCTAGTTAGTTTTTATATACTTCGGCAAGTGTGCTTGCAGTCGGCGCGCACGGATGTTGGCAGCGTGAAATTTGATTTCGTCAGGTATTTAAAGGGGAAAATGGATCAGCCATGTCTGACAATAAAAGTCGAAGGACATCTGATAGTAGACCAGGACACACCGCTTTTTCAAAAGTTTTGAATTGATGTTTGATTGATTGTGCTGCGTCCAGACAAGAAAAAACCGAATCACGGACATGGGGAGATTGCATAGCATACATGAGTGTACCAATTCTGTAGAGATCTTTCCTGTCAACCATTTTCGATGGGAGAAGGCGACATCAGCATGGACTGCTTCCTAATCTTCCACGTAAAACAGGTTACTACTGTCACATGCCGTCTGGTCAGGGCTAAGGCGTCGCTTGTGGACCTCCATCACATCATGGTTTACTTGCACTATGACGACGAGTGCTTTCTATCTCACTGCTATTCAAGAGACTTTACCTGTGTAGTAGAAGCACAGTGAACAATCGTTCCAGTTGACTTAGATCATTGGTTCTTGGTTGTATGCAAGCCTGACCACCATGTTCACCTTGCTGCAACCGGTCAATCTCAAGGAGAACAGTATGTTCTAAACACGCGTCAACTAGTGCTTCAGTCAGAGGAGTTATCACTGGGCTGTTCGGGCTAGTATTTACCTATAGTGGGACTGAATAACATGCCACACTGAAGAATAATACAAGATATTTGTTTATTTTGTTATTTGTTCTAATATACTACGTCGGGACTACACGAGTAAAAATACATCTAATAAGATGCAATAGCATTATTCCTATATCTGAAATGAGCATTGAATCAATTCAATGAATAAAGACCTACCAACCAATCTCTTCAATGAAAAAAACATAGTGAAACAAAATAATTTAATCATTCAAATACTATGCTATGACGTTGGCGTGAAGTGCATAAATTCAACGAGCTAACTGCGGTCAATTAGGTTGGCAGTGCATAAGATTTTAGCTGAGCCTAGAATGATAAACCCCAATAGGAAAAGTAATTTCGAAACGAAAACTCAGCGATTGCACTGCACGCAGATACACAGGATCACACAATAAAACTGGAACAGAACAACAACTCTAATGACCAGTTTAGTCAGGTGGAGATAAAGACTGACTACCGGATCTTTGTTCACAGAGTCGATTCATGTGACGGAAGTGACTCGCTATCCACTTCGGATGCATGGAAAATCCTATTGTCATGGAAACGCAAGTAACAGTGTTATAAAAACTGAATGTCAGAAATTGGACTCGAGTTCGAACACCACAGTCAGTTAACACCATCAACCATCACAACGAGTTCATCTGACTGGTTAGTGGGTAAACTTAATGCGGTTGTTGAGCGACAACCACATCACAAAAGATTAAGACTTAAACACTTTGTTACAGCGTAACCCCATTTCTGTTTCCTTGTCACACATAAGATGATGTAACGAAATTTACGAAAACCATTAATGTAAGCTTTCCATAACTTTAGAAATGATAGCATTATAATGATGATTGGTGCGACTATCCGAACTGCGAGGAAGACTTAGGAAGGCAGAATGTGCTACGGATAGGTCCGTTAGAGCTAGAAGAGGAAGTCAAGCAGGTTGATGTAAATTTGTATTCTCCACCTATGCACCGACTGACTGCAGTTCGGACGATACAGACGATCGCTTTCACTAAAATTTGTCGATTTTGAGGTATATAAGCAAAAATTTCAAATAATCAGAGTAGTTTAGGATTTCTAAATTCAAGTAAGAAAACTGAGGCAGCCAATAGACGGCCTTGTTAGTAACCACGAGATGATTTTGCAAAGTAAGGACAGCGGTGATCACCTTCCACAATCCGGTTTCCTGGCCAGTTAGTAACCTCTATGAATACAGACAGACAGTGTCTCACTCGGTTGGCGTTACGTGACATCCGACTAACCGGGGATACAAATATAACATACGGCTAAAGGCAATAGGTGAAGGGCTACCAAACGTTAATCGGAGTTCCAATCCGGATCACGACCAGACGTTAGCACTGACATGTGTATTTACACGTCCTCATTGGCACAGGAAGCAAATAGATGGTATATGTGCTCGACTAAAAGGTGAGAACCTCAAGTGTGGATTTAAGGATCAGACGGCTAAGCATTTATCTGAACATGGCAATGATTCTCTTACTGGCGTACGGTTGTGAGACATGGCCGTTAAAGAAGACATGAAGAGATTACAGGGTCTTCTTATTTCAGTTGTCTACGTGGCATTGCTCGAGTTTGGTAAAATCCCCGTGTGACCAATGTTAAGATCAGGAGCAGGGTAACTGGACAAGAAAGGCGAGTCAATGTGAGTAGTGAACCTTTGTCAACTGAGATGGCTTGGAAGTGTATTGCGCTTGCCGAGCCACCGCCTACCTTGACGTGCCATGTTAAGGGAATTTGGATTAAGTTGAAAGAGGGTTCAAGGTGGTCAGGCCAAGACATATCACCAACCGATAAAGCCTCCAACTGTTGTTCCGAGTCGTTTAGAGAAGTGTAGACTGCCTTTTTGGGGTCCCAGAGACGAAAGGAATCAGTGATTGAGGAGTCTTGGTGATATGGCTGAAAACCAATCAGTGGCACACATGCATTCACTCTTTGGCATCTGAAGTTTGAACATTCGTACTAACCTTTATCTTCAAACTGTTTATTCTGCCACACGACGTCATCTACTTTGATATCACTCTTTCTATCCACCTGTTCTTTGTGTACTACTAAGAAGTGTGGCAACTTCAGCTGAGGTACTTGTGTGCGAAATCCTACGTTGATTTTGTCAGTCAGTTGCCTGGCGCAATACTCTGTCTGATGTAGGAAAAACAGCGATGAAGACGGTAAGTAATCTACATCCAACGTGTAGCACAGACTAGTAGCAATTTATTACCTCATCTCAACTGGTTGGTTGAAGAATCGTGAATCCACATGCTTCTGACCTCACTACGATGAAGAGTAAAAGTAACTTCAACGTTAACCGACTGCGAGTTTTCTAGAAACTTGCCAGGGGTTGGTGGCGGAAGTGATGGAGAATGTGTTAACTTTAGGTAGTATTCAGTAATTACTTGGGCTTATTAACGAAGCTGACGCAAAAAAGAAGAGATCAGTTACGAAAATGATGAATTCACAGAAAACACTCAGTAAAGACGGTCAGAACGTTTAGCGGAACACTATGAATCAACAGAATGACCGACATAGAGAAATAAAATCATCTCACGGATCCCAGACGACAGTTCCCTACACCACTCAGACCAACAGCAGAGACTCCATGAAATCCAATGATCCATATTTCCAACTTCTGTAAGTTCACGATGTAGCGCGACCATCATCCAATGTTATCGTTGAGCATTTGTCTTCATGACCACCAGGTTTGCCCCATCGGTCACGACTTCTCATTGGAACTTCAGAAATCCCCTCTCGAAGCTTGTCACCAATCAGTACTAGATCAATTTTCCAAGTTGGTTTTAACTTGGACTGACATCAATTGGAGGAACATTGGAAACCTGGCAGCATTGGACTCCTCAGCAATGTGCACCCAGGACCCCACCGCGTCAGGGATCGAATCCAGAACCTTCACGCCCTATGGTCTAGTTTCGAGAGGTGATTCCTGCAGTTCCAATGAAAAACTGTGACCAGTGGGGCAAACCTGGTGTGCGTGAGGGAAAATACTCGATGATGACACCAGGCGATGGTCGCGGTATGTCGTGAACTAACAGAAGTTGGAAATATGGACCATTGGATTGCAACCCAGTGGCTCAATGGTAACGTGCTGGCCGCGGAGCCTGAAGGTCCTGGGTTCGATCCCTGGCGCGATGGTGTCATGGGTGAGCACTTCTAAGGAGTCCCATACTACGACGAAACAGCTTTCCAGTGCCCCCAGGTTCCCAATGTTTCCCCAACTGATGTCAGTCCATGATGAATACCAACTTGAAAAATCCCTGTGAAGCCAGACGTACTTAAGATTATGTCCGTTAGTACGCGTATAGCGAAATTAAACAGGAACGACGACATGAAGCACACCTGACGGACACCATTAGTTGCCATCAATTCAGATGAAGACTCTTCATAAGTCCTAATACCGCTACATGAGTTTAAGTAGACAGCTTCGATTAGTGTTATATACTTTCTCGGTACTCCTTTAACAGTCTTATACTGCCACAACACCTTGTAGCGCATTCGAAATCTTGCTCATTCACCTTAGAGTTTCGCCTCACCTTTTGGTTGTCCAGCTCTACTGTTTGTCAGTTATCTTTTATTATTAAGTGTAAGTATATCCTATGTACTTGCTGAGTCGACGGCTCACCTTTCTTCTCTTCCTTTCTTTCTTTTCCATATCCTCGTGGCCACCACCAAACACACTGCTCTGCGCGCCCCTTGCAACGACGTACCTATCTACAGGCTAGACGAAAACTATTCAACAACTGGTCGTTACAACCTCACGGTCAACAAAGTCCGATGTGGCGTCGTAAACTATGTCTATGTTCTATAACTTGTCGAGGGGTGAATATTACGATCCATGCAAACTAGTTGAGGCCTGAAACCCACCCGGTTTACTCCAGCTTGTTGTTCTTGAGCTCCAGTTGGGTATCGGACAGCTATGGATCCAAGGGTCAACGACATGATACTAGTCAAACTCATTTCTGTATGGTCGTCACAATAAAACTTCTCTCGCTTCCTATGGACTGGAATGACCAGGGAAGTAGACCAGTCTGACGGGGATGCATCTGATTCCTATGCACTTGAAGATAATGCTGCCTAAAAACAAGTGGTTGTCAGAACAAAACTGTAACAGACGACCACCACTACTCTCAGTTCCTTAGTATGATATTCTGCAGATATCAACATTCATTTCTGATTGACACACCTTCCCTACCACAGCGCTAAAGTCACCTGCTATTATGACTTGATTATATCTGGACGATTTCCTTTCGGTAGTCAAAATGACAACTTTTGATAAATTCCATCTTTTGCACAACCAAACTGCAGTCGGTAGGCGACTACCAATAGGCATCGGCTGGTCTCACGATCCTTCCTAGTCCTGACGGATTCATTCAGTAGGACAGGACACAGACGTCTGTTGAACGTATCCGGTAGAGAATTACTTTCTCAGCTCGAGAACTCGATGCTATGCCTACAGCAGCTGGTCCACGAGATCTAGTCATCGGGTCTTTGAATACTCGTGAAGTGAATTTTGGAAGTTCACTGAGTTGGTCAGGTGAGGTGAAGTTAGAAAGTTAATAACCACACTCGGGACATGAATTTGTGTCTCAAAGACACGGCATACACACATGGCTCGGGACTTCAGAATTCTAGTGGGTGATCCATGTTGTCCAATTTACAATAAAGTTCGGGCGTTAACGTGGTCTATGTCAAACTGACAGCGAGGAGACAGCAGACTAGGAATGGTGTATGGATAACTTTGATCGTTACCAACAGTCACGAGGAGGGTGGTTGAGGAAGTGGAAGGCCATTTCTCATCTTAACGATGCTATACCGAATCTCACCACTTTCTCATTCTTCGTCTCTCTTTTTTCGTACTTTATATTTCTTTTGACTGCATTCTCTTATCTTCATCTTGCGTCTCACTGCCTTTTTACTTGATTTACTGATATGAGGTGTGGTTACGCAGTAATGCCTGGTCCTAGGTTGATCCGGATGGATTCGAAAGAGAAAAGGGTTTGTGACCCCAGAACTCACTGGCGTCAGATTGAAACCTGTCATACACGGTCAGTTGCAGATACTTGTGTTGAGACATAGTTGTTCTAAAGCCGCAGAGAAAAAACCAACACATAGATCTGAAGACTGTGGGAGAGGGAGAAGTGGGTTATATTTGCAGCCGACCTCCTCTAATCCTTATCATTCACCTAAGGAATGCAGCATCTGCGTGGGTACTACTGGTGATCCACGAGAAATATTTTATTCCTGTCACATCCCATCTAGCCAGCGGAAGTACCACTTCACCCTCAGACCCCCAACACAACGTAGCAATTTACACAGTAGTTAAAACTGCTTCTTATCTAACCACTATCCAACAAATATTTCCACTATAGTAGGACCTCAAGGGAACAAGCGTTTCAGTCAGTTTAGCTCAATGGGCTATTGTGATATACAAGTCCGACCACCACGGCAAGGTAGCAGGTATCGATTGAGATTTCAGCGTGAACTAGAATCGGGCGTAAATACTAGTTATCCTACGTTTGTTGAAGTGGAGAAAGCTTTTTAAAAGCTGAAACGATGTATTTAAACAGGATCATAGAAATTTAAGTAGGTGAAATATACTGATAAGTTAGTTATCTGAGAAATCAGTTAGCGTATGGGAACCAGAAATAGTACCGTTAGGCAGATTTGGATGGTTTATTACTCCGCAAGAAGATATCGTGTGACAAGTATAAAGGGGTTTTTGAAGAAGGGGAACTCTGGACATTTAACAAGGGAACTAAATATATGACATTTCTGAAAATAATGGGATCATTAAAACTTACACTATGTCAAAGATCCCAGAATCCATATCATTCTCCTAAACCGAGATCAAGAACAAAAGGTGCGATAAAATCAGGCAGTTCTTCGACCTTGGAGACGGTGAATTAGTCATATCTTCACCCTTCAACAGGTTATGGAATACAGCCTGACACTTGCTATATTTCCTGACATGTAGGCGACATTCAACTGTGTCAATGGAGAGGTGTTGTGGTAGTGTTTGACCGTGAACAGAGTGCCCAGCAAGTATATCATTTTCATGATAGCTCTCTACTCAAACTAATACAACCGTGCAAATGTTTATCAGAAGCTGCCATATAAAGTGAGAAAAGCCAAGGGTGTCGACCTGAGATGCCTACGACAACCATCCCTGCTTACCTTCGACGTAAAGCTAACTCACCGACGAAACAAATGTCTTCAGTTTCCCACGAATGGACGTATTTGCTGGAAGTCATCTGGTTGACGTGGAGTACGCAGGTAACACTGACCTGCCAAGTGAAGACGCTGATAAAAAGATAGGGTCTTTAGAACATATTGAGTAGAAACCTGAACAAGTTCAACGTGCGTTTTGCACCTTTTAAATGTAAGATGATGCTTCGGGACTGGTCTGAACAGATCACTAGTTTAGGAAAAAGTAATGAAGTGATTGAATGCATCGACTACTTTACTTACAGAGGAATTTGCATCAGTTCAAAGGGGTGAGTCACCGATGAACTCAAAGCTCGGATACAAAAGGCCTCACCGCTATTTATCAACTCACTTACCTCATCTCAGCCCTGGTGAGATATCTGACTGCTTATAAAAGCAGAAGTATTCTGCACTGAAGTCCGCTCTGCCCTATTACATGGTTGCTAAACACGGTCATTGAACGTAGAAGATATGAAGAGGTTACAGGACTTTGGCCACATGTCTTCGTAGCACTGTTCAAGAGTTGTGGAATCCCTGTGTGAGCAGTGTCAAGGTTACTTCAAGGGTATTATGCACTGAAAGTAAGCTATTCTATTAAGCTGTTAACTTCTATCAACTTTTGGCGACATGGCTCCTAATCGGTCACAATGGCGGAGACGTGGACACTTTTCAACATCCTGGAAGTGTTTAACAGGTCGTTAACCTTTGCTGATTCGCATTGTCTGATGACACACCTTTGATTGAAATAGTATCAGCTTCCTAGTTAACTCTACGTTTAATTAAACACTTACCTCTTGATCATTCGGATCTCCATAAATATGTTCATACGTTTGATGAGATCTTAGTACTGCACAAAGAAAAATACACTATAATCAAAGTGATAGATAAATTTACTCATCAGATATAGTTTGTATTTGTGTAAGTGCAACGTGTTCCCTTCCAAACCTTTTACTCAGTGCCCAATATTTGCGAAACTACTCGGTCATATCTTGATCATAGCTCAGATAAATGTATTTACGCATATAAAAAATAATGATAGTAATAATCTTAGACTGTTAAGAAGGAAAACAGAAATGTTACAAGGAACTCTTAAATGACACTGTATGATCTACTCTGTGCAATGTAGTAGAAATTGACCGGAGCTTAATCTCTGTAGAGTTGACAACAAACTGAGGACCAGTTTCTTCCCAAGAAGTAGGAACATCTGCTTCTCGATCAGCATATACCAATAATTCAAACGTACCTATTAACAGAAGAAAACGGGAAACGGTGAAATTCCTTTAGTATTTTAACAAGAAAACCCAGTTGACTTGATCTGAATACATACAAACCCGACCAATAGATCCTACCTTGACGTGGTGGTCGGACTTGTATATCACAATAGCCCATTGAGCTAAACTGACTGAAACGCTTGTTCCCTTGAGGTCCTACTATAGTGGAAATATTTGTTGGATAGTGGTTAGATAAGAAGCAGTTTTAACTACTGTGTAAATTGCTACGTTGTGTTAGGGGTCTGAGGGTGAAGTGGTACTTCCGCTGGCTAGATGGGATGTGACAGGAATGAAATATTTCTCAGCAGTCACGCTGCTGCTGCCTTCCTAACGGGAAGCGGGGGTTAGAAAAGGTTGGCCCCCAAAAAAACACTCCACTTGCACACGGTCTTTTGGTGTCGGTGGTATGTGTTCTCTCTATCCGGCATTAGAGCAACCAGACCTCTAAATAACAACCCGCTAAAGGCCGTGTGTGACAGTCCTCAAGCAGATGTCCCGTGGGTTCTGCGGTCGCAAATCTCTTGCTTATTCAGGTACCTTAAGAAGAAATAGTCTACCACAGTGTGGGTAGCCTGAAAATGTCAACCGCCTGTACGCTCCCAGTAGTACACAAGACCCAATCAAACATAAACTATTCTCCTCAACTCTGCCTTCTCCTTTGCCTTCAACTCCTGGTGCAAATGCTAAGCCGCTTATACCTTCCCTAACTTCATTCTGCGGTAACTGCCATCGACTTCATGTTGCAGCTTTCAACGTCCGAACTCTACGTCAAATTGGACAACAAGTATCGCTTGGAAAAAATTTTGATTCTCTAGCCATGGGTGTGTGCTGTGTCTCTGTGACACGTATATAGGGCACAAGTGTGGTAGCTAAATTGATCTCACCTGGTAATTGTTGTGAATCTTCAAATTCACCTTATTATCCGGAGATCCAGTGGATAGCTCTCGTGGACTTCCTGGTGTAGACATAGCATTGAGCTGTAGAGCAGAAAGTGCGCTTCTCAACGGGATACCAGTTAACAGCCGTTTACGTCCTGTTCGACTGAATGAATCTGTGAAAACTAGGAAGAATCGTGAGACTAGGCGATGCCTATTCGTAATCTCCGTGTAGGCACCCACGGATGATGCGAAGGATGAATTCTATGAGAAGCTGTCAATTTTGTTACAGAAAGTAAAACGTTCAGAGGTAGTCATAATGGGGGATGGACTTTAACACTCGAATACCGAACCTGAGTTAATCGGAAACGCATCTTAGGAGTATTTACAGAATCGCACCCCAATGAGTCGACGGCGGTTACTATCCGTGGCAATTTTGTTCCGACAATCACTTGTTTCTGGCAAGCACTAACTTTAAGAATAAGATCAGACACTGCCTAACATGGCATCCATCGAATTTAAACTAACGATGGACACAGGTTAATCGCATTGCGATAACCCATCGTCGGAGAGGATTCTCGCTCTTTCTGGAGTGTCACTTTGGACACCGATCACGAGATAATACGGGCTCGTCTATGTCTGTGCCTTACTGGCCGCAAGGAGCAGATAATAATAAAGTCAGTCTACCACCTTTTCGAAGGCTATGACGTCAAACACATATTTACGGAGGAGTTAGCTAAGCATTTATCTCAATGTGGCATAAATCCTCTTCCTGAGGAAACATGACATGATATCAAGACTGCTGTAGAAACAGCAGTAAAGACAATTGGTAGTCTACACCAGAATGTTGGCAAAAGTCATTGGCTTTCCGCAACGACATCCGGACTGACTGATGCAAGAAGACTGATTCAAGCTGCCTCTGACCACGATGAACAGCGAAAGCAACTTCAACATAAGTTGACCAAGAGTCTTCGCGTTGACTGAGACTGGTGGTGGATGGCGAAAGCAAGAAAAAAGGGACCAGTGTTGGGTAACATTCACCAACTACTTAAGCTTAAGGATACCGGGAAGAAGAAGACGATGATGAATGAAACTATCGCCGAAAAGGATGGGACACTGATAACCCCCCAGGACAGGCGGCTAGACCGTTGGGCAGAACACTTTGAAGCACAGTTCAACTGGACCTCAGCAACACTTCCGTTGTTCAACATCCACCCCCAAACCCGAGTAGGTCGTAGATGTCGGTCCTTCAACTTTCTTGGAGTTGAAGAGCCTGTGCTGAACTTGGTTCGATTCTATGCAGCAGAACGTGACGTTTTCTCACAAGAAGTTTTCAGGGATGGAGGTAGCAAATTGGTAATTAGATTGACATAGGTACTGCGTAGTGTGTGGGAATCAAAGGTAGGTTTACTTCTCCGATTGAAGAGCTTTGATTGGCTTCATATACTTGCTCGGTACTTCCTTTACAATCAGACACCGTGATAACACCATGCGGTCGACACAGTCAAATGCCGTCTTCAGACCAAGAAATATGACAATTGTCGGCCGCTAGTAGGTGTGTGTGCGTTCCAGAACCTGTGCGAATCTCGATGTGCGATGTTATTCGAGGTAGAATTGGGTTTGAAGATGGAGAAGGTTGGTCAGACATTACTTACAAATCAGTCCATAGTTATTGTCTGAGACCTATAAGGAGTTACATAAGGCCTGGTTGGGGTCTCTTTGATGAAAGAAATTAGTGGTTTGAGACTCTCGGTGAAATAGCTATAAACCGTTAATAATGGCGTAGATGCATCTTTTTCATCTTCGAAGTTGTTTTTTTCCATCAACCTTCGTCTATTGACCTTCTCAACTCATACACTTTTGCATGCCTTGACATCAGTGTTTCCACGCACTAATAGCCTGCAAGCTGCTGTGAAGGGTGGTATTTTAAACTGATACACTTTGTCCCATGCTCTACGTTAGTTTTGCTCTTTAATTTCCATTGACTGTTCTGAGTTTCAGTACAATGTGGCAACTTTTAACAGTGCAGTGCTTCGCAGAAGACCAAGCATTTTTTATTTCGATGCACATGTTTAGGGAGGTATAACTTATTCAAATCGAAATTGTTTGTTCCATTACCACGCTTGAGAAGAAGAATACAGGTACAACTTACATGAAGTATCCAACACTGGTAGGAAGGTGTTCGAAGCAACAATTTGACGAATGACATTTTGAATTTCAACTTGTATTTGTCCTAAAGATTTTCCTCCACTTGAGCTACTGGAATATTGATAAAATGTATGTATTTATATGCAGATTCTACGCCTACCTTACGTTTGTCTTCTCAGTGACCACATCGAACTGCCATCTTTCCAGTACTTCTTCAGTTTTCACCGACTTAATTATCAGTACTAGTCGACGTACAATATCCCCTTCCAACCAATCTTTCAACAAAATTTACATTACTTTATTATCAAAACTCACCCTTTACTTGATTCAGTATCACGTTTAGATAGCTAAGAAGATTTTCATCCGTACTAACAAGAACACATAGATCGTACTTAATATTTTGTTTGAATGAAGCTGGTGGATATATTCCACGTTGATAAAGAATGCTGTTTAAGGCATAGACTGAAGTCAAACAGGTAAACACTAATATTTTACAGCTTACAAAAGTAATCTGTTACTAGTTCAGCAGAACCTTTCAAGCATATAGCACTGGTTGTTTCAGTTGGCATGATTAAGTAGTGTAACAGTCAACTAGATCAAAATTGAAATGTAACAAATATAATACATCATGTAAATAACAAATAGTACAAATCAATGCTGTAAAGTTTTACTCACTAGGCTACCACACCCGCACTTATAGTTTAAGATTCTACGAGACTACCTAAAGTAGATTGATCAGGGTGCGAATACATCATTAAAAATCCTCGTGAAACACGACTGCAAATTGCAGACCAAACCAATGTATATATCAAGAATGGACGAAACAATGAGAAGGGAATTTGAAATATGAGATGATGGTTTTTAATCTGGACATGTATCTAAGAGGCTTGGCATCATTTAGGGGTGAGATAACACGTCACCTAGTTGATACAAGATACCACGTTAACATATCAAATCTTTCATGATATTAAACAAAAAAGACTTCACGCAAATTTCAGATAACTGACGGCACTGCCATCTGACGAATCAGGTTCCAATTATGCATACAAAATGAAACACCTGCTAGTTTATAATTAACTAGGTAACCAGTAACTCATAACACCAATATCCTTTCCGTAATCAAAAGAAATAATTTCATGCTCATCTCAATTGGCATCCAGATTAGCTATTGCTTCTTTATTACTGAATTTGCTGTTACTATAAAAATTTATCGTACCCAATTGTAACTTTCTAGAGATTGGGCAACCGCCTCTGACAGAAAGATAAAATCAAATAAAACCTTGAGCACAACACATTCGGATGATGTAATTAGAAGACGTAGATTATCTGAAAAATGTGATGTATTAGCGCTATACATTTCGAACAATCTGATCACACATTTACTTGTTAAGGCATTATATATGAAAACTGGAAGTGGGGGAAGGACACATATGACATAAAGGAATTCAATAATAAGAAAGATAATGAGAGGAATAAAAGATAAGACTTGAAGACAATCTTGGTAATACGATAAAATAAGCATTACCAAGGTAGGCTTAATGTAAGGACAAACTGTTTTTGCACACACAATGGGGGGTTAAATTTATTTATGGCTAGCGCCTCAACAAACTTAAGTATACGCCCCTGACAGTTTCTGTACAAAATTGTAAAGGCTGTTTGATATCAATTCTGTGACTCTTATCAATGATATGTTTCGCAATGGATGATGATGGTTGTCTGCCATCTGCGCTTATCAATGTTTGTGAATCCAGCTGCTTTCGTAGCCACTTTGGAACATGTTCCCCTACCCTCAAGTGCATATCACGATTCGTCCTCCCTATGTATGTTTGTCCACACACACACATGTAAATTTATAAACGCAGTGGGATGTGACACAATCGTTTATACAGCGTTGAGGTCTAGGTAGCAGCAGGTGTTTGGTCTTCTCAACTATGATAAGCTTAGCTGCATAGTACGTTTTGCTAACAGCAGACCTTAACCTTCGTTTTAATATTATGCTATTAGATTCTCCTCTGTATGGTAACGCGATGTAAACGCATTTCTTCGAAACAGAGTACAGATCAGGTTTGAATCCTCGCTGATTTTTGCAGCGGTTTATGAACTTCAATGGATATCCATTTTCCACTAATGTTTCCGTTAGTATTTTGATATCATCATCCATTGAGTCCTCCGTACAAATACGCTGATCCTTTTAAATAGACAAGTTACCAAACCTCGCTTGTATTGGGTTGGACAAAAGCTATGGAAACTTAAATACTGACCTGTCCAAGTAGGTTTCCTGTAGATCGACCGTTTTATTGAACCATCATTTCTACGACTTAGGAGTATATCCAAGAATGGCAGACGGTTTTCTTTTTCTTCTTCACGTGTCAGGCTTATGTTGTTTTGTACGTTGTTAAGTCTTTCTAACAAACATGTCGCATCTTCATGCTTATCACATATCACGATTATATCATCAACATATCTTTTATAGAGAGTAACTTTATTGATGAGATCGCCGGTCAAGCCCTCAATGTGTGACATGTAAATATCAGCTAGCAATGGTCCTAAGGGACTTCCCATAGCCACACCATCTATTTGTCGAAAATGTTCACCTTCAAATGTGAAATGAACTTTATCAGTACACAATAATAACAGCTCTCTCAAACACGTTGAGGGGATAGGGAAAGAAGGATTACTGGAATATATATGATCACAAAGAATGTCAATGGTTTTAATTAGGGGTACATTAGTAAATAAGGAGTTGACATCAAATGAATACAATCTCTTATCTTTGATATTAATATCACTGACATAATTAACAAGTTCAAAAGTATCTTTTAAAGAAAACTTACATAAATCATTTCGAATAGGAATTAGAGTTTTTGCTAACCATTTCGCCACTTTATGTGTAGGTGAACGGAACATGGAGAGTATAGGACGTAAAGGATTATCTGTTTTATGAATTTTAGGCAATCCATACAGATTAGGTAGCTCAGACCCCATTGGTTTGAGGGAAGCAAATTCTTCCTTGTTGATAACATTGATATTCAGGAGTTTTACTAGACTAGATGTTACTTTGCATTCTAATTTTCTAAGGTCGTCTGATGGAACATCAGCCATAAATTTACTTTCATCGCTAAGGATGGACATCATCTTGTTTTTGTAATCACATTTGTCCATCACAACCACACCCGACCCTTTATCGGGTTTGAGAATGATAATATCAGATCTATTTCGAAGTCCTTTTAGGGCTTTGAAATGTTGTGAAGTTAGGATACTTCGCTGTCTTGGGCCTGAACTATGGAACTGATGGGCAATATCCACCAGCTTAGCCTTAAACCAACTCTGATTATCTGAGGAGGTTGGAACAAGGGGAAATAACTGATCATAAAGACTTTCAAATTGGGCATCAGTAGCCAAAACCATCATTATCTTCCTTATTATCAAATTCCTTTATGTCATATTTATCCTTCCCCCACTTCCGGTTTTCATATATAATGCCTTAACAAGTAAATGTGTGATCAGATTGTTCGAAATGGATAGCGCTAATACATCACATTTTTCAGATAGTCTACGTCTTCTAATTACATCATCCAAATTCATAAAAGGGACTAATTGTTACAACTACATTCGTTCAAGTTGTCAAGTGATGAAAAAGTAGACTAAGTAGTGTGAGAGAATAAACAACTTGAAGATGAAGATTGATGCAGATACTCCGACGTTAGAAGACGTCTAAGAGTGAAAACATTTGCTCTGTTGTGACCGGTTTCCAGCAATTTCAGCAAGAGTCCCTAACTACTGATTTCTATCGTTTCGAGGATCCCAATCAGGCAGTCTACATCTCCCTACATGGCTTACCGACAGACCTGAAATATTGGGGCCACATCTTGATCTGGTCACCGTGAACCCTATTATAACCTAATCCAACTTCTACTAGCATTGTACATCGAGGTAGGCGATGGCTTGACATGCTTAACACATAGGAAAGCTACCTCACGAAAACATACGTGAGCAATGCTATGAAGACGCGCATGTTCAGAAATGTGTGACCACTTCATATCTCGTGCTTTAACGTCCGTTTTTCATTGTCGTATGGCGGGACAGAACTAACTGCAGTGCAGTACTCTCGTACTTCAACAGATAGTCGGATACCTCGTCAGTCAGCTCAACTAATGACGCCAGGTGGTAAGTGCTAAACATTCCTTTGATATCCGAGCTGAGATTTTGTCAGTGAACAGCTATTTAGGCTGATACAACTCCCCAAGTAAGTGAAGTGGTCGACACATTCCACCACTTCACAGCCTATCCGTATACTGGGATTAGCTGCAGTCTAATCCTGGAGCATCATCTTACATTTGACGAGTGAAAAGCGAATGCCGAACATACTAAGTTTTCTGCTCAAGGCGTTCAGAAGAGATTGCATTTTGTCAGCGCCTTCACTTAGCAGGACAATATGCTTAAAATCCCTTTAGTGCAACAGAGCGAACTGCATCGCAGTGTACTTGATCCTTAACGGACAAATGGATACTATAGCGGTGCTATAAATGGCGTGGGTTGGCCAAAGATGATCGGTTATTTTGTATCTGTGCAGAGATTTTGTCGATCACTGACCCACTAGGGATGACCTAACTTCCCGAGAAGGCGAAGCGGTTAATGCGCTTAAATGCCTTACTTCCTCTTGTTAGACAAGGCACCACTGAATACCAGTCCTGATACTGGAGCAACAATTTGAATTCGGGAAGTAAGAAAAATATCCCAAACATCCTCCAGTTGCTATTCAAGTTGTCCAGAAGACTGCATATTGTCAAGGTTTTCACCTTGCAGGAACATTTCATCTACATACGCCGGACCTACCAAAGATTCTCTTGAGATAAGATCGATTCCTGTTGAGTCAGGTAACGAGAGGGAAACCTACATATGTACGTCCATGATGAAATTGGATAAGAATGGAGTGTACATCTTTAACGGATGACACTTGACGTACAAATAACCCTGGGATCTAACACGCCCACGTATGTTCATGTACATAGCTTTCAATAGTGTGATATATTTAATCGACATCTCTTTCAATGAGACTGTCACAAGAACTCTTGATCAACGGAGTCAATGCCGCCTTCAGGTTGAGAAATATAGCTAGTGTCGGGCGTTGATGTGTCTGTGTTTCAGAACCTGGTGGAGAGTTCATAAACCCACGGTCATGTTTGAAACCCATCCGTCTACCTGGTTGTCTCGGGTTTCCTGTTCCCCAGTTTCACTCGTCTAATAATTATAGAACCTAGAATATTAGACACTAAGTCCGCCAGGTTGACTCCTCTTTGGTCATCACATAAGGACTTCACGGTTTTCTTGAACATTAGGCCAATGACTGATTGAGACTAGTCAGAACGGATCATATCTGACTCCTATACACTTTAACGCTTCAATTAACTTGACTAAGGATCTTTGACCACTATCTTTATGTACCCCCGGAGCTTGTCCATTTAGCTCTGCTCCATTGCATTTTTTGTAACTGGCAATAAGCCACAATAGTTGTATGACAGCTTATGATACTATCTGGCTCCCCAAACCTCGGTAGAAAGAGCGGGGCTCGAATGTGTGACGCATAAGTTGAAAGTCAACTCCCAAAACCAATGAGTTACAAATCCACTTTTGGCTTTGCTGCTCTTCCACGTTTCCATTTACCAACAGTTTTCTTGACTTCAAGTATTGGAGTTCCTATCTCAGTTTCATTCAGGATACAACTGGATAATGGAGAACGAAATAGCAGCTAGAGGTCAGTTGATCTGTTCCTCGAAGTTAAGTTCATCGTACTAGTCGCCTTCCCCGTGAACGGACCATAGACCCATCCTTCTCCACTATAGTCTCACTAACTACTGACCTTTTCACCCGCTTCCCGAATAAGTTTAAATAATTGTCTACTGTTACCTATCACCAATAGCCTCTCCAACTATTTAGCCTTCGCTACTCACCACTGCTCGCCGACACTACGTAGACTTCTTGAGTTACCTTCATTGTGTTTGGAGCCTGCACGGATATGTTTACATGCATCCACGAACCCAGAAGCTGCTGAGACCCACTGGCCCTTTTTCACCACTTTTTGTCGCTGTTTTTACAGTAGACTAGATATAGCTCCAAGCTTATTCTGGATGAGTAGTGTTGTTCTGTCTCGATAACTGTTGGGCCAGTTTTTAGCAGGAAGTAGTCTAAGCATTCTTATGATCAAGCAGCACTCGTTGCTCTAGTTTTCATGCTTATTTAGATGCACACATGCATGCTCAAACCAGTGCGTGATAGGTTTCAGGAAACCAGAGATGTTCCATGAATTTAGTTGTCAAGATCTGCAGAGCCGGAAAAAAAACTAAAAATAACGTTGGAATATTAACCAAGAGACGTGAAGACTAGGAGATAGGAATGTTGAAGATGGACAGTGGTCTGAGAGAACTTGAGTGAGGGCGATTGACAACTCCCGGTAGCCCACTCTGTGGAAGCCTATTTCTTCTTGAGGTACTTGAAGAAGGGTTGTTGTGTGACAGAGATCGTGACCTCAGACCTCAAGAAAAGTTTAACAGCTTAGTTTGTTTTGTGAATATGAACTCACCACCTGCGCCACTATGTCGCGGGGTGAGGGCGTGTGCTATTTTTTTGCTGATCCTCCTCTTCTCAATAGGGAAGACAGCATCAGCGTGGCACTACTGGTCATCCAAGGGAAACGGCTTACTGTCTGCAATCCCCATTTAGCTAACAAAATGACTTTGCTCTATCCAAATGACCTTTCTGTTATGGTAGAACCTTGAGGTAACAGGCGCTTCACCACCATAGCTCATGGGGCATTGCGATATGAAAGTATAACCACTGAGTTAACGCAGCAACTATAATGAATTTCACTCCATAAAGGTGAAACATGAAAAAACAACTATTTCTAGGTACATGGCAGTTTGTATATAGGTCACTTAGACGAGGTAGGATGTCTACATCAGATTGAAACTGACGATAAAAAAAGTTTCTTCCAGCTTCTAACTGAATGGAAAAGTTGACCAACACATGATAAGTGTAGGATGTCGATTGTTCACGAGCAGTGAACACTAGACAAAATAAAAGTGGAGACTATTCCAAATTCATCACAGTTGACAGTTACCATCGTATTCGTATACAACCTCACCTCGGTACCATATGAAAGGTATGAGTTACGCTTAAGAACAAAACCTGGAAAGGTGTCACGGTTAGTGGCATTAAATTTGGAAAATAAATAGACTGAGGAACAATTTGATAGCACGCAACACGTTTTACATTTTGGGTAAGCTTATCAACTCAAATCATATCACCCAAACTCACCATGGATCTTTAATAAATACACATATATACAAATGAAGTAGCAGGCATGTATTTCAAACAAGCCTTGGTTTAAGTCAATATGCGTGTCTCAGAATGCTTTGACTAATACACTACTTGGTAAGGTTACTATTTAAAACCTTTAGCATTAGAAGTATGGTTGAAAAGACTCATTTCGGACATCAGAAACGAGAAACATTCCATTTCGCAGAAGTAAGTAAATAGTGGTGATTGGGGTTAAAAAAATATAAGGATCACCAATTACGATTGCATGAAAATTAAAAATTATAAAAGGCAGCAGCTACAGTACATTACGATCAAACGGAGAACAGAAGCATCTCAAACATCATATTTTTCCACTGTAATCAGGACGGGTAAAGTTCGTATAATTCAGAACACCTTACTATATTTTAATATTCACACCTCTCGCGGTTCTGAATTTTGTTAAAACTAATATTCTATGGTAGCCCGATGCTCTTTTTGATTTCTAATTTGAGTCTAACTTAAACTGATCATCTCCATAACCTCTAACTTTCCTCTTTAACAATTATTCAGAACCCTGCGGAAAACATGGTTTATACCTCCAAAAGACCATATTTGCGACTAGGAATTAGTTCCATGGAAATATGGTGTATCAGAAATAAGTTCTGTATGTTATCTCTAAACTTAATTAACCTATAGCATTCCATACTGATTAAACAGATTCATTGATTCTTTTCAATACATCACATGGCAAAAATAATTTGCAGTACCATTAACTATTTACCACTAACGATCACTTCTTAGCTCCTAGTGATATTGAAGTAAATACAAACGAACTCATACTAATAACTGATAAGAGTTATAATGCACAAGTGAGGTGAAAATTAGCATAAATTGGTTTGGGTCGAATCAAGAGGCACTACCAATGTGGTAATACTGGGTCGGAGATTAGAGGGAAAACACCCCTTTATCCATCTTACTTCCTACCAAATAGGCTTAATAAACTTTGCACAAAATACCTTAGTAGCGCGAAAATTCAAAGCTCATTCTTGTAGCTGCTATACACCACATCGATGCTACTAAACAACATCATTCAGTATCATTTTAACACATGAAGTAAGACTCAAGCTCACAATTTTTCATATACAGATCATACGCCTTGTTTCTTTTTATGGTCGTATTCTTTGAATTGTTGCAACAGTCATAAGGACTTTCCTATGTTCAGTTCCGGAAGTTACCTTGTGAGGCGTACTCGCCTTCAGTTCTAGCAACCTGTTTCACTGCTGTTCTGTTCACCTCCACAGGTTTTTGGCGCCCTACCTCATGAGGTAGGAAATGTTGTGGTGAATATTTATAAATGAGATTCGATCTGGGTTATAAAGACCATGAACCAAAGTAGGGTCGTAGCGGGCATTCCACATTGGAATTCGGACTTCAAACCTAGTGTTGTAGAGGCAAAAGGCAGTAGTCTACTAGGTTCATTTTTTTCTCGGTAGAACACATTCCTTGTTTGAAGTAGTCCCAGCTCCTTTCACTATTCCAAAAAACCTGAAACGACAGAGATGATCAAACACTAACTATTCAGCTCCTTATTAGTAATGCTGCTCCCCGGGTCTGTATGACGAAGGGAAGCCCCCTGAGTACGGCTAATCTGTACAACAGGACTGCAGATGTACATCTAACCCCTTCTTGGAAGTATGGAGTGGAGCTGTAATAACGTCTGAGGTAAGGGAGTTCTGCAGGTCATATACAAAAACTACTAGGGAGTTAGTACAGATTTAAGTTTGCAATCTACTTAACACTGTCTTGTGATATGATACTTGGTTGCTTGTTCTGATGTAAAACAATCCTGTTCCCTTCCTGCTGGCTTCCTATCTGTTCTACTGTCGATGCAATATCTCATTTTTGTGCCTCGCGTCATCTTTTGTTTCAACACCACCTGATGCAAATGGATCAGGAGCGTTGGCGATGGTAAGAAAAGCGACGGAAATCCAGGAACTTCGTATGAAAACTGAAGCCATATAAGGACCCAACAAAGTGGTGAAATAAACCTTGGGAAGTTTCATTGGTGCCTTACTTGTGGATATTGCCATTACTCACATTTTCATAAGCATACTTCAGCTAACCATTATCCGATTCATATTTATACTGAGAAAATTTGCAGAAAGTGACACTTTGGTATGCTGTAATTTCGGTTTATACCATTCGTTTCATGCTCTTATTTAGTTCTTGTCATTTCTGGCCCCCTTGTAACCAGGAGATTTTAAATATATGACCCATGTTTGCCATTAGTCCTCATGTGGCTTCTTCACAGACTGGTGACTCCTACTTGTGGTCTGCCTGCCCGCAACCCGGCTAATCATGGCTAATCATAACATCTCCCTCCCCGAAACACACTTTGGAAACACAAGCATTATTTCGCCAGAAGTTGAGGAATAAATAAGTGAGACTCTCTTTAGACCTCGTTCGGACAGACCTGGCTTGGTTTTGTGGCAGGATATCGTAGAGGCCACCTCTCTCCCTGGAAAAGAAACTGTCGTTCGAACGGGAGGGAGATGGGGACGTAGGTAACTGTCTGTTTTATCAGATTTGGATGCGCGCACTTCCTCCAAGTGCTCAATAGGTGTAAATGCATCCATATGCTGACACTGACACTGCCTACTCTATGCATAAAAAGAAGTCTAAACAGATGGAAGGTAGTGATGAGGTAATATGGAACGGTCCAGTAGCAGCTTTTCTGAGGAAAACCGACAGGGTCAGAACACAAGTGACAGCTTTACAGTTTCACTGATGATCGTCAAAGTTCTCCAGAAGTACATGCTGTAGTTGTGGCAACTATGCGAGAGGAAAACACCAGAAAGTATGAAATACTGGCAACTCCAGAAGTCTGTCGATAAAGCATAGCGTTTTCCGTTACCACCCAGAGAAGCGAAAGCAAAGGGCAGGAAAATAAATAACAAGAAAATCCCTTTCATATGTGCGTGTACATATATATATACCAATGCCCTTGGAATTTCATGCCCAGTTTTACATGTGCACCCCTAACTTTCACGTTCATACTCCTAAATATGTAGTTTTTATTGCACTTTTGATGTGTTTATGAGGTCCATCTAGCACTGATAATATAAGATAGAGGGCTAAGTCGCGGTAATTAGTCATCAAAGCAGTCCTAATTACCATATCCCCAATTTACGGGATGCACTAGGGACAGTGCATTGATTTGACGGACAAGGTATAAAATGTCATAAGTAAGGAGGAGCTATGGTGCTGAGAGTCGCGAGACATAGTCGTGGCCAGCCTAGTACGCCCCAGCGTTTGCCAGAGGATAGGAATCTTCCAAGTGAGTGACCGAACCGTACATCTGAGCTGGAGGATCTGATGTCTGTGGACACATGGTTCCATATTCTCGAGTATTTAGTGGAGGGATGATTATCGTGGAGGGGCATTCTAAAAGCCGTCTTTTCAACACTGTAAGCTTGCTGGTGCAGACTGTAGAAACCCTCTGGTGTAAAGATATTTTCCTACTAGCTGAAAAAATATTACATGTAAAATCTTGAGGAAGAGTATAAGGTTCATCCTAAGGTGTTTCATCCCAAGTGTTTGTGGATAGAGGAGCATACACCTAGATATACAATCCCGGCCATATTTTTATCCAAGTAGCCTAGATGCAGATGCCCCGAGTAACCTGGACCTTAAGTATGTAGAATATGCGAATGCCATCTAGAATAAACTAACGCGATTATAACAACGGCCGAAAGCAAGTCTTGCTTGGCAATGGTCTAGTTCTATGTAAGTAGAAGCTGTGTCATACAAATCGGTAGGATCCCGGACTTACCAGTTTGCAACCCAACACGTTCAGAGAATGGAAGGCAGCTGAGTCCCAAGCTAAGGAGGCTACCAAGGCTGGGCGGCGTCACAATTTGCAGAGATAACTGCAAACAAGTGGAAGGTGCTCCAGGGCACATTCAACCACACTTATCCAAACCGAAGCGAAGCTTTCGTGAGATGGGCCGGGTGGCTGCCAGGTCGAGTTAGACCTGGAATATCCTTCAGAAGTAGTGCAGGTCATCACACGAGAATGTGTTTACAGCTTTTGAACCGTCAGAAAACAGAACGGTTTGTCAACTGAAAGGCACCTGCAAATGTCTTTGAGGTGAAGGGTGGAAATAAGCGGGCCGAGTACGCTATGTCGGCCTGAACCACTAACTCACCTTCCAGCGAAATTTCATTTACAGCAAATATTCAAGACCTAACTGCACGTTATGAACGGTAAATTCTGCTGGGATCATAAACCAGTATATAATGCTATAATGCCGTGTGTTATACCAAACAGGCTAGTCTAAAATGGAGCTACTTTCTGCTACAGCCTCCACATTCCATACTTATGTTTTGGCTCTATTTTATTGCAGGAAAAAGAACACTGTTGTTGCCAATCGGCGTACCTGAAAATAAGCACAATAGTAGACAAGATAACTGGGATCTTTGGTATGATGAAGTCCCTCACTGAAAATCAATATTTGTTCTTCAACATACGGGCAAACATCATTTTTAACGGGTATGAATAAATTGCTACATAAAGAAAATGTTTCTTGATAGTTGTTAATCTCAATCCCCACCAAATCAGTCACTAGAGGACGTAAGTGATGGATATTTGTAAAATGAAACCATCCAGCAGAATAAGTGGGCACAAACTGGCAAAACGGACAAGTGGAGGCATTTTCTTAGCTTCAGCAAAAATATTGGGGTTTTTACTTAAGCATTAAATGTATTGCTCGGAGAAGGCCAAAGCCTGAAGCTGATGTTTCCATCGTTACACCTCCTATGTTTTGCTTGGGGATAAGGCTGAAAAGTTCATGAAGGAACATATACAAGGTGCTTATTCATTGTGCTTTATTGATTCACGGGCCATGGACTTCATTTATGCCCAAACCAGTCCACATCAAAGGCTCATGATCTTGCCAAGTATTATGACTGTCAATGGAGCTGTGGTTGTTGACCGTGGATATGACTGTCATGGAACCCAGAACACGATTAACGAACAACGAATTCCAGAAGAATACGGGACAACAGCTCCCGTATCTGGAGCCAACTTTTGTTTGTACAACTGATCACAACACCGCAACATAACCGATCAACGTTCACTTAGACCGTCCACAAATTAATGCCCTTGCAGAAATGCAAAATGCATCTGATTTTATTGCTCCAGGGTCAAGAGCGAGTAAACGGCCAAGACACAGTGGCGGAACTATGATGGACCAACAAAGGAAAACTGCTGAAACCAAACAACTTTGAATGTTTTAATGTCTGAACACCACTATCAAGGATTGAGAACTCAATATCTGCATTCCTCGACTCCAGTATTGGGATGTAATAGTTTTGTCCGAACACATCTAGTAGACTTCTGGAACTCATCACCCGCTATTTTCATGGGTCGTGACCACCTTGAGATAGGTGAGCTTTGGACTTAGCTGGTCACTTTCACAACCAATAGATGCCAGGTTTTGACAAGTATGAAGCTGCAGATCTGTGAACATTCTTTGTTTCCGCCTGTCCCAGTCGTCTGTTGCGGATGCAGTGGCACTTCGACCAACAGCGGAAAGTTCTGTATATCACTTGTTCCTTTTAAAATGTATTTGCAGTTACAAGCACATAGATTAGTGCACAGATGTATCGTTTGGTTGACTTGGGAATTTTTATCGCTGCCGGATGCATCTCCTCATCTTGAGATAAAACGTGAATACAAATCACCGAAAACAGAATTCCCTGGAAGTTCTCATACGCTGCACATGTGCTGCGGAAAACAACCATTTATAGGGGATGCTTCAGAGTTGTAACGAAAGTAGAAGTTAGCAATCATAGGGGATGAAAGTTGCCTATTTAGTTCAAGAAAATTAGTGATTATGGGTTGCAAATTAAGGAACGTTCCCGCAGCATACGGAGCTCTCAAGTGGCATCCACCAGAAAGAAAAGTGCTACAGATTGTGATTAATGAATGAAGCGAAGCAGTTGCGCGTAACGAAAAACGTGGGAGGCATAAAGAGCGATCGCTGAGAAAAGTATGAATGTGTTTATGAAAATTATTCGTTGCCATAGATACCCACCACACAGTGCAATACACCAGTTCATCCCAGACAAGTGAAATGGGATTCAAACAACTATGAACACTTTTCTTCAGCAGTTCATGTTGTGATGTCGCAGTTTTTTATAAAACATTGTTATCGATCTGAACATTTTTAATGTGTCATTCCCACACCACCTTTACAGTATGAATAGTAGCCTACTTTCTGCCCCCATTGTAATGTATATTGCCAACTGGTTGATCTTTACTCTTACTATGCCTGTGCCTCAAATTGAGGACAAGGTCTTTTTTCATGTGTGTACTTATTCACGTGTTTTCGGATCGACTTTATAATTATATCCTCGGAGTAATAAACTCTCCCATCTGCCAGCTTCGGTCTTCTCTCTATTCTTCCCGAGGTCGCAGTCAGCGGCTCCTGCATACTAAGTTAGCTGTCAGCTAGGCGTGAGCATTATATTCGTTTCAGAATATATATAACTGTTCATTTCTGATTCAACTCATCATTGGAAAATAATTCAGCGCTTCAATATCCGATTTCACTTCATTCTGTGCTTTATGTTCAACGTTTCTTTTGATTGTTGTCCATATCAGGTTTTGTTTCCTACACAATTCGTTGGATTATGTTTTCCCAGATGCCATATAGAAAATCGCTAGCAGATTCTTGCGCAGTTCTAATTATCATAAGGTAAACTGTTATACTTTCCGGTGGCACTTGATTCCGACTTCATACGCGATAGTTCTCGGCGTGCAACAAAAAGCCAACCGATCTGAAGTGTTCTTTCCGGCGGAATCCAGGACGCACGTCTCTCTCCATTCGGGATTCGTCAGCTGAGTATCTCTACCAGTGCTGGTGGTCGACAAACTCGATACACCCACAGGCGGGAAATCACAACCAGCCACACAGGAAATGATCATTGTTTTCAACCTTTTATCTCTCGCAACTTGAGGCGGGTCTGTGCGTTTCATAACTGACCTTGGTCATTTGCCCATCTACTGGCAGTCGAGGAAGAAGTATGTTATTACATATACCGTCAAAAGTAACCAGAGGTTTATCTTCAGCTATACATGCCTTTGCTTCTCTGACGAAATTATTGATATAATGAATCTAGGCGTCATCTCGGCCAAAAGAATACGTACAGCTATATCCACATAATGAACCACTATTTGGGGGTTCGTACATTTCCTCATCGATTTTTTGCCGGTGACCTTTAAGAAGTTCCCTACTGTTAAGATCAGAAGCCTTTTATTAAGAACCGGTGGAGACTTAAGATCTCGTGACCACAGCCCCCTCACATTACTTGACCGCCGGAATTTCTCTACCCACTGACTCTTCGAGATATTTCGGACTGATGGGGCTATTAATTGAGGCTGGCTGCTAAGCTCTGGTCATTGTGTTGCGCATACGCATTGCACATAACACTGCAAGTTGAGCACATGAGGTCCCAAATATCTTTCCCACTTGAACCCTTACGTTTACTATTAAGTGCGCCGAAATCTGGAGGTTTGTCACAAGACAGAGGCGTGACATTATTTGCTAGGTAAGCGTAAAACAATTCTATCAATTCGAATGCCCACTGCCCTTGATTTGCGCTAGATCGAGGTACCCTCCACAGGTTGTGACTGAGTTCATCCTCAGCCTGAGAGGGCCAGAAACAGAGAAATAAGAAATGCATAGAGAAAATGGTGACCTTGGTGCTAAGAGAATAGTTCTCCTGATATACTGTAAGGTAAAACATCCACCATTCGATCTAGTCGAACTTTATCGCAAGTGAGAACCTCTTGTCGTATGAGCGCGCGACAGTATTAACTCCTTATGCTTCCCAGCGTTGGATCACGCGAGCAGATATCATCTCTGTTTAACCAAAGTGTTAAATAAATAAATAAATAAATAAATGTTTTATTCCCATGTTAAAAAAGTTTGACATGAGAGAAGCCAGTTTACAGGCTCCATCACGTTGATACATCCCAAAATATCTACAAGACTGAGCCCTGATTGGTACTGACGGAATGTCATTAAACTCAATTAAAAACTGCCGAAGGTCCTGCTAGTTGTGAAACAAACAAGGATTTGAAGGGATTTAACTGAGTTGTTTGCTGTCAGATTCATATAAATAATATCAGTGATGCTGGTACATATGGTTATTGTCAAAGAAGTTGAATAGTTACGCGGTGTACATGATTCCACCACTAGGACACCGGAATACGAAAAGATATTTAAATGTCCGTAAAGAATAAAAAATAGGTGCTCGTGATCGAAACAACGATAGTTTCGCGGTTATTAATAATACCCTGGATTTCGGTAGCCAACAACTGTTAAATTTGATCCTTGAGTTATAGTTGGGAATCATGAAAACGAATGAAAGAATGTGAAAAAGTGAGAACCAACCTGGGATCCCCAAGCCTTTGATGAAAACAATATGTGAAGGGTTGTAAATGAATAAATACGAGTGTGTATGAACGGTGTGTATCTGTGTAAAGTGGACTTGTCATCAATTCAATACAGAAAGTATAGCCTGAATGGGAGAATAATCAAATCATGATTACACGCACGTAATATTCTGGCCATTAAACTCTCCCACCCTATCTAGTAACTTTTTCAGGCCTCTCTGTAGAAGTCTAGCTTGTTGCAGTTTACGTGGATGTGATATCGTTGCTAGTTATTTCTGACGGATCATCAATGAAGACAGGCTTTACTCAGTCAGTGCTGACAGAATCTGCTTGCTGAACCTTTCGATTGTGTTGGCTTTATCCCTTCTACTCAAGACTTTGTACGGACCACCTTCAGCTGATTGAGGTGGTCGCTGGACTCCATCTTTTCCGACAGAAAGCTGGGGACGGTCGTTTTTTGGGATGGCACAAGCGATGATCGCTGTTATGATAGTGTAGGCGACATTTTCAACTTATTCATATGCATTTTCCGCAGTTGAACGTCAACCGCATCGGGTGAAACTTGTTTGTCTGCCGGGGAAAATTCTCCTGGTAATCGGGATGTTGTCTCATGGGCCAACTCTCAGGGACAACAACCGACATCTGTCATTAACGTGGGCCTGATTCCAAGTGGCGCGATGGGGATTTCAGTAGACCAGTTAATAACATAATAAAAATAATAATAATAATCACTTTATTCCAAACAATGTGTATGGTACAGCATGGAGTTTTCAGCACCGAACATCCCAACAAACCCGCTTTCCCTACAACGTTTTCATAAGAAATAGTTATTACGTCTGCCTAGTGTTAATAATAACAGCATTGAAGGCATAGGTTTGAAACGGGCGGCCGGTTTTACACTAGCATCTGTTCTTAATTCAGAAATTAACACAAAGTTTATTGTAATTTTGATGGTGGCAGCCAGCATAGAAGTCCAAAATCCCACAAACTTATCCTAGCAATAGTGATGCGGCGTATTTCGGAGTATTCATAAATCCATTTACAACCGGTGGAACGTTTTCCCTTGGTTTTGTTCTTAACTTGAAAAACGAAAGTCTGCAGACAGTTTGGAAGCATGAGAGAGTACATGATACGTTCAGCGGACATTTGAAGGATTAAAACGAAATGAAAGTGAAGCGGCGGAATAAAACCAGTGGAAGTTTTTGGCAGCCCAATATTTAGGCAGGCCACCCTTGTCAGTTGCAGCAGCAGTAAGTGCCACTCTAGGTTGTCTGCGTAGGCGTCCCAACACACCATGACAAATGGGACAGTACGCTGTCGTGCGCATGCGTTTGACACCAAACAGGCCAGTGGGTTGTTGGGATAAGCAACCTTCAAATTGTACACCTCAATCAGTAACCATGAATAAGGGGACACCAAAGTTGGCTATCCAGTGAGTTACCAGGACTTTAGCAACTGTCTGGGCTAAAATGTCTAGTAGTGGAACAGCGAAAGACCAGAGGGTAAATTTATCTATGCACGTAAGGAGATAGTCGAGACGTTGGAGGGAGACAGCGGTTCAGCTACATCCACGTGGATATACTCACATCTACCAGCTGAAGTAGGAAAGCGACTAAATGGAGCCTTACTGTGACGATGGACTTTTGCTCATCGATGTGCAAAACATGGTCACGTCCGATGTTTTGCCCCGCGATTTACATTTCTTATTAGGCTTCATCATGACACCAATTTCAGGGTGCGATAGGTAGTGCACTTTACCAAACACGGTGTGTCTCATTACTGTAGGAACAAATGGTCGAAATCTTCCGGCGGATCTGCCACACATAACTCTGACGGTATTGTGCCGCGCTTAGAAGGAAAGTAGGGAATTCGTTGTCGGAGACGTTTCCAAGTCATCCTTTCATGGCTTAGGCGGGCATCAGTAATCAATGTCCGGTCGTAGCGTGCTACTGACGTGTGCTCATGACAATGCATCTGCACCTTCACTGTACTGAATATCAGAAGCTAACAGCAATACCAGCTCTGGTTTCATATTTTACGCTGGAGAATAGCTGTCTCGTTTCCCTAATATGACCCTGCCCAACAACTTGTGGTCTGTGAAAACTGCAGAAATGGTACCCTGCAGCATATACCTGAAGTGTTTAATAGCTAGGTACACGGCCAGAAACCCCCTACCGAATATGCCGCAATGGAAATGAGTTTGGCTCAGACACTGGAAGGAATGCTGCTGGTTGCCATCCTCAACCTACCTTCTGCTGTAAAGCTGCTCCAATATTATACTAGAGGGATCTGTCATTAGTGATAATGGAGTCTTTGCGTCTCTCCTGAGGAGAGTGGTCGTTTCATTTAGCAGTTGCTTAGCTTCTCTCAGCTGCTGAACGGCTTCCGTAGACAGATGGAGGGGGCAGGAACGTCGACGTAAGCAATCGGTTAGTTGCTGTAAAACAGCGGAGCAGCTCATGATGAAACGACGGTACAAGCTGACCGGTCCCAGGAAACAGAGTAGTTTCTCAAACGGCTTTAGTAGTGGGTGGCCTTTTACAACTTTTACTGCATCTGGAGCTGACTTAATACCTTGCTTGTCGAGTAGGTGTTCTAGGGATTTGAATGAGCCTTTTCCAAGTTCTCATTTATCAGGACTAACTACTTCCACGAACTTTTCGAGCCATTCAAAGACGATACTCAGATGGTTCAGGTGTTCCGTCTCACCTCAACTGGCGAAGAGCAAGACATCCATGTAAGTACATATGAGTCCATGGAGAACCTGATCTGTGAACCACTGAAATAACTGTGCAGCGTTAGCATCCGAATAAATTCGTACGTCTCGAAGGGGTGGTAATGGCTGTCTTTTGGATACCCTCGAGATTAATAGGGCTAGAGTGGCAGGATCTAAAGAGATCTGTCTTTGAAAATACACCAAAGTTGGACAGATTATTGTGGAACTCATGTGCGCGGTGTAGTAAACATCGATAAAAGGTCGTTTGTTTGTTGAGAGCTCGGTAGTCACCACATGGGTTGGCGTCAGAAGAAAGCTCCTCCAGTACCATTTGGGGCGATAAAGACCATGCGATAATGAAAGGTAGGATGATACCAAGCTCAAGCACTCTGTCAATACCTGCATTGGAATTCTCAAGCCTTTAAGAATCGAGGTGTGTGGGACGTGCAAACTCTGGTGGTGCGTTTGTTCGGATATGATATACGACGTCTTGTCTTGGACCTGTTTAAAAAACATTCGTGTTGCAGTCGATCAAAAATGAGATAAGCAGCTTGGTGTATAGCGGGTTGGCCACATAAACAACCGATGACTTTATAGATGTTGGGTCAGTTACCGTGCAAATGACATGGTCTATACAATTTGATCAGTCCGAGGATCTTTAGATAGAAAAAACAAGCCATGAGGGCATAGAAAAACAGTTCCAACAAGTTGTTAGGCATATCTACCAGAATCGATGACCAACAGCAGATAAGAGGAACGAAATCCAATTTCACGGCTTTTAACTATCAGCAACTGTATTCAAAAGCCAGCGAGAAAAAGCCAGAGAAGCGCAAAGATGTTAAAGCCAGCAGACGGAACGATGGTAAATTTCGAAATGCCAGGGTCTTTTCTGGCACAAAAACAAAAAGAGCGCAGAAGACATCAGTCCACACGAAAAAAAGGACTGTTGAATGAAATTCAATCGAAATAAGAAAGGAGAATTCAAAGAGAAAAATAAACTGTGAGTAAAAAACTTCGAATTCACAGAAAACGATTCAAAATATGAAACAAAAAACGGCGTAAAAAGTGAATTAGTAAACAGCGATAAAAATTAAACGGACAAAAAGAAACAAACAAAGTAAACAAACGAAGTAAATTTTAACCTAAGGAAGAAAGAGATAAACAGAAGGCCGATGAAAAAGTAAGTCGGTAAACACCTGACGACATATTCTTTTAGGATGCCAATGTTGAGGATGGAGAGAAATCTGAGGAGAAAGAGTGGGAAGTCGTTGATGCTGTTTAATTCGGGATATTGCATTTACTGTGAAGCATTCGGTTACTAACCCTCTTACGGATCTACATCATTTTATCGAAACAACTTTGCCATGCACTTCAAATATACTGCATAAGTTTTTCAAATTCAGGCTTCTGAGAGTATTCGTTCCGTGGTGTCTGTGCGTGTCGTATGTCACGCACGTGAAAAACGTTCCCAGTTGTCTAGTCACATATCTGCCTGTCTCCGATTTTAGGGGGAACACTAGTGGTCGGTGTTAACCCGCATCAATGAATCCACTAAATCGTGTTAGCACTTCTGGTACACACGTGCTTGTAGTGATTCAACTTGTAAGTTTGGAAGGTGTGACTGGTGGGCGAATCGCATAGCTGGCGTACTACCTACAGGACGAGCTTGATTCGCAATTGCAGGGGATGGCTTGTTTAGGGCACTTTCGACACTAGGATAGGAACAGCAAAGTTCTTAAGGTTTCAGGAATGACTAGAAGGTCAGTTTTGAGCAATGATGAGAATAGTAGGCCAATTCGGCCGCAGTTTATCCCATGAGTATTGTTGGTTTGAAGAGGTTCAGTGATGTGACGCTGCGATGAGCAGACAGCTGGGTGGTCGCATTCTATCGCAGGTTTAACCCGCACCTTGCAAGTACGCGTCTTGCGTGCAAGAGTAAGTTTGTCGCTACGCGTGACCACTCGATTGGTTTTATATTCAGTTTGGGAAAAATGTCGCACTGCATAGGATAGATATTATAATGTGTCTCGGAGAATCGCATAGGATTCAACGTAGACGTTGGCGTACAAGATTGTCCGGGGAATGCCTTCACGATAAGGGTAATATAGTCCGAGTAAGATGGAATGTGATCTGCTTTGATACTGATGACTAGTGGGACTTCTCAAGGCGTGGTGCTGGGGTCTGCTTTGTTCCTGCTCTATATTTATGAATCTCCAGGATTGCCTGAGTCGTTGTCCCAACTATTTGCGGGAGACGTTCAGTTTTGGAGGACTTCGTGATAATGATGATAAGTCAGCACTCCAAACTAGCTTCGATTAAATGACGGATAATTTAGACGTTGTAGCCTGCAAATCAACTCCGACGAAAGCAAAGTGGAGCACCTTGGTCCAGAGTCATATCACTCTTATTCACAAGGTCGGGGACACTGCCCTTCAATGGGGAACAAAAAGAATCAAGGGGTTACGGTTGGCCACAAGTTGGAAGTGTCGGCACGCTGTAATGTCGACTCGGTCAATGCATTCTGTGTGCTACGGTATCTTGGTAGGGCGTTTAGGTGCTTGACGAAGAAATATTTAGGATAATAGCCTGGATACATAGGGCCTAGCCAGAAGTGGCACGCAAGTAAACAGCCTTTGCCCAGAGTAGCAGGCAGACACCGTGAAACGTGTGAAACGAGTGGGTGCCAAGCTAGAGACGGGGCCTTGGCGCACCTCCCCTGTTTAAGGTGATCGGAATGTTTGAATCTTCCATTTTCATATCACAGGAAAGGGGGAAGATCTCATATTGGTGCATCGTATCCGGAATGACGGTTCGGGCGTCAATTTCTGAAGTTTTTTCTGCTCTGCAATTGATTATTCAGGATGTCATGACAAAAGGTTCAAAATCCACTGCCGAACAAACTATGAGTTGAGGCCAGATTCTCTCACAGGGTAGTCAGCGATTGGAACCTATTACCAAAATTTGTGATAGATGCTCGGTGAATACTTTAAAGAGAAAACTGGATCTCCAAAATGTCAAGATGGATACAGGCTACTGAGCCTATTATCCATAAAAGTGAAAAATTGAAAACTGGCTTATTTGCTCCAGATATTCTTTCTCACGATGGGGTTTCTTCAGTCAAAGAAGAAGATTATTAGACCTGGTTTCAAGCACAAAATAAACCCAGGTGGTTATTTTCACAGGTCGACTCGTTGTCCAGGCATCGAACATTGGATGTTGAAACTTCTTACACTCTGTGGCCTGTGTTTTAACCTTCTCACTTCAGTCACATCATTTCCGCTGGTACTAAAATGGCGAGTCGATGGAGTCGTAATGGTAAAGATAGTTTCATTCTTCCATCTTACTTTTCCATTATTATTTGCTTGTACTAATTTCGAAAAATGTTTTTAGCACCTTATGGTGGTGGTGCAGGTGGCGGCGGTAGTGGTGGCTATATGGGCTCTGGGGTTGGAGGTGTAGGATTCTATATGGGTGGACCTTCACCGATTGACCGTAGACCTTATAATGCTGCCTCCATTCCTAAGCCTTTCTATGGTGGATATCGGGATGATAACTACAATAGACGATCGGACCGACGTGACGATTTTCGTGGCGGTAAGCGTGGTCAGCCGAAAGGTCGTAGTCCGGAGAAACGTTACCATGACAGTCCGTCAGCCCAGCGTAAAGACCTCAGACCTTATGGGAAACGTCAGTCATCCTTTGCACGCTATGAAGTGAAGATTCCGAAAAGTCTGTTCAATGTATCATCGTCATCACTACCTGATCTTCGACATCGCTACCCTCGTCTCAATATATCTGCAGACTTCTACGAATGCACATCCTCATGGGTGGATTCATTCCCCATGCACAAGCCGTTTGAACTAGGAAGTGGGACTGATTACCATGTAAGTCTCATCCATATGTTGTGACGTCTCCACCAGGTTTTCCATCGGGACGTTGATCCTCCCACTCAGCCCGACTCCGCTCTCCTGGTTCCTCCTGACGCCGACTATTCCTACTCAGCTAGGGTTATGCTAATGGCATGCCCACAACTCGGTGAGTTATATAAGAATACTTGTCGTATGGCCGACGATGCTAGTGGAGCTGACAAGGTTCTTCCCGACAAGAGTATACACTTCTTGGTCGGTGGTCGTGCGAAAAGTGAGACTATGGCCCTTGGTGGACCCTGGTCACCAAGCCTAGACGGACCCGATCCGCTGGGAGATCCAAGGACACTTATCAACACAGCTATCCGGACGTTCAAAGGCTTGACTGGATTAGACTTGTCCTCTTGCACCGAATGGTTATTCCAATTAAATTACCTATTTACACTTACTTTGCAGGGTCAGGTTCATGGAGCTCAAGTATTATCGTATGCCTGACACCAAAGCCCCAGCTTTCACAGAAGCTGAGGAAGAAAGAGATATCACGTCAGAGCGTCCCGAGGTTGTGGTGTTCTTCATACCTAACGCAGCTCATCTACTTCCATCAGAAGAACAGTGGGCTAAAACCAAGGAATACTACAACTCTATACTACAGAAACTGTTGACCGATGAAAAGGCTGAGCAGGATGGAGTGCCTGAGCAGGCAGATGGAGAGGCAAGCGTTGCAGATGCGAGTATGGATGAACCTGAAGAGTCGGGCACACGCTCAGATATGGAGCCAACCCACTATTCGAAACTCGATGTAAATACCTTGAAGGTAAGTTATTGCTCACCGCCTGACGTTCTTTTCAGGTTAATGACTTGCGTAACGAACTGGCGGCTAGGAAGTTGGATACTAAGGGCCTTAAAGTTAATCTAGTGGCCCGCTTACAGAGTGCTCTGGATGAGGAGAAGAAAGCAGATGCCCCGGAAGATTTACAGGTTGATGAGGAGTCCAAAGGTAAATGATGGCAGCTTTTGCGCGCTCTTTTGCAGTAATTAAGAGTTAATAGGACCACAAGAACGGCTGTGGATGTTTTTATTGTGATAATTAACCAAACAAATGGTTATGAAACTCATATCGCCCTTCTTTCTGCTTGTATTCAGCCGAACAGACTCCGAATAAGACCGCTTCGCCGTCTGCGACGCAATCAAAGGATGATTCAAAGGATCTCTCTGAAAAAGAACGCCGGCGTCTGGAACGCCTCTACCGTCTTGGTGATAAGCCAGCCATCGTAATCCATCCAAACAAGTCCGCTAAGGGAGGTCGTTTCGACTGCCATCGTGTTTCTTTGTTCTCTCTCCTCGACTATCGTACCGAAGACCAAAAAGAGCACAACTTTGAAGTGTCCCTGTTCGCTGAACAGTTCCATGAAATGCTCCAGCGAGATGCAGCCTTCACAATATTCAAGGCGATTCACGATGCGCCTGAGAAGGAAATTAAACCTGAACAAGATGGAAAGTACGACGATATTCTGCGTAACGTAGATGTATTTAGGTCACAATTATTAATTAGTTGATCTGCCCTTCCAGATTGTCGTTGTCCAATAGCTGGCGCGTCATGATTGGATAGGCATTATGTACTATGCATTTTTCATGTTCCTCCTGTCTCTTTTCCAGACATAATGCAGATTTCTATTTTACAGACTGGAGAATGGCATCGATTCTGACGACAAAGAACCTGATGCCAAGAGGCGCAGAAATGACAGTCAGAATGGTCACGATGACGACGAGGATGCCAAAGTGCGTCGTCTCAGGCGTACTGTCAACCCAGCCCTCCTATTCGCGTTCACTTACTTCGATATGGGCCGTGCTGGGTATATTCGAGAACATGATTTGTGCGAAATTCTCCATCTCTTGGGTCTGAGGTATTCTCGCGCTCAGGTGAGTTGACTTTTTATGATAAGCTAGCGGCCTGACACAAGGTGCCCCTTGAATGTTAGCAGTAACTATGTCTAGTCTTGGTTGTCAGAACCTCCCAAGCTAGTAGTTGTTTGTATCCGAGATTCTAGGTCGAAGTGTCGTTCCCGTGGTCGACTGGTTTCGTGTCCGATGTACTGGGAGCTGTATGGTATGGGAGTTTGTGATGTTTCCGAGGTGGTAGACTGAGCAATTTTAGGATAGAGGACTTACGTACTCATTGAGTCACGGAGCAATTGAGTAAGATTTGCTGGTAGTGTTGCATCTTTGCATTGTAATTGTTTAGTTATACAAAGTTCACGCTAAATTTACTTAAAATCCTTGTGCTTGCACCAAACTCACCGGCTCGTCCATTCTCAACATTCGCAGATGCGCAAACTTGTGGCAAGAGTCGCTACACGTCGAGACCATGTATCGTACCACAACTTGACGGACAGTGACATTGTCGAAGGAGATGACAAGGATGTCGTGAGCATGAATCTGGCCGAAAATGAGGATGTTGAAGTGACGAAAATGCTTGCACTTGGCAACCGAGCTCTTTTCGACATGACAGTTCCAGAGACACCAGCAAGGTAAGTCAGACTTCCCCTTATACAGTGTTGAAGGATTGTTCTTGGTGGTGGGAATACGGACCAAATGCTTAGACGCATGGAGCAGGCTGAGGCTGTTAAACAAAAACTGGAATTCCAGTTCTTCCAGATAAAGGATGAGCTAGGTATGCATATCTTTTTATCATATTCCCTCCCCCCTAGAGAAGACACGGGTCAAGGTGAACTCCTTCAAGGATACAGAAGATGAGTTGAGAGCAGAGAATCGTGACTTGTCCTCTCGTCTGAAGTCCGAGCAAAAATTAATGCACGAATACAAGATTCAAGCGAACATTTACAATCACTTGTTGCGTTCGGCTAGAGATCAAATGGATCGTGTCCTGTTCGACATCAACAAGCAGTTTGATAAGGAGATGGCAAAGCGCGAGAGCGAGAAGGCTGCAGCTGATGCCGAGAAAGTTAAGACTGAGGAGGAAGGAGATAAACAGAAGGCCGATGAAAAAGTAAGTCGGTAAACACCTGACGACATATTCTTTTAGGATGCCAAGGTTGAGGATGGAGAGAAATCTGAGGAGAAAGAGTGGGAAGTCGTTGATGCTGTTTAATTCGGGATATTGCATTTACTGTGAAGCATTCGGTTACTAACCCTCTTACGGATCTACATCATTTTATCGAAACAACTTTGCCATGCACTTCAAATATACTGCATAAGTTTTTCAAATTCAGGCTTCTGAGAGTATTCGTTCCGTGGTGTCTGTGCGTGTCGTATGTCACGCACGTGAAAAACGTTCCCAGTTGTCTAGTCACATATCTGCCTGTCTCCGATTTTAGGGGGAACACTAGTGGTCGGTGTTAACCCGCATCAATGAATCCACTAAATCGTGTTAGCACTTCTGGTACACACGTGCTTGTAGTGATTCAACTTGTAAGTTTGGAAGGTGTGACTGGTGGGCGAATCGCATAGCTGGCGTACTACCTACAGGACGAGCTTGATTCGCAATTGCAGGGGATGGCTTGTTTAGGGCACTTTCGACACTAGGATAGGAACAGCAAAGTTCTTAAGGTTTCAGGAATGACTAGAAGGTCAGTTTTGAGCAATGATGAGAATAGTAGGCCAATTCGGCCGCAGTTTATCCCATGAGTATTGTTGGTTTGAAGAGGTTCAGTGATGTGACGCTGCGATGAGCAGACAGCTGGGTGGTCGCATTCTATCGCAGGTTTAACCCGCACCTTGCAAGTACGCGTCTTGCGTGCAAGAGTAAGTTTGTCGCTACGCGTGACCACTCGATTGGTTTTATATTCAGTTTGGGAAAAATGTCGCACTGCATAGGATAGATATTATAATGTGTCTCGGAGAATCGCATAGGATTCAACGTAGACGTTGGCGTACAAGATTGTCCGGGGAATGCCTTCACGATAAGGGTAATATAGTCCGAGTAAGATGGAATGTGATCTGCTTTGATACTGATGACTAGTGGGACTTCTCAAGGCGTGGTGCTGGGGTCTGCTTTGTTCCTGCTCTATATTTATGAATCTCCAGGATTGCCTGAGTCGTTGTCCCAACTATTTGCGGGAGACGTTCAGTTTTGGAGGACTTCGTGATAATGATGATAAGTCAGCACTCCAAACTAGCTTCGATTAAATGACGGGATAATTTAGACGTTGTAGCCTGCAAATCAACTCCGACGAAAGCAAAGTGGAGCACCTTGGTCCAGAGTCATATCACTCTTATTCACAAGGTCGGGGACACTGCCCTTCAATGGGGAACAAAAAGAATCAAGGGGTTACGGTTGGCCACAAGTTGGAAGTGTCGGCACGCTGTAATGTCGACTCGGTCAATGCATTCTGTGTGCTACGGTATCTTGGTAGGGCGTTTAGGTGCTTGACGAAGAAATATTTAGGATAATAGCCTGGATACATAGGGCCTAGCCAGAAGTGGCACGCAAGTAAACAGCCTTTGCCCAGAGTAGCAGGCAGACACCGTGAAACGTGTGAAACGAGTGGGTGCCAAGCTAGAGACGGGGCCTTGGCGCACCTCCCCTGTTTAAGGTGATCGGAATGTTTGAATCTTCCATTTTCATATCACAGGAAAGGGGGAAGATCTCATATTGGTGCATCGTATCCGGAATGACGGTTCGGGCGTCAATTTCTGAAGTTTTTTCTGCTCTGCAATTGATTATTCAGGATGTCATGACAAAAGGTTCAAAATCCACTGCCGAACAAACTATGAGTTGAGGCCAGATTCTCTCACAGGGTAGTCAGCGATTGGAACCTATTACCAAAATTTGTGATAGATGCTCGGTGAATACTTTAAAGAGAAAACTGGATCTCCAAAATGTCAAGATGGATACAGGCTACTGAGCCTATTATCCATAAAAGTGAAAAATTGAAAACTGGCTTATTTGCTCCAGATATTCTTTCTCACGATGGGGTTTCTTCAGTCAAAGAAGAAGATTATTAGACCTGGTTTCAAGCACAAAATAAACCCAGGTGGTTATTTTCACAGGTCGACTCGTTGTCCAGGCATCGAACATTGGATGTTGAAACTTCTTACACTCTGTGGCCTGTGTTTTAACCTTCTCACTTCAGTCACATCATTTCCGCTGGTACTAAAATGGCGAGTCGATGGAGTCGTAATGGTAAAGATAGTTTCATTCTTCCATCTTACTTTTCCATTATTATTTGCTTGTACTAATTTCGAAAAATGTTTTTAGCACCTTATGGTGGTGGTGCAGGTGGCGGCGGTAGTGGTGGCTATATGGGCTCTGGGGTTGGAGGTGTAGGATTCTATATGGGTGGACCTTCACCGATTGACCGTAGACCTTATAATGCTGCCTCCATTCCTAAGCCTTTCTATGGTGGATATCGGGATGATAACTACAATAGACGATCGGACCGACGTGACGATTTTCGTGGCGGTAAGCGTGGTCAGCCGAAAGGTCGTAGTCCGGAGAAACGTTACCATGACAGTCCGTCAGCCCAGCGTAAAGACCTCAGACCTTATGGGAAACGTCAGTCATCCTTTGCACGCTATGAAGTGAAGATTCCGAAAAGTCTGTTCAATGTATCATCGTCATCACTACCTGATCTTCGACATCGCTACCCTCGTCTCAATATATCTGCAGACTTCTACGAATGCACATCCTCATGGGTGGATTCATTCCCCATGCACAAGCCGTTTGAACTAGGAAGTGGGACTGATTACCATGTAAGTCTCATCCATATGTTGTGACGTCTCCACCAGGTTTTCCATCGGGACGTTGATCCTCCCACTCAGCCCGACTCCGCTCTCCTGGTTCCTCCTGACGCCGACTATTCCTACTCAGCTAGGGTTATGCTAATGGCATGCCCACAACTCGGTGAGTTATATAAGAATACTTGTCGTATGGCCGACGATGCTAGTGGAGCTGACAAGGTTCTTCCCGACAAGAGTATACACTTCTTGGTCGGTGGTCGTGCGAAAAGTGAGACTATGGCCCTTGGTGGACCCTGGTCACCAAGCCTAGACGGACCCGATCCGCTGGGAGATCCAAGGACACTTATCAACACAGCTATCCGGACGTTCAAAGGCTTGACTGGATTAGACTTGTCCTCTTGCACCGAATGGTTATTCCAATTAAATTACCTATTTACACTTACTTTGCAGGGTCAGGTTCATGGAGCTCAAGTATTATCGTATGCCTGACACCAAAGCCCCAGCTTTCACAGAAGCTGAGGAAGAAAGAGATATCACGTCAGAGCGTCCCGAGGTTGTGGTGTTCTTCATACCTAACGCAGCTCATCTACTTCCATCAGAAGAACAGTGGGCTAAAACCAAGGAATACTACAACTCTATACTACAGAAACTGTTGACCGATGAAAAGGCTGAGCAGGATGGAGTGCCTGAGCAGGCAGATGGAGAGGCAAGCGTTGCAGATGCGAGTATGGATGAACCTGAAGAGTCGGGCACACGCTCAGATATGGAGCCAACCCACTATTCGAAACTCGATGTAAATACCTTGAAGGTAAGTTATTGCTCACCGCCTGACGTTCTTTTCAGGTTAATGACTTGCGTAACGAACTGGCGGCTAGGAAGTTGGATACTAAGGGCCTTAAAGTTAATCTAGTGGCCCGCTTACAGAGTGCTCTGGATGAGGAGAAGAAAGCAGATGCCCCGGAAGATTTACAGGTTGATGAGGAGTCCAAAGGTAAATGATGGCAGCTTTTGCGCGCTCTTTTGCAGTAATTAAGAGTTAATAGGACCACAAGAACGGCTGTGGATGTTTTTATTGTGATAATTAACCAAACAAATGGTTATGAAACTCATATCGCCCTTCTTTCTGCTTGTATTCAGCCGAACAGACTCCGAATAAGACCGCTTCGCCGTCTGCGACGCAATCAAAGGATGATTCAAAGGATCTCTCTGAAAAAGAACGCCGGCGTCTGGAACGCCTCTACCGTCTTGGTGATAAGCCAGCCATCGTAATCCATCCAAACAAGTCCGCTAAGGGAGGTCGTTTCGACTGCCATCGTGTTTCTTTGTTCTCTCTCCTCGACTATCGTACCGAAGACCAAAAAGAGCACAACTTTGAAGTGTCCCTGTTCGCTGAACAGTTCCATGAAATGCTCCAGCGAGATGCAGCCTTCACAATATTCAAGGCGATTCACGATGCGCCTGAGAAGGAAATTAAACCTGAACAAGATGGAAAGTACGACGATATTCTGCGTAACGTAGATGTATTTAGGTCACAATTATTAATTAGTTGATCTGCCCTTCCAGATTGTCGTTGTCCAATAGCTGGCGCGTCATGATTGGATAGGCATTATGTACTATGCATTTTTCATGTTCCTCCTGTCTCTTTTCCAGACATAATGCAGATTTCTATTTTACAGACTGGAGAATGGCATCGATTCTGACGACAAAGAACCTGATGCCAAGAGGCGCAGAAATGACAGTCAGAATGGTCACGATGACGACGAGGATGCCAAAGTGCGTCGTCTCAGGCGTACTGTCAACCCAGCCCTCCTATTCGCGTTCACTTACTTCGATATGGGCCGTGCTGGGTATATTCGAGAACATGATTTGTGCGAAATTCTCCATCTCTTGGGTCTGAGGTATTCTCGCGCTCAGGTGAGTTGACTTTTTATGATAAGCTAGCGGCCTGACACAAGGTGCCCCTTGAATGTTAGCAGTAACTATGTCTAGTCTTGGTTGTCAGAACCTCCCAAGCTAGTAGTTGTTTGTATCCGAGATTCTAGGTCGAAGTGTCGTTCCCGTGGTCGACTGGTTTCGTGTCCGATGTACTGGGAGCTGTATGGTATGGGAGTTTGTGATGTTTCCGAGGTGGTAGACTGAGCAATTTTAGGATAGAGGACTTACGTACTCATTGAGTCACGGAGCAATTGAGTAAGATTTGCTGGTAGTGTTGCATCTTTGCATTGTAATTGTTTAGTTATACAAAGTTCACGCTAAATTTACTTAAAATCCTTGTGCTTGCACCAAACTCACCGGCTCGTCCATTCTCAACATTCGCAGATGCGCAAACTTGTGGCAAGAGTCGCTACACGTCGAGACCATGTATCGTACCACAACTTGACGGACAGTGACATTGTCGAAGGAGATGACAAGGATGTCGTGAGCATGAATCTGGCCGAAAATGAGGATGTTGAAGTGACGAAATGCTTGCACTTGGCAACCGAGCTCTTTTCGACATGACAGTTCCAGAGACACCAGCAAGGTAAGTCAGACTTCCCCTTATACAGTGTTGAAGGATTGTTCTTGGTGGTGGGAATACGGACCAAATGCTTAGACGCATGGAGCAGGCTGAGGCTGTTAAACAAAAACTGGAATTCCAGTTCTTCCAGATAAAGGATGAGCTAGGTATGCATATCTTTTTATCATATTCCCTCCCCCCTAGAGAAGACACGGGTCAAGGTGAACTCCTTCAAGGATACAGAAGATGAGTTGAGAGCAGAGAATCGTGACTTGTCCTCTCGTCTGAAGTCCGAGCAAAAATTAATGCACGAATACAAGATTCAAGCGAACATTTACAATCACTTGTTGCGTTCGGCTAGAGATCAAATGGATCGTGTCCTGTTCGACATCAACAAGCAGTTTGATAAGGAGAAGGCAAAGCGCGAGAGCGAGAAGGCTGCAGCTGATGCCGAGAAAGTTAAGACTGAGGAGGAAGGAGATAAACAGAAGGCCGATGAAAAAGTAAGTCGGTAAACACCTGACGACATATTCTTTTAGGATGCCAAGGTTGAGGATGGAGAGAAATCTGAGGAGAAAGAGTGGGAAGTCGTTGATGCTGTTTAATTCGGGATATTGCATTTACTGTGAAGCATTCGGTTACTAACCCTCTTACGGATCTACATCATTTTATCGAAACAACTTTGCCATGCACTTCAAATATACTGCATAAGTTTTTCAAATTCAGGCTTCTGAGAGTATTCGTTCCGTGGTGTCTGTGCGTGTCGTATGTCACGCACGTGAAAAACGTTCCCAGTTGTCTAGTCACATATCTGCCTGTCTCCGATTTTAGGGGGAACACTAGTGGTCGGTGTTAACCCGCATCAATGAATCCACTAAATCGTGTTAGCACTTCTGGTACACACGTGCTTGTAGTGATTCAACTTGTAAGTTTGGAAGGTGTGACTGGTGGGCGAATCGCATAGCTGGCGTACTACCTACAGGACGAGCTTGATTCGCAATTGCAGGGGATGGCTTGTTTAGGGCACTTTCGACACTAGGATAGGAACAGCAAAGTTCTTAAGGTTTCAGGAATGACTAGAAGGTCAGTTTTGAGCAATGATGAGAATAGTAGGCCAATTCGGCCGCAGTTTATCCCATGAGTATTGTTGGTTTGAAGAGGTTCAGTGATGTGACGCTGCGATGAGCAGACAGCTGGGTGGTCGCATTCTATCGCAGGTTTAACCCGCACCTTGCAAGTACGCGTCTTGCGTGCAAGAGTAAGTTTGTCGCTACGCGTGACCACTCGATTGGTTTTATATTCAGTTTGGGAAAAATGTCGCACTGCATAGGATAGATATTATAATGTGTCTCGGAGAATCGCATAGGATTCAACGTAGACGTTGGCGTACAAGATTGTCCGGGGAATGCCTTCACGATAAGGGTAATATAGTCCGAGTAAGATGGAATGTGATCTGCTTTGATACTGATGACTAGTGGGACTTCTCAAGGCGTGGTGCTGGGGTCTGCTTTGTTCCTGCTCTATATTTATGAATCTCCAGGATTGCCTGAGTCGTTGTCCCAACTATTTGCGGGAGACGTTCAGTTTTGGAGGACTTCGTGATAATGATGATAAGTCAGCACTCCAAACTAGCTTCGATTAAATGACGGGATAATTTAGACGTTGTAGCCTGCAAATCAACTCCGACGAAAGCAAAGTGGAGCACCTTGGTCCAGAGTCATATCACTCTTATTCACAAGGTCGGGGACACTGCCCTTCAATGGGGAACAAAAAGAATCAAGGGGTTACGGTTGGCCACAAGTTGGAAGTGTCGGCACGCTGTAATGTCGACTCGGTCAATGCATTCTGTGTGCTACGGTATCTTGGTAGGGCGTTTAGGTGCTTGACGAAGAAATATTTAGGATAATAGCCTGGATACATAGGGCCTAGCCAGAAGTGGCACGCAAGTAAACAGCCTTTGCCCAGAGTAGCAGGCAGACACCGTGAAACGTGTGAAACGAGTGGGTGCCAAGCTAGAGACGGGGCCTTGGCGCACCTCCCCTGTTTAAGGTGATCGGAATGTTTGAATCTTCCATTTTCATATCACAGGAAAGGGGGAAGATCTCATATTGGTGCATCGTATCCGGAATGACGGTTCGGGCGTCAATTTCTGAAGTTTTTTCTGCTCTGCAATTGATTATTCAGGATGTCATGACAAAAGGTTCAAAATCCACTGCCGAACAAACTATGAGTTGAGGCCAGATTCTCTCACAGGGTAGTCAGCGATTGGAACCTATTACCAAAATTTGTGATAGATGCTCGGTGAATACTTTAAAGAGAAAACTGGATCTCCAAAATGTCAAGATGGATACAGGCTACTGAGCCTATTATCCATAAAAGTGAAAAATTGAAAACTGGCTTATTTGCTCCAGATATTCTTTCTCACGATGGGGTTTCTTCAGTCAAAGAAGAAGATTATTAGACCTGGTTTCAAGCACAAAATAAACCCAGGTGGTTATTTTCACAGGTCGACTCGTTGTCCAGGCATCGAACATTGGATGTTGAAACTTCTTACACTCTGTGGCCTGTGTTTTAACCTTCTCACTTCAGTCACATCATTTCCGCTGGTACTAAAATGGCGAGTCGATGGAGTCGTAATGGTAAAGATAGTTTCATTCTTCCATCTTACTTTTCCATTATTATTTGCTTGTACTAATTTCGAAAAATGTTTTTAGCACCTTATGGTGGTGGTGCAGGTGGCGGCGGTAGTGGTGGCTATATGGGCTCTGGGGTTGGAGGTGTAGGATTCTATATGGGTGGACCTTCACCGATTGACCGTAGACCTTATAATGCTGCCTCCATTCCTAAGCCTTTCTATGGTGGATATCGGGATGATAACTACAATAGACGATCGGACCGACGTGACGATTTTCGTGGCGGTAAGCGTGGTCAGCCGAAAGGTCGTAGTCCGGAGAAACGTTACCATGACAGTCCGTCAGCCCAGCGTAAAGACCTCAGACCTTATGGGAAACGTCAGTCATCCTTTGCACGCTATGAAGTGAAGATTCCGAAAAGTCTGTTCAATGTATCATCGTCATCACTACCTGATCTTCGACATCGCTACCCTCGTCTCAATATATCTGCAGACTTCTACGAATGCACATCCTCATGGGTGGATTCATTCCCCATGCACAAGCCGTTTGAACTAGGAAGTGGGACTGATTACCATGTAAGTCTCATCCATATGTTGTGACGTCTCCACCAGGTTTTCCATCGGGACGTTGATCCTCCCACTCAGCCCGACTCCGCTCTCCTGGTTCCTCCTGACGCCGACTATTCCTACTCAGCTAGGGTTATGCTAATGGCATGCCCACAACTCGGTGAGTTATATAAGAATACTTGTCGTATGGCCGACGATGCTAGTGGAGCTGACAAGGTTCTTCCCGACAAGAGTATACACTTCTTGGTCGGTGGTCGTGCGAAAAGTGAGACTATGGCCCTTGGTGGACCCTGGTCACCAAGCCTAGACGGACCCGATCCGCTGGGAGATCCAAGGACACTTATCAACACAGCTATCCGGACGTTCAAAGGCTTGACTGGATTAGACTTGTCCTCTTGCACCGAATGGTTATTCCAATTAAATTACCTATTTACACTTACTTTGCAGGGTCAGGTTCATGGAGCTCAAGTATTATCGTATGCCTGACACCAAAGCCCCAGCTTTCACAGAAGCTGAGGAAGAAAGAGATATCACGTCAGAGCGTCCCGAGGTTGTGGTGTTCTTCATACCTAACGCAGCTCATCTACTTCCATCAGAAGAACAGTGGGCTAAAACCAAGGAATACTACAACTCTATACTACAGAAACTGTTGACCGATGAAAAGGCTGAGCAGGATGGAGTGCCTGAGCAGGCAGATGGAGAGGCAAGCGTTGCAGATGCGAGTATGGATGAACCTGAAGAGTCGGGCACACGCTCAGATATGGAGCCAACCCACTATTCGAAACTCGATGTAAATACCTTGAAGGTAAGTTATTGCTCACCGCCTGACGTTCTTTTCAGGTTAATGACTTGCGTAACGAACTGGCGGCTAGGAAGTTGGATACTAAGGGCCTTAAAGTTAATCTAGTGGCCCGCTTACAGAGTGCTCTGGATGAGGAGAAGAAAGCAGATGCCCCGGAAGATTTACAGGTTGATGAGGAGTCCAAAGGTAAATGATGGCAGCTTTTGCGCGCTCTTTTGCAGTAATTAAGAGTTAATAGGACCACAAGAACGGCTGTGGATGTTTTTATTGTGATAATTAACCAAACAAATGGTTATGAAACTCATATCGCCCTTCTTTCTGCTTGTATTCAGCCGAACAGACTCCGAATAAGACCGCTTCGCCGTCTGCGACGCAATCAAAGGATGATTCAAAGGATCTCTCTGAAAAAGAACGCCGGCGTCTGGAACGCCTCTACCGTCTTGGTGATAAGCCAGCCATCGTAATCCATCCAAACAAGTCCGCTAAGGGAGGTCGTTTCGACTGCCATCGTGTTTCTTTGTTCTCTCTCCTCGACTATCGTACCGAAGACCAAAAAGAGCACAACTTTGAAGTGTCCCTGTTCGCTGAACAGTTCCATGAAATGCTCCAGCGAGATGCAGCCTTCACAATATTCAAGGCGATTCACGATGCGCCTGAGAAGGAAATTAAACCTGAACAAGATGGAAAGTACGACGATATTCTGCGTAACGTAGATGTATTTAGGTCACAATTATTAATTAGTTGATCTGCCCTTCCAGATTGTCGTTGTCCAATAGCTGGCGCGTCATGATTGGATAGGCATTATGTACTATGCATTTTTCATGTTCCTCCTGTCTCTTTTCCAGACATAATGCAGATTTCTATTTTACAGACTGGAGAATGGCATCGATTCTGACGACAAAGAACCTGATGCCAAGAGGCGCAGAAATGACAGTCAGAATGGTCACGATGACGACGAGGATGCCAAAGTGCGTCGTCTCAGGCGTACTGTCAACCCAGCCCTCCTATTCGCGTTCACTTACTTCGATATGGGCCGTGCTGGGTATATTCGAGAACATGATTTGTGCGAAATTCTCCATCTCTTGGGTCTGAGGTATTCTCGCGCTCAGGTGAGTTGACTTTTTATGATAAGCTAGCGGCCTGACACAAGGTGCCCCTTGAATGTTAGCAGTAACTATGTCTAGTCTTGGTTGTCAGAACCTCCCAAGCTAGTAGTTGTTTGTATCCGAGATTCTAGGTCGAAGTGTCGTTCCCGTGGTCGACTGGTTTCGTGTCCGATGTACTGGGAGCTGTATGGTATGGGAGTTTGTGATGTTTCCGAGGTGGTAGACTGAGCAATTTTAGGATAGAGGACTTACGTACTCATTGAGTCACGGAGCAATTGAGTAAGATTTGCTGGTAGTGTTGCATCTTTGCATTGTAATTGTTTAGTTATACAAAGTTCACGCTAAATTTACTTAAAATCCTTGTGCTTGCACCAAACTCACCGGCTCGTCCATTCTCAACATTCGCAGATGCGCAAACTTGTGGCAAGAGTCGCTACACGTCGAGACCATGTATCGTACCACAACTTGACGGACAGTGACATTGTCGAAGGAGATGACAAGGATGTCGTGAGCATGAATCTGGCCGAAAATGAGGATGTTGAAGTGACGAAATGCTTGCACTTGGCAACCGAGCTCTTTTCGACATGACAGTTCCAGAGACACCAGCAAGGTAAGTCAGACTTCCCCTTATACAGTGTTGAAGGATTGTTCTTGGTGGTGGGAATACGGACCAAATGCTTAGACGCATGGAGCAGGCTGAGGCTGTTAAACAAAAACTGGAATTCCAGTTCTTCCAGATAAAGGATGAGCTAGGTATGCATATCTTTTTATCATATTCCCTCCCCCCTAGAGAAGACACGGGTCAAGGTGAACTCCTTCAAGGATACAGAAGATGAGTTGAGAGCAGAGAATCGTGACTTGTCCTCTCGTCTGAAGTCCGAGCAAAAATTAATGCACGAATACAAGATTCAAGCGAACATTTACAATCACTTGTTGCGTTCGGCTAGAGATCAAATGGATCGTGTCCTGTTCGACATCAACAAGCAGTTTGATAAGGAGAAGGCAAAGCGCGAGAGCGAGAAGGCTGCAGCTGATGCCGAGAAAGTTAAGACTGAGGAGGAAGGAGATAAACAGAAGGCCGATGAAAAAGTAAGTCGGTAAACACCTGACGACATATTCTTTTAGGATGCCAAGGTTGAGGATGGAGAGAAATCTGAGGAGAAAGAGTGGGAAGTCGTTGATGCTGTTTAATTCGGGATATTGCATTTACTGTGAAGCATTCGGTTACTAACCCTCTTACGGATCTACATCATTTTATCGAAACAACTTTGCCATGCACTTCAAATATACTGCATAAGTTTTTCAAATTCAGGCTTCTGAGAGTATTCGTTCCGTGGTGTCTGTGCGTGTCGTATGTCACGCACGTGAAAAACGTTCCCAGTTGTCTAGTCACATATCTGCCTGTCTCCGATTTTAGGGGGAACACTAGTGGTCGGTGTTAACCCGCATCAATGAATCCACTAAATCGTGTTAGCACTTCTGGTACACACGTGCTTGTAGTGATTCAACTTGTAAGTTTGGAAGGTGTGACTGGTGGGCGAATCGCATAGCTGGCGTACTACCTACAGGACGAGCTTGATTCGCAATTGCAGGGGATGGCTTGTTTAGGGCACTTTCGACACTAGGATAGGAACAGCAAAGTTCTTAAGGTTTCAGGAATGACTAGAAGGTCAGTTTTGAGCAATGATGAGAATAGTAGGCCAATTCGGCCGCAGTTTATCCCATGAGTATTGTTGGTTTGAAGAGGTTCAGTGATGTGACGCTGCGATGAGCAGACAGCTGGGTGGTCGCATTCTATCGCAGGTTTAACCCGCACCTTGCAAGTACGCGTCTTGCGTGCAAGAGTAAGTTTGTCGCTACGCGTGACCACTCGATTGGTTTTATATTCAGTTTGGGAAAAATGTCGCACTGCATAGGATAGATATTATAATGTGTCTCGGAGAATCGCATAGGATTCAACGTAGACGTTGGCGTACAAGATTGTCCGGGGAATGCCTTCACGATAAGGGTAATATAGTCCGAGTAAGATGGAATGTGATCTGCTTTGATACTGATGACTAGTGGGACTTCTCAAGGCGTGGTGCTGGGGTCTGCTTTGTTCCTGCTCTATATTTATGAATCTCCAGGATTGCCTGAGTCGTTGTCCCAACTATTTGCGGGAGACGTTCAGTTTTGGAGGACTTCGTGATAATGATGATAAGTCAGCACTCCAAACTAGCTTCGATTAAATGACGGGATAATTTAGACGCTGTAGCCTGTAAATCAACTCCGACGAAAGCAAAGTGGAGCACCTTGGTCCAGAGTCATATCACTCTTATTCATAAGGTCGGGGACACTACCCTTCAATGGGGAACAAAAAGAATCAAGGGGTTACGGTTGGCCACAAGTTGGAAGTGTCGGCACGCTGTAATGTCGACTCGGTCAATGCATTCTGTGTGCTACGGTATCTTGGTAGGGCGTTTAGGTGCTTGACGAAGAAATATTTAGGATAATATCCTGGCCACGTATGGCCTCATAATGTGTTGTGTGTGGATGTTTGGTTTTTGGCTTTTTTGGCTTCTCATTTTCATGGTTTGTTGTGGATTTTGTAAGGTGTGGGTGTGTTTGGGATGAACCCGAAATATATGTGTGGTCAACTGCTAGTGGTGCGTTTTTACTAATGGTATAAATGGAATTTTGGTTCCGAGTAGACGGAAGTTGTTTGTTGCTGTAGGGTTTTGGCTTGGCGCTGTTTTTGCAGCAGTTATTAGCCGGACAGTTATTTTGAAGTGCCAATATGTGTTTGCGAACAATTGGCACGGTTTTTTTTAGGTGCGGGGTCTTTTTTGCCCGTTGTTGCGGGTTGATGTTCTGCACCACATTGTGAAAGGAAAACTGGAATTAAGTCTGCTTACTCGACCGGTTTAGGAGAAAACTTAGTACGTAATGTCGGTGGAGGTTGAATTCGTTTATCTGGATGTTACGGCTGTGCGCATACTGGGGAGACTTGGATTGATAACAAGCCTTCTATAGATACCACGTATTGATGAATGGTAGCCGGAACCTGTAGGTTATACAATGTCATTGGATATCCGCAGTGACATGTAAAGTGATTTGATGCGAGTAAACTGATTCCAGCTGGCCAGGAGCGCGTAAGGAATGTAATCATGACGGAAATGGGTAAAGAAATCGTCAAGTAACATCTGCCAATTATTCAGGATCACTAAGCATACCGGCAGGGAGAAGACGATTGTCACTTTAAATGAGGGGCGCCTATAATCCCTCTTAAAAGATGGCGTGAAGGTTGGGCGGAATACTCTGAAGCACATTTCAGGTGATAAGTATTCAGTCGAATATTGAAGAGCTCGTTGATGTAGGTTGTCGAACCCTGAAGCGATGCCATGTCGCAGGTATTTACGGTTTGCCACCAGAGGTTTATTAAAGTGGAGTTAGTTTATTACAATGACGGAGTTAGTTCGTCAAATAGGTCCACGTCACCTGTAATTCCAGTCTATGAGGATGGAGAGAATTCTACTTGTGATTACCACAGACGTATTGGTAGAATCATATGTAAATTTCTCATTTTAAGTGACGAAAACAGAATTTCCCCTGTCACCTTGTTTATGTTCGTTATAGACGTACTGGTGGATGTAACTCTAGGTTCCTCCGACTTTTGGGGTTATGGGCGTTCATCGACTGAGATGGCTTAGACATGGCATGCCAAGAAACTGCCTACCTCGACGTACCGTACTAGGGGTAGTTGGAAGACAGCTTCGTGTATCCATGATAGAGACAGCTTTAGTCGATAAAGTTCCCAACTATTAGTCTGAGTAGTATGCTGAGAAGTAGACTAGCTGGCTGGAGCCCCCCAAGACGATATGGATGAGTAATTGAGGACTCTTCGTTACATGGCTGAGAATCGGTCAGAATGGCGCAGATGTATTCATTCTTTGATGTCTTCTAAAGCTTGAATACTTGCATTAACGTTTATATTCAAATAGTTTATTTCCTCACACCACTTTGTTTGCTTTGATATCACTTTTTCTGTCCACTTGTTCTTTGTATACTACTGGAAAGTGTGGCAACTTGAAGCGATGCACGTGTGCAAGGTTTTACATTGTCTTAGTCTGCCTTTTCATCTGTTACACGGATTGAGATACTCCCTCGAGGTCACCTGGTTAACTCAGAGTATGCAGACGATATTGTCCTGTCAGATGCAGACGCCGACAAACTGCAAAGTCTTCTGAATGCCTTGAGCAGGGAACAGTATGTTTGGTGTGCTTCTTGCGTCTGTAAAATGGTGCTTCGGGCCTTGTATGATCCAGCTCCCAGTTGAGTGCTATGAAGTTAGGTCGTAGGATGCATTGACCACTTCAGTCACAAGGGGAGTTGCATCAGATAGAATGGGTTGGTTGTTGACGAGATCTCAGCGTCCATACTGAAGTCCTACTCAGCACTTGTCGATTAATGTGGTCTCTGACAGCGGAGATATATCTGACAATCTAATCGAGAACAGGTATACCATGTATTAGGTCGCTTTGTCGTAGTATACGGCTGTGAGATATAGCCGTTGTTAGTAGAAGACAAGAGATGACTGGTTTTTGACTATAAACGTCTTCGTAGCATTGGTCGGGTTGGGTGAATTTAGTATGTGGGCAATAATAAAATTAGCCTTCGAGTACTGTGCAAGGAAGGCAAGTCAGGTGGTGCGATTATATACTTTTGTCGACTGAGGTAGCTTAGAAATGTGTTGTGCGTGTGGAGCCACTGCTTTCTTCTACTTGCAGTACTGCACGTGCAGGATTATGTTGGGAATAGGAAGGCTCTGGGTAGATAAACCCGCATGTGGCACTAGTTCATGAGGTCGTTGACTGTTGGTCTGATCCATGCAGGTACGGGAAGATAAGTCTGGTTGGTTTCCTCAAGATTTTTAAAATCAATGCTTGGCGACCCTAAACAACATGGTTGTGAAACCGTTGCAATGACGCAGATGTATTTACTCTTTGGCATCATTTTGACGTTTGCACGAACTTCCCTTTTTTAAGTTCCCTCTTCTCTTATGCACTTTACATACTTTTACATCACTTTTTCTATCAACTTGTTCTCTGCATGCTGATGTGATATGTGTTAACTTGAACCAGTGCACTTCGCTGGAAGGTTGTACGTTGATCTGTCTACTTTTTAACTCTTCAGTGTTAGTGAGTGAGTGGTGATACACTCAAATTCTATTCCCACTCTACCAACTGCTGTTTAAGCTGAGATATTCTTGAAATTCGTTAAAACGAACCACTTTTTGTGCGAACTCATCCTAATAAGTACAACTTTAGTGTACATTACAATAAGGGTTGTATATAAATATAGAAGGACTATACTGCTGTTGTTATCTCTTGAGAGGGCCGGTGATAGATTGTGGCTGCCATTCATTGGTTACTGAAGAGTAACCGATTCCATGTTATCTAGTCCTAAGTGTTGATGGAATTCTATCGATTACTATGCAATCTAATCGCCAAGCTAGAAGACTTGTCACGGTGCCCTTAGATTGATGTTGGATATTTGGCGGCGGTGGGTAGGAAGCTCTGGATCTGGGTTTCCTGGTTGTTGAGAGTTGTCTGTAATTTCTTCTTGAGATCTGTAAGGGACTGGTGTTTCTTAGCAGGTTTATATGTATACATCGGTTACATACAATCGATGTGGCTGAGCTCGTTTAGCACATCACTCACACTCAGGAAGAAAAGAAAGCTATGGTGGATCAACCACCGACGAAATCTCTTCACTGATACAGAAGACTTGATTGGTTTTAGGCAAACTAGGCCGTCTATGGTGCCACTGTGATGTCTAACTGCCCACTGGATTGACCTCAAAGGCCACTTTAGCGACTGCTGAAATAACCAATCTGGTTTTGGTATTTCGGCTGGGAATGTAGTTTTCCAAAAAATAAAAGGATGCAATTGGTGATCTCGGCAATTGTGAAGCGCCTATTAGGCACTGAGTGTAATTCACCACGTTTCTCTGTTTTACTGTTATAATTATTGTAAATGCAGCTGTATACCTCGATAAGGAATTTTTTTGAGAAGAAATATTTCTTCCATGATACAAATCTGTTCTACTGTGAAGCTGTGGAAAACAGCTAATGAAGGTAGAGGACATGAGAACGTTTCAGGTGACTGACCATTGTCGCTTTTGTAATTCTTGTTGCGTTGTAGTGGCACGACGTCAGCATTGTCGAAGTAAGGTGTAGAGTTAGTCAGAGGAGGAATGTCAGTTGGTATAACTGTGAACTTCCATCGATTAAGGTGGCTACAACATGTTTACGCATGTCCAGTCACCGTCTAAACCATTGTCCAATGTTAACTGAATTCGGTTTAGGCTGCAAAAGGATGGAAGACAACCAGACTGAAACATGGCATCAGTGCATGAAGTCTCTGACCGTTTGTCAGGGTTGCACAGAGAAGTGTAGACTTCTCGGTAGGAGTCTGTGTGATGACGGAAATCGGTGGTTGGAGACTGTGTAACACGACTCAAAATTGACCTCAGTGGTGTAGATGCATCCACATATTATGCTCACTTTAATCGTCAAACCGAACTTCCTTATTGTTTGATTATTTCTTGTTCTATCTCCACGACTTTCTGCTACATTTGACTACCTTCTACCTTATTTCTGTATCTTTCTCTTTGTACCTTCTACCTTTGTGTTCTTCTGTGAGGTGTGTCTATTTGACATGTTACACACCAATGCCAGACATTGACAGGATGTGCAAAATCAAAGTAAAACCAGGCTTTATTGCATAACGGTCCAAGTTGCTATGCCTCATATCAGTACGTCAAGCGATAAAGCACTAACATGAAGGATGAAGAAATAAAAAAGAAACCAGTCGAAAGTCGTAGAAAGTAGTAAGTGAAAAGCGGGGGAGTTGGAATGAGAGAATACTGAAATCAGCATGTAGATAATATATGGACTGATGTGGGCCACTGAGATCGATTCTGAGCCATGCCTTCTAGTCTCCAACCACTGGTTTCTGTTGTCAAACACACGCCTGCTGGGAAGTCTGTATTCCCCTACATTGCTCAGACCGATAATTACAGACTTCGTGCACTGGTGCCATGTTTATTTTTGGTCACCTCTAACCGTTTTGTAGCCTAGATCTAATTCAGTAAACATTGTGCGCCGAGGTAAAAAATAACTAGGCATTCGTAACACATCCCAGCCACTTGAGTTGACGAGAACTGAAAGCTTTACCAGATGTTATTCAGCGTGGTAACTGTTCTCGATTAGATAGTCAGATATATCTCCGCTGTCAGAGACCACATTAATCGACAAGTGCTGAGTAGGACTTCAGTATGGACGCTGAGATCTCGTCAACAACCAACCCATTCTATCTGATGCAACTCCCCTTGTGACTGAAGTGGTCAATGCATCCTACGACCTAACTTCATAGCACTCAACTGGGAGCTGGATCATACAAGGCCCGAAGCACCATTTTACAGACGCAAGAAGCACACCAAACATACTGTTCCCTGCTCAAGGCATCTGCATCTGACAGGACAATATCGTCTGCATACTCTGAGTTAACCAGGTGACCTCGAGGGAGTACGTCAAATCCTACGAATTCGGAGGTACGTTGGATTGTGTCCATAAATACTTGTGTAACAGAGTTAGACAAGAGTGGTGACAGGAGTCATCACAGGCCGACATCACTGGGTTTCGTCACTTCAAATAGCAAATATCCATATGCTCTTACGTGGCTATGAGAGTTCGAGTACGGAGGTGTGATAAGCATAATGTACTTGCCATGTACCTTTTGCATAGGCAGATACTGTCACAACAGCTCTTGGTTGACCGTGTTTAGTGCTACCTTGGGGTCAAGTATCGGGCGACGTTTTTTTTTTCGAAACCAGTCAAAGGGAGAATATACGATCAATGCACTCTTGTCCAGATTTGGAACCTGCCTATTTGCTCCTTGTTTCTTTTTCGTGAGCTCCATCTATGCATCGTACGACTACTGACCGTATGATCTTGAACACGATTATAGTTGAGCTGACCCGTACCATCCAATGGTTGTCACAAGACTTCTCTGTTTCTCCCCTGCAAACTAGAGTGATCTACACCAGTCTAATGAGCTACCATAAACTACCTACTTTTTGTGTTACTCTACTCAGTGGTTTTCTAGTTCCTTCTTCAAAAGCTTTAGATGGCGAACCATCAGGTGCGAATGCTTTGCATCGTTTCGTAATAAGTAGAAACAATCTTCTCAACTTCAAAGAGAATCGGAGGACCAATATCTACCTCCCATCCACGTTTAGGCTATAAACTGTGCAACCCAAGCATTACTACAGGTCATATAGTGTTCCAACCCACCTTATTACTGCCTAGCTTGAGAGGTCATCATAGGCTTATTCTTTTCTGTGATGGTCTCAATTACCAGTATCTGCTTCGTGCCAGTTTCTTCAATAAACCCAAATAATTGCTGAGTATTGCCTAAACCCGATACCTTCTATCTCTTCATCTCCACCACTATTTGCAGTCATCATTACGACTCTTAGACAATTTACGTTTGAGCCGCTTTCGCTTATGTGAACAGAACTATATAGAATGAGTATTCTGACACCAACCGGTTCGGATAAGACTGTGGAAATCCACCGACTTTCAGTAACCTATGAGTGTAGGCTTTTACCACTATTTCCATAGCAGACTGTTACATCATTTTCATCAGGAAAAGTATTGCTGCCGTATTTAGATAAAAGCTTCACTATCTCTTCCTTTGATACACACCTCATCTGATTTCTTCTGATAAAGTGATGGCAGACTTCAGTGGCATATTTTTTCCATTACCACTCACGCACGTGGGTACGCTAATTTTTAGTCGGGTTCGAAGGATATGCAGCAGAATGTGCGGCTATCCTCCGATCACTTTCAAAGACTGTTTATCTTGATATGGTCTGTGCGTGTCGGCTGATAGCTTGATTTCAGCATGCACCACATGAGTAAATGTCTTTTCATGTTTGAGGTTAGTTTTAGTTTGGAAGAGTTTGCTTTCGGAACGAAATTGTATGCGATGATTGCAATTTGTATTTGATTGCTACTAGAATACCTTACTGATTGGTTTAGGTTCTTTATTTGAACGTTATTTCCACCTCTAGTATGATCATATTTGAACTCTTCGCTTTATGTTCTGAGGTTACTAATTTTTGGTAAACATCATTATGTAAGTCGTGCAGGCTTCATTTGATGTGCGCATTGTTGTACTGTGCGAATATACAGAGACTAGTGTTACAGTCTTTTCTAGCTTGTGCAAACCCAATAACTCAGATAGCTACCGGCTGAGATGGGCTCTGTGCGCTCTATAAATTAGTTTTAGAACTACACCACTGAGTCTAGGAGAAAAGGCTTCATTAGATGAAATTGGAAAATTGATCAGGTGATGAATGATCACAGTTGTATCGCATATGTATGTCTCAGAAACATATTTATTTCTAAGATTCCAAAGTTTGTCAGTTCAAGCCTGTTGTCTGCTTAGGCTCAGGTTTCTGATTTTTGAAGATTTAAAATGCAAATCACAAACGGATAACTAAACAACAAACCATTACAAAAGATATTTTTGCAGTATATCACCAATTTGTGAAAATAGTTTTTTTTTATTTCTTGTAATTTCCTATTGGTGATTTACTAAGCAGACAAGAGATGTGATAAATTCAAAACAGATACTAGTAGCTTTTGAATTTATGGTCAAACAAACTTATTTGCCTGACGAATATTATTGATTGCTTTCAGAATCAACGGAATTCATCCTCACTGACCTCAGTAATAGTTTATAGTCCAAGTTAGTGGTGTTCTACTAATCTTATCACTGCTTCAGGTCGTGAAAATACAAACTCACTTTACTACTGGCAAAAGGTTCATATAAGTTTTCTGTGACTGCCACTGTAGTAAGTTAAATTACAATATCTAACTTACTTGTGTTCCCGTTAGCATATTGATGTCGTGAAATTGCTATATGAAAACAACAAATTTTTGGTGAAATTGGAAAATTGCTAATATGGAGTTGTACTGTAGATACATGAATGAAACTTTTTTAGTCCTTGATAAGTGCATATGTATTAATTTCATTCTGAACCATTTCAACAGCACTCATCCATCAATTCATTTGACATATGAAAATAAAATCAATAATTCGATACATTTTTTTGATGTGCTAATGACAAGAAACGAAGATGGCTCTATACTGAGAAGTATATATAGAAAACTAACGTCTAAGGCACAATATACGCACTTTCTCAACTTCGTACCGGTGAAGTACAAAAGTAATATGACCAGGTGCCTGGCATTTAGAGTAAAATCGATTTGTTCCAAGAAGCGTATAGAAAAAGAATTACTGTGTATCCGTGATACTCTAAGTGAAAACAGATATCCGGATAGGGTCATCAAAACTAACAACAACTACATTGGTCCTAAACAAGAACTGATGACAGTGAAGAAGAAGCCGTTGTTTCTGCGCTCACAATTCAAGGGAGATGCTGCAAGTGATTCATCACAACGCCTAGCTAGAGCAGTCAATAGGACTTTTTATGCAGATTAGCTTTGCATTTTATTCAGAAGTCGACCAACGCTCAACCCGAGACTAAAGGATAGCCTACCTAATCTTAGCTTTTCATCTTGCATATATCAATTTAACTGTTCCTGTGGAACTAGTTACATAGAGCGTACGATTAGGCAGGTGCGTCTCCAGATACGAGAGCATTTACCGGCTTGGATCGGAAAGGGCGAAGTGAAAGTGGTGAAAAGTTCAGTCCTAGAGCATCTAGTCGACACAGGGCATCACATAGATGCTAATAAAGCTTTCACTGTCATTCATCGTGTTCCAGAAATGACATTTACATGTAACTCGCCAACGCCTGCTCAACATAGCGGAGGTTGTCGCAATAAGATTCGTCACGCCTGAACTCTGTATTCAGAAAGAACATGTCCAAGCGTTACTTCTCCCTTGGCCTTCAGCAAACTAAAGGTCACTCCTACCATCTTATTCGTTATCTTTTTGTTCACCATTACATCATTCTTCTATATATGTATCATCCAAATATTGACTAATTTAGAAAGATAAATCGATTCTCTTACAATACCTAGATCTCAATCCATCTTGAAAATGTACTTGTCCCTAACATAGTTTGTTTTTACGCTGTACAAATGCATTTTTATGATTGTAGAACCCGAAGAGAACTTACTGAAAAAAATATTCTTCATTCGAATTGTTTCTTTTTATAACTGGGAAACATAAGTATCTAGATGACTTGATATTTACGTTGAAACGGAGACTTTTCTAGCCAATGTACAACAATATTAACACAGAATGGACACTGATTGTTTTGTATTTGAGACCATCAGCCCTCTACCTAGAAATATTCCTCTAGCAGAATAGTGAAATGATACGTTTCATAAAGTCAAAGAGTCCCATTTAATTCATGCAGTTCATATTTGACTTTTAACAGTAGAATTGTTCAGATCAGCTGAATGTGACTTACTAACTTAGTTGGAGCGGTACACCGTAAGTTGGATGGTTAATTTCAAATCAATTATGATATGAACTGTGCATGTTGACACTTTTTACAGGTGAATAGTCTTCCAACTACCTAACTGTAATGTTAACTAGCTTCCCAGCAGTAGAAATGGTAGTAGATGGTGAATAAAAAGCGGTCGTTTTGTATTTTTCCTGAGATTTTGGCAGCGAACAATTCATTTCAGCTGATGTGACTTTTAAATGAATGAAGTGGTAGATGCATCCAACCAATTTACTGTCGATCCTTAAAATGTGTATTGATTCAGACCAAACCTATAGCTCTGTCTTACGTTTGATGACTGTGAACTATATGTAAGTCGTATCATAATCCATGAAGAAGACTCCATACTGTGTTGGCATCTTCACCCATTAGGACCTTGTCTTGTGTATACTTTAAATTGACTATAAAATCTTTGGATGAGAAATCGATTCTGACGATTTAGAGTTAAGTAAATTCACGTCGATTAATATGTCACTGGTTTCTGTCGTGTCAGATAACAACTCCGTGTGTAGAATATCACTGGGAAAATACACTTTACAATATCAAGATCGAATATTCTACACAGGTTAAGAAATGAAGTATGTATCAGGTACATATAATTACTGTAGTGGACGTTGCTTATAAGAATGGATATAAGTAGTATATGTTGAGAAGGTGGCAGAACTCATAGGGGATAACCAGCAATAGGTAAGGATTCCGCCAAGAGAAACGCAAAAGACAAGGCAGACGTACGAAGAGCAAATCAAGGAAGAAGCAGAAGAGGAAATTAAGCATATTTTGCAAATGACGGTTTTAGTGCAAGGTGTACCAACATATCTAATGACTACTGTCCCACGTGTTGACAATAGATATTCCTTCCTGCACGCCTATCTTTTGCTTCTTTCACTACTGTATCTCTGTTCCTCAGTTTTATCTTAAGGTGGGTATTTGATCAAAACACTATCGTCTCCGCCTAAAATCTTATCCAATATATGACTGAAATATTCCTGATTAAATAATCTTACCTCCTTTAAACTATACATTATGGATTAAAGTTAGATGTACTGACTTTTGAAACATGGTACATATTGTTTTATTATCATTATTATTATTATTTTAAAGTTTATCAACTTGATGGTAATTTTCAATTAGCTTTTTGTTGTTTATCAAACAATGCAGCGTAAACATCATGGGTCTTCATGTCTTCAATAACAACAATATTATCGAAATCGTTCCATAATTTAAAAGAATTAGTCCCATTTTATAAATTTAATACAGTGTAATGAGAAGACAAAGATTATCTGAAACGTGATGTATTAGCGCTATACATTTCGAACAATCTGATCACACATGGGCTTGTCAAACTATTTATATGAAAATTTACAAAGCCAGTTGATTAAGTCAATGGGAAATATAAGAATAGGAACAACAGAGAAAAAAGAAACAAAATCTAAATCATATCTGTAGTGCACCTTCCTGGCACCAAAATACAACTAGGGCTAAAATAAATAGAGTAAATTAAATTAACTAAATAAACCTTTAGCTCGCCTCCGGATGCTTTACGTGTTTTAAGTTTTGTTTTAACAAGCATACATCCGGGCAGGCTTGGACGCCATTTTGCGCTTCCTTAGTGCTGGTTTGCACGCACGTACTCAGAGTCCCTAGCTCAACCATACTAACCAGATAAGTTGAATAAACCTTTCCCCCATTCATTGTTATTACATTTACTCTAATTAAATACATTACTTCTTCAAATATATTCCCAAACCAGTCCTTTTGATTTGTGTTTCGTTATCAGTACTTACACGTTAGGTAAGGTACTGGTTAAGCGGGTATTAGAGCACATCAAGTTAAGTAGGGTTGATCAAAGGTTACGGAATAGTAACACTACACACCCCTACATATTACTGAGATAGGTGGGTCTTGGTATGTTACCATTGCCTAACACTTGACCAGCCTTACATAAATTAATATGCTCCAATACCCAACTAATCACGGCCCACCTACGTTTAAGTTCTGATAACAAAGTACAAATTGGAATCACGTTATGTGGTAAAAAGTACTCAGACAAAGAGTCTGTTTATTAGTCGGAGATAAAGAGGTTATATTAGGGGAAGAATGTTAACTGTCTAAGAATGGCTAAGCTAAGGAATCTGAACTAGATACTGCCGACCAGAACAAAGAAGATGCAAAAGTGGAGAATGTCAACGAGCGGATGCTTATATGCTAAAACGAACTTTTTTAAAGATATTTTAAGTGTTATTTATTTATTCTAAGCCTGGAATTATTTTCGTGCCAAGAAGGTGCACTATAAATCTATACAATAAGAAGGACTAACTAGATGGTTTCAGCTTTCCTTCAGTAAAATCATGTAGGATAATAACTGAAAGGGTAGAAAATGGCTTCCTACAAACCTTCAATCTCTATTTCTTTTCATTGGCCCAGTATGTTTTGAAAGGTTTATTTTACATCGGTGATGATAGCTGCCAGTTATTTTAACTAACATGTTTTGCTTCGAATAACCTTTGAAAAGAAAGACAGTTGAATAGGATAATCTCGTCTTGTTAAACAACTTAGAAGCATTCAACGCAGACAACTTGATGGCAAAAAGGTTTTGACAGACCTCGATAACATTAATTTTGCAAATTATACGTAATTGGTAGGTAACTGAAAATAATCCTTCAGGAATTCACTGGATTAATCATTACATTTCCAAGTAATGGGTGCATGATTCATTGGCTACTCTGCCTCCTTTGATTTAAATTAACATCAGACACCTTAGTCATTAGACTTGGATTATAGCAAATAAACTAATACTCTAGGTGCATGTAGCCCACAACTTAAATTCATCGCCTAATTGAACTCATCAACGTAAGCCGTACGTACAAGGTTGAAAAAAATTCATAATGGTATTATGAATCACGGGTTAATATAGGAAAGTGATATTATTAGTGTAATCTATACAACTGAGCAATCAGAATCTTAGTAAGTAGGAGCGCATGAAAAATTGAATGATTTAAAGACTTTTCTGATCTCGCAATATCCCACTTTTAAATTTATATCGCAAAGCTAAAGACTAGAGAAACAAATGTAATGCTGATCCCTTCCAAATTCCTTGATCATTAATGCTGAATGCTTTTGAAATTTCAGTTGATATGGATAACTCATGTTGACTTTAGAATACTGTCTGCAAAGTGCAATTATTATTATCATCATGGTTTTTGGCCTATTTGGGACTCGTCAGATGAATAGGACTGCTTTCTTATGTACTATTGTCCCAAGTGAAACCCGGAACTAGCACAACCCCTCACCTCCTATTCTAACGTCAGACCATTATCCACTATACGATGAACTGCGACAACCAGACGTCGCGTAACAGGTATAGTTAGACATGACAGACATCAAGTTCATCCTGTTGATTATTTTGAACTGGATTGAGTGTTTATTGTTAACATATAATTACCGTTGTGCAGATTTCTTGATACTGTCAGTAATTCCGTTTTGATAGTAATAGATAGTAGGTAGCAGTAGAATTCAAGCTATGTCTTAGTGAAAGCAAAAATACTCATCGACAGGGTGGGACGTCCAGCTGGTGAGTAAAATAAGGTTCGATGCATGATGTTTGGTTTGTCACCCTTCGTGTTTAGAAAGTGAAGTGACATCCAAATTTCTCAAACCATCAAATCCCATTTTGACTTAAATATTTATATACTGATGTTCAAAGAACGTAGATGTATTCTTAATTTCATACTTTGGTTGTATGAACTATTTAGTTAGGAAGACAAGTGAAATATTTCACGTTTTGTCTGTCTTCAACTTATAAAAACGGCAGAAGTTTTGGCTATCCATTAACTGAAACCTGACCTCTGTGTGCAAAAGAAGTACTTATAATCTTTGCCTTTAACTTAGCCTGAAATTAATTTCGTTTCGGTTTGTTTCTACCTTCTCATTTGTTGGATTATTCTTTATAATCTTTTGTCGTAATTATCGGTGTTATTTTTCATTGAATAGTATCCGGTGTTACTTCATGTAATCTTCCCAATAGTTGTAATATGTTACAAAGCATTTTAATTTCAGCCAAACTAACTTGTTTCTTTCAGATCACATAAACCTTTGACTGTTTATTACGTCTACCATGTTTTTACTCCTTTGTGATCTACATGCACCCTAAGAATGATTTCAAAATCTAAGGTAATCCGTTTTTGTTATCATCCACCCTTTAAGTCATCAACATATCGATGGTTTCCTGACACATATAACCTCAGTAGTAGACTCAATACACTTACGAGGTATAAAACGAACAAGGAGAATTACCCATGTTGGATTGAAAAGTGAAACGAAGGACAGATGGTGGTTTGAACACTACCGTCTACAGGAAACCGACACATTCTAACAGGTATTAACTCATCGAATGTCAGTTAAGATAGGTTTAGTCAAATGTCTAGATGACAGCTAAAAAACTCATTAGTCAGCGTAGGAACTTAAACAAGGAACTGATTATGTAAAAAAGCGTTAATAATTTATAATTAGTCTCTACCGTTTATTGAGAAATTTGTACGAACACGTAAGAAACAAAATAATAACACTAATAAGAATATCAATAATGCAGACAACAGGAGTAGAAATAAGTTCAAAGTCTCTGTCGTGTCACCATATAAGGAAAGAATATCGTAAACTTTACGTAGGATTCTCAACAAGGTTGGGATTAGGGCGGTATTTAAACCTACAAACCCACTCAGAGATAAGTTATGCTGGCTTAAAGATCCGATAGACCCAGTTAAACAAAATACTTTAATCTGCAAATCCCATGCAATGACTGTGAGGCCAAGTACATAGGTCAAACTAGCAGGTGGGGATCAGTTCGATAATCGGAACGTAGGAATTTAATACTGGGTGATGATTGAAGGTGAAATGGAAATTTGCACAGCGGCCAGATTTGAACAAGCAACCGCCGAGTTCCCAGCCAGATGCTTTACCAACTGAGCTACGAGGTCCGACTGCTGACCAGATTTTTATTTCACTTCAATCACTAGGGGTTTTGTCTGACTACCATATGAATTCGTGACGTGTCACTATCGCTTGATCGTATCCTACTGTCTGCCTAGTCAGGACTTCTCATCCCAATCCCAATCGAACTGAATCAGAAAGGAAGAGCTAGGAATTTAGCTAAATATAAAATGACAGACCTCAGTAAGATCAGTAATGTAGAAAAAAAATCCTCGGCTGTTGCAATCTACGCATTAACACAATCACACAATAGAATGGGACAACACCATTAGTCCAGTATAATTAGGTGGAGAGAGATTACTGAATCTTTGTTCATCGAATCAACACCCGACCAATACTTATGCGGAAAATTTACTTGTAATAAAACAAAGAATATGAGGTGATAAGACTACAGAAATCAAATGTCGAAAGAAGTGTGATTACACTGATATGATTATGAGAAATGATTTATGCTCGAAACGTCATGAGGTAAATAATACTGTATCAAATCAACAAATCTAATATAGAATTACATTCTACTATAGTGCCCAGGTTTTACACTTGTATTAACTAGCAACATTATCATAGTCACTGCCACAATTAGAACCTCGCCTGGTTAACTAGTTCACTAGTTACTAGCCAGTCCTAAGCCGGGGTAAAGAGGGAAGGTTGGGCATAGGGCTAGCAACCCTACCCCGTAAAACAAATCTAACCGCTAAAGAAACTTCAAAGCACAAACGATATACAAAAATTATAAAAAAATAATTCCTCACTGGGATCAGAGAGGAGAAATGACGACAGTTGGTGAAAGCCTCACAGAAGCCAATTGGCCGATGTTTCTTCTCTCTCTCGATGAAAGCGAATGTAAACGTCGGGACATGGAATGTCCACACCATGTTTGAACCCAGCAAGGCAGCCCAGATTGCAAAGGAGATGAGAAGGTATCACACTGAAGTGCTTGGAATCTGCTAGGAATCAGCAGATGGAATGCAAGTGGACTCTTCAAACTGTCAACTGGAGAGTCAATAATCTACTCCGATATTGTCACCCAGACAACAATCACGAGCACACTGAGTTTTCGAGTGGCTACCATGATGTCCCCAACAGCATTGAAGGCCCTCATGCAGTGGGAACCAATCTTCTCCAGCATCAGGATCATGACAGTAAGGTTCAACTCAAAAGTAAGGAAGGTCACAATCATTCAATGCTATGCACCTACAAATAATGCAGAGCAGGAGAAAAAGGAGGAATTCTACAGACAACTTCAATCAACACTGGACAAGACCTCAGTTGGCGATATCGAAATTCAAATGGGTGTGGCGACATGAATGCCGAACTGGGAGGGGACAACACAGGAAGAGAACTAACCATGGGTCGAGAAGTGCTAGGTGAAATGAAGAATGAGAATGGAGAATTGTTTTCAGAATTCTGTGCATTCAACAATTTGGTGATTGGAGGCGAGGCAGTGTGTTCAAGCACAAGAATATCCACAAAGCGAGCAACATGGATTTCACCAGACACCAGGACACACTACACCAAAAATCAGATCGACTTTATCTCAAGTGTGAAGAAAGTGGAGACGCAGTCAGCCTACTTGACACAAGGTCAAGAAGAGGAGCAGATGTAGGTTCACACCACTCACTGTCTAGTGCAAGGAACCTGCCTTCCAAATCCAGTTAAAAGCCTTCAAGGAAGCAGGTGATAGACGACCACAGTTCAAGTAGAACACTCGGAAACTGAAGGATGAAACTACAAAGGAAATCTTCACGCCGGTCAGCCATCAAGACAAAATGGGAGATATCGAGGAACATCCCTGAAGAGACCTGTGTGGAAGAACACTGGAAGTCTTTGAAAGTTATGTAGAAAGAAACCTGGACAGCCGTATTAGGAAGGAAGATGAAAGAAGACAAGATAAGGAATGGATCTCGACTGATACATGGGAGCTGATAGAGGAGGGAGAGGAAGATGGTGATGGTGAAGCAGAAGATGAACCAGTGCAGTGCAGGATGAACAACGACAAGGGGAACTGAGTGCATGTATAAAACACGACACACTGACAAGTGAAGCAGAACAGGCTGCAGGTAGGAGAGACAGAGACCTGACAGCATTGTATCAAATAACCAGGTTGCTATCTGGGAAGAGATCAACGCAGGCGAAACCAATAAAAGGTGATGACGGAAATATAATTACGAAAGAATGGAAACAAAGGAAACGATGGGCCGACCACTTCAAATACCTCTTGAATCGACCACTACCACCACCTGCACTTTGTCCAGAAATACCACCAGCAGTCCAGCCGCTGAACTACCAGTGAACATAAATCCCTCAACAAAGATGGAAGTTATGAACGCCATAAAGCTATTGAAATGCGGGAAAGCAGCAGGACCAGATGGGATACCGCCAGAAGCACTGAGAACAGATGCAGAGACGACAACAGCGGACATGCTCACACCACTATTGCAGAAGGTGTGGAAGGAAGGGGAGGTACCTGGTTAGTGATTGGAAGAAGGGTTACCTTGTCAAACTCCCGAAGAAGGGAGACTTAAGTGTTTGCAAGAACTGGTGCGGAATTACTCTCCTGTCCACCCAAAGCAAGCAAAATATTAAGCCGCATCATCCTGGAGAGGCTAAGGGATGCACTGGATTTAAAACTATCACTGGATAAGGCTGGCTGATTGGCTTCAGGAAGTACAAATCATGTGCAGACCAAATTGCAACGCTACACTACGCATCATCATAGAACAGAGTATAGAATGGCAGTCAACTCTACACCTCAACTTTATCGACTTTGAGAAGGCCTTTGACAGCGTCGACCGAGAGGTAATTTGGAAACTGCTTCATTACTACGGAATACCACAAACCTTTATCAACCTCATTCAACAACTATATGAGGGCGCCACATGCCAATTAATTCACAATGGGAAGTTGAGCGATGCTATTGAAGTGAAAACAGGAGTGAAACAGGGTTGCCTACTATCACTCCTGATATTCCTGATTGTAGTGGACTGGATCATGCAACAAACAGTGAGGAGCTGTGAGAAGAGGGGGATACGCTGGACTGCGGAAAAGAACCTAGAAGATCTGGATTTCGCCAGTGATGACTTGTGTCTTATGTCGTAGAAACTTGAAGATCTACAGGCGAAAACTAACAAGTTGGCAGAAGAGGTGGGGCAGCGAAGACGAGACTTCAAGTGAATATAGAGAAGACAGAAGTGATTAAGATACCCAACCAACGACAACAGCAACAACAAAATCCAATCACCATGAACCGGAGAAACCTAAAGGAAGTAACCTCCTTCACCTATCTAGGAAGCACTGTTTCAACTACAGGCGGCACAGGCACAGATGAGGACGTCAAAGTCAGGCAGGATCGGGAAAGCAAGACAGGCGTTAATTAGCCTGAAACCAGTGTGGAGATCTTCTGCACTCCACTCAGCGTGTGGAACAAGATGTGGATTTTCAACACCAACGTCAAGTCAGTGCTTCTGTATGGTTCAGAGACTTGGCGCGTTACGAAAGGGATTTCCAATAAACTACAGACATTCATCAACAACTGCTTACGCTGGCTCGTTACTGAAGATCAGATGGATTGCCAGAATAATCAGAATAAGCAACAGGGAGCTTTGGAACGAACCAACCAAGAAGCTATCGCTGAACAAATATGCAGAAGAAAGTGGATATGGATTGGATTGGGCATACACTGAGAAGGCGGACTGGGGACATCACGCGTCAGGCCAAGCCGTCGAGTGGAACCCCGATAGGAGGCGACGAGTTGTGCGTTCAAGGTGAGGGTGACATGGAGGAGATGGTGCGAGGAGGAAGTGAGAGCTTGTGGGCAGTCGTGGAGCCAGGTTGGAAAGATTTCAGAGAGCAGAGTTCACTGGAGACGTGCTACTGAGGCCGTATGTTCGATTAGGAACCCAAGGGACTAATAATAATAGTAATAATAATAATAATAATAATAATAATAATAATAATAATAATAAAGCCACTATTAGAGTTATTTCAATCTCCCACTATTCAAATTTAATTTTCCTTGCGGATTACAGTCTTTAAAGTGAAATAAGTTGAATTCTTTTCACCATGCTAAGTCGGCGTCTTATGGCATTGTTTAAATGCAGCCTGAGGTGGAAGTCACTAAGGTAAGGTCATGAATAATGAGAAAAATCAATTGCTGTTAAATCCAATGAAAATGGTAATTAGGGTTGAGAGAAATGGAAGAGGCAGGCAAATTTTGTTTATGACCAATTTAGACCAATCAGGTAAAACGTTCAGGGTCAAGTTGAAGTGAGTCAAAGATTTAGTACAAAGCACCAGTCTATGCTTCGTCTACGTTAGCCTGATTCGCATGCATTGTTATTTGCCAGGTGCCTGGTGCACTTTGCATTTTCGTGCTATTTACCCCGTGTCAGCTTACTTTACTAAATGGGTGATGGTAATCCTACTAAAACTGAAATTAATTATGCAGCAGATTGATTAGTGAATGCACCACCTTTGAAAACTTAATTAAAATTCCGTTCTCAGTGTTACTTGAAAGAAACCAAAAATGGATTTCAACTTTCTGTAATAATTATTCAGTTGGATGGTTCATTTAGCTGACAATAACATTAGTCGAAGACAGTTGTCAGATAGGTAGCCCTTGAAGACCAAAGCAGTAGCTGAACTCAAAAGTGCCCACCTACATAGATTTTACTTCAGTCAAGCATGTCACTCCACTATATAAATACCTTACCTTTATGTTCAATAATAACCTGGATTGTAAGTGAATAAATAAGGTAATTTGTTCACCATTAGGTGTTAAAATATGGTACCAGTCTTATTTCCATGAAACGTCCAAAATATATGTCAGAACACACTACTGAAATATATAAGTAGCCTGGTACTACCCAACCTCACCTGGTTAACAAGTTCACTAGTTACCAGCTGGTCCTAAACCCGGATAAAGAGGGAAGGTTGGGCATAGGGCTAGCAACCCTACCCCCCAAAACCAATCCAATCCCTAAAGAAACTTCAAAGCACAAAGAAAATATAAAACATTATATCGAATTTATTCCTCGCTGGAATCGGGGAGAAGAAATGACGCTGGTTGATGAAAGCCTTCGGGAAGCCAGTTCGCCGATGTTTTTTCTCTCTCTCGATGAAAGAGAAAGTGAACATGGAGACATGGAATGTCCACACCATGTTTGAAGCTGGCTGGCAAGGCTGTCCAGATTGCAAAGGAAATGAGAAGGTATCACATTGAAGTGCTTGGAATCTGCTAGGAATCAGCAGATGGAATGCAAGTGGACTCTCCAAACTATCAACTGGAGAGAAGTCAATAATCTACTCCGATATTCTCGCCCAGACGACAAACATGAACACATTGAGTTTTCGAGTGGTTATTATGATGTCCCCAACAGCATTGAAGGCTCTCATACAGTGGGAACCAATCTCCTCCAGCATCAGGATCATGACATCAAGGTTCGACTCAGATAGAAGGAAGTTCACAGTCATACAATTCCACGCTACGCACTTACAAGTAATGCGGATCAAGAGAAGAAGGAGGAATTCTACAGACAACTGCAACCAGTGCTGGACAAGACGTCAGTTGGCGACATCGAAATTCTAATGGGTGGGGTGAGATGAATGCCAAACTGGGAGGGGACAACACAGGAAGAGAACTAACCATGGGTCAAGAAGCGCTCGGTGAAATGCACGAGAATGGAGAACTGTCTGCAGACTTCTGCGCATTCAACGATTTGGTGATTGGAGGCAGTGTGTACGAACACAAGTATATTCACAAAGTGACATGGATTTCACCAGACACCAGGACACACTAAAAGCCAGATCGACTTCATCTGAATCTGAGAAAGTGGAGACGTAGCCTACTGGACTGGACACAAGACGAAGAAGAGGAGCAGATGTAGGTTCACACCACTCACTGTCTAGTGCAAGGAACCTGCCTTCCAAATCAAGTTAAAAGCCTTCAAGGAAGTTGGTGATAGACGACCACAGTTCAAGTTCAACACCTAGACCAGAAACTGAAGGACGAAACTACAGAGGACATCTTCACGTCAGCCATCAAGACAAAGTGGGAGATATTGGGCAACATTCCTGAAGAAACATGCACAGAAGAACACTGGAACTCGTTGAAAGAGACGTGGAAGGAAACCTGCATAACCGTGTTGGGAAGGAAGAATAAACAAGACAAGGAATGGATCTCGACGCACACATGGAAGCTAATGGAGGAGGGGAAGGAAGAGGAACTGAACACCATTAATAAACACTACACTGGACAAAGAAGTGAAGAAGAGTGCACGGAAAGACAAAACACACTTCCACGACACACTGCCAAGTGAAGCAGAATAGGCTGCTGGTAGGAAAGACAGAGACCTGACAACACTATCAAATAACCAGGTTACTATCGAGGAGGAGAGAGATCAACGCAGACGAAACCAATGAAAGATAGTGAAGGAAACTTAGTTACTGAAGAGAGAGGAGAAACAAAGGAAACGATAGGCTGAATACTTCAAATACCTCTTGAATCGACCGCAACCACCACCTGCACTTTGTCCAGAAATACCACCTGCAGCTACAGAACTACCAGTGAAAACAAGCCCTCCGACAAAGACAGAAGTGAATTCCTGAATGCCATAAAGTTGCTGAAATTCAGGAAAGCAGCGGGACCACATGGCATTATTCCAGAAGCACCGAAAATAGACAGAGACAACAGCGGCTGACATGCTCATAACACTACCGCAGAAGGTTTGCAAAGGAAGAGGGAAAGGTACCTGGCGGATTTAAGAAGGGCTACTTTGTCAAACACCCAAAGAAGGGAGACCTAAGTCTCTGCAAGAACTGGCGAGGAATCATGCTCCACCGCTGTCCACCACAAGCAAAATATCAAGCCACATCATTTTAAAGAGACTAAAAAAATGCTCTGCATTCAAAATTACGACCGGAACAGGTTGGTTGGCTGGCTGGCTGACGCCAGGAGGAAAACTTCATGTGCGGACCAAACAACAACGCTACCCTGCACTACGCATCATCATAGAACAGAGTATAGAATAACAGTCAACTCAACTCAACTCAACCCCAACTTCATCGACTTTGTAAAGGCCTTCGACAGCATCGAACGAGAAGTAATTTGTCAGGCAGCTGCTTCTACACTACGATTTTAGTGCCACAAACCTTTATCAACCTCATTCAACAGCAGCTATATGCTATTCAATGCTACATGCCAAGTGATTCACAATGGAAAGCTCAGCGAAGCCTCTGAAGTGATGACAGGAGTAAGACAAGACAGGGGTGCCTACTATCACCGATCATCTTCCTGATTGTGGTCGACTGCATCATGATCATGATGATGCAACAAACTGTGAAGAGCGAGAAGAGGGACATACGCTGGCTGGACTGATGTAAAGACTCCAGAAGGAGATTTGGATTCCACCGACGATGATTCATGTCTAATGTCTTGTCGCAGAAACTCGAAGATCTACAGGCAAAAAGCAACAAGTTGAGAGGAGAGGTGGGTCAGCGAAGACGGGACTTCCTTCAGGTGGACGTAGAGAAGACAGAGGTGATGAAGGTGCCCAACCAACAACATCATCAACAAGAAGAGGTACCGATCACCATCAACGGGAGAAACCTAAAGGGAGTAGTCTCTTTCACCTACCATCCTAGGCAGCATCGTTTCAACTACAGGTGGCGTCGGCACAGATGAGGATGTCAAAGCCAGTAAGACAGACCTTCACTAACCTGAAACCAGTGTGGAGATCTGCTGCACTGCATTGCACTTAGCACAAAGTCTCAATGAGATCCGGATTTTCAACACCAATGTCAGTCAAGTCAGTGCTGCTATATGGTTCAGAGACTTGGCGCGTCACGGAAAGCATTCCCAACAAACTACAGACATTCATCAGCAACTGTCTACACTCGTTGCTGAAGATCAGATGGCCAGAATACTAAGAATAAGCAACAAGGAACTCTGGCTGGCTGGCTGTCAGTGAACCAATCAAGAACCTATTGCTCAACAAATATTTAGAATAAAGTGCAGATGGATTGGGCATACACTAAGAAGAATGATTAGGGACATCATGCAGCAGACCAAGCCCTTGAGTGGAAGGCGAATGGGAAACGACGAGTTGGGTGTCCGATGCGAAGATGACATGGAGGAGATGGTGTGAGGAAGAAATGGAGGTATGTGGTCAGTCGTGGATCCATGTTGAAAAGACTGCAGTGAAGAGAGTGAAATGGAGGCGTGCTACTGAAGCCCTATGTTCCACTAGGAACCCAAGGGACAAGTAACATTAATAATGATAGGCAACACATGTGGCATGTCGCCTAAAATGTAAAGTATTTTAAGCACTACTTTGAAAAGTTGTCATGCGTAAGGTAAATTAAATCTTAAGTGACAATGAATGACCACTGGTTATGTTTTTTTTGACCATCCCATATAATGAATGGAGTAGAGTTAGAGGATGCTATCCAATGAAACCAGAATCTAGTAGACATTATGTATGATTTTGTCATTTAACTTGAAGTTTCCTAGGTTCAAATCCACCCAACGGCTATGGTGTGCACTACTAAGAAAGAACAGCAGTTAGGACCTTGGCAGTGTTTATCTTGACATATTAGGTGATGTATGCAATTACGTACATACTAATTAGTAGCTTTCATAGAACGATCAGGGCAATTTACACAGCGACTGTGAGCCTGCACTAAGTGTATCATGCTGATTTATAGATACGCATGAGAATAGTAAGAAAGTAGAATATGTGGACGAAGAGAAATGGCAGCTGGTGAGCACTGGAAGTATGTGTTTACGGATATTTAAGATTGTTTATCGTGTTTCATATTAAGCTACCCTTGTTAACTGGAGTGGCGTTCGCCACAGTGGTGATAAGCACAAACCATTTGTCACCATTAGTCACCACAGCGCCAGAAATGTTCAGTTATGCAGTCTGAAGTATCAACATACAAATATGGTCAGTGGGCTAAAAGGCTTACCAGTACCATGCACTATTTCGGCATTCGTCTGATGGTGGGAGTTGATGAAATAGGCAACCAAAGTACTCTACAATGATGGGTCTCTTAGCACGTTGACTATTTTGCAAACACAATTCCCAGAACTCGATCGGCATTTAAGACCAGAGAATATGATACTGGTTGTCATCCAGTGACAAATCGGTGAATACAGTCCAGTCCTCTAGGACACCATTTGTGAATCTAATAGGTATGTGCTAACCTCTCTGATCACAGTAATGAATAACACTGAACTGGAGGTAATTAGTCGTCTGGAGGTTTGAGATTCGCCCTACCGATGAACTCCGATAAGCCGGAAACTGAAGTGAAGCACAGCTTCCTAACAACCTCCTTCAACCACATGATGTGTTATTTGATTAAGAAAACCCTTTTCAAATGTTCAGGTGGTATTTCACTGTTCACATGAAGAGATTTAGTGGTATCTATGTCGCTAGTAAAAGTGGCAAAGATCAAGGGTTACAACAACGAAAGGTATAATCAGAAAAAAGACTTATTAACCCCGCCTTTTTATATATCCTATTTTACTAGTAATTTTAATGATATGTTGATTGAAAATATATAGCTGATAATAATAATAATATCCATCCAGGCATTATTATTACTAATCCATGTTATGCACGAAATGCACGTTTCCCAATTGATTAATATTCCATCAACATATTTTGTTTTTTCTCTTTCAATGATCGATTTTTTGTAAGTATCATTAAGACAAAGAAGTACTTGCATGACAATAAGAATTTCTCAGAATAAAAAGCACAACAAATGTGTCATTTATGTATGTTAATGACAGTCATGGTCGTAAGAATGAAGGTAATGATGTTGTGATAGTAATGTGTTCCTTACTTGTTATTGAAAGATTTTCCGGTTGTTTGATTTCCACTGAAATACAATCATTCACCTATTATAAATTTAAAGAATGCGTTTATTACAAGAAAATATTATTGAAACGATTAATGTATGTTAGGTGGTATCGTACTATTCCAGAACTAATATACAGTAATGGATAGCCGTGCCTAGCATACAGATTAAATCAAAGCAGAACCTTGCACACATGTACATCGCTTCAAGTTGCCACACTTCCCAGTAGTATACAAAGAACAAGTGGATAGAAAAAGTGATATCAAAGCAAACAAAGTGGTGTGAGGAAATAAACTATTTGAATATAAACGTTAATGTAAGTATTCAAGCTTTAGAAGACATCAAAGAATGAATACATCTGCGCCATTCTGACCGATTCTCAGCCATGTAACGAAGAGTCCTCAACTACTCGTCCATATCGTCTTGGGGAGCTCCAGCCAGCTAGTCTACTTCTCAGCATACTACTCAGACTAATAGTTGGGAACTATATCGACTAAAGCTGTCTCTATCATGGATACACGAAGCTGTCTTCCAACTACCCCTAGCACTGTAAGTCGGGATAGGTGGTGGCTCGGCATGCCCGCTACATGTCCAAGCCATCTCATTCAATGAAGGTTCACAACCTCATCGATCGACTTCCCTGTCTTGCCTAGTACCCTTCACCTGACCTCAACATCGCCGTGACTAACGACATAGTATGAAATTTATTTATCCTACTAGTTATTTTATTCAGAGAAATTTTAGAATGAGTAGACTGCCTTCAAAGGAGATTGAAATCTGATGGACAGGAGACTGATGCATCTAACACTCACTACATTAATTCCATGTCATGGATGATAGTGGCATTATTCAAGCTCAGTTGTATAATGGCAGTTAGAAAAAGCCAAATTTTTCATACCTGACAGAAGTTTTCCTTGATTATTTGCGTGTTTCCATATATAAGCTTAAGGGGAGAGAAGAATCCATATATATATATATATATATATATATATATATATATATATATATATATATATATATATTCTCCCCTTAAGTTCTAGATATCTGCAACTCATGAAACTGTTTGTGAGTTTCCCAGTTTGCTCTATCAAAAGCATTTCTCCAATAAATGAAGTAAAACTCACTACGGAATTACTTAAAACTACCAAGATGAATTCAGAAAATCCCATGTGATCCTGTCTGCGACAGACAGTAAATTGTAAAAGAAGCACAAACGGGTGCAGAACTTTCAGTAATTCCTGTGTCAACTCAAGAAAGCAATAAGCAAACGGTGCAACAGTGAAGAATTTTTGTCGGTTAAAAGTAACAAGAATATGAGAGATTCATTTCTGATATTGTGATGTATACAACTTATGAGAAACATAAAAGTAACATGCATTGCGACATTAACAGCCAAGGTACTATGTGTCGATATTCAACTGGTGGAAGTTCTTGACAAGGAAACAATGAATACATGCAGAAAATGCAGTAGGCAACTGAGGAAATGATAGAGATCGAAAGGCAAATTACTTGGAAGCATATTGCTAATATTGTTTTCAAAAATTAGCGTTGAATGCAAAGTTGTCACATTTTGTCAGTAAGCATTACAATTCATCAAATAAACAAGTATGTCTGTAACCGAAAGTTTTGTTTTTGACAGGGGCAGTGATCAGCATTGAGGACTCTTATGAAAAAGGATATAATATTTTTCCACCCTTGAAGTGACCAACCAGTCGAGAGTGAAGTGCAGTTGTTCTACTCGCATAACGCCGTTAAAAAAGCGTTGAATTACTTAATAAGCAACTGGTTCTTAAGAATTAGCGTGCAACCCCAACGTGAAGGGAGTATATCATTATTCCAGTATAATAATTTTAAGCTCACACTACCGGGTGTTTGATAGAACTTGGCTATTATTATCACAAAGAAAAGTATAGGTAGAATTTTTAGGATATGTGTATTCATGCATCCTGTAAGTCCATATGAACGAATGCCTATGCAACACCGACTTAGAATTTAAGCTTTAGAAACTTGAAGAAATGCTACTGAAGTGTATGAAGAGAATTAATTCACCGTAATATGGCTGTTCTTCTCTTTTAAATAGAAGCACGTCACTCATCACTCCCTCAAGGATAGTAAAATGCTGGATTCTTATCTTCTTTTTGCAGCCGCATGGTAAAATATATGATTGAAAATACTGTTGGAAATGTTATAATGGTTAAGGTTAGTATCAAAATATTTTGAACGATAAGTTGGAGGAGAAAATATTATTATATTACAAGAATAAGGTAATTAGTCTCATCAAATATATAGGATATGCAAATGATGAGATATGAATCAGGCTTTTTAGGAGCTACAATCTGAAACACGAATATCGTATGGAAAAGATAGGGTTCGATTCAAATGTTTAAAATTGGCGCAAACAAAGAAAGGAAATTCAATATGGGGGTTTGTAGGGGTTTACTGATTTCAGGTTGGTATTCATCATGGGCTGACATCAGTTTGAGGAATATTGGAAACCTGGGAGCACTGTGCAGCTGTTTCATCCTAGTATGTGACTCCTCTACAGTCCCCAACCACTACCCCGCCGGTGGGGCGAACCTGGTGGACGTTAGTATCATTACTCAACAATGAAATTGGGGGATGGTCGCGCTATGTTGTGAACTGACAGAAGTTGGAAATATGGACCACTGTATTGCAACCCAGTGGCTCAGTGGTAAAGTACCGGCCACGGGACTTGAAGGTCCTGGAGCGTTGGGGTCATGGGCACGCACTGCTGAGGAGTCCCATACTAGGACGAAGCAGCCATCCAGTGCTCCCAGGTTTCCAATGTTCCTCCAGCTGATGTCAGTCCATGATGAATACCAAGTTGGAAGAAAGGCAACTATCAATAATTCTTGGAATTATGTAACCACCAGTTTAGTAGCAAAAAAAATTTAAAATGTGAGTTTAAGATTCTGCCTGACGATGACAACGGTTATTTTGTACATGAAGAGAAAAATGGCGACCTGGTTCTTTGATACAATGTTGTCAGGTCTCTGTCTCTCCTACCTGCAGCCTGTTCTGCTTCACTTGGCAGTGTGTCGTGGGAGTGTCTTTTGTCTTTCCGTGCACTCTTCTTCACTTCTTTGTCCAGTGTTTTATACATTGTACTCAGTTCCTCTTGTCGTTGAGCATCCTTGCACTGGTTTATCTTCTGCTTCACCATCACCATCTTCCTCTCCCTACTATATCAGCTTCCATGTATCCGTCGAGATCCATTCCTTATCTTGTCTTCTTTCATCTTCCTTCCTAATACGGCTGTGCAGGTTTCTTTAGGGATTGGATTGGTTTTGGGGGGTAGGGTTGCTAGCCCTATACCCAACCTTCCCTCTTTATCCGGGTTTAGGACCAGCTGGTAACTAGTGAACTTGTTATCCAGGTGAGGTTATTGGTCATTATTACAGTTGTTTATTCTGCTGTTATGGTTTTCAGGATGATTCCGTCAATCCGTACTAATGCACACTTGAAATGTCAGCAGTAGCTGATCTATTTGGAGAGGTGTGAACTCGAATTGACATACTATCATTCATTTGTGAGTGACCATCTAGAAGGAATTACCGATATCTTAGTACTTGATCTGAGGCTCAGATACCAAATTATTGTCAAGGTTAAATAACTTTTAGTTGACCTTTATACAATTAGTATACAACAGTCTAGACGTAAGCACACAAGCTAGATAGCCTAAACTTTCTTAGCCTAACTGAAACGCTAGGGCTTGAATGACCTTTGACCTTTTCTTTGTTTATTGCATTATTATCTTTGCCATTTGTTTTTTGCGAAATCCAATGGATTGGACGTTATTTTTCTTTGTCAATACATAACAGTGGGTTGAATCAATTTTAAGCATGTGAATAAAATGAAACGCTGACAAAGAAGGAGAGTTATGCTGAACATATTTTGATTTTCCCGTGACAGACTACCCGATAAGTAGTAAATATCTGTATTGAAAATAACAAAACAAGCATTCATTAAATTCATCACTTTTAAATGGATAAATCAGCTGACTTCCTTGTGGATATACTAGTTTATACTGAACACAAATTGACAACCAATGCAGCTGTCAAGTTTTCAATACGTATGGAAATCTGTCTATGTTTTTAATAAAGCCGTTAGGCTGAGCGACATAGCATGGCGCTTTACGTAGGCTGGTATTAGGTATTTAAAGTATCGAATCCATAATTGATGTTTCGCTCTCCTCTTGATTACCACATAGGATGATTCCCTGAAATGCGTCTGGAAATGATATGCTACATGAGGTTAGTATATCTAGGTTAGCAGCAGTAAGTAAGAGGTGACCTGAATCGATATTTGACACATCCACTTATCATGTCTAGACTAGATAAGGCTATTCGAAGCTCAGTAAAAAAAAATCTTCACTAAAGATTTGGACAATCAGTAACTCAGAATTTCGTCTGCTATGTCACCTTTGAAGTTGCCATTCACAAGTAAGGTTCTCTTCAGAATCCTGAGAACTAATTCAGCTGGTGGTTTTGGCTTAAAATTTCCCTTGAAATATTTACAAGGGTAACCATTTTGAACGAGTACATGTCTGAGTTGTTTCCCAATAGGAATTAATGCATAGTTCCATTTGGATCTTGGAGACAATGGATGAATAAGGTTTTCTTCCCTGTCAGTGGAATCCACACCTGAAAATGTTTATGCCGACCTTTGTGTGTTGACATCCTATGAATTGATCTTTGAAGAGAACCTTCTCGCCTCCTCAGGATAACATCTAGAGGATGAAATCCATAGTTCTTTCCAGTCTGTAACGTTAGCTTGGTTTACGGATGAAAACTCAAGATTTGTGAATCATGGTCTCCACATGACTGATTTCATCATAGGTGATGAATGTACAAACCATTCATCGCATAAATAAGGGAAGCCTTTAAGCCAGGCGAGGAATACATTGTTCCTCAAGTTTACTAGGAATTGGTTTCCTTATAGAGGAACAAGAGACGATTATATCTTTGCTCTGCCAGTTCGTCTACAGAACTCATTATTCAATCAGGATTCAACGCTGAAAATGCAATGCAGAAGTAATCCAGAATGCCGAGAGTAAATTTGTTTGGTTCTATGAATTCGTATCTATGATAGTTGGTTTCTGTGACGGGTGCATTAGTACCAAATAGTTTGATAGAATCTAGACAGACCAATGGCTTATCAAATACATTCATGTCAGTTATTGGAATGACGGTTTCGAATGAATCTGAAATATTGCGTTCACCAGAGCAGTTTAGAAATGTCTCGAGCATTTCATTTTGGCTGTTTAACAGTAGCACGATGAGGTGTATTATACATTTTTGTAACTGAAGTGAGTGGAATATTCTGCTTGTGCACTTTAGGGCGACTATATAGGTGAGATATCACAGAACTCGACAGCCATTGATTCTCTAATGATTTGGATCGCAGGATCCATTTTATTCAGCATTTACTACAAATCTTAAATAGTTACCCCTTCATTTTATTTACTCGTATCCTCTTGAGTGTACTTCTCTGCAAATTTGCCTCTATCTGAAAAACTGGATGACAATTTCGTGATGTACTTCGATAGGCCCCGAAGGACTATTTCAGTCAGAGAGACAGAAAATATCAAGTAGAACCTGTCATAAAAGTGCATCGGTTCAAGTTATCCTACTTGTAAAGGATAAAATGAGTAGAAGAAGAGTGATATCAAAGGTAGACAAAGGTGTATGGAAGAAGACAAAAAATGAAAGTCAATGTTAGTGAAAATACTCTGACTTAAGATATCAAAAGTGAATACATCTGCGCCACTGTGACCGATTTTCAGCAGTCCTACCAAGTGTCTCCAACCAGTGATTACTATCTTCTTACAATCTGTTAGACAGGTAGAACATTTCGATTTTTGAAGGTATAGAGCAGTCGTAAACGGTATTCTTCTATCAGAAATTATTTGATACGTAGTTTGTTATTAATGTGTTGACAGAGGTGATTCCTGATGGTGGATGTAAAGCACTGAAGACTTATATTTTCAGAATGGGAAGAGATCTGGGGTTTGATTCAAGAAACCTTCAAAATCAAGCTTGTATTAAGTTCGTTAGCATTCCGGATCCACATGACAGTGCTCGCATTCAAAAGAGAGAATGAAATACTGAAGTGGTTGAATACACATATTACTAGTGGTTTGGAAAAACCTGAGCAGCCATCGGTTAGTTTTAGACTTTTCATCACTTTGAGATTAGCAACATGTAACCGTCTCCTTTCTTTCAGCTGGAATAGAATGCACATCATTTATGACAGATTATGCCTGGTTTCAGGCAGTCGACATACCATTTTATTGACTATGTCAACAGATGCTTCTTTGAAGAGTAGCAACTAATGTGGATATGATTTCAAGGAAGATTTTCCCAGTATTGTCTTAGGTTTCGCTCTCTTTTGATAGCTTTCGGAAAACGTATCCTCCTATTCTCTGTAGAAAGTTAGACAGAAGACCTCAAGAATTCATCTATTATTTTTCATGTCGAAGCATCCTAGGTAAAACTCGTTCTTCTGTCAGGAGCTGAAGAAAAAACCAAGAAATATAGCTCCTCATGCTTGATAAGAATGATCACTGGAAAAGACCATATGAATTTTTCGATGAGTCTCATATTTTACCTAGTGGTGTCTGACAGTGGAATCCAGGACATGCGTCTCCTCCTATTTGGGACTCGTCAGCTGGTTTTATTTGTACTTTGTGAGTGGTAGTGTTCCCACTCAAACTCTGACCTAGAACCTATCACTTCATACACCATAGAGTTACCCACTAGGCAACTGAGGCATGACAACCATCTCTTCGAAGAGTTGTCTACTTGACCAACTCATTTTGTCGTTGAATCATTCGGTGATAATAGGCAACAGAATAGAGCGATAACCGAGTTTGCTTAAACTTGATGAAAAATGTCCGCAGGTTGACTGCTTTCCTTGTAAACTTCTAGAATTCTTACAATCGATCAACCTTTCACTACATTAGAGGAGTCCTGGGGGAATTACAAAATAGCACTGGGTCAACCAACAATTTGAGGTACTTATCCAAACCAGGAAAATAAAAGTTAATGAACTGATCGAGAACTTGAATACTGCCTATAGAACAGAATTCAGTGACTCCTTCAATGACCTTCAGTCTTGAAGTCCAACGAGACATGACGAAACTCTTCAGGAATCTCTGATGAAGAACTGGTTACTCAGAAATATTAAATTTGTTGCATTCTTATTCCCTGGTTTATATGAACATCTATGATCACCGTCCTGATTTTTGAGGTCAATTCTTGCTCCCTGCTACTAAGAGGCTTTTATTAGTTTGACCATTATAACTTGAACGAACACCACGTCAAACTTTCTTATTTGGTTACTGTGATCAGTTCCGTCGGATTTACCTTCACTTTTGTTGGTAGGCTGCATTCACTTTTTCTGTTCTAACTGCTTAACCTTTTAAGTTTAGCTGTGTATGCTGAAGTTACCAGATGAGCCGTGGCTCAGATCAAGACCTAGACTGAAGTCAGTAGCACTGCTCAAGAAGGCCAAAGCTTAGTTTAAAATGCAGCCACTGGAATATGCATGACTAGTATAAAAAGTGAAATTTTGAGAGTGATAGACTAAAAGCTATTTAGCCCACATTTTTATGAAAACGAGATAGACACTAGAAGAAATCGATGAGGTTCAGGATACAAGAGAAACCGATAGTTAACCACTCACCCAGTCAATAATAGGATTTAGCCTGGAATAGGTGCACGTCATGTCAAATAGACACACCTCACAGAAGAACACAAAGGTAGAAGGTACAAAGAGAAAGATACAGAAATAAGGTAGAAGGTAGTCAAATGTAGCAGAAAGTCGTGGAGAGAGAACAAGAAATAATCAAACAATAAGGAAGTTCGGTTTGACGATTAAAGTGAGCATAATATGTGGATGCATCTACACCACTGAGGTCAATTTTGAGTCGTGTTACACAGTCTCCAACCACCGATTTCCGTCATCACACAGACTCCTACTGAGAAGTCTACACTTCTCTGTGCAACCCTGACAAACGGTCAGAGACTTCATGCACTGATGCCATGTTTCAGTCTGGTTGTCTTCCATCCTTTTGCAGCCTAAACCGAATTCAGTTAACATTGGACAATGGTTTAGACGGTGACTGGACATGCGTAAACATGTTGCAGCCACCTTAATCGATGGAAGTTCACAGTTATACCAACTGACATTCCTCCTCTGACTAACTCTACACCTTACTTCGACAATGCTGACGTCGTGCCACTACAACGCAACAAGAATTACAAAAGCGACAATGGTCAGTCACCTGAAACGTTCGCATTTTCTTTACTTTTATTAGTCATGTTTCACAAACAGGTAGTAGAACAGGGAGAACTGCAGCGCAGTACACCTAGCCCTGCATTAGCTATCGAATATCACGATGGTGCTATGTATGACATAAATCCGTAAAGGCCAGTCTCTTACTCAACAGGGCTGATTTAATTCCCCGATTCTAAGTGAAGTGATCAACGCACTCAACGACTTAACTCTCTATTCTTAAACGAGTCACCGACGCAGATCAGGCCTGGAGCAACGATTTGCATTTGGTTTTCGAGAAAAGTACCCCAAACATTCTTAAATAACCACTCAACGTCTTCAGAGGACTCTGCATATTGTCACCCAACAACGCTGTCATTTGTGGATTCTAGGTCTACTAAGGATTCTCCTATGAAAGTATTAATTCCTGTAAATTCAGATTACGTGTATAGTCCTCCATAAGGACTTCTACCACAAAATGAAATAATAATGGAGAGAATGGAGATCCTTGGCGTGAGCAACCCACCTGATGCTCAACCACTGGGTTCGAAAAACTCACGAATATTCTAATATAGAGCCTTCAAGAAAGTGATGCGCTTACTCGACACCCTGTCGTCATGAGACACTGTTATATGTTCTCGTGACAGTCACAAGTGACTACTGTCTTCAAGTCAAGGAATATAACAAATTTCCTGCTCCGTAACTTCGTCAGTGTTTCAGGATCTGGCCGACGGTTAAGATTTCATCGATGAACCCACAACCAGGTATGAAAGCTGTCTGCTTTCTTCGGCCTTGGTATTCCCTATTTCCACCTAGGCTTTTCATAATTATAGAACCTAGTGAAATCGAAACAATTTGCAGTTAGTGGTTTTTGAGGTTGAACTGATGTTCATCAGACAGCTTCCCTTTAGGTTATCACGGGAGAATTTTTCCTTCCCATTGAACACAATGACAACTAGCGAATAAGACTGTTCACAGCGGGTCATATCTGATTCTTTCTTGTTAGCTAATACGTGAGAAAACCCAACCAATATATCCTATCCACCGCCTACAGACATGTCTAGTAGTAGCTCATTCAGGTCTTCTGCTCTTTCTTGTTTCAGATTAATTGCAACTTTTCAACTTCGGAAATAGTTGTTGGTCCTATTTCAGTGTTCGATTCAAGGTTCGCTTTGATAGCAGGCAACTGATTAGTAGCTGGAGACAAGTTGAACTATTCTTCAAAGTATTCCATCCATCATTCCAGTCATTTTCCCTGAGACTGGATTGCAGATTCCTTTTTCTCCGTTGATGTCTCAATAAAAAAACACTAATTTTTTCACTACTTTCCTTGATAAGTTTGAATAACTCTCTGCTGCTGCCTATCACAACAACGTTCTCATCTCTCTGACTTTCATTGGTCACCACCACTCACGGACACTGCCTGGACTCTTTGTGTGTTTACATTTGATTTCAGATTATTATTCATCATCGAATGATATCAGTTGGCGGAAAATTGGAAACCTGGGGTTTCTGAGAAGTTGTTTCGTCCTAGTGTAGGACTCCTCAGCGGTGCACACCCGTAACCCTGCCACGCCCGGGATCGAACCTAGGACCTTCAGGTTCCGTGGCCAGCATGTTACAATTGAGCCACTGAGTGGAGATCCAATGGCCCATATTTCCTACTTCTGTCAGTTCCCATTTGAGTTGCTGCCGCTCCTGATTGTGCTCGGAGTCCACAAGGATGCTTTCACGTGCATTCATTAACTCAGAGGAAGCTACTGAGATCCAGTGATCCTTCCCAACCTTTTGCTGACAGTTCTTACTGCTTTTTACAGTATACTACAAGTATCAACGTACTTCTTCAGGATGAGTAACTTTATCATATTTTGTTATCTGTCTAACAAGTTCGTCATTGACACCAGGCTCAGAATTCGTTGATATCCTTTAGTAGAAGTCTTTCAACTTCTACTAGGGAGTAGACATAGAAGTACTGAAGTAAGACATGATCCTTATCAAAACACGTACTTCAGAGGTGGTAGTCGATATTACTTGGCTTGAGGTAATCGGCGGGAATCCCTCAATTTAAGTGTAATGTTTGTGGGCACTTGTCAGTTAGGTGTATCTGAAGCGTTGAGGGAAGTGATATCTCTTGACAGACTAAAGGCTGCACCGACCAATACTGCATTGATATGTGTTATCGATCAGTTATTCGGGCAACAGTATATATAATCGTCTGTAATTCTCAGGTGATGAGTTGAAGACAGTCTGAATAACCTAGAATGCATTCACTTCTTATGTTATTGTGAAAATTAGATGCAATAAGATAAATGATCCAGCTACGCAGTGAATCACTAACCATCTAGTTCGCTGGAGGATGGCACTTCTTAAAACTACACGGAGTTAAACTGATTTCAGTCTCTTGGGTCATGAATTTCGTCAAAATGAAAAATGTTCATTTCTGATGAATGCTAACAATCCCAAAAGGGAGAGCTCCCATATACAAAATTGTTTCCAAGTACTTTTCGAATGGATCTTATTTTTTTTGCTGTCTGATCACCTTCTATTCCCGCACTGGCCCATCTATTTGTATTTTTATTGTTATTGTATTGTTACATTACGTTGTTTAGAACATTTCTTGATATCTGTGGTGTTAAGTTATGCATATTATAGCTAAGTCATTAGATATGACGCGCAACGGGAACGTAAATAACGATGCTTGAAGTAGCGATCCAAGAATCCCACTTTTAGATTCAACATTTTGGACTGAGACATAACCTTTGATTATGCAAGACGTGATTGGCAATCCAGAGGTCACTGTTGCATTTGTTGACATGAAATTTATTACTCTCCAGTGACTAGTCAATGAATCCAGTCAAGTCCTACGTGAAGTCAGTCGCAGCTTGAATAGGTCAGCGGTTACGTCACTGACTGTAGCACTGGTTGACACGGGTATGAATCTCTGAGGGAAAATCAGTTCCCTCGAGGTTTCTAGCACGTATTGCTGATGAGTGTCAACAAGCACAAAACACAGGTCTAGGGTTTCTTAACGATTACCCTTAACCAACCTACATTCACCAAAGTGCACCGCGATTGTGAGTGTCTTGGCTGGGTGGCCACACTGCAGAATGATCGATAGAATCCAGTTGGCACTTAAAACTAGACAACATGAAATTGGTTGCTTTCCCCTGTCCATTCAGTGCATCTAATCTAGTCCTACAGAATTTCATTGGCGACCCGAATAACCCAGTGGTATTGTCGTGACCAGTCAATGTACTTACGAACTATATTTTAATGAATTCAATCATTAAAGTATGTTCTACAGGGTAGCTTTGACTATTCTAAAGATTATACGTAAATAAATACGATTGTTCATCCACAAGTGAGGTTGGTGAGGAGTGACACTAAATGCCACCCTAGTTACTCTAAAACAGCCCATTTTGGTTGATACAGAATGTGTATCACGGAGTAAAAGAGTATTATTTACTGTAATCCAGTATAAAATACTGTTTCAGTGTGACAAATGTTGTAAATTAAATTAAATTGCATTCTCCCCTTGCGCCTACGTTTGGATTTTATATTAGCCAACTAGATTATTTTATTTTGCCAGGAAAATACAACTCACATGTCATTAGTCTTCTCAGCACTTTCTAGGGTGGCTTTTACAGCTGTTCTTGAGGGGTGGAATGCAGAATTCCTGTCTGGGATTTGTGTGACAACATACACCAGTGGTTGGAGACTGTAGGCGATATGACTCGGAATCTATCTCATTGATGTAGATTTATCTGCACATTATCTCAATCTTAATCGTCATACTGAATTTCAGTACTGTATCATTCTTCATTGCTTTCTTACCACGACTTCCTGCCACTTCGACTAGGTTTTTCTTTATTTCGTTATCCTTCCACTTGTGCATTCTTGCTTGATGTGATGAGAAAAGGTGTGGCAGTTCGAACCGTTACACAGCAGTGCCACGTCTTATGCTGATGTTGTCTATCTGTGTCTGTCCTGAGGGGTCTCAGGGTAGGATGTAGCAGCTATATATAGTACCCAAATTTTATTGATTTTTAATGACTCACATCTGTTACTTGTATGTACTTAGGAAAAAGGCATGCAAGCAACGATGACGAAATACGTATAGCCTAAAGCATTCGATTATTACAAGCCCTAATAATCATACTGCATTCCTTTCTCACTAGAAAACAGCTGACGCAAAAACCAGGAAAATATATTGATTATTTTACAATGCCTAGATCATACAAAGGAGTGACAGACAATATCTGATTACTTTCAACACACGTACAACTAAGAATGCTACTTGACAGTGAAATGAAATGGTCATACCTTCATCTGTTTGCTACAGACATAATCAGAATTACACAGAACGGATTTTTTCCCGTTGGAAGAAGCCGAATGTGATCCCATACCACTGATTTTGCATATCGGTTCAATAAGTATGATCCATCCATGGTTACACAATATGAAGTGCGCAATCTTCAAGAATCCGAAATTCGGATGGTCCGCCGTCCAGTATATACTCTGGTTTTCACTAAATCTCTACCTGACACAGGTACTCGATGAAAACTACTTTGGAGTCAGAATTGAAAAACACACCATATTTCATTGATATGGTAGACACTTCTATGCAAAGAATAGAATACATTCCAGAAAATATTTACCAACCTTAGAGGAGAACAGCTCAAGAACTGGAAATTCTAGCAAGGTGTGTATGGTACAAACTTCACCTAGCGTATAGAGTAGGTAGTATATTTAGCACTGGTTGTAAATTCATTCTAAGCAGCAACAATTATTTCAAATTCTGGTTTGCAAAGTCATATGATTTCAGATAAGCTTTCAGAGGAAATCATTGTTGATACAATAGCACCGCTACAAGCGTTTCTCTTCTCACCTAGAAATTGCAGTAGTGCACACACTTGTGAGGTTTCTGACAATGAAGACCGGGTCTCCGAGGCTTGTAAGCAATCCTCAGATTTACCCTTAAGGCTAAGTCTAGCAGACAAACAAATTGTGGATATGAATACAGTAGTGGAGTGAAAGAGGAGAGAAAGATAAAGCTTAAAAAACAGTTTCCCTTAGTAGATCATAGTGCATCAACAATTGACGAAAGTGGGAGTATGTGGTCAACTTTTTCGAAAACCGGTAACTCAGTGGAAACGTGCTCGTCACAAAACTTGAAGTGTGGGTTCGATCCCTGAAAGAGTCATGATCGTGCACTGCTGAGTATTTCTGTACTAGGACGAAACAGCTAACATCAATTGGAGAAGTATTGGAAACTTGAAAGCGGTGGACAGCTGTTTTGTTCTGATATGCAAATCTCGATCACTGCGAAACTGCTATCTTACAATAAATGAAGCTTAGCAACACCACCTCTCACAATGAACGCTGTAACCACTGACTTGCAACCCAACGGTCTACATTCTCCTACTTCTCCCCATTAGCGACATTTCCACTTCCTGATACAATGAGTTTTGAGCTCTCACCAGAACATATCCATTACCATCAAAGTTTACATTTTGCTCACTGGTCAGTATAAACTTCAACACAGTCAATTTTTAAAGCACCTTCATTTTCTTATTCTTTCCCTGAGAGTTCTGTGGATAGTAGATTATATAGCACTGAGTAGCCAATAGCACGTCAGTAACATTACAGAAAATGATTTTGAATTATCTAAATCGAGTACTTTGATTAATCTTCAGAGTTCGTACAAACCTCATGAATTGCATACGCCTGAAACTTCTCCAACCTTCTGAAGACGTGGGAATTCATATTTGAAAGCCTGAAATCTGCATTCAGATGAAGCTTTTCAGTTAACTGACTTAGATTGCATATGACCTGTGAGAATATTTCAAACCCGAAATCTATTCCTCTACCTGCCTGTTAGCATGTCGCTTCATCCAACACACCACATTCTTCCACCCTTGACATTTTGATTTCTTATTGCACTCATTAGCATCTCTTGGTGCAACATGACTTCATGGGTGGGGCCCGAGAGATCATGCAACTCAGTGGCTTGAGACGCTATAGATATGGCTCAGGATTGAAATCAGTAGCGGTTATGCTGTAGCTTCTTTCTATCTTCTGCTGCTGAAAAGTAATGAATAATTTGTTTTAAAATGCATCTTACTAGAATGCCCTTCTAATCATTTCATTCTTACTGTGTCTTTCTTTTATTCACTTCTCTTCGCCTTATGTCTTCAAATAGTGCCACATTATTTTTGTTGTGCATTTCTTGGTGCGCTTGCTGTACCATGTTTGTGTTCTAATAATGACAATAAAAATCTCCCTAACAATATTACATCATTCGACATAGTGGTATAAAAAGATTTGGTCTTGAAAGAATGCTGAAATATTTATTACTCCACCTTATCAAGGAGTAGATTTCGTTGCATTTTCTTCTCTACTGTCCTCATCAGTGAATGCCAGTACTCAGGGGGCTTGCGCAAGAAATACTTCAGTGTTGATGCGAATCCATGTGGATGTTGACTGAACTCAGTATTTTGAAATGTACACATTTCGGACGCATGGAAGATATTTTGACAGTAATTAAAGTGAATTTCTACTTCAATCATTATTTTCACCGCTAAGCCAATTATAGCACATCCATCCGCTTTTTGTGTAGATATCTACCGAAGACATGAAATACTTTTATTTCTAGTTTCAACTACATTCTGGTGTTGATCAGTTAACTTGTCTCACATTCAAGCGAGTACGCACTTAATCTTATTGCTTTATAGAACAGGTTTCACTGACAGAATCTAAACTTGATCAGAGGCGAGGGTGCTGGTGGTAACGAAGTCGGTAATTGAATACGTACCAGAGCCTGAACTGAATACTTCAAAGGTAATCTAACTGTATTTAGTGTCTGCTAGACTGATGATAGTTTTTGCGATTTATTCAATGAGTTGTGGAGTGAAGTGTGTAGTAAGATGTATCTTTCAACAATGTATTTGTCTGTATGTTTGTGGAAAGTGATCCCCGTTGACGAAGTTGGCCATTTACACAAGGCATTTGTGGACACCTAGTGAGTTGTTGTGAACAGAAATCGATCATGCTGTTCTGTAAGTTTCAGTAGTTACATTCAAGTTGCATTAACGGTGTACGACCGACGAATTTATTTGCTCAAAGTTGTCTGAACGATAGAACAGATAAGATAAAATGATGAGTGTTTTCGAATAGATAATAGAATCAGTTGAAATTAGTGCCAAATCAACGCACACAAATGATGACAACTCGATATATTCACGAGTGAAACAATAAGTGCGTAAGTAAGTAGTTGGGTAATTAATTTTTTTGTGATTGCACGCATCGCTATAGTGAAGCTTTATTCCAGACATTTTACCTACTGCTCTCTGGTGTTTGCCATTTAGACAGTTTTCTGTGATGCGCTTGGATAGCTTAGGAGTTCTACATTTCTCTATCTGAAGTGAGCGATAGCTGACATCACTTGGCGTTCCATTTCCAGTTGACCTATAGAAAACCAGGCGCAAACACCCGGAAAATGGGTCCTTTAATGAAGCCATATCTGTACAAACAAATTCGCGAGATTTACATGCACGCTAATATCTGTGTACTCAGCGTGGTGATAGGTTTGTGAAGTCGCAATGAACTACGCCTCGATACTTACAAATAATGAATGTATATGCCAATAGAAAGATGTGTTCGTGTAACAAACTGCACAGATTGTAGTTCAGTTATGCTCAGAAGAAAACATGCAATCAGTCCGTCTTCCCAAGTGTCTTTTCTGGATACACTTTCCAAAGTAGAATATCTTGAAAACGTCGTGCTTTATTTGTAATGACACGACAACCAGGTGCTTCCAAACAAGTCACTTATCAGTCGAAATGCATGGAGAGGCGAAGAACGAGTTCAACCAAATGCTGACAAGCAACACCACAACACCTTCGAATAACCTGCATATGCTTCCGCAAAAGGACACCAACCTCTGGTATTTGACTGATGATTGTCAATGGTAAAACGCCAGGACCATACCCGATTATTATGCAATGTCAAATGCCCATGACTTCGGTGCGAATTAGTCTCGAATAAACATTTCGACATCGACTAAGTCAACACGTACATTGAAGTTACAATGCCAGATGATGTCACTCCGAAACGACCAGAGAAACATGCCTTATTCTGTCCGAATGTCTTCATCTACCTTCGGTTTTCGTAGGACAGTGTGGTATTCGGTATGGCTTGATCCTCTATTATTGATTTTTCCTGCTTTGAAATGTTTCTCCAGTCTCTTTTTATTTTGCTGTCAAACCTTCTGATGGGGTTGACCTGTAGTTTTCTACATGTTCCCTCTTTCTGAAGTAATTTTGCAGTCTTTGTGACGTACTCTGTTCTGTCTAGAACAACTGTTGACCGTCCTCTGTCTGCTGGTAAAATTACAATATCTTTGTATCCTTTAAGCTGTTTCTTTGTCCCTCCGATTTAACTCGACACTCTGAGGTTCACATCTTATCAACGGAACTGTTGTCTGACGAATTTCTTGTTGTCCATCATTGGTGAGATTCGTGACTCTCAGCAAGGATTCTAGAGCTACATCGAATTCTAGGTCCGCCGCATTGTTTGTGTTGAAATTGAACACAAGCAACTTGGACCAGACATTCAACTGGTTGTGAAAGCAGAGCACTGCGGTCCACCGGTAAAAATGTCGAATACGATTAGGATTATTCGATTTTCCCGAACTCTGCAATCACATCAAAGATATGCACTCAGTGTATGACTAGGTGCTACCATTTACTCACCCTCGTAATGTGTGAATGAGTACAGTCGACTCACAGAATGTTCCATTCTGTTGAACCTACCAAAAGACGAGATAAATGCAAAGAATAGTCTTCTGAGGAATATCTAGGGTGGTGATTAAGGAACATGATCCGATGGGGCTGTTCGCATTCGAGGGATAAACAGAGTATAGCATTGCAGTCAGTCAGACATTTCTAACACAAAGACTGTTCACAGAAATGTAGTTCACCGTGTGAAATGACGCCGGAAACGTGTCAAACCAAAATTTCTAGTGCCAGTGTATGAAGTGATCTCCAGCGCTAAGTAAAATTTCACATCTGAAATTTGTGTGGCTTTTTGGGCGTACGTTATTCCCAGTTGTCTGGTAGTGTGCAGAATGTGTGAGAGAAGCACTGATAGATAGAAATGGGACTGGTAGAATTCTACCTATTGAGCTGTTGATTGATGCTCATGACGTAAAATAGAAGACAACGGATTTCAAGATCGTTAGCACGGAGCATCTAATGACAGGTGAGACGATATCTTTCACTATCCCTTCCCACGCTTCGATGAACTGCATGCGACCCAGTTGGACTAGACATTGTTTTCTTCTATAATCGAGTGGAATTTTATGTTGAGTGCACTTGAAAGACACACTGGTGATAACTGGAAATTTGAATACGCAGGTTGGGCAATAAGACTGAGAGGAGGATCGTTTATATGGCCAACTGATGTTAACTGGGTCGATTCGGATGATGTTAACTGTCTTCTGCAGCATGGTGTAAATCACAACTCATTTCCAACCAGCACGAATTCCCGTCGTGACCATCTCACTTGTCCTACCTGGCACCCCTCCGTCTACCAATCACAAATAGACTCAAACAAACAGTACTGCATCCATCTACCGACAACGCGTTCTACGTGTCTATGTTGCTGCAGCTATGCAACATGTGTTTAGATTCTGATCACTCTTATGTATGTTCTAGGTTCAGTTTATGTAACCTTGGTTTTCAAAATTAACGTGGAATGGGTGACTAACAGGTTTCCATAGCTTTGTTCTCATAAAAAGGAAAGAAATTTCCTTCATTCTCTCTCATCGCACATTCGAGAAACCTGTCAAGAAGATAGTGCAGGAAATGAGCTGCAGCTATTGAAACAAAACTTTAAGGAAAACGGGTATCTCCTTGGCTTTTCAGAATTTAACGTTAGACAGATCAAAAAACATTCACACATAACAACCATGTCAAGAAGCAAGATCAGCACTAATTTAGAAATTGTAGGGGCGATGTTTCAGGCGAAATACTGAAGAACAGTCTAACAAGGTAAATGGAGAAGTCATTCTATGTAGCGTCTCTAAAAGTTACCTATTGCAGCCCCCTTTAGTCCACCTTAATGCTAAACAAATGCTACGATGATTGTTTAATTCGATGGGCATCTACATGATAACCTGCTCCTGTGGAGTTAGGTACATAGGACGTTCATCGAGAAACATTCTCCGTCGTGTTCGAGAGCACCTCCCACTTTGGTTGAGTAAAGGAGAACGCAGAGGCAGAAATTCATCAATCCTACAAAATGCAAGATCAAGTCAAACTTGTTGAAATGTGAATGTAGACGCCTTGGCGATGCATAATGTCAAACCAGAACTGTGTACAGAAACAGTTTGTACGGTCCCTTTCATTACCATGGACCTAGCTTACCATTTCAACCACATGATTTTCACTACTAGCTCTTTCTTATTTTCTTCCTTATTTTGCACTAAACTTTCATATCTCTTGATCCCTATCATATCACATTTTGTCTGAGTGTAATTTACACTTATTGCCTTCACTCAACCACTCTTGAATGAAATCACGCCATACTTATTCACTCATTCGCATCTCATCTCATCTTGGGTCTTTGAACTATGGTCTCCTATATTTTCCTAATTAATTTGATGATTCATGAAATATCATCCTCAATCATTAATATGAATACACTTTATGATCCCACTTATTGTAATAAAAATGAAACACACTCAAAAAAATTTGCCTTCTCAAATGCCAACTTACATACGAATACGAGTGTGGAGATTTAGAAATCAAATCGTCGCAAAGAGAAATTCTGTTCTTTTAACCGAAAAGACTAGATAGTAAGTGCGTTGACCTGTCAGTTACAGACTAGCACCTGATACAAGGGTAAGAGTCTGGTTAGCATTTTCAAAAGGAGGTCATCTGATCTCAGACAATAACTTCTTCAGAATAGCGGTGATTAGTTCCAATCGTGTATGCATTCTTGAAGTGCTGCAATTATCATGACGCCAGTCGAGATTCATCAACTAAAAGTAATCCATCCTATTTTCACTACTGTTTGTTTGTAGGCAGTAGTCTGTAAATTCTCATGGATGTAAACTCACATGAATACAGAGAGACATCTACACCCGCGGTTGCATGAATAGATGCAGTACTGTCTTCCCATTATGATTGGCTGAACATGACTGTACAGAGTAAACAGATGTGCATAAATAACGAAGCGAAACAGTCTGAATGAACGTCCAGATCACATTGAGGATGCATTCGATCCGTCTGAGTAGTGGGATTGTCAAGTTCATACGGCTTTGCATTATGTTGCTCACGATGTATACAGTGATGCTTGATCAGGTGGAATGTAACAGTAATAGCAAAATCCCAAGGTACGGTGAAATTTGTATGATATACTGAGTGCATTTTGACTAATATCTTGTTGTTGATGATGACAACAGTATCATGCTTCTACTGCTAATAATAACGATATCATTATTAATGCTATGCTACTTGTGGTTAATCATGTATAACTCTTTTGTTTACTAACATGTAGGCGGATCCAGAAGGAATTATGAATACGATTGGGTGGAGCTTCCAAAGGGATAGATTGAAGAACACTATAGAAAAGGTGTTATCCCTAGTGCAAGAAATACAGGGATAACGTGTGAATTCAGTGCAAACTGAAAAATGTATAAATAGAACATTCGTTGCTTTTGCTGTTGTTATTTTTTTCCTGCTAGTTTTGCTGTTGTTGTCGTCGCTTGTGTGCTGAATTGGACATGACAAAGCAAATCGAATTACCACATGTCACAATTTTGTCTTGCAAACTAATTCTCATGACTATGCCTACATTTCAGCCAGCCATCGAACTACATGGCTGACGTTACTATTCTGCTTAGCGCGTGTTCTTAGACGTTCGACTTGGTACTGGGGAAATAGTGTTTAAGATGAGTTTTTCGCTTCTTGTCATTGGTCATACAAGCATGGCTTTGTATTCAAAGGAACTGGTCTTTACAGTGAGCCCAACGTTGCTAAGCAACTGTAGACTGCAGACAATAGATGGTGCTCCACTTGTCTGAATCAACCCGTAGAAACAGAAGCGACTCACCTGTTAAGATGACGGGTTGGTGAAATATGTTGGCAAATCTTGTTACAGGTCATGACCGTGGACTAGGATTCGGATTGCTGGATTAGTTTGCCAACTCGATTATATTTCAGTGCTTCGTGTAGCGTTTCAAGCGTCACATATTATATTCGTCCAGATGTATATAAGTGGATGGAAGTCAAAAGTCTCCTTGTTTACAGGCTTCACTCTTCATCTGGATCTTGCATACATTAAAGAAGAGTTCTAGTAGACGTAACTCGCCGTGTAGGTTGGCTGGCGTGGCAATATCACCACATATAACTGAAATGAGGTCACATTTCTTCGGTAACGCGTTTCATGAATAGATGTTAAGAATATATCTGCTAACAAAGTGAAAAGCCTGAAAGATCGCAAACTTATAACTCACCAATTATATTTCTTTGAGCATCATCAAATTAGAATAAACATCATTAGTATCCGCTAAAATCTAGCGTTTGAGTTACAACACTGAGGGAGAATAAGGTCAGAGTTTGGGAAACGCCAAGTGATTTCATCAACAAGTTTATCTGTGAACTGAGTGCCTTATAAAGTGCTTGCTTAGCACATTTGACAAAGAATTGGAGTCTAACTGTATCAGTGAGATGCATATATATATATATATATATATATATATATATATATATATATATATATATATATATATATATATATAATTGCAGAAAAAAATTGGTGGTAAGGTTCACTTTAGTGCAGAAAACTTTCTTTACGATGAATAATTTTCAAGAGCTGTACAGTCGGAATTATAGCTATAACAAAATATGTGTCCGTCCATAACTAATGGGTTGAAGCAAGGTCATTTGTACTTACCAGTTCACCCGTTCTTGTGGAGCTGGTCATATAGGCCGTATAAAGTGTGTTCTATTTAAACGCATCTCTGAACACTATCCAAGATGGCTGTTTACTAGAGAGTGATAAGCGATAAGTAGCTCGGTTCTTGAGCATCTGGTTAACTCTGGTCACTTTGATCCACGACAGTCTTTTTTCAAAGTCATTTATAAGGCGAAATCAAACATTTCGAAGGGAGTCCGTATGAACCACTTCTTAACACCAAAGGGTTTGGTATGCTAGAAGCACAAGCTTGGTCTTTGTGTCCAGAATAGAGGCATTCAGTCTCTAATTTTTAACTTGGTAGTAATTTCCCTTAAACATTGCATTAATTTTCTTTGTCTGCTGTTTGTTTATTTATTGTAATCCTATAAGCAATTTTTGATGACCTTTGGTTGACCTTATGGCCGTTATAACCTTGTGACTTTATTGACTGTCATTGATGACCTTATACTGATAGATATATATCGCGTTGCAACTATAATTACGAATATACAGCTTTTGAGAATGCTTCATGGAAAAGAAAAAATTTTCACTGAATTGTCTTTCGTTAATTACTTACTATTGTTTATTCATGAAGAATCATTTTTCATACAAATCCTGTGTTTTGGATTTTCTGCGTAACTCAAGTGTTTGATTTATTGTTGGAGAACCACTTTAATTTGAAATTTCTTGGAAAGAAATTTACAAACCTTAATTTGCTTTTCACCCATTATGAAATGGAATTTCTAAAGTAGTGAGTGATTTACTTTTTGTCCAATGTTTTTTGAATCGTCAAGTCATTACTTCTTTTGAATATCTATAGGTCTTGTTTCAATCAGACTTAGTCGTTTAGCTTCACTTGTCTAGTTCAATGCGTAACCAATATATTTGAATATCATTAAGTGTTTGTAACGACGTACTGTGGAAATTATTAGATGTTTTTTTCTTTACGTCACTTTACGAGTTTAGGTTCCTTAGTGCAGAGTTCTCATTTTTAGTGCGCACTTGATTTTTAATTTTGTTTCTCACTGAGGCTAAGTGAAATGAATTTTTCTTTTGTCTATTTATAAAGAATTTCTTCTTAACTGAATTGTATTTCATACACTGATTGATCAATAGAAAGCAACCAGTTTCATGTTTTTTAGTCCTCTGTGCCAACCGAATTTTATCGACCATTTCTCATTGTGGCAGCCAAGCCAGAAGGCTCATCAATGCGGTGCACTTTGATTGATGCTAGTTAGTTGGAGGCAATCAGCAGGAAGCCCTGGATTTCGGTTTCGAGTTTTTCGACACTCGTCAGCAGTGCGCATCTGCAAACTCGAGGGAATTGATATTCCGCCTGAAATTGAAACCGATGTCTCTCAATGCTTCAATGACGCATCAACAGAATTCGGTCAGCACTTAGGACTAAACAACGTGAAAATGCTGTCCAGTAATCAGTTGGTGTATGTAATCTAGTCTTACAATAGGCCATCCACAACCTGAATAGCCAACGGCAGCGTCACTGACTGAACCACCGGGTGAGGCGGTCCAAATCGCAAAGGGGACGTCAATTCCCCCAAGATTCGAAACACGCCTTATTGACAAATGCCAACAAACATAAAACCTAGGTCAACGGTTACCAATCGACTGCCTCCAACTAATTAAAATAAACAGTATTTCGATGTGAAAATTTTCTCATTCTTGTTGATCGGTCTGCTGTTGTGAAACTGGTTTTATCTGAGCCTTATTTGCTATAATCCATCAGGCATATACACAGATAATTCCAGTTCAGGGGAAATCCCTAGTGAAAACTTGTTTGATCCATTTCAGCATGAAGTAACACTGAAATTGTTGTACGGATAGACATCGGAATCTTTTGCCTGAGAAACGATCAGGCACTTCATAACTCAAATTATAAATGTTTACTTACTGTCCCATCGCTAATCAAATGAATATAAGTTGTTGGAATCAGCCGTAAGAAAATATGGAAGTGAATTTTGGTCAAACTCCGTAAGATATTGTTCGTAGTGCTTGTAAGTCTTTAGTTAGCTGTATGTATCTCGCTTGGAACTACTCGTGCTGCATATCATAGATGCGATAGCTGTTTGTAGACAAACGCTGGCGAAACGTCAAGTTCCACACTTCCAAAAAAATCTATATTTTTATTTTTAACTAATGCAGGCATAAAATATATTTACACTTTAGTTTTGAATAACTGTTATCATGATTTAACAGGTTTCTGTTACCAGTAGTGTTTCTAAACCTGACTAATTTTAAGCAGTACATCCAGATTATCTAACTTGTTCGTCTTTTATCCACGCTGAGTAAAGATTCTCTTACCCCAGGTTTTCAAAAGACGAAAATTTAGCGAACATCTTATATTTAGATAAAAAAGTATTACTTTTTCCCACTCTAAAGTAAGCAAACAAATGTTATCTTTGACTTAATATCGCAGTTTTAAAGTATCAGAATCATACTAACGATGATGAAGATGAATCTCGTACTCTTTGAAGAAACGTCTTTAAGCCTAAAATACAATTAGATAAAAGTGGATCTACTAACTTACTCTGACCACCTGTTCCAGCAGATTCGAGTGATTTTATCTTTGCTGATTGCTTTTTTGCTGGTTCGATAACGAATCTAATAATATGTTGAGTACATTATATAAACTAAATTTACGAAGCATAATTTTACCTGTTTACTAATGTTATATGCGAGTTTCGAAAATGCCACAGAGATTGTAAACAGTCGTTGTAGGCTGTTTTGAGACTAGTCGACGTGCTTTTAGCCACTAGATATCACATCACAATAAAAAGAAGAGGTGATTTAAGCGAGAAATTTTGCAGGGAAAATAAGCAAGATGACAGAGTAAGGTTAAATGAAGTTTTTATTCCTGAGTTGGTTAATCTTATGGTCACAATAAAACCAAGCATTAATGTACATACACATCACTAATGTAGGCCGTTCTTTACCTGGAAAACAGGTGGCATCAGACTACTTGTATGTTCTAGTTCTTAACCCCTTAGTAGTGTGTGCATGGACTACATTAGTTGACAATATTGACCGTAATCCACATGATCTATATTCAATATTCAATAACCTTCCGATTAAGGTTAAAACTGAGAATGGTATGGCTTTCATTCACCGCCGTCAATGTAATGCCTTTTACTGCTGAATAGAATGATACTGTGAATGAAAATATTCAATCACTAATAACGAGATAGGACATTAACAAAAAGTGCATAATTCTTCTACCAGATACTTTCTATAGAGTGATCAGTTTCCAAATGAATACTCTGATCTGGCTGACTAAATACTGCAGATCAGTCTGAATGGTTTCTAACTACTCAAGTTATCAGTAGTAGTAGCTTTCGCAAGATGCTTTTTAGATTGTCTTTACAATTCTTTAGATATACCTTGATTATAAGTAATACGCCTTTCTCAAAATTCAACGAGATCATAGGATTATATTCATCAAATTACTAAGTCTGCATATACGGCGAGATAATCTGATAATTTTTCTGACATCAGTTGTAAGGATTATTTGAAATAGGGAAACTGAAAGTAACCTCTGTTTCATCATATCAAGTAAGTAATAATCTAAATGGTTTTACAAAATGCATGACTTGCGCCAATTTTTGTATGTTAGAGACGCTTATATGATAGATTAAATTTTATGCCAATCTGGGTGGCAATTAAAAGATGAAAATGAATAACCATGCAAAAGTCCATGTATTAGGCAATCAACTGGTCGTATTATGAGATACCTTTAATAATTTCTAGCTGTCCACATTTTGGGAGGTGGAGAGAGTTTCAAATGCTTAGCTGCTTGAATAATTCAACAAGTAAGCTAAACTTATCGATAGTGGAGCTTTAGCAAGGATATTTCTACTTTAAAAAGAGTTATTCATCATATATACATTACTCATTCGATGTGCTAAGGCTAAGCTGTAGTTCATTGGATTACGTAGGTCCTTAACATTGAACCAACTGGTC
>OX104134.1:13299698-13376816 GCA_944470555.2 Heterobilharzia americana | reverse complement strand
GTTCAGTGCATAAATAAGCTGTTTTCCTCTTGAAAGTTTCCAGTTGAAAAGGAGATGGACTTCATCATAATGAAGTTTCCACTCCAGAAATATCACCGAAAGCTACTTAACACTGTAAGACTGTTTCATTTTGCTTAAAATGATATCTGTGGCTTATGCTACCAAGCCAACTGTGAAGGAATTGAAATGTATCTGTTTCGTATGTTGATGAGTCAACAATTTGGCCACCAAGTTATGATTTTTTTTAAAATTCCATTGCTTCTCGATGTCACTTGGTTGTAATACATTCCCACCGGTGCTACCTTCACCTTATGCTTCATGATATTCATTTTTATTCTTGGAGTCGATGGTAATGTTCTGGTGGTTTACACTGCAAAGTCATTTTAACCACTCTTTTTGTCTTATATTCGAAAATGTCTTATTCACTACCTGGTCATCCCTTAAGTGTCATTAACGTAGGCTCACGTTTGCAGTTAGGGAGACTGGGTCTTGCACTGTGAACAGGAAGAACAAAATTGGCAGAACCAAAAGGATGATACACACTCACCTATGAATTCAATCAACTTATGTTAAACCACCAACTGTGATGTCACGTGAATTCCACTTAAAATCACTGGGTGCGTACCGTGTCACAGAAACACCATAAGCTAGACAGAATATGCCTTTCAACCACCACGTCAATCAAATACCACTCAGGTTACTTAGTAACTGGACTGACTACTTTTCTTTTTCTCAGTTGAATCTGTTCAGTCACACTACTGACCAGTAGTAATAAGGATAAAATCATTGTCTAGTGATACGTTTAAATTTGAATCTTACAGACTGAATTGTATACTAGATGATGATTTATTTCTCCTTGTCTTGCTGAAGATTTTTTCCCTGGACATTTAAAATTAGGTGACAACAAAACTCTTGATGTGTATTTTTTCATTATCCTCACCACTGAAGAAAAATCACTAACAAAATAGCTCTCAGACTAATAATTGATAAAGAGATATTTTTCTCTGTGAGACAGAACATTGGTGTTGTGAGATGAGAAGTCCCAAACGTTTGCTCAAAGCAGTTATTTCTAATAGAATGCGCTAATTACAAAATTGAAAGTTACCTGCTTCTTTAATCTCAAAGGACTCGTTATTTGAAGAATTATGGACTGAAATGAAACAGATGTGAATGATTTTCAACTCTAAATTATTCATGTGGACATTTAAGATGAATGATTTCCAGTAGTAGAATGCTGGAAGCGCGTTTCTTTCTGTTTGAAATTCATCAGCTAACCGCCATTTAACCGTAATCTCAGAATGAAATAGCTGACCATATAAAGACATCCAGACAGGAGTCCGTTTGCCGATCGAGACTTATCATTCATTGATTAGTCGTTGGAAGGTAACTAATTTTATGTTGTCCAGTCCTGGGTGACCATCAAATTTTATTCATCATTTTACGACGTGGTCACCAGGGTAGGAGACTTCGAATCGCGATGAACTTGGAGAGATCTTGGTAAGATGGAAGTAATCTGTAAAAAGCCCTGGACTTAGGCTCCGTGCTTTTTGGCGGTTATCAGCAAGATGTATCTGCTACCTCGAGGGGATTGACGTCTCACCCGAAATTTGAACGAGCGTCACCTAGTCGTGCAGTCAGCGATGTTACTACTGAGATGTTCAGGCCGCAGTTGACCTCATTTAGGACGGATTACACAGAACTAGACACATGTGACTAGACAAAGTGAAGTTGGTTACCCTCTAATAACCGGCCGGTTTATGCAATCCAATCCTACCAGAGGTCTATCGGGGGCCAGAAAGTTCAGTGGTAACGTCTGTGGCTGCAGCACTGGGTGGTGGTAATGAGTATCGACAACCACGGAATCTAGCTTAAGTCTTATCAAAGACGAAAATGCACAATTCCTAACCCTAAGCACGTTACTGACTTAGATTAGTTTTTGTGGAGACCTCTCATACAACCAGATTAGCGCTTCAAATAATTTATATTTTGTAGTATTCAAGAATATCTTTAAATCCCTTAATTTTACTTACAAAACGAGTCTTTAAACGAATATCGAAAACATAGATTGTATGAATTATATCCCTTCTAAAATATTCGGTAGGATTGTTCGAAACACAAGTACACTGAGTTTTAGCAATCGGAAGTCATCGCATAAGGTGTATTTTTATTTGTGTTATCCCTGCATAGTATATCAGAACAAATAGCAAAATAAACAAAATTTTGATCTTTTTAGGAAGATCCTTTTCAAGCGTATGAAACTGACATCAAGTTTTGGTACAGAAGGTGACCATTACGATTATCCAAATACAAGGTGGAATAAGAATAGGGTAGTGAAATTTAGTTCAACTATGAAAAATGCAATGGAGTTATGAGTCATCAGGGGTGAGAAAGAATAAATTACTATTTTGGAAAGATGAATATTTGAACAACAAACAATATATAGTAATTAGTAATGATGATAAAAACCTTGAAATGATTAAGCAAACTAACACCGGAAACTACTCAAACACGAATAAATTCGGAATAAATCATGTGGAATACTGTGAAGTGAAAGTGTGTTCTGCTTTCTCTTTATATATTATTTGCAGCTTCGACGAAACAATATTATTATCTTATTATTTTTTTCCCCTTGGGTTCCTGATGGAACATAGGGTTTCAGTAACACGCCGTCATTGCACTCTCTTCTCTGCAGTCTTTTCAACCTGGCTTCATGACTGCCCGTAACCTTTCATTCCTTTCTCACACCATCTCCTCAATGTCACCCTCGCCTCAAACGCCCAACTCATCGTTTCCCATTCGCCTTCCACTCAAGGGCCTGGTCTGGCGCCTGATGTCCCCAATTGGTCTTCTCAGTGTATGCTCAATCCAATCCATCTCCACTTTCTTCTGTATATTTGTTGGGCGATGGCTTCTTGGTTGGTTCGTTGCCAGACGGCCAGCCAGCTAGAGTTACTTCCTGCTTATTCTTAGTATTCTGGCCATCTGATCTCCATATTCAGTGTCGAGTGAGCGTAGACGGTGAGTGTTGATGAATGTCTGTAGTTTATTGGAAATGCTTTTCGTGATGCGTCAAGTCTCTGAACCATATAGCAGCACTGACTTGACTGACATTGGTATTGAAAACCGGATCTCGTTGACGCTTTATGCTGAGTACAGTGCAGTGAAGTGCAGTAGATCTCCACACTGATTTCAGGTTATTGAAAGCCTGTCTTGCAGTCTTTTCGATCCTGGTTTTGAAATCCTCGTCTGTACCACCTGTAGTTGAAACGATGTTGCCTAGGTAGGTAGGTAGGTAGGTAGGTAGGTAAGTAGGTAGGTAGGTAGGTAGGTAGGTGGAAGAGCGTACTTCCTTTAGGTTTCTCCCGTTGATGGTGACTGGTGCTTGTTGTTGTTGTTGATTGGGTTTCTTCATCACCTCTGTCTTCTCTACATTCATTTGAAATCCCGTTTTCGCTGCCTCTTCTGTCAACTAGTCAGTTTTTGCCTGTAGATATGCGAGTTTGTGAGAAATTAGACATAAATCATCCGCAGCGAAATCCAAATTTTCTAAGGTCTTTTCATCGACCCAGCCATCGTATGCCCATCTTCTCGCTCCTCACAGTTCGCAGCATGATCCAGTCGACCACAATCAGGAATATAATGGGTCATAGTAGGCAGCCTTGTCTTACTCCTGTTTTCACTTCAAAGGCGTCACTGAGCTTTCCATTGTGGATCACTTGGCATGTGGAGTCGTCATATAGCTGTTGAATGAAGCTGATAAAGATTTGTGGTATTCCGTAGTGTTGAAGCAACTGCCAAACTATTTCTTGACGGACGCTGTCAAAGGCCTTTTCAAAGTCTATGAAGTTGAGGTTGAGTTGAGTTGACTGCTATTCTACACTCTGTTCTATGATGATGTGGAGCGTTGCAATTTGGTCCGCAAATGATTTGTACTTCCTGAAGCCATCCGGCTAGCCTGTTCCGGTCATAGTTTTGAATCCAGTGCATCCTTTAGCCTCTCCAGGATGATGTGACCTAATATTTTGCTTGGGGTGGACAGAAGCATGATTGTTCGCCAGTTCTTGCAAAGCCTTAGTTCGCCCTTCCTCAGGAGTTTGATAAGGTAGCACTTCTTATATTCGGAAGATACTTTTCCTTCCTTCCTTCCAAACATTCTGGAGTAGTGGTGTGAGCATGTCAACGGATGTCTGCATCTGTTTTCAGTGCTTCTGGAATAATTTCATCTGGTCTTGCTGCTTTCCTGAATTTCAGCAACTTTGTGGCATTCAGGAATTCACTTCTGTCTTTGTCGGAGGGCTTGTGTTCACTCGTAATTCTGTGGCTGGGCTTCTGGTAGTATTTCTGGACGAGTTGCAGGTGGTGGTAGAGGTGGTGGTCGATTCAAGAGTTTTTTTCAAGCGATCAGCCTATCGTTTCCTTTGTTTCTCCTCTCTCTCTTTAGTAACTAAGTTTCCTTCACTATCCTTCATTGTCTGCGTTGATCTCTCTCCTCCCTGATAATAACCTGGTTATTTGATATAGTGTTGTCAGGTCTCTGTCTCTCTCACCAGCAGCCTGTTCTGCTTCACTTGTCAGTGTGTCGTAGAAGTGTGTTTTGTCTTTCCGGGCACTCTTCTTCACTTCTTTGTCCAGTGTAGTGTTTTATAGGTTGTATTCAGTTTCTTTTTTCGTTGCTCATCTTCGCACTCCAGTGCTCTGGTTCATCTTGTGCTTCACCATCTTCCTCTTCCCTATCAGCTTCCATGTGTCCATCGAGATCCATTCCTTGTCTTCTTTCTTTTTTGTTCTTATACGGTTATGCAGGTTTCCTTCCACATCTCCTTCATACAGCTACAGTGTTCTTTCACACAAGTTTCTCCGGGGATGTTGCTCAATATCTCCCATTTTGTCTTGATGGCTGACGTGAAGATGTCTCTTGTTGTTTCATCCTTCAGTTTCTGTTCTGGGTGTCGAAGCTGAACTGTAGTCGTCTGTCAAAAGCTTCTTTGAAGACTTTCAACTTGATTTTGAAGGTAAATTGCACTTGACAGTTAGCAATGTGAACCTGCATCTGCTCCCTTCTTCATCTTGTGTCCAGTTCAGTAAGCTGCGTCTCCACTCTCCTCAGATTGAGATGAAGTCCATCTGGTTTTCAGTGTAGTGTGTCCTGGTGTCTGGTGAAATCCAAGTCGCTGCCTTGTGAATATCTCTGTGTTTGTACACACCACCTCCAATCACCAAATGATTAAATGCGCAGAAGTATGCAAACAGTTCTCCGTTATCATTCTTCATTTCACCGAGTGCTTCTCCACCCATGATGAGTTCTCTTCCTGTGTTGTCCGCTCCCAGTTTGGCATTCATGTCACCACGCCCATTAGAATTTTGATGTCACCAACTGGGATGGGATCTTGTCCAGTGTTGATTGCAGTTGTCTGTAGAATTTCTCCTTCTTCTCTTCATCTGCATTATTTGTGGGTGCGTAGCGTAGCATTGTATGATTGTGACCTTCCTTCCTTTTGAGTTGAGCCTTGCTGTCATGATCCTGGAGGAGATTGGTTCCCACTGCATGAGAGAGAGTCTTCGATGCCGTTGTGGACATCATGATAGCAACTTGAAAACTCAGTGTGCTCGTGGTTTTCGTCTGGGTGAGAATATTGGAGTAGATTATTGACTCTCCATTTGAAAGTTTGGAGAGTCCACTTCCGTTCCATTTGCAGATTTCTAGCACTTCTATACCATACCTCCTCATCTCTTTTGCACTCTGGGCAGCCTTGTCAGCCAGCTTCAAACATAATGAGGACATTCTATGTCCCTATGTTTAATTTTGCTTTCATTGAGAGAGAGAAGAAATATTGGTGACTGGCTTCCCGAAGGCTTTCACCAACCGGCGTCATTACGTCTCTCCGATTCCACGGGGAATAAGTTTATTTTTATGTTTTATCTTTTCTTTGTGCTTTGAAGTTTGTTTAGCGATTGGATTAGTTCTGGAGGGTAGGGTTGGTAGCCCTATCCTCAACGTTCCGTGTTTATCCGGGCTTAAGACCGGCTTGTAACTAGTGAACTATTTAACCAGGTGAGGTTGTCGAAACAATAAGGAGGCGTAAATTGTCTGGACCGAGTAATGTATTTACTCAGCATATTGCCAAACTATCTGATCACACAAGTACTTGTCATAAGCATATACGTACAAAATTCATGAAGACAAGGGGTGAAAAAATAAAAATCAGTAGCAGTCAGATCTCGTAGCTCAGTTGGTAGAGCATCGAGCTGGCATCCCGCTGTTCGCTGGTTCGAATCCGGCCGTGGTACAAGTTTTCGTTTCACCTTCAATCATCACCCAGTATGAAAATCAGTACAGCGAAAATAATAGTAAGTCGAACTTGGTCTTCATAGTTGAATTCACCAAGGGAGATTTAATGTGATCACAAATTGTTTTTGAAAATGCAAAGGTGGTTTAAACTTCCTATTTGCTAAGGTTTCAACAAATTTAAGGATCCATCCCCAACACATTTTGTAAAAAGGTCTGAAAGAAGTAGCCACGTTAATCCAGTGATCCGTCGCAACAATGCTTTTCGCGACCGAAGGACTTAGATGTCTGCTACCAGCGTTTATGCATTCAGGTGATTTAATGTACTTCTGGAGCCACTTTGGAATATGTTCCAAGCCTCTTGTTTGCATAGATCTATGAGTCCTCCCCATTTTTGTATAACCATACGTTCATCTGAAATGGTAGGCGCAACGGGATGTAAAACTGTCGTTCACATACTGTTAGCGTTTGGGAGATTATAGCGGCTAGGTGGTTTCTGTTAACCCTAGCTGCATAGTAAATCCTTCTAACAGCAGCGTTAAGTTTCTGCTTGAGGATTGCCCTATGAAAGTCACCTTTGAACGAAGGACTGATAAAGACATCTTTGTTTGGGACAAAGCGAAGAACTGGTTTTGACGTTGTGGTTATTTTGTGCTGCCTAATAAATTTTGATGGATGGTTATTTTCCAACAGCAGTTCAGTCAGTGTTCCTCCTTCGTCTTTCAAAGTATCATCTGTACATATCCGTTGAATTCTTCTGAATAAGAACCTAACGCCCGCTTGCACTGAACTGGAAAAAAGCTATGATAGTTCAAATATTGTGCCCTCCATGTATGTTTTCTGTAGATATACCTTTTTATGGACCCATCCTGTCCAAGAAAATCAAGCATTCACCTTCGTTTTTTACCCATGTCAAAGATATGCTGCTTAACACTTCATTCAGTCGGTTTAGAATTGAAATGGACTTACTAATTATTGCAAATAATTAGGATATCGTCGACACATCTTTGATATACATCGGCTTGGTCAATCAGGTTCTATACGAGTCATTAATGTTTTTCATATTTGTGGAATCTCTAACCTATCTTTTCTGTTGACCGAAGAATGGTAAGAAAAGTCAAGAAAAGCTCCTGCAACTGCCTGCTATTCGTGCAAAAGAAAACCCTTTTGCAGACATTTTGCCTTTCTGAATATTTTTTTGACCTGAATGTAAGGCATGAGCAGCTACGGGACAGCTTTTTCAAATTTTTCCAGATCGTAGGAATATTTTTGGTGGCTTGTAGCAACTTCGACGGTGTTTGGTTTGACGAGTTGGCATTTGGGTCATGTCTTTCCAATGTATGCGACATTGCATTCACTAAAGTCTACCTTATAAACAGTTCAATTGTTCTAAATGGGAAACTGGAACTTTTAATTTACACAGATGTGAGTGCAATATATTCATCACCTGATGTTATAACTATTAAAGATACGTCTTATTTCTATATTATATTTGTTTATTTGATTTATAACACATAGTGATCTATTATTATTTACTTGATCGTTGTGTTATAAATCAAATTAACAAATCTAATATGGAATTAAATCCTACCACAGTGCCCAACTTTTACACCTATATACATCTTATTTCGTCTGATGTGGATGTTCGATAAGTAAGTACTATAGTACTTATCCAATCTTTATGGTTTGGTTTCTCGGTGTCATTTTACAACAAACCTTTTTCTCTCCTTTTTAGTAGATTTCTCTGATAGCTGGTTCCTTTTAAGACTTTCAAAACAAGTGACCATCTGCTTTCCGAGATTCCATAACAGAATTTTGGTAACTTAGTTTCCAGTGGGTGGGCTAAATTGAGGCCAAGGTAATTGTTAGAATATCTTTTTGGCAGATATCAATGCCAAGTGTTTCATCGTTGTTTCGTAAGGCCCTGCGGCCTAGGAAAGCTAACATTCTGAATTCTATTTCTAGTTCACAAGTGAATTTTATGGAATTGAAACGGGTCTTAAGATATTCAAAATATTTTCTAGGCCTAGTCTTTTGGTAATGACAATGGTGTCATCAGCGTACCTCCACCATATTCTCGGTTTCAAGTCACGTTGGCCAAATAGGTCTGATTCTACTTCTTACATGTAAATATTAGCTACAATAGGTAAGATAGGTGCACCAATTGCTACTCCACTGGCACGGGAACAAGCAAAGGTAGAATTTCGTGACCTCAAAATGCAGGGCTTCTTAGATGAGTGAATTATCCACAAGATATAATAGAAATTGAGTAAGGATGATCAAGTTTGAATAATGATTTGAGAAATGTAAGATTGGTTATCAAGGTGACCATAATAACAAGGAAAAGTTGATAATATGTAAGAAATAAATGGAATATGAGTTAAAAAAGCTTTTTGGAGGCTTCGAAATGCAAAGCTCCGGCTTTTTCTGCCTGAATCGCTAGACCTTCAGCAACACAAAGGAGGCAGTTGCGCACTGACTTTGACAAGTTTCTTTTCACTTTGTAAATAACTTTGAAAGAGGTGTTTGTTGAGAGTGAATGATCACTGTCGACAAGGTGTCCCGTTATCGCACTTCCTATCGATCTTTTGCTGCCACTTTGTACCCATACAGGATACTGTCGCTAAACTCTTTTCGACAAGACCCGTGTTGAAAGGCCGATATATCCGGCTCCACAGAAGCAGGTGAACCGGTATACACACACAGAGATGGCCAAATGCAAGATCTAGTCATTCAGGCTTTTGCTAAGTAAAAGGCGACTGGAGAACACCAGTTTGAAAAATTTTGCCAATAAATCTATCTTCAGGGAACTTGAAATCCCTATCTTTAGGATATCAACAACTAGTTCACCTTTGAAGTCAAGGTTCACACATACCACCTTTTTCAAAAGGGAAAACAAGTCACGTTTTTACGGTTTCAGTTTGATGTTTTATCTATCCACTTTCGATCTAACTTTTCCTTAGAATACTTTTTTCTTCACCTATATTATCCGGGTCACAAATGTGTTGAGCGCGAGTAGCAAGGGATACAATTAAGTTCCTCCTCCGATCAAGAAAGTGTGCTTTTCGGGATGGAAGTGGCTTTTCAACATATAGTTAAACTCCTGGTATCTTTTGTGTTTACACATCAAACGCAGTTGTATTTTTGCTTTAGTCTAAATAATCTTCGATTAAAGTGAGACAGAAGCTTTTTATTGGTGAATTTCTTATATTTAACCACCTGGTTTTAAGTGATTTTTTCAATGCAAGCAGTTTTCTCTGATACATTTTGCAAAGGTTCCTTATAGTTTTTCGTCTTCCCACTCACATATCACCTGTCTTGTCAAGTCTATCCTCAGTCTGTGCTAGGTAGTAAACCAAAAGTGTAGGAAAAGTGCTTGTGGTAGGTTGGGGTGACACTTCCCAGTGACCTCCTATATGCAGTGTTCCAAATGTTAGAGTTGGTACCAAAATAATTCTACAACCCTTACGTCCCCAACATACAAAAGGTATAGGAATGCGTGGAGTATCTGGCTTTGCTTATCATGCTGCTCAGATATTTGCTGACTGGTTGAAGAAGGAAAAGGATTTCTAAATACGGTCACGAAGAAGCTGGTGTTTAAAGGTAAAGTTGATAACTGTGATAGGGATAATGACACAACATCCGTTGACACACAGATCACTGTGCAGAATTTTAAGAATATCCCACAAAAAACTGGAAGTTGGGTGCGTAGATTACTCACAAAGTTTGTTGACGGAGACTTAGAGAAAGCTACATAAAGCAGAGTGAAGTGAGTGTCTTTAGGTTCTAGCATTACTATAGCTAACAGACCTAGTCTGAAAACTACGGACCGTAAGACTAGATCAGCTTCTGATGAAAGAGAAGAGGATGGAACACTTTCAATGCCAGCTAAAGAATTATGCAGCTAACAGGTCCTACACAGTTCAGTGACCCGATTAATGACGAAAAATGCACACAAGTGGATGAAATACGGTTTGAAGCTGTCAGTGTCAAGGTCACTGAACTAGACCTTAGTCAGCCTTCCACACACGACTCCACGAAATGGCAAGTAACTAGGAACAGACGACATGCCAAAATGTCAGTAAAGGTCATGCAGCCAACCGTCAACACTCCACAGAATAAAGATAAAGCAGAGCTTTTTGAAAGGACTGTAATCTTCCACAGATTGGAAGAAGGTCGAGACTCAGAACCGCATAACCATTTTGAACATGACCTTAGTGAGGTACAAAATTTGGTAAAAACGATGTTACCAGAATAATATACCAGGTGTTACCCTACTGAAGATATATGGAGTAGGTGAAAAAAAGACAGGGTCCTGGGTCCCCTACTAATTCTCCTATACATAATTGAGCCGCCAAATATCACGAAAGTCCCTATAGTTCTCTACATGGATGATGTAAAAGTCTGGAGGGAAATTAGGAATGACGACTGTGTAAGCGGCCTTCAGACAGACCCAAACAGCTTGTTTACCTGATCAGGAAAATGGCTAATACTTATCAACGCACGTAAATGTGTGAGCATGCACACAGAGCACACGTATGACAACACCTACAATATTGGTAGAACTCCTTTACCCTCACTACTGACCCACAGTGACCTAGAGGTCACAGTGAGTTATGAATTGAAGACCACGTCACACTTTAGATAGGTTACAGCTCGGAACTTTAGTACACTTTGGACACTACTCAGAACACCATGAAAAATAAATGGTGATATGTTCACTATGTTATACACATCCTTATTTAAATCTACATTCGAAAACTGTATAAAGGTGGCAAATCCTTGACTGAAAGGTGACTCAGATCTTCTGAAAAACGTTCAGAGGGTAGCCAGTCGTATGATTCCTGCGATGACTGGACTGACCTATGGAGACGACTTTACACTATCGCAGACAGAATGCAGATCTAATTATGCCATACAGATTTCTAAGGAAGGACTTTGAACCTGACCTATCTCCCCTTTTCCTTCCCACTAGGTTGGGACACCACAAAGGGCATAGAAACATGACACGAAAGCCAAGCACGAAGGTAGTCCCCGTAGAAAATTGGTTCTCGCGTTGAGTAATCTACTTCTGGAACTGAATCCCAGAAGAAGTGGTGTCCATATCATCAACTGACTCGATCAAAAGAGGACCGGCCAACAACACGGAACTACTGGAAAAGACTCATAGCCTTCAGAATCGATGGGTACCCAGCTCCCTCTTTCTCTGTCTATATATATATATGTATATATGCTCAGTTGGTATAGCATCAGGCCGGAAACACGTTGGTCACTGGTTCGAGTCTTACCGCGGTCATAATTTTCATTTTACCTTCAATCATCACCTAGTATCAGTACGAGTTTGCGAAACCATGGTTATATATATATATATATATATATATATATATATATATATATATATATACATATGTATATATATATATATATATATATATATATATATATCTGTTTCGCGAATCGATGATCAAAAATAATCATCCTTACTCAGTTTCGATTTTCACGTCGTGAAATTTTAACTTTTCTTGTTGCTATGTCTTTTGATTACTTTTCATAGTTCGTAAACATTTTAATAATCTCTAAGTGAAAATGATATTTCGATCAACTTGCTTGTTGTCATGCTTGAAAAACTGCTTTCACGCCAAAACAAACTGTATATTCTCACTAAGAAATAGCACATAAATGCGACTATACAGCTTAACTGAGTGAAACTTTTGAAAAGAGACTCTTCGCTGCACCAAATGTTTTCAATTGTGTTATTGTTTATGGTTATGTTTTTGGTTTCATAAAGTAACAATCGCTCGTTTTGTCCACCAAACCTATTTTCATGCAACAATTTTAAGGGTAAATCCACATTATGTTGGTTCTTTGGGTCTGCGGATTGATTAGATATTACTCACTTCTGGTTAGTAACAAACTGAGTTCACTAAGAATTAATAGTAGACCATTTTATTATTAACTAATTTTAAGGGGAATGTGCACGAAATGGATTTTTATGTGATTAAATGATCGTCTGGCGACTCATTAATGCCGGTTCTTATTATGTTGAGGAGTGAAAGCATTTGAAGTGCAAATAAACTGTAAGTTCCTTCATTCTGAATCGGTTAGGTGGAAGATACGGTAGGGTATCCATAACAGTTGATATTTGGCCAGTGTTTGAAATTCTTGTCTATTGGGACTGTCACCAACAAATGAGCACTGTCGAAAAACTTTCAGGATCAATTGTTTCATTGGTGGCAGAGACATTTTGAGGAATAGATCGACTTGCTTTAAATAATTTTCCAGCCTAACAACACAAATTTACAGCCTGAATGGAATGAATCCTCATAAACTTAAAGAAACGAAGAAGTCTGTGACATAAATCATGCACTTCATGAGAATTTGATGGTGTATATTTAGGGGTCCTGAAAGACAGCAATTCACAACTTTTATTTATGAATCTAGGCGGAAAACCATTTTCTAGTAGAGTTCTCCGGAGATTTCTCAGTTCTCTATAGACAGTATCCTCCGTTCATACTTTCCTGATCCTCAAAATAAGTAAATGGAGATTTCTCTTCCCAATTATGGTGAACGAACTTTCGAAATTGATAAAATATCCGCTCCAGCTAGGTTTTCTGTAAATAGATCTACGAAGTGAATCGTCACCTTTTCTTTAGACTTGAACATAAAGAAAATGGGACGTCGAGTTTGATTCTGATTTTAAAGAAAACTTGATCGAGAGGTAGATATTGTTGAAAGCATGAAGCAAGTATGCAAAATTAATATTTTCACCACAAACTATGAACTTATCACCAGCGTATGTTTTTTAAATATGAATCTTACTGATTGTTGTTGATAAGTTGATGCTTTTTAGGCATACCACAATGCACTCAGTTAAGAGCAGCCCTATTGGAGAATCAATTGCCACACCACCTACCTGCCTGCAGACTTCATTATTAAACATGAAATATACACTGAAGGTTTATTGATGAAGAAGCTCTTTTAAGTAGTAATTTGGAATACCCACAACTATATTATAGGATTGATTGAATCCACAAAGAAGCAAATGGAATATGTCTGTGGGACGTTTGTGAGAAGAGATATGATATCCAACGAAATCATTCTTTCATCTGTAAAACTGAAATTCTTAATTCAAATAACAAAATAAAATGTCACGAGGATTGTGCTATAACAGCCTCTTCTTTACAGGTTCAAGTATTTCTGCAAGCCGTTTCGTGATTGAATGACATAGAAAGTTAATCATGTCTGGCATTGAACGAAGTTGAATTCCTCCTTTATATATTTTGGGAAGACCGTATAAACCAGCAACTGAAGCTTTATATGCTGAATAGGTCTTTTTGGAAGTATCAGTTTCAGTAATTTCTTTTCATCCGATAAAATGAATGAAAAATTTTCCATATAGTTTGATTTGTTTAGCAATGCTATTCCAAAGCCTTTGTCTGGATGTATCATGACTAAACTTTCGTTTATTTCAGCACGTTCAACTAGTTTCAATGTTTTTCAGACTTAAGATGTCGATAGCTGAATTTTCCATTTATAAAGTCAATATAGGAATTTAAAACTGTTGATTTAAAAATAATTTGAATCACTACATGAAACTGGAACTTGATCTTTTGTTTGGTTGATTAGATTTTCAAGCTGCACCTTTGTATGGAGTTCATCGACTTTTGAAGTCATATCACAGAATTTAGACCGAAACGATAAGGTTTTTTATTGGGATCGAAGATAGTGATAAGTTTGAACAGTTGAATAATTATTTTCAGGACGTCAAGGGAAGGCAGTTTCTTTTGTTATAGACTTCAAGTTTTCATTTAGCTCCAGGTTTAAATCATAAGTTCACTTCTTACTAACGGTGGTAAAGTAGTTTTCAGATTCCACTCTTTCATTAGCGGATAAGTTGAAAAGAATGTACGATTTTGTTACGGTTCCTGTGCAGGTTCCGGTAATTGGAGCCATTCTAAAAGAAAGCAGCACTGATTGCTGGTTTATCATTTCGCTTTTTTTATTCCCTCGATTAACCTAACTTCCATACTTCCCGTTGAACGTCTGAATCACATTATGCTTCTCTTCAATCATTCTAGTAATTTATTGAAGTAGCAGACAGGTATCACCTAATGAATTATGAAGTGGAATGTATTTATTTCATCCTATATAATATACCATTATTTTGTCTCCGGTTACTTTTTAGTTTAATGTTCCATTACTTTGATAAAAGGCTATCTGAAACTATATTTCCCTTTGGACTTTATAAATTATTTTCATTTCTTTTTGTTAAAGGGTAGAAAATTCTTCAATAATCTTGTAGCCAAAAACCAAAAGGTTTCAAGTTAAACGGCAACAACTATGTAGTATTTTTCATTTGTACACAAACCAAATGGTGCAACAAGTTTAAATTGGCGTAAACAATGAAGTTAGGCAATGACGATAGGCAACTGGTCTTGAAAAATACAAAGCCTACCGACATAACAGGAGTTTTTTTCAAAAGTGCAGTTAGCATTGAGGGTATTGAAGGAAGTGTGTCTGTTTTTCTAATTGGTTTCTTTCCGTTTCGACTTGTGTTTAGGAATACTCATAGAATTATGCACGTTCTCATCTTATTCTCTTTAATACAGAAAGTAAATAGAAATGTGAGTAATGATGAGTAATGATGATGTAACTGAGGGAATGCATGGTCAAATTAGGTTGTTTCTTTTTGTGAGCTAGAGTTTTATTTGGTAAACGTCTCATTGTCATTAAGAACATTGTCATCACAAGAAAGTTATTTCTTTGGAAGTGTTGATGCAATAATAAGGATATCTGGGAGGACATGGAAGCGTTTGTCAGCCGAAATCAAAGCTTCAAGAAAAAATGGATTCGAACAGTAACGTCGGTTTAGACAAATCTACATTTACGGTGTGAATTTAGACATTCCCGTCTGAACACTGAACTTTGCAAGTCACTTAGCAAAATATTAGCCTCTCCAGAATATGATAAAAAGTTTTCTATCCTAGAATACGACTGCATTTTCCCGTAACCAGTGAAATCACGTTTCTTTACAATTTCCAACACCATTATCAAAGAGTTCTATGAAAACTTTGACAGCTACCACACACGAGTTAGTGGACACATAATAACCAATGTAAATGTGAAGTCCTGAGAGCTAACTACTGGATGAAGTCAGTAGAAGAAGCTTGTGATGGAGGTGAGTGATAATCTCCTAGTAAAATACTGGTTACTATATTCTTAGCTGAAAGAGAAAAGGAGATTAAGCTGCGTTTTCGAAGGACTAGTTACTGTTGATGAAATGGTATTGGAACAGGGAAACTGTACACATGATAGCACTTGATTGCACCTATCAGTGACCTCACATACCTCAACTTCACAAAACAACAACAAAAAATTGCAATATCAGGCAAACAGAAGTTTGAATTTAACATGATATAGTTCATGGACATACTACAAATGTTTCCTGAAATAGGAATGTGCATAATGAATTTCTAAGTTAACCGAGCATACTTCGACTCCTGCATAAGGGAAGATTAAAGAAACACCTTGAAAGTGAGCAGTCTGATACTAAAAACAGTTGTCCTTCTCATTTTCTTAGCAAATTATCCCTGTGACTGCAGTTGCTACCTCTTATTTGTGTGACAAATGTTTACTGCAACAGTAAGATGACTGTTTTTTAAATCTGGTCACAGCCTAAAATCCACAGTAGTAATAACCTTTGTAAATATCTTCACTAGCATGTAATGTCAAATGTTTGATATAACTGACATGTATAATAAGTAGTATGAATTAGTTAAAACAAAGCTTTAGGACTAAGTGCTGAATAGTTCTTGCATATTGTAGATAGCGTAAAAACACCACCGGTTGACATGAGTGGCTGTTGACTACTCGCGCCAATCAGTAGTATTTGTTAACCAGACCAGTATGCTCTAAACACCAAATAACTTTTTCATTCATTTCAGTCGGAACTCATCAGTGGTGTTATTGGATAGATTCAGCGTAGGTAGTAATAATATTCAATTCTGAAATGGGAAAAAAAAATTAAATTTCAAATTTGTTTTAACCTAAATGTATTGTTTTTTATATTTTGCAAACACCTGATTTTTCCTAAATAGCATTTTAATGACCATACTATGTATAATGATCGCTCACAACACTGTCTGCTGCCAACTAGTTAGTGATAGTAGAGTGTAATCAGACATTTAAGTCTCATTCTCTTTTGTATCTATCAACATCTTATTAGCATATCTTTTTAGGGAAACTAACACTATATTATATCTGAAGTCCTAAAACACCATGTGTTAAAATTAAGGCTGGGCTGCGCAGACCTCAAGACTGAATACGGTGGGCAACAATTCACTTGGTTGAGTAGGCAGTGCTATTGTGCCTGTCATTATATCCGTCAAAACATGTCACCCAGGTTTCATTATCACTGCTAGTTTAAGTAACGTAACAACGTACTGTACTGTGTTGCTTTCAATGAACAGAACTATGCTCTTAGACTACAGAGTTTCAACAGCTCCAGGTAATCGAAAACTGCATTTTTGTTGAACGTTTACAAGCTGCCAGCGGGTAGATCAGATCAGCATTCACAGGCGTTATGAAACTTTGTAAATATCTGGTATGCGAATGCACCCAGGAGCCTATTTCCACAATACTGATTACAATCTTGTGTTAGCTTCTGCCAAAAAGATCGGTCAAAACATAATTGATTTACTGTAGAAACTAGTACTTTTATACACAAATTACTTATCCAAGTCTCTGCTTCTATCAAATCATATTTGGGAGTAGAAATTATGTAGTTCTCATGAAAATATGATATCCATAAAGTGAATGATAACTAGACGGAAGTGGATAGATTCAATCATAGGTTGACTGACTAATTACCCTTAACAAATGGGGCTGGCAGTCTTTTTGCAAGCCAACTGGTATGTACCATCTCGCTAACAAATACTTTTTCAAGCAGATCAGCTAAGCATATGAAGAGGTTTCCACTCTTGGTTCTGAGCATATTCATTCATCACTTGAAACTATGAAATCATGCCTTTGAAGCAAAGTTCTTCCGGACTTTGCTGAGTAGTAATATATATATATATATATATATATATATATATATATATATATATATATATATTCGGAGCAAGTCTTGGAACAAAGCTATCCAGATATAAAAAATACATGTGAAGGGAACAAGGCTAGTGACTGGTAACGCTTGTGTGTTATGTCCCCTACCGACATAAGTTGGTCTACGTCCTATGTGTCCTATGTTCTTGTGATACTGAGCTAGCAGGTTTTGCAAATAACACAGTGATCATAATATTTATTCGGTCCTTATAGTCGCAAGCTGTGAACAGTGGATGAGTAGGATTTTGTGGAGAAATGTCACCAGCGGTTATAAAGGGGGGCATTTACGCAATCCAGACGACTTTTTTTAAACTGAGATGTAATAAAGTGCCATTCCAGTGACCGCGCTCTTAGTAGTGATTAGATGTTTTTTTTAATATTTATCTGGTGACTTAGCGGGGCACGCATTAATGCAAAATCTTAAATGACCGTTAGCTTATTTTCTGTACTCACAATGTCTTCACCAGTTCGCGTCCCTCATTCTCTACTGTTTTCCGAATCGGTTGTAAAGTGTTTGAAGCATGTGATGGCTATCATCATTCTTAGTTACGCTAAAGCAGTTTTCACATTGAATACTAGCTGATCTTCATTTAAAACCTTTCAAATGTTGAGCACTGGATAGGCTTCAGTTTACGAGCGTGAATCATGCCCTCCGCCTTGATTCAGTTGTTAACTATCTGTTAAGACAAGTTTTCCTAATGAAGCTACACAAGCTTCAGTCAGATATTTCAAAATTACCACTATTCATACTTGTAAGTTCTAGACTACTTCTAATCGATAAGTGGCAGACAATAGACCCTTTAAGTTGAACGATGCAGAAAATAATAAATTCAATTAACAATGTAGGGAATTCTGCTGATTTGTTAAATTCCTAAAACATTTTACATAATGAAGTTGAACATTGATTTCGTCATTCACAGACATGACAGGATTAGTGAAATAAGTTGATTTTTTAAACACTAGTTAGTTTTCTTTTGTTCAACCCACTGACTGCTTTATTTAATACAAAAAACCAGAATAAACCAAGGGATAATAAACATGATTTTACTTTAATATTAAGACTTGTTCTTACCTGCTGTTTATTGGTTTAGACTAAACCAATTGGCATCTGTTGGTATGCGAGCTCCTGTGCAAATGTCAGCCAGTCAACAGCTGAAAATAATAAGTCTTAAAACCAAACTGCACTCATTCCATAATGACTAGCTGTCAACTTGATAGCTTATTGCATAACCTTTCTATGTTTGAAGAGATGGATGTTGGGCATGAGTCTCAACAGTAGTTCACAACTTACCGAAATGCAGATACACCCAGCTAGTGAGTTCTAATTAGGAAGAAACATGCTTTTTAATTTCACTAGCAGCCACTTTCCATCCATTATACACTGCTGAGAAGTCCCACACTGGGATGAAGCAACTGTTCAGTGCTCCCAGATCTTCAGTGGTTCTCCAGCTGATGTCAATCCATGATGTGTACCACCCTGAAAAATCATTTTTATGGGTTTTACAAGTGTATTTTCATTACTATTCAGATTTATTAGGCACATCTGGCTCCTTCTACAACTTCATAACTTTGAAAAATAATTTTCATATTGTCAAGAGTGTTTCTTTATGGAACTAAAAACCATTAGATATCAACACACTAATCCCTAGTCCATCTCAGTACCTCGTTTTTAGTGGAACCTATATCTACTGAAGATTTCGATTTCACCTTTAGATCCTATGCTTATTTTTAGTATGACAAAGTCAAACATGCATTGTGGGAAAAAATACACTTGTTCCAAATGTTTTCAGTTCAACACCAAGAGATCACTTCAACTCAGTTATAACGTTTGCGAATTAAACGACTTTGCTATAGAAAACAAAAGTAATTTACGTTCATCATCCTCATTCCAAGCTATAAATGTTTTCAAACACTGCACAAACATAGCTCTTAACTCAACTGTTCAAACGACAGTGATAAGAGTACAACGAAAGGACCGCTTCAAAAGAACCTGAGAGAATAGTATTTAGCAAGAATTTAGTAGTGATACATTTTGATCAAAATTTGCTGGTATTGTGTTTACTGTCAGCTAAACGATTGAAGATTGAATAAATCAAAAAATATCTTGTGGTAAATTCAATTTCTATTTTTCAAATGGGCTTGTCTCTAATGTGATGGAAAGCTGACATTTTCTTCGTCAACTCAATCTTACACTGTCAATATCAGTTAACGTGTGTCACTTTACAGGAGCAGTAAAAAGAGTTTTCATCACACATTTTGAACATATTTTAAGTAGTCCATCAGCTTGTGACTGAAGTGCTGTTCGAGTACCTCTAACCGATGCCAAACAACAAGTCCACACTCTTCAATCACACAGAAAGGTCTGTAGACAAATCGGCTATGGCGAAGGGAAGGAAAGGCACAAAATCACGTCTAAAAACACCATCATTCGTCACTTTCTATTCTTTAAGCCTTATTCTCATGGATGTTCCTTTCAGTATGCTTTAAAAATACATCATACTTTAGATTTAGTCAGCCAAGTTGTATTCATCACATTTCGCATATTTCATTTTGCAAACATTATCAACTTATCTCACTGATGTACACAGACTGCCTACTTTTCTGAAATTCATATTTCTACTTTATTACTAACCTCAGTAATTTCATCTCTGATATACAGTCTTTCAACTGAACGTAGCACGTATTTGCAACATCATGACATTATTTACTCCCACACAAATTCCCACTTTATATGTCCTTGAATATTACTACCTTGTCCACTTCTCTGCCTTTGCTTAAGAAACCACTGAACGCTAATATTTCAAAGTGTCGTGACTACTGAACATTGAAGTTTTCAAGAAGAACTAACATTACTAGATGCTAGTAATTATGAAGGCATGATGCATAAATTAAGGTTTCGGAAACTATCAAAACACAAGTGTGATGGTCAAATTCCTTGAAATAAAGCAGTTCAGAGAAAAGATTTATTGTTTGAACTGTGCTTCAATACCATTGGCTTTCTGACTGCTAGCGAACCAACGAAGAGATGAAATTTAAAACAAAAATGAAGTCTCCAAGTTTAACTAACTTGGACTAACTCGACCTCAGAGATCAAACCGAAAGTCATGAACTAGATACATATCAGTATAGATAAAGCTGGGATTTTGATTAGCTTATGATTGTTGATCTCTCTCCCTATTTCGTTCCCTATTTTTCAATAGAGAGAAATTTTCGGTTGCACTTATCGAAACTGACACGAGGTAGATAGAGGTAGATAGCTATCAGAGGAATTAAGTGATATTCCGGCAGTGTATGAGATTGCTCCTACATTTGATCACCTATTTATGGCAACTTGATTCTTTATATCGTGATCATGACTGTGAAACACATCTCAGGCGATTTTGTCTTCTAGTGTAGTTGTTTTCCCGAGTTCTACATCCATTTCACTTTGATATTCAAGATAACACACAGGTTTCACATAATAGAAGCAGTTCAACTGAAGGAACAGAGGAACAGATCTACCCAACATCCGAATTAGGTAGCTAATATTTTACTTATCACTTCACTCGATACATCACTGCCACAGGCCCTATATGAGTATTGTGAAGTTTTTCACAGTATTTAACAAAACAAAATTATGTACATCTACGAAAATGTCATTTCAGTGTAGTGCGTCTGAAACTGAGTTATTGTGCAAAGCCACAAGTCATAAGTTGTTCCTTATTTTGACAATCTACCTGTAAACTCTTTTTCGTTGACTTTAGACGAAATCCCACTTTCCAGTCAATGAAAGTGGTTTTCTTTTCGAGATCAGCCTTAATTAATTATATTCTAAGTAATTCATTTCTCATTTGTTGCTATACGCTAGTACATATGACTTTTCATTTTGTATACCACAAAATATTGTCCCCAAGTGTACGGTATTTCTGGAATTCTTGACTGAGTAATAATACGAATGAATGAAACTTCCTAACATGTTTCTGTCACATGGAGTGAGTCCTCATTTGTACCACTGCATTGTTCTGGTTCCTATGAATCTGAATTTTTGAATGGATTGGAGTACATGATACCTCTACAGTGGGTTTTCACAACTGAATGTTACGAGTAAGTGTATCAAGTATGCGATATGAAGTTAATGAAGTAAATTGTGTTTGCAAATGATTTACAAATTTAGCGGTTCATGTTCAGTTTTGTCACAGCTGCATAGTTTTTCAACTGCACAACTGTGGTGTCAGTATAGTTTTCCATTGGAAATCAACCAATCAAAATTACAAGATATGACCTCTGACACAAAAGTGTCATGAAGTGTCGAAATATACTACTGAACGACTTGAGCAGTTAGAAACCACACACGCAAACCTATAGGTTTCATTTGATCTGAACAAACTGAATGCATCCAGTTACACTACCGACGAGCTAAGCCCCAGACAAGTGAAACGGTTGTTAGGTGTTAAGATCACTCTGATTTGGCTATAAAATCTACAGATCAACAAGAAAGGTTTTAAACTGCTCATGCTATTCAGTAGTGTATCGTCTTAATGGTTTGGCTGAATATTTGATGATGGAAGTAGAAATAATCAAGCTTGAATTTTCATATTGTTTATCTTAGTTCTAATTTTTCTCATTCCGAGTTTAAATGAAAAAGCCAGTCAACAAAATTATAGGGTCAGTGTATCAGCACAAATCCTATCTGCTAAAAACTGTAACCGGCGAATATGGATCAGTGGTATGCTGGTGTGACATGTGTTTTATGAAGAAATAAGGTTGCCATTGGTTTATTTGGATAATTGTCATTTGAAGAAGACTAAGTAGTCTAACTTGAAAACTATGCGAACCAAAGCCTTAGGTCCCAAACAGACAACAAAAGCAGGTGGTGTTCAAGTAATATGACCGGAGGATAAGTAACTGCAGCAATTAGACGCTAAAGATACTCATAATCCCTGAAATAACACAGAATGTTTGTAGCCCAGGGGAATAATTTTCACAACGCCATCAAAATTCACGATTCTTGTCTCACACTACAGAAAATCATGAAACCTGTTGTAAATTCTATCGTTTAATTGAAAAATTCCACGTAATGACTGGTTTCTAGCAATGAGTTGGGAGTAGTTATTCTCAAAGGATTAAATGTTACCAAGGTTATTACAAAAAGCAGTCATATTTTCAGAGCAAATTACATGATTGCCTTACTGGAAAACTTCAAAGATATTATCGCAAGGAGTGTGGATATGCAACTCCGTCATGTGGACGTCAGATAAATCACCAACTTGTAGCTTAGTCAGTCTTCAATGACCCTTCCCACTCATATGTATTAGAAGCTACCATACAGCAGCTTATTACGGCATGGCCAGGTAAACCTACAGTATGATGTACAAGAGGATCACTTCTGCATATATTTCACTTTCAATGGTACAAAAACCAAAGAATATATTTTTAGTGAGGCATAGAAGGAGAGTTGGTCGTATCCCGCTGCACAGCAGCAGTTGCTGACATTTCTACAGCATAAGTTACATCGGTATCTAGCTGATCTAACTAACAGAAATTAAAGCAGCTACCATCTGCTGAACAGATAGTGGTATTATGCTGCAGTTCCCAGTGTTGACTTAGTTCTGCTAAACAGTGAACCTATTCAATTCGGGCTGCAACTATCGCGATAAAATGAATGAAATGGGAAAACATTCAAACAAGCATCCTTAAATTTGTTCTATTTCTGTTCACTTTAGTTTTCATTCTTGAAGTTGCTGATTCTCTGTCAACAAATTAAGATCATATTTCGTGCATAAAGGAAACATTTCCCGTAAGGTAAACACGAATTAAAGTAATACAAAACTGATCCATTCACTTTCTCTCTGTATTTTTGAAAATGTTTAGTGGATTAACCATAAGGAGAAGTTATAAAGTTGTAGGATGATCATTCTGACTTTTGCAAGACGTTTATGCGGGCTAAGAGAATAGTATATTACTTAGTGAACTTTTAGACCGTGGGATTTATTCCATACAAGAGTAACTGGCATGTACAACCTTTAGTTTTGGTGTTGATGACTAATCTTACTTAAACAGACAAGAAAAATACTTTGAGCAAAGTGGATGCTGAGGACTAGATAAAAAAAGAGCTGTTGTCTACCACCAGGAGTTCAAAAACGTGTAGAAAACCTAATCAGCCAGCATGGCTTTTATTTTACCTTGCCATCTCCTGACAAGCCTTAGAATCCCCTGTAGGCAGCATGAAAGTTCCTCAAAGGTTCACAAAATTATATCGCGAGACAATTAGAAAAAACATCTAAAGCTGATTTGGCTATTAATACATACAATTGTTTATATGAAAGAAATAAGAACTTGTTGAACTGCCAGTTGTATAGCGAGTAATCAAGAAAAGAAGAAAAGGGAAGAAGAAGAAGAAGAAAAGGAAAGAATTCAAGTCAAAATTGACAACACCAGATTTACTGGAGTCAAGAAACTAAAGAGGTTGACACGAATTTCCTTCTCCTTTGGACAGAATCAACCGTCTATCACTTTAAAGTTCAAAAGGGCTGGATATGATTTTATTCACTTAAGAATGGCTTGACGAGATTTATTCCAATTCCCTAGATTATTCAAAAAATCTTGATCTAATAGAATGAGGCAAGTCTAGTGAGAATGAAAACGGGAGCTGGATAGTAGAGAAACATTTGAATGTACGAAACTGATTCAAATATATTCACTAGATTACTGAAGAAAATTAAGAATACAAGTTATCTGCAACATATAAACTGATTAGTTGGTGCCATAACTCCATCCAATAAGAAGATAATAAAAACAATAAAGTAGAGAAGTAAGGTTTAAAAATTTCATGACAACTACACTTAGCTTCCTTATTCGGAATGGATGCCTTTGTGACGCCAAGTGTACTAGAATTTTCTTACGAAAGCAATTTCAGTGCTTCACCAGATAAAAGAAAGTAAGAGGAAAACATCTCCAGAAAATTAATGGTCTTCTTTAGTCTTCAATGGTGGTAAAAGTTTACTCACCACAAAACCATACTGAAATAAAATTTTGTTTTATATTATTAATACCGGAATAATTTCAGCCATACGTTTAAAATTCTCTGAGAGTTAGTGGTTATTACAGAACTGAATATAGATTCAACCACAAGTCTACTATGTTTCATCCTAGGTGGCCTATGCGTGACCTTACTCAGGTAAGATCAGATTTCAATTTATATAAAGTAAACATGTTAATTAACTTCAATATTCGAGGGCTTGTTTACCGTTCGAAAAAATAATCAAATTTTCTCAAAAGGCTGACTTTAAAGTTTTTCATAAACAGATGCCAAGCTTCAGGAGTTTTTCCAATTTAGCTTCTATCTCATATAGAATTTTTCATAGAGATTCGAATATAAGATTCATGGAAGAATCCTAGACATTTTTAAATCAACAATTGAACTTCTGTTGTTCAAACTCACTGTCCTAATCACCCCGTATATTTATAGCTACAGGGTGTACCGATAACACAGAAGGTTCTGTGACCACCTTCATTCGGAGCCTGAGAACAGAGATCTACATAAGTGTTTTCAGACTAACTGTAGTACAACGCACTTAAAAGTTTCCTGACAAACAAAAGGAAGGTATATGAGTTTCTTTTTTTGATAAATAAAGCATAAAAGTTAATACACAAGACAGTAATTCACGGGTTAAATGACTTTCTATTAAACCATCACACACTTAATGCTGTCAAACTCTTATCGATCGAATGTTTATCAACCATTTTGTAGCAGTTAATGGTATTATGTTTGAGCATTAGCAAGTCAAGAGAAACATCTACCTATTCAACTGTTATTCGGTCAAAGAACAAATAAATGCTAGTCGAAATGAAACTGCTGCTACTCATTGATTTTCCAAACACAATGAAGAACCTATAGTCATTTTTTTCTGTTTTTACCACCTACCGTTAACCTAATTAAAAACCAGTATTTCAATTCAACGTAGATGATGTCACTCGATTCTGAGTACATAGCTTGATCTATGTTGCTAGAAACCAACCTGCCGAATTCTCACATCACCTACCGATTGCCATCAATCTTGTTGACAAACAAACTGTTGTTACATGCTTTCCAAAATTGAGTCTCCAGAGAGCAACATTGCTATTCTCTCCTTATTCATAAATACTGGACAAATTCATTGTTGTAATTAGATATTACTTACAAGGTTGTGTGGAAACAAGCAATATTGACTTTATCAAATCATCTTGTCTATTACTGGCTTCTGGTTATATGAAATGACTTTCAGGTATATCATATATATATATATATATATATATATATATATATTTGAGGGTGAGGAAAAATTCATCAATAATTGCATTTCGACTAGTTTCAGTTTAGCGTTTCCTGTTTTTCCATCAAATTACGTTCGAAGGAAATATGAGAACAGAATGTTACGAACCAAAATGTTTTCTTTTATTACCAAACTTATATATATTTATCATTCTAAATGAAATAAATGATATGATCAACTGGAATCGGCTTGTTTCATATTGATGACTTACTGACTCTTCCACATTTACGTAGTATATAAAACAAACGTTTCTTGATAGAAAATCATGAAAATTGTTGCAGTATATTCTTGCTCTCTTCTAAATCATGCTTTTGGTTGATATTTCAAAAATTGCTTTTCAATCTGTTTACTTGATGCAGTTTAAGCATACTCACTATCGCGTGTGAATGTGTTGGGTGCAGGATATGATCACTTAAACTCTCAACAATGTATGATTTTATTCGAACAAAGAAGTAAAGTAACTCATGATGAAATCCAAATAACTTTCTTCATTTAATGATCTGGCCAACTGGTGGTTTACGAGTTTATATATAGCTACGAGCATCCGACTGTTCAATTAGCAGAGCACCGGGCCATCAATCGTCGCCCAGTATCTGTACTAGTCTGCCGAACCACGGCTGTCTCAGATAGTCAAAATGATTAGTTTAAATGTCACAATAATGAGCATGCAGCCAGGGTATTTTTCGTAGATGTTTAGTGTAGGCTGTTTTGCTGAAATCAGGATCTTCGTGAATTAGCTTCACAGAATGTCATCTTACCAAAAGAAACAACTCAAAAGAACTCATGAAACAACGTACTAGGAATGTTTACTGCTAGCGTTTGGTAAAGTATTTGAATGATTGCATTATCGGTTCTCAGTAAAATAAGTTTTAGTAAGAAAAATGATTTCAACCTGATTTTATTTTTAAAGTTGTGACCATTCTAAAAAAATTTTACCATACAAACAAACACAGTTTTACTTGTCCAGACTTGCAAACATTCATCTTTTGGAAGAAAACATTTTAGATCCAGCGATTTTTAAATCCGTATGATAAGACTGATCTAATTTCACTGGTTTGAAATAGGTATGCTTGGTCATACACGTCATTTCTACCTTGGTGGAAAAAGTTACTCTCCAGTGATCACCTAATTCGTCTAAGTTGAGCATGAAATCTTATTGAATAAACTCAGATAAAAAAACACTGAAAAACAAACAAGTGTTGACTAGCAGTACATTAATTGGTCACCGGATAGCAGCCAACTTCATTTTGTCTAGTCCCGAATATTGACCGAATTCTGTTAAACATTTTGGAACGTGGCCAGGTTAAAAGGTTAAGCACCGTGGTGCAATTTGATGGATGTTAGTTGGCTGGAAGCGATCGTTAGGGAGCCGTAGACCTGGGTTTCGTGTCCCTTGCCATTCGTTAACACAGGGCTATGCTTTGATGGGTACTCTCTAAAAATTATACGAACAGCCTTGATCGATTCAAAAATTATTCTCGCACAGATAAGTTAATTGGCTAAATTTTCTAATCAGCGGTTACACCACAGCATTTGATTTTGTGAAATCGTAATCAGTGTTTAACTATCTTTCTGATTCCTGATTTAAAATTCCAGACGGTGACTAATGGGAAAACTAGAAGAACTTAGTTTCAAAGTCGCACTGAAATGCTTGCTTCTTCGAGGACTTAGCTCGTAAAAACTTGTCTGTCAGTAGACTTAACAAGGGTGAGGAAATATATAGTTTACACTTGATTTTTAACTATCATTGAGGCTCAATATGGAATGCTTTAATTCATGTTATTGTCGATGAATTTGCAATGAAATCATAATACATCGGAATTTAATCAGAGATAAGCTTCTCATCTGTGAAAGTTAGTTATTTGGAGGGTGAACTGTATGCATGATCATCGTGAAGTGTTTCTTCTAACCAATTGAAAGCCCACAATCATATTACCAGCTGACAGTTGTAGAATGTCATGAAACAGTTGTCTCTTTTTCAATTAACTTTAGTTCTTGTTTGATTTACTCGGTACAGGATGAGAGTAATCTTCGAACTCACCCTGAAATGCCTGTCATCTTGGAATGTATAGCAACTAAAAGAGTATGTAATCGTTGTCCAGGCCGTCGGTAGTTTTATAGCTCTTCACACTTACCTTGTGTATAAATGTGCACCAAAATGAATTGCTGTCACAGAATTTTCGAAACTAAGGGAAAAAGTTAGGAACTTTCGATACTGTCATCCAATGGCTAATGTATGTAATAATTCCAATCATCAACTTTCATTGTAAAGCCGGGTGTTATCACTGGATGACGTAGTAAAGGAAAATACTGAAAACCCCATATCAGTTCGAAGCTCCCAAAATGTTCTTCTATGAAGACCTATCAAACCAAGTGGGAGGTATTTAGGTTTTGTGGATGCCTCATTGATGTCCAGTCATCGATTTGGCTACGTCTACGTTTTTCGAGTGAGTCTGATATACAACATAGTGTAACCATTATTTATTTGTTTCCTGAATAAAAATTACTTAAAAGCTAACGAACCACCCTCAGGTTAATCGACTTATTATTATTATTATTATTATTATCATTATTAATGCTGTCGTACTGAACTAATAACAGTTGCGTTCATCTGTATCTGGTCATCGCAGCCATAGTTGTCTTTAAAGCGATTCAGGCTGTTAGTGCAGAGGTTAAACCATAGACAGAGGTAGAATGAGTATGCATGAGTCACCCATGATGTAGAGGCGGAGTTACTAAAGAAACTTAATTGTAACAGAAAATTTCTAACATATAAAAGAAGTCCAAACTTCCTTAGAGATAAAGCCTCGACAACCCTGAGGATATGCCTCCACTGGATGTTGCAAACGGATTTGAAAAATGCATACACGTCAGCTTTGTGACACCTTTGAATGACACGTTTACCCAAAGACTACCTTGAAATGAGCTCTATTTCTTTTTACTCACATAAACTGATGGATCCTCTTAATGTGTGTGTGAGCACAAGTACATGTACACCGGCAGAAGTGACTATGTATGACACTCGTTCAAATTCTAAAAGGTCATGGATGAATTTATACATTTCATTTTCCCTATGATTTAGAAGTGTACTACATAGTATGTCATTCAAATGGCTGTTTCGATTATTTGTTTGGTAGCCAGACTTTGTAAATCATCCATATACAATAGTTTGATATATCCATCTTTCCAATGAACTACTTGGACAGTCGTTCTTCTTCGCTCATAATTTTTATTATGATTAATGAATTACAGGGGATATTTGTTGTCTAATAATAATGAGGTTTTGTGTTTCCTTCTTTAAAAGGCATCATTTTTACATATCTTTGAAAGTCGATTGAGTAAACACTTGACTAGTGCACTTTGTTCCTAAATGGACTGAAACTATGGTATTTTAGGTAAGGTCCAACCAATATAGATTTCCTATACTGATCCATTTCGATAGCAAGTTATGAAAATGCCTAAGAACAGTAGTTAGTCATCTTCTCCATTTTCATTTATAAAGTGAGTGATGTTTTTTCAACTAAGACTCAAACCTAGTGATAACAACATTGCTCAGTGGGAGGCAGGCACATTAATCTGACGAGTCGCGGATAGGATAAAACGCACGTCCTTGATTCCACTGCTAGCCACTATCCATCATTGACGGTAGTTACCTATCAGACAGAAAATGGTTCGCAACCACTTGACTGCACCATAAGATCAAAAATTTGAAATTCAGGTATAACATTACACTATAAGACTTTACAGATAGTGATAAATGTTAAAACAAAGTAAAAAAACTACTTCATTTTTGACTAGTGGTAATAGTGAACTAATCTTAAAAGACAATATACACATATGACCATTGCTAAAAGATATTTATTTGTTCCATTTCAAAGAAATGAACTTTTATGTTTGTGAACTGGGTAAGTTAACCTATAGATAAATTACGTGAAACATATTAAGTATGGCAATTTTGAACTGCTAGGCATATATATATATATATATATATATATATATATATATATATATATCATAACTGGATGAACAGGAGATATGACCTGATTAACTTGTGTTTATCTGTGTATCGATATGAAACAACTTTGCAAACAAATAAAAAGCAGTTGAAGAGTTAATAACAATGTATCCCACTGACCTTAATTTTAAGGACGTTCACAAATATGTAAATATCCCTATGTGGTGTATAATTATCATGATTGCGTGATCTGAAGTTATTCTGTTTAATATATCTTGTAATGACTAGTTAAAACGTTGGTAGGCATCTTGGCTGAGTGTATTCAACAAAAAGATAGTTGTCTGGAACTATTGCAAATTAGTGTCATGATGGTTGGTAATTATGTAAAAAATATAATCTTAACCATGAAAATAACAATAAGAATCGCTTAGGGAAACCATTATATCACCCGTTATCAAACTGACACCAAAAGACACCAAATTCACAATGAAGAAGAAGTCGAACAACAAAATGTTATTCCTGGGTGTACAGGAAGTCAGTACATACTGATCGAATCCTAAACTATAGCAACAGTAGCTAAACAGCCCATAAAATTAGTTGCAAACTTTACTCAAAAAAGTAATAACACTGCATTATAACAACTTCATGGAGAAACGATGAAAACTGCTTGATGTATGTCCTAGAAAAGTACGGTTATCCATGTAATATCATTAGATGTCTACCCAGTTCATCGTCAACCCCAAAGTCATCCATGGACATCAACAACAAACTGTTCATCCTACCTTACATGAAGAGTATATCACAGATCCTGACAAGACTACCGAGACCACTTGAAATTGGCATAGCTCATAAACCAACAAATTCCCTTCAAACATATTATGCAAACCGAAGGGCGTAACAACCAAAGAAGATAAACGAAATATAATTTATAAAATCAGCTGTAAGAATTCCGATCGGCACTGTATTGAACATAGTGGTCACCTTTTCCTCCTTTGTTTACATTAATATCAGTTGGCTACTAACGTCACCACATTTTTTCATTCATGAGTAAGCATGTAGAGGTCTTGGGCAGAGCAAGCTTAAAGAATATGGGACAAGTACTAGAAGCTTGACACTTGGATCAATCAGTAATCAACAGATGCATAGACATAGACCCAATCTATCGACCAAAAGGAAGTACAATAAACAATTAAAGGGTCAGAGGTCAGGCAGAGTAAATCTATGCAGTTACTGACACAACTATCAAAAGAAACCAGTAGTCACAAACCAATTCGACAGTGCAAGCTGCTGAATCTCTCACGAATAAATACTGATGGTTCAAATTGAAGTCCCTGCTCATGATCCTAAGCAGAAAGATAATGGGAGCCCCATAACTAAACCACTAGCTCAGTGAACGAGGTGCAACCAGTGTCGTTTGGCTGAGCTCGAAACACTCCGCTGCCTTTTAATTTTGGTGCTCCTCAGCTACCAATGTAGGCACACCGAAGAGGGAAACCAACCATATCAACAGAAATACGAATACACACTTTTTACCAATAAAATAGAGGCAATGATGTTGAGTAATGAGTCCGTCCATGAAATGGCTGTCTGGATAAATGTCAGCGGCACCAAGCCACACAATCCTAAATGAATAATTACTGAAAGACAACTAGACAGTCAGTAGGTGTAATCTTTGCCACTGAAAGCGAAGAAACGTTCATATGTAACAATGTTTATTACTGGGGAATAGTAGAAATAACAATTAGTTATCCGACATTTCTTTAGCACTTATACATCTAACCCAATGACTGAACATAAGATGATTAGATCACAAAATTGGACACTTTGTATACAGAAACAATACAAAGGATGGACGCCGTAAGTACTTGTACGTTGTCTAAGTTCAGGTCAGCGCATAGTCTAAGTAAGTTAGTCTACCTCTCGATATGCTTTTCAGTAAAGTATTATATTCTCAACTATGCTGAACAAAAAACAGAAGGAATAGAGTCTCTATGCAAAGAAATGAATATATGTTAAGCGAACGTAATCCTTAGGCATAATTACCATGCAAAGAACAAAACATTTATCGGCTTTATAGTATTCAGAAACGGGACGGCAGCATGGCACATCTCACTTATATACTTTCTTCAGTTATACTAATTTAAGGTGTCACCTAAAAAACATGAGAATTCCACAAAGACAATAAATAAAGGAGAAGACAAACATTATTCTCTATCTAAAAAAAGTTAACCTTCGGGTGTGTACAAAACTGATGACATACTTGAGTATGAAAGAGATGAAGTGATGAGAGACGAAAAGTTTAGAAACATACAACACTTGGGAGAAAATATGTCTGAATATTCTCTATCTCCTTATCATTATAGTATCCGTTTTGTGTAATCGAACCAAGTAGGTTTTTCCTATCTATCCTAACAGTTAAAATAGCTTGCAATCATTAAAACAATTGTCTTGTGATAAATGTTTGCCTTGATTTATTACAATGTCTAACCTACATCACTGAGAGGCATTAAAATGTTGAAAAAATTCCGGCCACAAAACAGCCGTGCAAAGAGTATGCACCAAACAATGCTGGAAAAACACCAATACTCTGTTCAAGGAAAGCTTTTCATTAAAATCTGCTATAATGTTTGAAATATGAGTAGAACGAGGGGGGAGAATAACGACACTGTTTCAATTTCGTCATATAGTTCAGGAAGATAAGTTCAGAAACGAGAAAATTGAAGCTGTTTTTCACTAAGGAAGTCTCATTATTTTATCAGGAATAAATCAACAGAGGTCGAGTAGTTCGACCCAATATAGCAACGGGAAATTACAAGTACCAATAAATAACAACTGACGGCTGTTGCACAAGTAATAGCTCCCGCACCCAGCTGGCTTGGTGGATAAAGTTTTGGCATTTGAAGCGAGGGGTACTAGGCTCGAGTCTCAGTGCAGACAAAGTAACTCAGTAGGATGCAGGTACATCCAGCTGATGAGTTCCAAATAGGACGAAATGCGCATCTCGGATTCCACCGCTAGCCGCCAAGTAGACCACAATGTTATTTTGTCTCAGTGAACCCAGTGAGGTTGAAAATCCACACATTTACTTGAATCTGTTTACATTGCAACTAGTAATAATAGTTTATTCAGTGAAAACAAATTTATTGACAGTCTTTATAATGAACAATTCAAGTGAAAGGTTATTTGTTGCTAAGCAAGTGGCTGGTCACTATCAGTGGAGAGAATTCTATAGCCTCTGCTTCAAATCTAGGTAGATATTTTCTTGAAAACAAATGTAGAATCGATAAAATGCTATCACAATGCAAGGAAGCATAAGGCTATTTGAAATCTTTCCAGTGACATTTCATGGCGTGTTCCATAAGGGACTAAAAAGACCAATAATTCAGCATAATATAACGGCTAGTAAATTCGTATTATCATTTGTAACTTAAAAATGGAAATATATGTGTCCTACAATCATCTGGGCGTTATGGATAATGTGTAAAACAAAGGTAAACTCATACCAGGCATTGTAGTAGGTTGAAGCCTTTCTTTTCCACTCTGTCAACTGAACAAACTGTTACCATACTTCTGCGTATAAGGAGTTAACGCTATGGCGCCACGAAAGAAGAAATGCTTCTTTGCCTGCGAAACACCATAATTTTCTTCCAGCACTGTGATACTCGCTTCCATTAAGGTTAGTGGCAAACATTGATTTTACTTGGAGTTTTACTACTACTTACGGAAGTTCTTCGACAAATGGGGATGACTCCACACTTGATATAATACAGAATCGATTACACATCCCACTTCAAAGACACTGATGTTAGAATTTTATTTACTGTGACTCAATATTTCTCAGTATTTTTATGGCATAAGCCTTTCTTCATTATGTCCAGCAAAATGCAGATTCTGCAACCTGCGTATTCAGAAAAAACCCAAGTAGTTCCTCGATAAGAATGCAAGAGATTACACTATGTTATGCTTGAAATGTCATTGTACTAAAAATGATCTTCCCCGTTGAAGTAGCGGAAAGCTATGCGCTCAAAATGATGCCGCTACCTGAACTGTTTAGATAATGACCAACCCAAACTATTAGGGAATTAAACTATACACAAACAGTAATTGTGACAGAGACCAACAAGGATCCGATTAAACATGTAGTTGGGTTTAGATTGAACTATGCAATGTTGGTCTTATACTTTGGTATTTAGTGATGCAGACTTGAGTTTCCGATGAAACACTAGTGTCGCCACGGTTACGGATACTCCCTACTAGGTTTCTGTTTTTCAACTCCTTACACCACTCATTAGTTGAACCTCTGTTCTAGTGTAGAAGGAGTGGTACATCTGTATCGGGAGCTAATTCTTAGTGACGATACAGGGCTTCAATCCAAAAGAATGGATTATAGCAGCAAAAACAGAGTCCACTAGTTTACTACTTACTGAAATAAAATGCTCTATAGTTAATTATAAATATGAAAAAAATAAAAAGGAGCCCTGAAACTAACAGAAACTTTATAGAACAATTCTTCCAGATTTTAGGTTGGAATTCATTATGGACTGACATCAGTTGGCGAAAAAGTGGAAACCTGGGGTACTGGACAGTTATTTCGTCCTAGTATGGGGCTCCTTGGCAGTGCGCAGCCATGACCCCACCACGCCAGAGATCGAATCCAGCACTTTCAGGCTCCGTAGCAAGCACCTTATCACTGAGCCGATTGGCCGGAATCCAATGGTCCATATTTCCTACTTCTGTCAGTTTACGATATAGCGCAACCAACATCCACTGTCGTTGTTGAGTAACTATCCTTATGTGACCAGTGGAATCAGTCAAGTCGAACATAAGGACAGTTCCTCAACAGTTTTGCCGACGGATGTTAATCCATAATGAATTCCAACCTAAAATGATTCAATAAGCCTCCACAAACCTCCAGATAGAACCATTCCAGATGCCGAGAAATTTGCTATACAGAAACTTCAAACTTCATGTATATGTTCTTTTTTAGAAACTTGAGATGAGGAACAGTGAATTCAGCAAAATGAAACAGATTTCACAACATAATTCATCATCATCATCTATTCATTAGCCGTTAACAAAGCATATTATCATAACATCAGTTTGCATTCAGAATCTAACATACTTCAGTATATATATGGTTAGCCATCTGTGGATAAGTTCAGTGACTGCAAGCAAAATAAATATTTATACAAATACCATTGAAGTTGACGAGGTCTGTTACGAAGTTATAATTATGTGCATAATTTGATCAAACGTCCTCATTAAAATAAATTAACAGATGTGGCAAAGGACAAATTTGAAGCTTAGAAAAGAGATCACTTGAAAGAATTTGGAAATAATAATGGTCTTGAGTACATTGAGTTGAATACAGTGAACTGACAAGTTTAGCACTAAATGAAGGACTTAACAAATGAATCGTGTAATCGAATAAGAAAACAGCATTCAGATGAGCTGCCAGGATAGTGAAAGGTTGATTATTACTTCGTTATGAATTCACGAATCCGATTTAAAACTACGAATAGAGGACTTTTTAGCTGTCGTGACAGACAACACAATCCATGTCTCCCCTTGTTCACTCAAAGTTTTGTGACTACTAATTAACTGATGTAAATCCTTGATGAAAATACCTTAAGACCTGATTCATATGTGTGGTGATGGCCTATCTTGAGCCTATCTTTCGTCTTATTTAGAGTTTTTCCGCTAACAACTGTATAACACATAACTCTCGAGACTTATAGAGCTTACAGATAGCCTGTTCCTCGTTTAATTGACGAGTGGTAGCTATCTAAGTACCGGGATCGGATCACCAAAATGTATTTAGGTGCTTTCAGCTGACACGTATAAAATAAGACAAAATATAATGTTGATTCATCAGATATTCTATTAGTGGATAACATCATTAGCATCAACAAACAAAAAATGAGATTTTAACAATATGAAGCTTAATGCAAAAATATGTAATTATTTCGCAATGCATATTGAAATTACTATTGTTGTTATTGGACAACACTTTCTTTGTTTTGCCCTTCATCATTTTGTGCATTTTAGAAACAAGGACTCCCACATCCATACCCACCATTTTTAACTCTTCTACTTGTGCATCTATGTGGGCATGGGACTAAACAATGAATATGTTCATGTAAACGTGTTTGTGTACACATAATCTTGACATTTTGAATAGTTACTGCAATCGTAAATTAACTAAGATTGTTTCACATAATGCTTCAGATTATATCCATTTTATAACTGAACCAAAGAATAAGCACTGAAGTATTATTACTATCAGTGGATGGTTTTTGGATAGCGAAGTTTATAAATATATTTGAACTTTGAATGTAGGCGCAAAGTTCAGTGCTAAATGAGTAGAATTAAAGTTCATTTATTGATGTGATAATCACATTCAGGAATCTGTGGAAAGAGGTATTATTATCAAGTATAAAATTAGTGCTGCGTTGCATGTGTGGAGCTTTATAAGGGATAGTCAAGAAATGTAATGATAGAGCTTACCCTACGGATATCCAAACCATGTTTGGATTTCATAGTCTGAAGATGTCTGGAAGCTGGATATATTGTTCTCTTTATTATGATAGCTATACGTCTCAACGAATGTCATTGCTGTGCGTGCACTGGCCCATAATCAAACTATAGGGTAGGAGGGGGGAGGGACAGTTCCACACTTCAATGTAACTTGGTAGAGGCAGAGATTATCTACAGAATTTTTGTTCATGAAATCAACACATATGTAACAGGAATGATTCATCACATATTACAGATATTTGGAAGGTTTTACTATCACGAAAATGAACAAATGAAGAACTGTTAGACTAAATGAGGAAAGTTTAAAATTTGTATGTTTACTTTGATAGGACTATCAGCAATACTTTTTGATCAAAATGTCATCCAGCAAATAATGCTGTATGCTGTATCGAAGAAACAATCTAATACGGAAATATACTGTACCACAATACTCAAGTTCTACTCTTACGCAAAAAAACAAATTTGTTTCCGCAAACTTCTTACTATTTAGGTCTAATCATTGTTCACGTTCGCAAGCAGGCCTTGATATTATGGGTTCCGTGTTGCAATTATCTTAGTTATCCCCTTATATTAGAAATATCAGTATATCAAACAACAGATACCTGAAACAACCTCACCAATAAACGAATAGCTCTATCAAAGCAGTTGCAACACGAAATTCATAGTTTCAAAGCTTAGATGTATGCAAGTAAATTCACCTACTTATGGACCGAGGATTTTGCGCTGTCAAGTGTTTGATAAGAGATGATGAACAAGTTTGGCACGTTAAGTGCTTGCATAGCAAAGTGAAGTTTACATGTAGCATTTGATTACCGTTCCTGTTGTTCATGTTTGTATTATCTGAGAGTGGGTTTAGAGCCAGACTAAATTGTGTTTTGTGCCATAATTTTTACTAAAATAACTCTGAATCCTCCTTTGAGAAACACTTTATAATTCCTAAAGCCTTTCTATGTTATTGGAGCCATTCTCATGATTTGACACTGTAGTATGGGTGAACCCATACAAATTTAGTATCTTGTATCAAGTTACCCGAGCATATTTCTGACGCATAATTTTAAATATAATTTATGAGCCTAGAGAAAATAATGTTCACTGAAAAAAGAGGGAGAATAAAAAGCAGGATTCCCAGTCATATACAGATATCCCTTCTCATCCCAACAATCACACTAAACATTTGTCTTTGATGTTACTTTCAACTGCAAACAGTTAATTCCCTTGATGCCTGCATAAAAGAATGTTCAACAGTGAATTATAATATATGCAATGTTTAGCTGTTATCACCTTAGCAACAGTTGATAAATTCTTTGCATGCAAAATCACTTAAATTATTTAGAGTTGATTGGCATAATCTTACTTAAAATTTTATAAGTTCACTTAGATTCAGCTGAAAATTTAACCGAAAATACTCTATTATATTCTTTTGTTATCTAAACCTATAGAAAAATAGTAAGAATGTGTATGGCTTAGTATTCATGAGTTAACGGGATCTTTTAAATTGCACCGCCATCATTATACCATGGCGACAGTCGTCCATGTCTTGGAAATTATCATTGATTATTCACTTTGCTGTTATGTAGACTGGGAACAAAAGTGAGTGGTCAACTACTATTGCCACTACAGAATCAAGAACCGTTGTTGGGATGCTGGCGAAGTTCAACTGTAAAAGTAGTACTTTTGACAAACAGAAGTTTCATGTTTACTAAATTAAGTGGTATGATTGTGAAGTTTTTGCTGTCGACTCAAGTGAAAATTTGGTGATTTTATTTCTCAGGAACATAATGAAAACATCATGACCAAAGTGTGCAGTGTGGAGAAGGCAAAAGTAAAAGTGAAACTCTATCCGCTTTCGGCAACTCCTTCAACTTATACTGAGAGATGATAACGAAAGAATAATCCTAATCATATATTTACATCTCAAGCTTTCTAACCACCTGATGGATCTAACCCGCTAAATTAGACAAACATACCAAGTATTTAGTTGTTCTTCGACAGCTGAATTTTCAAGGTCATTTATAACTTTTAGGATGGAAGCAGATACTATGTATACAGTCATCCATTTGTTGAAAATTTCCACTCGATTTTCAATTCCTGTCATTTGGTAAGCTCCAAGCTTCAAATTTTATTGCGTAACCGTTTCTTTGTCCTTCCTTACTGGGACTAAAGTGAAATTTGGAACCATCAGTGGAGAAGATGACCTGAACACTGATAAAATAGTCTGATCTAATAAGGAAAATTCTGAGATGAAAAATGAATCCTGAAAATACATTACTTAGTCGGAAAACTGAGGCTCACGCCGACAATCTTTAAACCAGCCTATTATGATACTGTTCGTCTTAGATTACTAATTACTTTGTATCACTTGTTTATTTAGGATTCAGTCATCATTGGTCAGCACAACCTCATAGCAACCAGTTTCTGGAGACATATTCGATTTATGAAATCATATCTCTCATTCAACCCTTAGTACTTTCGGCTATTTGTGCTAATGAAACATTTTTGGATTTTTTTTGTTATCCCATCACTCATCACACTCAACAGCACCGAAGCTAGGCCAACAGTTTGATGTTATCAGATCCAATATCTTAAAAGTTTTAAAAAATTAGTCTGAAGAGATATTATGATAGTCAGTGTGGATTTGTGGTCCATTAGTTCGGGGACTTGACTCACAATCAATTGGTCATTGGTTTGAACACCATTCCACTTATCATAGTTCGGGCAGTCAGGTAGTATCATTATCCCTCAGACAACAGATGTGGCTCGTTTCTTACCGCACGAATGTGCAGAAAGTTGCTGAGTGATTTTCGACCCGATAGTTATCTTTAATTTACATACATACATTCTTATCTTCTTAAAAAGTATAAAATGAAATGTGGACATTCATAAAAGCCTATTCTAGCCCTAAACCAAAGAAAGCTATTATTTGATAAAATTTCTAACTGATACAACACTATTAGTGGATCTTCAGTCATGTTCATTAGATTACAGGTGTGATAGGAAACCTTTATTGCAGAAACTTAACAATGTCAACTAGAAAGTGTTCAAAATAGAGGGGAGTATTTCTGCTCATTTTGTGCCTCAAATATCAACACCACATATATTTGCCTGCTTCTCACTAGGCTACACAGCGTAGTGAAAAGAATCACTGTCATTTGCAAACGCTCAGCGTCAGATAAACATTCATTCAAATTAACTCTACAACCAGGTTTCAGTGAATAACGACATGAATAAACATAATCTATTATATAGGAGATATAACTGATGGACTTATTTCTATCACAACCATTCAACAAAAAAATACTTACGTATGAATGGATGAAAGTTAAAATAGTGAAGCAAATTCCTTTTCAGGGGATTTTTTATCCCGTCATCTCAATAAAATCTAATCACGTTCCAGATTTAATGATGGGAAAGAATTCAATACACTTACGATAACCATAATTCGTGGTGATTTGCTCTCTGACTTGAATGGTGAAATCACCAAGCCTCCAGTGTCATTCTAGACGACATCATCAGCAAAAACTTCTAAAGTTTTCGCTCATACAGAGTCTGTACACCAGGTCTGTAAAGTTTTCTCATGAATGCGCCACACACAATACTGTGGTATATTGGTATCAGGTAAATTATCCTTAAGTTGGAAGCCATGATACACTGTGATCAGAAGCGACCACCATAAAATATTAAGATAACTGTGTTTTCTGTTTATAATTAACTGTCAAGATTCAGTTTATTTATGTTTATTTAATTGACATGTTATCTCTTAAGTGATAGCATAGGAAGAGTAGATGGATATAAATGAAATAACGCGATGAGTCGCAGGTGATTCCCACAAAAGTTTAATAAAATAGCCGTTTTTAAATACCAATGAGTCCTATGTGTAGTCAGTCCCAAACACTTTAAAAGTAACTCAGTTTACTCAGAAGTTTAAAGATCACTGCATAAAATGACCCTATAATAATAGCCAGCCTTATTATTTGTTATTATTATTTTTTCCTTAGGTCTCTCCTAATGGAACATAGGGTTTCAGTAACACGCCGTCATTGCACTCTCTTCTCTGCAGTCTTTTCAACCTGGCTTCATGACTGCCCGTAACCTTTCATTCCTTTCTCACACCATCTCCTCAATGTCACCCTCGCCTCAAACGCCCAACTCATCGTTTCCCATTCGCCTTCCACTCAAGGGCCTGGTCTGGCGCCTGATGTCCCCAATTGGTCTTCTCAGTGTATGCTCAATCCAACCCATCTCCACTTTCTTCTGTATATTTGTTGGGCGATGGCTTCTTGGTTGGTTCGTTGCCAGCCTGCCAGCCAGCAAGAGTTATTTCTTGCCTATTCTTTCTTACCATCTGATCTTCAGTGTCGAGTGAGCGTAGACGGTGGGTGTTGATGAATGTCTGTAGTTTGTTGGAAATGCTTTCGTGACGCGCCAAGTCTCTGAACCATATAGCAGCACTGACTTGACTGACATTGGTATTGAAAATCCGGATCTCGTTGACGCTTTATGCTGAGTACAGTGCAGTGCAGTAGATCACCACACTGATTTCAGGTTCATGAAGGCCTGTCTTACTTTTCCGATCCTGGCTTTGACATCCTCATCTGTGCCGACGCACCTGTAGTTGAAACGATGCTGCCTGGGACGGCAGGTGAAAGAGACTACTCCCTTTAGGTTTCTCCCGTTGATGGTGATTGGTACCTCTTGTTTTTGATGATGTTGTTGGTTGGGCACCTTCATCACCTCTGTCTTCTTTACGTTCACCTGAAGGAAGTCCCGTCTTCTCTGAGCCACCTCTTCTGTCAGCTTGTCGGTTTTTGCCTGTAGATCTTCGAGTTTCTGCGACAAGACATTGGGAATGAATCATCGTCGGCGAAATCCAAATCTCCTTCTGGGGTCTTTTCATCGACCAAACATCATATGCTAATCTTCTCCCTCCCCACAATTTGTTACATGATCCAGTCCAGTCGATAAGCACATGTTTTGTTCTTCGTGAAGTCAGCCAGCCTGTTCTGGTCATAGTTTTGAATGCAGCACATCTTCTAGTCTCTCCATGATGATGTGGCTTAATATTTTGCTTAAGGCGGACAGCGGTGGAGCATGATTCCTCTCAGTTCTTGCAGAGACTTAGGTCTCCCTTCTTTAAGTGTTCGATAAGATAGCCCTTCTTCCAATCCATCTGCAGGTACCTTCCCTTCCTTCCTTCCTTCCTTCCTTCCTTCCTTCTTTCCTTCCTTCCTTCCTTCCTTCCTTCCTTCCTTCCTTCCTTCCTTCCTTCCTTCCTTCCTTCCTTCCTTCCTTCCTTCCTTCCTTCCTTCCTTCCTTCCTTCGTTCCTTCCTTCGTTCCTTCCTTCCTTCCTTCCTTCCTTCCTTCCTTCCTTCCTTCCTTCCTTCCTTCCTTCCTTCCTTCCTTCCTTCCTTCTTTCCTTCCTTCCTTCCTTGCAAACCTATTGCAGTAGTGGTGTGAGCACGTCAGCCGCAGTTGTCTCTATGTCTATTTTCACTGCTTCTGGAATAATTTCATCTGGTCTTGCTGCTTTCGTGAATTTCAGCAACTTTATGGCATTCAGGAATTCACTTCTGTCTTTGTCGGAGGCTTGTGTTCACTGGTAATTCTGTGGCCGGGCTGGTGGTGGTATTTCTGGACGAAGTGCAGGTGTTGGTGGTGGTCGATTCAAGAGCTTTTTGAAGTATTCAGCCTATCGTTTCCTTTGTTTCTCTCCTTTCGTAATTATATTTCCGTCATCACCTTTTATTGGTTTCGCCTGCGTTGATCTCTTCCCAGATAGCAACCTGGTTATTTGATACAATGCTGTCAGGTCTCTGTCTCTCCTACCTGCAGCCTGTTCTGCTTCACTTGTCAGTGTGTCGTGGGAGTGTCTTTTGTCTTTCCGTGCACTCTTCTTCACTTCTTTGTCTAGTGTTTTATATATTGCACTCAGTTCCCCTTGTCGTTGTTCATCCTGCGCTGCACTGGTTCATCTTCTGCTTCACCATCACCACCTTCCTCTCCCTCCTCTATCAGCTCCCATGTATCCGTCGAGATCCATTCCTTATCTTGTCTTCTTTCTTCTTCCTTCCTAATACGGCTGTCCAGGTTTCTTTCCACATAACTTTCAAAGACTTCCAGTGCTCATCTACACAGGTCTCTTCAGGGATGTTCCTCGATATCTCCCATTTTGTCTTGATGGCTGACCGGCGTGAAGATTTCCTTTGTAGTTTCATCCTTCAGTTTCTGTTCTAGGTAGGTGTTGAACTTGAACTGTGATCTACCACCAGCTTTCTTGAAGACTTTCAACTTGATTTTGAAGGTAATGGGTGGTCTGGACCTACATCTGCTCCTCTTCTTGACCTTGTGTCAAGTAGGCTGACTGCGTCTCCACTTTCTTCACACTTGAGATAAAGTCGATCTGATTTTTGGTGTAGTGTGTCCTGGTGTCTGGTGAAATCCATGTTGCTCGCTTTGTGGATATCCTTGTGCTTGAACACACTGCCTCGCCTCCAATCACCAAATCGTTGAATGCACAGAATTCTGAAAACAATTCTCCATTCTCATTCTTCATTTCACCTAGCACTTCTCGATCAATGGTTAGTTCTCTTCCTGTGTCGTCCCCTCCCAGTTTGGCATTCATTTCGCCACACCCATTGGAATTTTGATATCTCCAACTGAGGTCTTGTCCAGTGTTGATTGAAGTTGTTTGTAGAATTCCTCCTTCTTCTCTTCATCTGCATTATCTGTGCGTGCGTAGTGTGGCATTATATGATTGTGACCTTCCCTCCTTTTCAGCTGAATATTGTTGTCATGATCCCACTGCATTCAAAGCTGTAGGAGACATCATGGTAGCCACTCGAAAACTCAGTGTGCTCGTGGTTGTCATCTGGGTGATAATATCGGAGTAGATTATTGACTCTCCAGTTAACAGTTTGGGCAGTCCACTTCCATTCCATCTGGTCTCGCAGATTCTTAGCATTTCAATGAGATACCTTCTCATCTCGTTTGCAATCTGGGCAGCCTTGTCAGCCAGCTCCCAACATTGTGCGGACATTTCATGTCCCTGTGATTACTTTTGTTTTTTTCAAGTGAGAGGGAACACTTATAGGCCAATTGGCTTCTTGAAGGCTTTCAGGAACCGGGGTCATTTTGTCTCCCCGATTCCAGGGAGGAATAAGTTTATTTTTATTTTTTACATTTTGTTCGTGCTTTGAAGTTTGTTTAGGGATTGGATTTGTTTTGCGGGGTAGGGTTGCTAGCCCTTTACGTAACCTTCCCTCTTGATCCGGGCTTAGGACCAGCTAGAAACTAGTGAACTAGCTAACTAGGCGAGGTTTTCCATTCCAGAAGGCCGATCAATTCCCTCGAACTTGTATAGGCTGTGAAACGATCGAGGCTGTAATCCAAGCCTAATCATATACAAGATACTAGCCTAGTTGTATATTTACCAGTGGTCTTGGGGTCCTTGACTTTTCTTAAAAGCTGTTCCCACGGATCTTTGCTAACATGTCCAATGAGACAGTTAAACTCACAGTCATATGATCATCTAGAAACGTCTGAGAAAATCACATTATTTCTGGATGATTTTCACTTTCTCAGAGAATATGGACAGTGCATACTATTTGCTCTAGTGCTACTCATTTAAAACTAGACCAAATCTATGGAGGTGAGAAAGAACCCAGATAGTATATCTGCTACCTTTTGTTCGATTTTATGGTTCGAAGGTTGCTAAGATGTTCCTAAGGGTTCCTCTATTTCGCATACCGCTTAACTTAGTTGACTAACATGCATCTACCAGTAGGATATCAAAATTATGAAATCCTTGACATGCATTTTTATTAGTAGTTCGTGGTCGTTCGTCATTCTCATTTTCTGGTAGGAAGAGGATAGAATTTGAATGTGTCTAAAACCATTTCTTTTTTGTCACGACCTATGCATGATGATCAAACTGAATCAAACTCATCAGTTGGTTTCTCCGATAATCTATCCATATCTCCCAGCAACTTTACAATTTAAGGTCACAAGTAGATTTTTAAGGTTTCGCTAAAGCAGGTATTACTGCAAGTTTACGGCAAAGTTTATTAGCAAACCTATCATATGTAACCGGTGCATTCAAGGCAAAGAATGTGGTGATCACTAATCTCCATGTCACTGAATCAGTGACATTTTTCTTAAGAAGATTGACACATTTCATGATGCTAGATATCTAGTTCAGTCCAGAAATCTGTTTGTATCAGAGAGAATGTCTGAATTGGTATACACTACTAGTGAAGTTGTAAAATTGTTCACTTGCATTACGGCATTGTGAAGGGTACTATAGCCACTGCGTATGTGTTCCTGAAGGCATTTCTGCCGGGAAGAAATATTATATGATTAGTTACTTGGGTATTTTGTAGCTTCTCACTGAAACATTACCAGTGCACAATGAGGTTAAGTTGGTCACCAGAGATTTAACATGGACCACTGTAGCAGATGAAATAGGAAAAATACAAAATTCAATGAGATGAGGGTATCAGTAAGTCTCCTCTGATTTCAGTTAGAACAGCATACTACAGCGGTAATTAGGTTAGCATTCATGACATATATCTGAGTGACGTAAATCAGAAGACGCCACAAAATTATAGACTGAAGTATCTTGTTTACAAAGATAGTTTGACACTGGCACACACTGCTTCTGAAACTTGTACCATAACCTTCGATCCTACTTCTAAAAATCCTCATGCACAACCAAGTACACAACTGATAGCTTATGACTTAAACGTAGTTAAAAATATACATATGGACTCAGTTTGACCTTGACAGTATATGCTTTTAGTCTCCAAGTAATTGAGCAAAAAGCGCCTTCGTATGTTCAACAACAGCAAAGAAGGTGGAAGACGAAAAGCACAAAATCCGAAGAGCTTTTATCATTCATGCTAGTTACTATCTCGTTTGACTAAATAAAATGACTCCCGATTGGAAAATGATACTGGTAAACAAGAAGATTTCATTCAAGTTATATGCTGTTGCCAACTTCAGTTTCCTTGTCAACTGATTTCGGGATTACAGAAAATAACAGTAAAGTGTTGCAAGACTTACTAAGAGATTTATTATGTTCAATATACCCTGGAATAATACTGGTCTTGACAATGTGTATTTGGCTTGTTTGTCAATTTCCTTCCACTTAATTTTTCACATTTCATTTCCAGTCGGTATTCATCCCAGACTAACAGCAGCTGAAGAAACATTGAATACCTGAGAACACTGGAAAGAGGCTTCGTCCCAGTATTGGGTTCAGCAGTGCACATCCATGACTTTGGAAAGGACCAAATCCAGGACCTCCCGGTTCCATAGCAAACATTTTAGAATTCAGCAACTGGGCCGGAATCTAGTGATTCGCATTTCTGTACTTCTGGCAGTTACCGATATAGTGCGACCTCCACTCAATACCTAGATTCCATCCTCGTTAATGTCATGGGTTCGCAATCATGCTACGTCCCATACTAGCATGAAACAGATGTCCACCAGTGCTCCCGGGTTTCTAATGTTTGTCCAACTTATGTTAGTCCATGATGAATACCAACCTGAAATCAATAAGTAAATCCCCACAAACCTCCAAAATGGATTTACATATTCCAGTTTGATCATCATTTTAGAATTCTTCGAAAGCACTTAAGCTTTAATCCCCCTCCCCCCGCGAAATCATCTTTTTCTCTTTTAATGACTCCTTTTCTATTTCATCCACTTGAACCAAACAAGTCGTCACGAAAGCGTTTTAATGTATATTGAAGTGAAAATGATATTACGAATGCTACTGGTGCATCGACAGTTCACTGAGCTATCATTTAAGAGTTGCGACTAACAATAATCCTCAAAGCTTTTATTCTTGAACACAAGTCAAAGATAATTAACTAGCTGAGTAGTGATTAGATGACTTAGACAGCTTGTATTACTATATTTATTAGAAGTGGGGTTTAACCTTAGCGGGTAGCCATTTCTATCAGCTCATTCAGATCATTTTCAACGAGAATTGTAAATTCATATTTACTAACCACCCTTCAGATTTTCACATCTCTAAAAGAAAAGGAGAAACGTGAACCTAGACATTTTTGGTAGGCTATTCATACACAGAAGGAACAGGAATGCACCATGAACAGTATCCTGAAAAACTCCACTGGTCACCAGTTATCAGTAGAATGATATACCATATTCTGTTGTTAGCATCCCTCAATGCACTTCCATGAATTATCATCACCACCAAATACCTTTAGCTTCATCATCAAAACTTTATGAGATATACCAGTGAATACTCTGACGAAAATCCTAAACACTGTATCCACTGATAATCCCTAATGTCCACCCATTCCTCCCTAGCCGGGAGATTTTTCATAAAATAACGAATAGACTGAAAAACATTTTGGTTCTGAACTGAAAAAGTGCGTACTGATTACATATATGTGTCTAATACTACGCCCTTTTTACTTTGAATAAAACTCCATGAGACTAGTTTCGTTCAACCTCCAGCTGCTTCGATGAATACGTCGATAAATAAAGACATATTTTATAATTAACTGAACTAGGTTCTTGATTTTTTTCAAACCACTGCAATGGCATCTAACACCACGATTTTCCATGCACCAGGGGTTTTAATTAATAGATTACAAAGGTTCTTCATCCATCTTTATGAACTCTAGATTCCCAGACCAAATAAAATTCCAGCTGGTTTTTGAAGAACAGTTATTACATTGTTAGTTCCCACAATGATCTATAGTGTGCTTAACTTGTAATATAATGAACGAAAGCACACTCACTCGTAGTCAACGGTAGAGTACTATCAAAACTGCTACTCAAACTTTTCAGTATGATATCGCACCAAATAAGCTAAGATACGCTTAGGCTCCGAGCAATCGAACATCTAATGCTTTTCTTCAAATATAAGGGTAAACACCATGAAGTCATCAAGAAGACTACTGTAGTTCACTACATGCGGTCTTACGTGTACAGGTATGATGCACTTCAATTATAGTCAAACCTTTCCATAGATAACCTTGGACAGATAGAGCTACACTTCCACCTATACGACTAATGAGGTGGGAAAATAAAAAAGCTCTACCGTCCAACATAATATCATATTTATCTTTGGAGTATAAAAGAAATAATAGTTGTTTAAGCACACTGCCACTAGTGATGAGGAGTGACTGTGAACCACGAACACTAATCTTAAATATTAGTAAGCAGTTGCTGATGAATGACTTTAAACACTGTAGTAGCCAGCCTTTCAGTTCATATCATGCCACTTCACACATAAGCATATTGTTACTCATAGTGTCGAAGCTTACAATAACTAATACAGTCATGCAGGAATCATTCAGTAACGAAATATGCTCAAAACGTTCTAGATGGTAGACTTAGTTGTATGCTGATGCTGGCTAGAATCAATGCATTTCTTCTATAGAAAAAATTGAGCAACTTGTTTTTCGAAGATCTTGATTTGAACCTAGGTATAATTTTGCTTGTAATTTTCTACCCTTAAGAGTGGATCATGGTTGATGATTATATAAAGAAAACTTTGAGAAGAAATAATAGAGTGTCTTTGTTGTCATATCTTAAGAAGGTAGAGAATATCATATCAGGCCATGGCTTTCTTGCTATCCTCCAGCGAGAGAGAAATATCTTTTATGAAGTTGAGTGTCTGAACAGGCAGTTGAGGTAAAAATGTCATGACAGATCTTTGGATTACGAAAGTTTACATTTGAAGCCTTGCAAATATCAGCATGATCACTGATAATTTTCATCGAGCAAGATTAAAGAAATATTTAGTCTACAAGAGTTGAACCTCTTGATTGGAGGTTTACAAAGTGAATTCATTTGGGAGGTATTGTCATGAGTCTCTTCTTCTTCTTCGAGTGGTGACTTTTGTTTGGTTTCCTTAAGAGTTAGTCAGATATTACTCAAGTCTCCTGGACAAGATTCCTGAACCCTGACCCAGGCAGGCTAGGGTTATTTTCATGCCAGTTTGATGGACAAAATTCTTTCGGTTCTTCAACACTTCATATTATCAAAGTGTATATGCAAACAACCTGTCTCCAACCTGTATTGAAGGCATTAACATTCTCAGTATGGTTTGTTTCCTTCTCGATGTATAGGCATCAGTCATCTTAGGTTTGCAAATTTTTATGAGCCGGATGATCTTTGTTGTGATTACAGCATTTGTGATATCAGCCTAATAGCCACTTACTCCGACGTAATTAATAGTTTGTTATTTAAACAACATAATGAGAAGATGGAGATTATCTGAAATATGTGGTGTATTAGAGCTATATAACCTCTCGTGGTTAACTAGTTCACTAGTTACTAACCGGCCATAAATCCGAGTAAACAGGGAAGGTTGGGCATAGGGCTAGCAACCCTAACCCGCAAAACAAATCCAATCCCCAAACAAACTTCAAAGCACGAACAAAATGTAAAAAAATAATAACAAAATAATTCCTCTCTGGAATCGGGGAGGCGAAATGACGCCAGTTGGTGAAAGCCTCCCAGAAGCCAATTCACCGATATTTCTCCTCTCTCTCTCGATGAAAGCGAAAGTAAACGTGGGGACATGGAATGTCCGCACCATGTTTGAACCCAGCAAGGCAGCCCAGATTGCAAAGGAGATGAGAAGGTATCACATTGAAGTGCTTGGAATTTGCGAAAGTAGATGAAGTGGGAGTGGACTCTCCAAACTGTCAACTGCAGAATCAATAATCTACTCCGATATTGTCACCCAGACAACAATCACGAGCACACTGAGTTTTCGAGTGGCTACCATGATGTCCTCTTGAAGAGCATCGAGGGCTCTCTCTCATGCAGTGGGAATCAATCTTCTCCGGCATCAGGATCATGACAGCAGGGTTCAACTCAAAAGTAAGGAAGGTCACAATCATTCAATGCTACACTATGCACCTACAAATAATGCAGAGCAGGAGAAAAAGGAGGAATTCTACAGACAACCTCAATCAACACTGGACAAGACCTCAGTTGGAGATATCAAAATTCCAATGGGTGTGGCGAAATGAATGCCGAACTGGGAGGGGACGACACAGGAAGAGAACTAACCATTGATCGAGAAGTGCTAGGTGAAATGAAGAATGAGAATGGAGAATTGTTTTCAGAATTCTGTGCATTCAACGATTTGGTGATTGGAGGCGAGGCAGTGTGTTCAAGCACAAGGATATCCACAAAGCGAGCAACATGGATTTCACCAGACACCAGGACACACTACACCAAAAATCAGATCGACTTTATCTCAAGTGTGAAGAAAGTGGAGACGCAGTCAGCCTACTTGACACAAGGTCAAGAAGAGGAGCAGATGTAGGTCCAGACCACCCATTACCTTCAAAATCAAGTTGAAAGTCTTCAAGAAAGCTGGTGGTAGATCACAGTTCAAGTTCAACACCTACCTAGAACAGAAACTGAAGGATGAAACTACAAAGGAAATCTTCACGCCGGTCAGCCATCAAGACAAAATGGGAGATATCGAGGAACATCCCTGAAGAGACCTGTGTAGATGAGCACTGGAAGTCTTTGAAAGTTATGTGGAAAGAAACCTGGACAGCCGTATTAGGAAGGAAGAAGAAAGAAGACAAGATAAGGAATGGATCTCGACGGATACATGGGAGCTGATAGAGGAGGGAGAGGAAGGTGGTGATGGTGAAGCAGAAGATGAACCAGTGCAGCGCAGGATGAACAACGACAAGGGGAACTGAGTGCAATATATAAAACACTAGACAAAGAAGTGAAGAAGAGTGCACGGAAAGACAAAAGACACTCCCACGACACACTGACAAGTGAAGCAGAACAGGCTGCAGGTAGGAGAGACAGAGACCTGACAGCATTGTATCAAATAACCAGGTTGCTATCTGGGAAGAGATCAACGCAGGCGAAACCAATAAAAGGTGATGACGGAAATATAATTACGAAAGAAGGGAAATAAAGGGAACGATGGGCCGATCACTTCAAATACCTCTTGAATCGACCACCACCAACACCTGCACTTCGTCCAGAAATATCACCTGCAGCCATCACAGAACTACCAGTGAACATAAATCCTCCAACGAAAATGGAAGTCCTGAATGCCATAAAGCTACTGAAATGCTGGAAAGCAGCAGGACTGAGAACAGGTGCAGAGACGACAACAGCGGACATGCTCACACCACTATTGCAGAAGGTGTGGAAGGAAGGGGAGGTACCTGGTTAGTGATTGGAAGAAGGGTTACCTTGTCAAACTCCCGAAGAAGGGAGACCTAAGTGTTTGCAAGAACTGGTGCGGAATCACTCTCCTGTCCGCCCAAAGCAAGCAAAATATTAAGCCGCATCATCCTGGAGAGGCTAAGGGATGCACTGGATTCAAAACTATCACTGGATAAGGCTGGCTAATTGGCTTCAGGAAGTACAAATCATGTGCAGACCAAATTGCAACGCTACACTACGCATCATCATAGAACAGAGTATAGAATGGCAGTCAACTCTACACCTCAACTTTATCGACTTTGAGAAGGCCTTTGACAGCGTCGACCGAGAGGTAATTTGGAAACTGCTTCAATACTGCAGAATACCACAAACCTTTATCAACCTCATTCAACAACTATATGAAGACGCCACATGCCAAGTAATTCATAATGGGAAGTTCAGTGATGCTTTTGAAGTGAAAACAGGAGTGAAACAGGGTTGCCTACTATCACTCCTGATATTCCTGATTGTAGTGGACTGGATCATGCAACAAACAGTGAGGAGCTGTGAGAAGAGGGGATACGCTGGACTGCGGAAAAGAACCTAGAAGATCTGGATTTCGCCAGTGATGACTTGTGTCTTATGTCGTAGAAACTTGAAGATCTACAGGCGAAAACTAACAAGTTGACAGAAGAGGTGGGTCAGCGAAGACGGGACTTCAAGTGAATATAGAGAAGACGGAGGTGATGAAGATACCCAACCAACAACAACAGTAACAACAACAAACTCCAGTCACCATGAACGGGAGAAACCTAAAGGAAGTAGCCTCCTTCATCTATCTAGGCAGCACTGTTTCAACTACAGGAGGCACAGGCACAGACGAGGACGTCAAAGTCAGGCAGGATCGGGAAAGCAAGACAAGCGTTCATTAGCCTGAAACCAGTGTGGAGATCTTCTGCACTCCACTCAGCGTGTGGAACAAGATGTGGAAGATCTCCACACTGGTTTCAGGCTAATGAACGCTTGTCTTGCTTTCCCGATCCTGCCTGACTTTGACGTCCTCGTCTGTGCCTGTGCCTCCTGTAGTTGAAACAGTGCTGCCTAGATAGATGAAGGAGGCTACTTCCTTTAGGTTTCTCCCGTTCATGGTGACTGGAGTTTGTTGTTGTTACTGTTGTTGTTGGTTGGGTATCTTCATCACCTCCGTCTTCTCTATATTCACTTGAAGTCCCGTCTTCGCTGACCCACCTCTTCTGTCAACTTGTTAGTTTTCGCCTGTAGATCTTCAAGTTTCTACGACATAAGACACAAGTCATCACTGGCGAAATCCAGATCTTCTAGGTTCTTTTCCGCAGTCCAGCGTATCCCCCTCTTCTCACAGCTCCTCACTGTTTGTTGCATGATCCAGTCCACTACAATCAGGAATATCAGGAGTGATAGTAGGCAACCCTGTTTCACTCCTGTTTTCACTTCAAAAGCATCACTGAACTTCCCATTATGAATTACTTGGCATGTGGCGTCTTCATATAGTTGTTGAATGAGGTTGATAAAGGTTTGTGGTATTCTGCAGTATTGAAGCAGTTTCCAAATTACCTCTCGGTCGACGCTGTCAAAGGCCTTCTCAAAGTCGATAAAGTTGAGGTGTAGAGTTGACTGCCATTCTATACTCTGTTCTATGATGATGCGTAGTGTAGCGTTGCAATTTGGTCTGCACATGATTTGTACTTCCTGAAGCCAATTAGCCAGCCTTATCCAGTGATAGTTTTGAATCCAGTGCATCCCTTAGCCTCTCCAGGATGATGTGGCTTAATATTTTGCTTGCTTTGGGTGGACAGGAGAGTAATTCCGCAGCAGTTCTTGCTAAGGCTTAGATCCCCCTTCTTCGGGAGTTTGACAAGTTAACCCTTCGTCTCTTCGCTAGGTACCAATCACTTGGTTGTTTGGAAATGATGATGTAAATGATCAACAGAGTTACTAAAATAGGAAATATGAATGCTGATAGAAACAGGAAGGGGAAGAGGTGCACAAACTGAACCTGAGTGTTGCATCATTTTGACTGCCACGGTGATGAAAGTGGTCGAACAAACTTCATTGGATACAAAGGCTATGTTTGTGAATGTTGCTTCAATCGCTTCTGCTATGTGAAGTAACCGAGTGCGTAATCCATGAATTAAACTACTTGGAATCTGATAGATGATTTTGAAGAATTTTCCAGTAACCACTTGATGTCCTGTGTCAACTAAGTGTGTAAGTATGGAGCTCTTTATTAGTTCTTATCTGTCCCTTGTCCAACTATGATGGGTGGTGCTCAGAAATTAGACAATGGAACTGCCTCATTGTAAGCCAATGTAACTTGCTGCACAGGAGCAGTTGAATTAATAAATGCACATAGAAGTGGTAGAATCAGGCAGTTTGTCTTTATTTCTTGCGCCTAGAATCGGGCGGTTGTAGAAGGTGGGATATAATTTAGTGGCTGAGGATGCTTTATGCATGACTCTTTTTATGCGTTGTGTGATGATCTCACTGGCAATATCACTCTTAAATTCCAGCTTCAAGAAGATTTGCTTCTTAGGAACTGTTTGCATTGTTTTCTTAACCCTCTTAATATTCATGTGCTTAGTTACAAACTCGTCTGTGTAGCCATTCCTACTAAGCAGATCACGGATGGTGGCACACTCTTCCTTTATAGCATCCTCTGAGCAAATAGCTGATGCACAGTATGCTAAGCATTTCACTAGGTTCCTTTTGTATTGGAGGGGTACAGCACTAAAGAAGTGCGTATATTGACCTGTTGATGTTGGCTTTCTATAAACACTTCGCTTCAGGGTTCCATCTGACCTTCTTACCAACGGAACATCAAGAAATGGGATACTATCATTTTTCTCCTCTTCCATTGTGAAGCTGATTGCCGGGTGAACACTACTGAACTTATTCAGAACAGCATTCTTATTTCTCACTTTTGAGAACTATAAAAGTATCATCCTGTAACGACAATATAACTCTAAACGGCTATAGTATCGTTCAGTGAACCATTCTCAAGTTTTGCCAGAAAAAAATCTGCTAAGAGCGGGTCAGGGGGCGACCCCATGGCAACACCATCATATTACCGGTAGAGTTCATAGTTGAAAAGAAATTGTGCATTCATCGTACACCTCAGAAGTAGTTCTTTCGGTGTGGAGACTGGAATACCTATTTCCATGCCGTGCTTCATGAGTTCGTTGGAAATAAAGTCTACTGTCTCCATTAAAGGAACGTTGGTAAAAAGAAATGAAACGTCACACGAAATCATTAACTTATCATTTACCTCCAGATCCTCAACCTTTCTGACAAATTCAAAGGTATCTTTGAGACTATACTTCACAACTTCTTTGTGGAGAGGCTTCAAAAGTTGTATCAACCATTTTGCTGTTGTATGATACTGAGAGTTAGTCATGTCAAAAACTGGTCGTAGAGGCAGACCGTTTTTATGCAGTTTCGGTAGGCCGTAAAGTCTAGGTGTAACGGTTCCAGTAGGTTTCAGCATTTTAAAGGTGCTTTCTGAAATGAAAGCTTGTTGTTTTATCCTTTTCAGTGATTCGGTTAGATGTTTCTCAGTTTTCTCTGTTGTATCACCATAAGCGGCTAATTTCTGAAATTTACTTTCATCACTAAGTAAAGAATTCATTTCGTCTATGTACTTTTTTTATCCATTAAAACTATTCCTGATCCTTTATCTGACTTAGAGAAGTTCGTAAAGGTGTGAATACTCATCGTTCATGGGTTTCAGGTAATTAAATTCCTCTTTGTTAATAGCATTCATGTTGAACAGTTTCAGTAGAATAGATATTCACTCTTACTTCCAATTTACTTATTCCCTCAGAGAAAACATCTGCCATAAATTTGCTTTTATCACTGAGGACAGATAACATCTTACATTTGTAACCAAACTTATTGATAGTGACAAGTGACTTTTCGTCGGGCTTATGCGTGATGATATCAGGATTATTTTGCAATCCTTTTTATGCTTCGAAATGCTGAGGAGTTAAGGCACTTCCGTTTCTCAGACGCGGATTGTGAAACTGATGATTAATATCCACTAATTTAGCTATGAGCCAACTCATTATCTGATTAAGTTGAAATAAGTGAGCTTGGCTGATCATAGACATTTTCAAACTGGACATCGATCACTAGATTAGAAATTTGTGCTTGAGCAACAGGAAAGTTAAATCCAATCGAAAGCGCCTCCCTCTCTTGAAGAGACAGCTGAACCAAAGATAAATTAGTGAAGAATTTACCATAATCAACAGGAAAGGGATTCACACAATTAATAATCTGAGATTTTTCTAAACCATTCTTGGTCTTTTCTTTACATCTGGCGATGACAGAACATCAAAAGTTAATAAATTTGATGTAAATAAAAAAAAATGTCTGCTAGTACGGAAGACACATACACATGAAGTTCAGCCAGTTTAGCAAGCTTTTCATTCGAACTCTCCACATGAGATTTGGCAAGTCGGATGAGATTTGAATTATTTGGCTACAGTTTACTGGAACGTAAAGTTGTATAAAATAGTCTTGGGAATATATGACTGGAAATGAAAGGTTTATAAAAGTCCAACTTCACGCGTTGAGATGAAACTTTACACCTCAGGCTGACCAATTCATCTAAAATTTGAACAGTAGTCTTCTTTTCAATAACTTGAAATACTATACAGTGTATAGCGTTAATACATCGCATGTTTCAGATAATCCCTATCTTCTCATATTTGTGTTTTATTTTATCAAAGGTACTAATTGTTAAAAGTTAACAAGTCAAATTCACAAAATCTTGTCAATGAGCTTATGACGTTTGCAGCTGAAGTTTTAGCTAGTTTAGACTGTTTTCCTCATCAATTTCCCAACCTGGATAAAACAGTTATAATCCCAATCTTTAAAGATTAGATGTTGGCTTCTCTGAGCACCCACTGAATTTTTCAGTGATTCGTACAGTGCAATCTTCTGACCATATATGCATCATACTTCTATTACTGTCACTCTTTCCACCTACTTCTTATGCTGTTTCACTCATAAAATCACACTGCGAACATTCGGAGTAACAGCATCTCCAGCCAGTTAAAATTAGTTGGATTTAATGAGATCTTAAAAATTTACGAGACTGAGTATACCTAAAGGCATGTATACAAAAATGCCATGAAGTGATACATACAAGTAACATTTGTTATCAAAACTTGAACTATTAGTAAATTGTTGATTACTAGGGTACTCGAACATACTGATTTTTTGTGAGTCTAATGATTTACTACTGAACCAGAAAGCAACCAGTTTTTTACGGCTTGCTGGAAAATCCCTGGGGTTGTCCTTACAGTATAACGAGGAAGCCTATTCCTGAATAGTACTTCACTAGTGCCCATGGTTAAGGTTTCTTGACACTTTTTTGCCGAATAAATTTTTAAACAGGCTTCTCAAAGATCCAACTATGCAAAAGTCTACCATCATGCATCTCAATTTGGAGATCTTCTGTAACTACCAGTAGATACTGATGGTTTCCTAAAGTTCTATATAAACCTTCACGTGGACTGAATTTGCAGCTAGGTTTTTTGTTTTCAGTTTGTGGGTGACTCATGATGAGACGTTTGGTGACATCAGAACAGCGCACTATAGACGACATTCACTTCCTTGCTCAACGAAAAATAAGGCTTCATCGAAATTCAGGCACAGCTTCTGAATTAAGGAGTGGTATTGCATTGCATTTCATGCACTCCTGGAGTTCATTCGCAAAGCTGAAGAATTCACAGACCATCAAGCCTGTTTCAACTAAGAATTCATACAGGTAAACGCAGCTAAATGTCCAACGGTTTTTCAGGATACGAATGGATCTAAAAGCAGTTTTTTGTCCCTCATCTAATGTCCATGCATAATGAATTTAATTACTTCCTCCCATAAATTTCACAGCAGTCCACTGACTCGCCACTTCGCATTGTAAGACTTTCTTCATATTCTTAGATACAGATATTGTACAATAGCCCTCAAGATAACTGTTGTTATCTGTCGACTTCCGGAAAATGGAAAGAACCAGATAAATTTAAGAAGCCTTATTGGAATGATATGAATGAAATGGTATACTGTTATGTTTATATACTATTTTAATATGTTGTCTTCCTTTCTATGAGATGTAGAATCGAAGAATCAAACGACATCTTCGGTCAGCTATGTATGCTTGTAGATACTACAATATGTTTAACTCATTATCACTGCTACCAGGTGAGGAATATGAAGATTATTGAGAGGGCTTCCGCTATACCCACTCGTTAAACAACTACGGGAAAACACGCGGAAACATGCGACGAAAATAATCTTTGAGGAAAATCGTTGAAAAACTCGATGTAAGGCCTACTGTCACTGACTGGACGTAAAGCAGAAGGATGGCAACACACCGAAAAATTCAATGCAAAATGGTGTATGACGCAAATAGAGAAGAATAGGTAGCGAAAACACTAAACCTATTTAACCATACTCTGTGCTACTTACTATTTGTTAGTAGCTGATAAGGAAATGCGGAATAAAGTGCACGACAATGGAAACAAGTTCTACTTAGTTTAAAAAGTTAGGGACATAAACAGAATTTACTACAATAATATAAATCTCATTATCCAATTTAAGAACAGTAGTCCTTCCTTATTCATGGTGATACGGCTTTAGCGTAAGACTAGACAATATTTCAGTTGATTTTTATTCCGATTTTGAATTGAACGAAGATGAGATGAATGCTGTACCAGGGCAATTCATTATAGGTCAGTGGTCAACAATTTATGCATGACTATTAGTATTGAGTGTCGAAAGGCTTTGTAAGTGACTTCTGTTCACTTCAAAACAAAATTTATTTGGGCAGAGAGACAGAGACGCCTGAAGTTAGGAAACACATTGGTTTCGAATGTTTCTCCCTTTTATCAAAATTACTTTTCGTCTACATAAAAAAGCTACATGTCCATTTATAATTTTCACACAACTACTTGTGTCATATACCTGTAAATTATGTGGTTACTAAAAAATGTAGGAAAACGTCAAACGAGCGACTGCAAAATACTCAAATGGCCTCTGGGATTAGTTGTCTTTTGTTATTCTGTCAAATTACAGTAACCCCCTAGCTGTAACAGATGTGCAGATCAAGCTTTACGTAATGAAAGCAGAAGACTGACACCAGAAACGATACCAATTGGTTGCAAAATTGTACTAATAAGAATAGGTTAGGTTAGTCTAGAATATAGCTGTTTGTCGGATCAGTGTAACTCAGCTCACCTGGGGAAAGACTGATATGTAAACTATAACAATCTGAGTGGTTACGTACTGCCATTGGTCGGATATCGTATCGAATGTCAGCCATCTGCATTCAACTTGTGAACCTCAATCTGATCATCTTCACAAACATATGCTAAGAAGTTCAAATATATTTCCTGTATTCAAAAACAGCTACTTTTTCACATTAAAACTCTCTCAATATTACAGCTTTAAAATCAAGGGTAATTAATCTTGAATCTGTTTCGTTCCATCTGAAATTTGACCTCTTAGGTGACAGTTTGACTATATACTTTATGGTTGCTTCTTAAGTTTAATAATCGTTGATTATACTTCATTTCCAAATGCTTGTCTAGTAACTGTATGATCAAACTGTTCAGAATGGGTTGCGGTGGTACATCACACATTTCGGGTAGACTGTCTTGTTTATGTTTTGTCAAGACAGCACTGAACTACACTATCTTACAAATGAATCTCAACAGCTGAAAACGTTCACTTTTTTCTTCCTTGAAAGAGTCATGGTGGAACAAATCATCGTAAATTAGCCATCATACACTATTAATGTATTGCCCTGGTGCACTATTTCTTATTTCACCTACCTTGAATTCAAAATTGCAATAAAAACCAACTAAGGTATCATCAAGTCTATTTTTAAAGTTGTCTCACTATGAAAAGTGAAGAAGTATTATTCTAAAATTGGATAATGAAATTTATATTAGTGTAGCGAGTTCTGTTTATGTCACTTACTTCTCATGTAACAAAAGTAACACTTTATTACTTCGATTGTATAAGGTGCATTTTTACTTGTACAATCCTGACGTAGTATATTCGAACAAATAACAAGGGAAATAAATATTATGTTACGAGATTTTAATAGGAAATTGGAATTTTCACGTTTAAACGTGGGAAGCTCAACCATAAAATAAAAACGATAACAATAATCAGTCACAAGTGGGAGATGAATGTGTAATTGATTACGAAAAGTGAAGAAAGATTAAGACTACGGAAAACAAATTGAACGTAGTTAACTCTACTCTATGCCAACTTTGAAAGTAAATTGTTGGATTGCCAACGCTTAAGCTTCACTCGTGTGACGTGTCTGCACTGCCTTTTACTTATTCCCTTTGACTCTGTATCGATTTTGCAAGAAGACTGGGTAAGCGACATCTCCATATTATCCAAATGGATTAGGATGGAGCGGTTGCTTCACTCACATTCTCGTCTCAACAACCAAAGAGGATTACGCTCAGTGATGCGTTTGTAGTGGTTACACTTCATGTGGCCTACATAGTTCATTCCACACGAAGAGGTGACCGAAATTCACATAATGATGCACGCTTGAGTTTTTCATCATATGAACTTTTTCAATGTACAGTCCAAAATCGGAGAATCATGATCTTAACGTTCATCTGAAGACTTAATATCATATTCATATTCTTGAAAAGAATCCTCCCAGCAAGATCAAAGCGTTGAAGTATAGTACAAAATATTTGTTTCCCTTGTTATTTGTTCGAATATACTACGTCAGGATTGTACAAGTAAAAATGCACCTTATACAATCGAAGTAATAAAGTGTTACTTTTGTTACATGAGAAGTAAGTGACATAAACAGAACTCGCTACACTAATATAAATTTCATTATCCAATTTTAGAATAATACTTCTTCACTTTTCATAGTGAGACAACTTTAAAAATAGACTTGATGATACCTTAGTTGGTTTTTATTGCAATTTTGAATTCAAGGTAGGTGAAATAAGAAATAGTGCACCAGGGCAATACATTAATAGTGTATGATGGCTAATTTACGATGATTTGTTCCACCATGACTCTTTCAAGGAAGAAAAAAGTGAACGTTTTCAGCTGTTGAGATTCATTTGTAAGATAGTGTAGTTCAGTGCTGTCTTGACAAAACATAAACAAGACAGTCTACCCGAAATGTGTGATGTACCACCGCAACCCATTCTGAACAGTTTGATCATACAGTTACTAGACAAGCATTTGGAAATGAAGTATAATCAACGATTATTAAACTTAAGAAGCAACCATAAAGTATATAGTCAAACTGTCACCTAAGAGGTCAAATTTCAGATGGAACGAAACAGATTCAAGATTAATTACCCTTGATTTTAAAGCTGTAATATTGAGAGAGTTTTAATGTGAAAAAGTAGCTGTTTTTGAATACAGGAAATATATTTGAACTTCTTAGCATATGTTTGTGAAGATGATCAGATTGAGGTTCACAAGTTGAATGCAGATGGCTGACATTCGATACGATATCCGACCAATGGCAGTACGTAACCACTCAGATTGTTATAGTTTACATATCAGTCTTTCCCCAGGTGAGCTGAGTTACACTGATCCGACAAACAGCTATATTCTAGACTAACCTAACCTATTCTTATTAGTACAATTTTGCAACCAATTGGTATCGTTTCTGGTGTCAGTCTTCTGCTTTCATTACGTAAAGCTTGATCTGCACATCTGTTACAGCTAGGGGGTTACTGTAATTTGACAGAATAACAAAAGACAACTAATCCCAGAGGCCATTTGAGTATTTTGCAGTCGCTCGTTTGACGTTTTCCTACATTTTTTAGTAACCACATAATTTACAGGTATATGACACAAGTAGTTGTGTGAAAATTATAAATGGACATGTAGCTTTTTTATGTAGACGAAAAGTAATTTTGATAAAAGGGAGAAACATTCGAAACCAATGTGTTTCCTAACTTCAGGCGTCTCTGTCTCTCTGCCCAAATAAATTTTGTTTTGAAGTGAACAGAAGTCACTTACAAAGCCTTTCGACACTCAATACTAATAGTCATGCATAAATTGTTGACCACTGACCTATAATGAATTGCCCTGGTACAGCATTCATCTCATCTTCGTTCAATTCAAAATCGGAATAAAAATCAACTGAAATATTGTCTAGTCTTACGCTAAAGCCGTATCACCATGAATAAGGAAGGACTACTGTTCTTAAATTGGATAATGAGATTTATATTATTGTAGTAAATTCTGTTTATGTCCCTAACTTTTTAAACTAAGTAGAACTTGTTTCCATTGTCGTGCACTTTATTCCGCATTTCCTTATCAGCTACTAACAAATAGTAAGTAGCACAGAGTATGGTTAAATAGGTTTAGTGTTTTCGCTACCTATTCTTCTCTATTTGCGTCATACACCATTTTGCATTGAATTTTTCGGTGTGTTGCCATCCTTCTGCTTTACGTCCAGTCAGTGACAGTAGGCCTTACATCGAGTTTTTCAACGATTTTCCTCAAAGATTATTTTCGTCGCATGTTTCCGCGTGTTTTCCCGTAGTTGTTTAACGAGTGGGTATAGCGGAAGCCCTCTCAATAATCTTCATATTCCTCACCTGGTAGCAGTGATAATGAGTTAAACATATTGTAGTATCTACAAGCATACATAGCTGACCGAAGATGTCGTTTGATTCTTCGATTCTACATCTCATAGAAAGGAAGACAACATATTAAAATAGTATATAAACATAACAGTATACCATTTCATTCATATCATTCCAATAAGGCTTCTTAAATTTATCTGGTTCTTTCCATTTTCCGGAAGTCGACAGATAACAACAGTTATCTTGATGGCTGCTGTACTGTTTCTCAACGCAACGCTTCATGTGTCCTAGATATTTCTTTCCATGCGAAGTTTTTCTGAAATTCACGCACGTGTCCGCCCCTGGGCTTGCGTTATTCGGAAACTACTTCTTGATATCGCGTGTGCTGACCATGGTTTTCAAAATGCGAAAGGTGAAGCTCACCCACGGACAGACTATCGCTATCATCAGGAGTCCTATTATCACTGCATAGTCATCTACGTCACCATACATCCTATTATCATGTCCAACGGGACTGCATCAGCATGAACCGCATATAAATAAAGAAGAAAGCAGTCAGAAGTGATTGAAACTCATGAAAAGGTTACCAGATTGGATGAGACCACGCTGAAACTCACGAAGACAAATTAAAAGATGATGACTCACGGATTCATTTGAACTACTGAAATCAATTCTAAGTCTTATTAGCTAGAGTTTTCAGCCATTCAGTTCTTATGTCCCGTGGACGTCAGCCGGAAATAACGACAGAATTCGCCTGTGAATTCTACAAGTTTGCTCTGCAACTTCTCCTGGGTAGAGATTGGGAGTTTATTTGCTGAATACATTGACCACTCAACTAACTAAGGTGCTTTCGCTTTCCTCACTATGTTAGTTTGTTCTAAATTCTCTTCCAGTAAACAAGTTTGTCCTTTTATAAAACGGTAACACTTCTGACTATAGAAGTTATAGACTGGTTACAAATTTTCGATTGGTAATGTTTTCATAGCAACGTTCGTATGTGATTAAGCTATCGCGCGAGCAGTTTTGCAGCTACCTCAATGGCATCAAGCGAGACAAGCAAGTCATTCGATAAGATTGTGAAGCTTCAGTGACTGAGATGGTTTGGACTTCCATTGGACACGAAAAAAAGCCACCTACCTCAACTTGTAGCGTTGTACGAAATGGGATTTAGTTGGGAGGAGGTTTAGGGTAACCGTATCAATGTGTGGCATTAATATATGAAGTCTGTGACCATAAGTCTGGGCCTTTGGGAAGATGTAGACCTCCTAGCTGAATCCTTCAAGACTATAGCAATCAACTTCTAAAGACTTTTAGTGGCATGGCTTAAAATTAGTTAAAATTGCACGAATATATTCACCACTTGACATTTTTGGAGGTCTGAATATTTCGCTGAACTTTTACCATTCTAAATTCTCTCTCCTTTCATAAACTTTCGTCGACCTTAATATTACTCGTTTCCTAGCGACTTGTTCTTTGCGTGCAGCTGCGAAATGTAAAGAAATCATCCGACATACTTCTTTACTAGGTTCTACATTGGTCTGTCCGTTCGTGCATCAGTCTGGAACATAAACCCGTAAGTGGGGTTATCTTTTTGCTTGTTTAGTGAAACATTTTACCCAGCTGACTTTTACACATATAAGAAGGGATTATTTAAAGGCCAATGTGGTAATTTATTTTATATATTGCCATCTGAAATGTCATCTTCTATCCCTTTGATTTGTAAGTGCAAAAACTGGTCATTCTCCTTCTTGACATGCTAATTCGTAAGCTGATTGGATGGCATCTACCAGCGAGTATACTGTGATTTTAACGTAGTAAATGTATCATCCAAATCCAAGCAAACATTTATTTTATAGGACAGAGAATCCTAATTGACCATTTCAGTTGTAGCCAGGGTGACCTTGATAGTCACTCGAAAAAGCCATGAAAACATACAACTGCTTTTGCTAATCCATCCAGAAAATTATCTTTCGCTCTTAAAATATTTGTATTCGCTTGAGAAATGTCATTACCACTGCATCTTATAGCATTATTTTCAGATATATACAAGTTAGCAGAGTTGAATATTTTAAAAATTAATGAATCAGAAAATAGTTGAAAAAGAGAAATAAAATTTTCATCAAATATTTTAAATTGATGATTTGACAAACGAAGATGGAGACAAGAATAGCAGGAATGATTGTTCTAAGGGGGTTTTATAACTACTACAAGTGATTTTTCTGGAGTAGTTGAAGTAATCACCTATGTAATACGTTAGAAAATTACCGTGGTTCGGAAGAGAGGGAAAAAATTTAAGTTAGCTTGTTGTTAGGAATACAATTCACACGAAAACCAAACACACATACATGCAGCTCGCTAACGCCTGCCCAACATAGCGGAGGTTGTCGCAATAAGATTCGTCACGCCTGAACTCTGTATTCAGAAAGAACATGTCCAAGCGTTACTTCTCCCTTGGCCTTCAGCAAACTAAAGGTCACTCCTACCATCTTATTCGTTATCTTTTTGTTCACCATCACATCATTCTTCTATATATGTATCATCCAAATATTGACTAATTTAGAAAGATAAATCGATTCTCTTACAATACCTAGATCTCAATCCACTCTGAAAATGTACCTGCCCATAACATGGCTTGGTTTTACGCTGTACAAATGCATTTTATAACCATAGAAACTGAAGAGAATTTATTGAAAATATTCTTAGCTCAGATTGTTGCTTTTTGTATACACAAATTGCATCAGAATTACTTAGGAAATCATGCTACATAACTTACATCTCCAAAGCAGTTAAAGGTTAACCACTGACTTTCAATTCACATAAAGTTCATTCAATGACCTTTCAACTTCTACCTCTACGGTGATTATAAGTTGGATTCTTTACTGATTTTTCAGGTGCATTTCCAACATTTACATTACTTTTCACGTTGTTTAAATGACACACAACCAAACTGCTCAAGATTTTTCACTTAACTGTCTCAGAAATTTGAGTATTTATCCACTGGAGCGTGTTGACGTTTATTTTGCCTTTATTCGATAAACCTGCTTTTTCTTGTCATGCATGCAAAGTGTTGATTACAACTAGAGTTTAAATGTGATGGCCACTTATCCATTTCAGTTCACTATAGTGAGTATCGTATACTCGGAAGGCATAATAAGCTTTCTGTTGAGAATCTGATATCCAAAAGACAAAAAGCTACTCAGCATGTAAAGTGACTAGGTAACAGGAAAAATCAACTATGGACTGGAAGCTGTGCTGAATATACACTCCCATCAGTCAGTGATGAATGACGAAAGTTTGAATCTCCAAACGGACTTACATTTCCTGAAGTTTGTAGGCACGCAACCACCGATGAGCAGAATACCTAGGTTTTTGACTTCCCATCGACTGACTGATTGAAAGCAAAACACAGTGAGTGTCAGAGTAGTACTACTCAGATTACTGGTCGAGTTGCATGCTCGATTCACTGACTTCGGTTAGCACATGCAACAGAGAACTTGACAATTATACTGATTACAGTTCGGAAACTAATTCGTATTCTGTCAGCTTCTAAACTTCCACTCCGTATTTTTGCCCTATTCACTAACTGTCATCCTGATTTATGGGAATAATAGTCACTTGAACTACGCTTAGCTTGGTTGGTTGAAGAGACAAAAATCAATAGGATTTTAATTCTAGTGGGCCTGGATATAGCCTAGGTTATTGTAATATATATAAACCTTGTAATTTGCAGATATTGTTTGATGTTGCTGTTGACATTGTAAATACACCTGTCCTATTACTACCTTTTCTATCTAAGGAGAATCTAAGTGACCAGTAAGGGTGGAATCTCAAGGTATTACACAAAGGTCGGCACACATATATAATTCAGGCTCTATCAAGTCACCGGTAAAGTTATAAAAAGGTGACAACTGGAGTTATAAAAAACTAGCAACTGAAGTATATAAAAGTATCAAATGTATATATACTTCTTAAGACATGAATAGTTTAACATCATAAGGAAATAGTTAACTGTAAAGAAATATACATTTCGCCAAATTCTTGTTCTTTGTAACAAATAACACCTGAAATCGGTAAAAATGGTGTGCGAGCGAAACGGTTTACATAAAAGAGTTCACATGCAGTAAAAAGGAGGAATGATCATAAACTATGTATACTTGTGTTAAGGGAACTTAAATAACGCGTGACTCTTAGTATTACCTGTGCACCAAATAACCTGATTACAATATAGCACTAATGAAGTCTTTTTAAACATCATTCGATGCTCTTTCAACACACTTACATAAACAACTAGACGATGGTTGGCTGAAAACCTACTATTTCACTCGTCAACTTCTGGTATAATATTGTTCAAATCGGACAGGCGCCTCCCGAATAAGTCACTGGTGACGTTGCTGACTACGAAATGGGTTCCAATCTCACACGGGATATCAGTTTCCGCAGGGTTGCAGATACGCCTTGCTGACGAGTGCCAAAAACCACAAAGCCAAGGTCTAGGGCTACCTGACAAATGCAATGCAACCAAATAAGATGGTTCCCTCATTATTTACTCCTTGATTAGACGAAATTATCAAAGCAATCTCTTCAAGATGAAATCGTTATCTCGAAAGAGTTGCACATTTTGAACAAATACCTGTCGTATAATTATCGATGTTAATATCGCCAGGTTAACTAGTTCACTAGTTACTAGCCGGCCATAAGCCCGAGTAAAGAGGGAAGGTTGGACATAGGGCTACCAACCCTAACCCGCAAAACAAATCCAATCCCTAAACAAACTTCAAAGCACAAACAAAATGTAAAAAAATAATAACAAAATAATTCCTCTCTGGAATCGGGGAGGCGAAATGACGCCAGTTGGTGAAAGCCTCCCAGAAGCCAATTCGCCGATATTTCTTCTCTCTCTCGATGAAAGCGAAGGTAAACGCGGGGACATGGAATGTCCACACCATGTTTGAACCCAGCAAGGCAGTCCAGATTGCAAACGAGGTGAGAAGGTATCACATTGAAGTGCTTGGAATTTGCGAAAGTAGATGGAATGGGAGTGGACTCTCCAAACCATCAACTGCAGAATCAATAATCTACTCCGATATTGTCACCCAGACGACAACCACGAGCACAGCACACTGAGTTTTCGAGTGGCTCTCATGATGTCCCCTTGAAGAGCATCGAGGGCTCTCTCTCATGCAGTGGGAACCAGTCTCCTCCGGCATCAGGATTGTGACAGCGAGGTTCAACTCAAAAGGAAGGAAGGTCATAATCATACAATGCTACACTATGCACCTACAAATAATGCAGAGCAGGAGAAAAAGGAGGAATTCTACAGACAACTGCAATCAGCACTGGACAAGACGTCAGTTGGCGATATCGAAATTCCAATGAGTGTGGCGACATGAATGCCAAACTGGGAGGGAACATCACAGGAAGAGAACTAACCATGGGTCGAGAAGTGCTAGGTGAAATGAAGAATGAGAATGGAGAATTGTTTTCAGAATTCTGTGCATTCAACAATTTGGTGATTGGAGGCGAGGCAGTGTGTTCGAAGCACAAGGATATCCACAAAGCGAGCAACATGGATTTCACCAGACACCAGGACACACTACACTGAAAATCAGATCGACTTTATCTCAAGTGTGAAGAAAGTGGAGACGCAGTCAGCCTACTTGACACAAGGTCAAGAAGAGGAGCAGATGTAGGTTCACACCACTCACTGTCTAGTGCAAGGGACCTGCCTTCCAAATCAAGTTAAACGCCTTCGAGGAAGCTGGTGATAGACGACCGCAGTTCAAGTACAACACTCGGAAACTGAAGAACGAAACTACAAAGAAAATCTTCACGCCGGTCAGCCATCAAGACAAAATGGGAGATATCGAGGAACATCCCTGAAGAGACCTGTGTGGATGAGCACTGGAATTCTTTGAAGGCTATGTGGAAAGAAACCTGGACAGCCGTATTAGGAAGGAAGAAGAAAGAAGCCAAGATAAGGAGTGGATTTCGAGGGATGCATGGAAGCTGATAGAGGATGGAGAGGAAGATGGTGATGGTGAAGCAGAAGAGGAAGAGGAAGCAGTGTAAGGATGCTCAAAGAGGAGAGGGGACTGATTACAATGTATAAAACACTGGACAAGGAAGTGAAGAAGAGTGCGTGGAATGACAGAAGACACTTCTACGAAACACTGGCAAGTGAAGCGGAACAGGCTGCAGGTAGGAGAGACAGAGACCTGACAACATTGTATCAAATAACTAGGTTACTACATGGGAAGAGATCAACACACGTGAAACCAGTAAAAGATGATGACGGAAATATAATTACGAAAGAAGGGAAACAAAGGAAACGATGGGCCGACCACTTCAAGAAGCTCTTGAATCGACCACCACCACCACCACCACCTGCACTTCATCCAGAAATACCAGCTGCAGCCGTCACAGAACTACCAGTGAACATAAATCCTCCAACAAAAGTGGATATGCTGAACGCCATAAAGCTGCTGAAATGTGGGAAAGCAGCAGGACTAGACGGGATCCCACCAGAAGCACTGAGAACAGATGCGGAAACGACAACAGCGGACATGCTCTCACCACTCCACTATTGCAGAAGGTGTGGAAGGAAGGGAAGGTACTTGGCTAGTGATTGGAAGAAGGGTTACCTTGTCAAACTGCTAAAGAATAGGGACCTCAGTGTTTGCAAGAAGTGACGTGGAATCACTCTCCTGTCCACCCAAAGCAAGCAAAATATTAAGCCGCATCATCCTGGAGAGGCTGCACTGGATGCACTGAATTCAAAACTATAACCGGAACAGGCTAGCCGGATGGCTTCAGGAAGTACAAATCATGTGCGGACCGAATTGCAACGCTACACCACGCATCATCATAGAACACAGCATAGAATGGCAGTCAACTCTACACCTCAACTTTATCGACTTTGAGAAGGCCTTTGCAGCGTCGACCGAGAGGTAATTTGGAAACTGCTTCAATACTCGAATACCACAAACCTTTATCACCTCATTCAACAACTATATGAGGCGCCACATGGCATGTAATTCACAATGGGAAGCTCAGTGATGCTTTTGAAGTGAAGGCAGGAGTGAAACAAGGTTGCCTACTATCACCCATGATATTCCTGATTGTGGTCGACTTGATAGTGCAACAAACAGTGTGTAACTGTGAGAAGAGGTGGATACGCTGGACTGCGGAAAAGAACCTAGAAGATCTGGATTTCGCCAGTGATGACTTGTGTCTGATGTCACATAAACTTGAAGATCTACAGGAGAAAACTAACAAGTTGACAGAATGGGTGGGGCAACGAAGACGAGACTTCAAGTGAACGTGGAGAAGACGGAGGTGATGAAGATACCCAACCAACAACAACAGTAACAACAACAAACTCCAGTCACCATGAACGGGAGAAACCTAAAGGAAGTAGCCTCCTTCATCTATCTAGGCAGCACTGTTTCAACTACAGGAGGCACAGGCACAGACGAGGATGTCAAAGCCAGCCAAGATCGGAAAAGCAAGACAGGCGTTCATTAGCCTGAAACCAGTGTGGAGATCTTCTGCACTCCACTCAGCGTGTGGAACAAGATGTGGATTTTCAACACCAACGTCAAGTCAGTGCTTCTGTATGGTTCAGAGACTTGGCGCGTTACGAAAGGGATTTCCAATAAACTACAGACATTCATCAACAACTGTCTACGCTGGCTCGTTACTGAAGATCAGATGGATTGCCAGAATAATCAGAATAAGCAACAAGGAGCTCTGGGAATGAACCAACAAAGAACCTATCACCCAACAAATATGCAGAAGAAAGTGGAAGTGGAGATGGATTGGGCATACACTGAGAAGGCGGACTGGGGACATCACGTGTCAGGCCAGGCCATCGAGTGGAACCTCGATGGGAAGCGACGAGTTGTGCATTCGAGGTGAGGGTGACATGGAGGTCGTGCGAAGAGGAAATGAGAGGTTGTGGGCAGTCATGGAGTCGGGTCCAAAAGATTTCAGAGAAGAGAGTGGGATGGAGACGTGCTACTGAAGCCGTATGTTCCATTAGGAATCCATGGGGCTAATAATGATAATAATAATAATAACAGTAAGAATTATTATTATTATTGTTATTATTATTATTATTATACTTTTCGATGTTATTGCTTAAGTGAATGGACTAGTATTATCTGAAATCCTCCCGAAACAACAACAAATTTTTGAATGGCTCCAGTATTCTATAGCAATGGCCGTCACCATTAGATATTTCTGGAAATCTGCTTCACACCAGCACTTGGATGAGGACCATACTAATTTGGGTCTACAGAAAAGCATAGAAATTAAATGATGAATACATACGTAAGTACTAAACACTGCATGATACATGTAATTGGTCTTCAAGCTTTTTTTTTTCCTTGTCCTGGGTTAGTTTGTCTACAAACGTAACGAAATCAGTAAGCTATGACACACTTCCCAGTAGCTTGCGAATAGGGTACTGTTCCGAGTTGACATGTATGGTGAACTTTTAGTTTTCTCACCGATTCCGAGTAATTAGCTAGCCTAATGAAGTAAGATTATTGAGTAGGCAATCGCTTTCATCGACAATAGCTGTTTACGTATTTTCTGTTGGCACGGCAATACGCAAAAGTGGAACTGCTACAATTTATGACATCCTCAAGCAGAAGTTTTTTAGGTTTTGTCGCCATAATAGCATTTGTGCTTACAGTTACCGTCGAGAATAACTGAAATACATCTACATTGTTATGGATTGGTTTCAAATTCAGTTCGAAGTTTTGTGGGATCTATTGATTTCAATCAGCTTTTATAGTAAAGTAACATCAACCGGGGATCCATCGAAAGCCTGAGATCACTGAACGATTGTTCATTTCTAGTTTAGAACACCTTAGAAGTACAAGCACACATATAAATCCTCATGGTGGATCAAGCTGAAAACCACCAGGCTTTATAGCAATCACGTTAACATCCACTTACTGGTTTGAAGTCATGCAGTCCAATTTTACCAACCTCTATCAATTCATCGCAAAGTGTGGAAGCTATCTAGTGTCACTGATGAACACATGTTCTCACTCCTGACTCAGTTTTGATATGGATTTTTCCTATCTGCCGTTAGCAAAAGCAAATCTGGTACCAACATCCTGAAAAGACTGTGTGACATGTCTCAAGCAGATTTCCCATGGATGTTAGTTGGTTGGAGGTAATCCGTAGGAAATTTTAGACTTCGGTTTCGTGCTTGTTGGCACTCATCAGCATGGAATATGTGAAACCTGGAGGAAATTTATGTTATCTATGAAATCCGAATCCACGTTACCACTTACTACCCTAATCACGACTGGTCACTTGCGGATATCTCATGTTCTTTGCGATCACACAACTCTTTATCTCCTTCAGGTACCTGAGGGAGAATCAGCCTTCCATGGTGTGAAAAGCCAGGACGTGTTAACCCCTCTTACGCTCCAAATCAACAAGTCCCCACTGAAATAGATTTCAGCTTGAGTCTGTCACAGCGCCATTTTCAGTCTATTATGATTTTCTTGATTTGACATAAAACGCCAACGCTTTGGTGAATGGTCAGTGTATACTGTTCAATCTTAGAGAAAGATTATCACCACTCAAATATCTCAGTGGCATTGTTTCTGAACGCAAAATCAGGTGATTGAGTCTGGAAAAATATAGGATACATTTTGATTTTCGAGATACATTTTCCTGACAAGCTTCAATCAACACGAAACCTGAATTCTTATTTTACTATCATTACTACTAAACATCGAACATCATAGCTTCTATTTTTTCAGATTACGCCCATATGTATTAGGTTCTTCAGATGTAGTCTAGTCTGAGTTTCTTGCACATTCTTTGAGGTCAAGCTGATTACAGTGACCAAACGTCTGAATAATCTTACGTTTAACCAAAATATGTTGATAATGCAAGCAGATCTGTTCTTTATTTCACTAAGTTGACCTCATTTTGCGTGGTTATGGCAGTTCATGTTTCATTATATTTCACTCACGACCCGGCTCAAACATTTGCTGATATATGATTGGATGATTTTCGTGACAGTATTAGCATACAACTACACAAGACATACAAGTGAAAATAAGGTCTATTTAAAGAGATTACTGCACCGATACTATTCTACGGATAATGAATAGTTTGGAGTCGTATCACTTGTCAACTGAAACTGGAGCAGTGATAAAAAATCCACTGGTTTGTTTACACATCACCGCTGCACATTTTAACATTGAAATCCTAGAAAAAGCTTCCATCCAAATGGGAGGCATGGAACGGAATAATTGAACAACTACCACAGCTTTCAAGAAATAGGACAGTAAGGAGTGAAGTAGAATCGGTAAGTGAACACTTGTTTATTGTGGGATATCTTTTTGTTAAACACTATGAAGACTTAAATTCAGCAAGTTATCTCACTGAGTTTCATCAGCCACTTAGTTTTACACTACTAAGTTTGAAGCTAACCCTAAAGAAGACAGAAGTAGCCAATTAGATATCTTTATTTTGGCTGGAAAGGCAGGTTCTCACAAGATAGGAAAGCCTGGTTGGTTATTTCAGTTGTTTTTAGGTTGGCTTTTGGAGTCACTCGTTTCTCCCTGGTTTATTACAACACCCAGTGATTTCATAATGACAGAACAGACGAAATTTTCAGGACCTGTTTCTCTGCGTTATGCCATTTTATTCCTTTATATTTACTGGTTGAATACTTCTAGACATTTTTGTCAATTATGGATAAAAACAGACAGAGTTTGTCTCCTATGATTCACTAATATACATGTAATTTGACTATCTGAGATAGCTGTGGTTTGGCAGACCAGTATTGATACTGGATAATGAATGAAGGTGAAGGGAGAATCTTGGCCACGGGCCCGAACCAGTGATCTGTATGTTACAGGCATAATTATGGGTTAGTCTATTTATTATTTATGTTACACTGTATCATTTATCAACCCAAACTTCAACTGAATTGACTTCACATACTTAAATAAGGTGTTTAAGTCACTTTGAAACCTGGTTTTCGGATTCAAAATCTCTACCACTTATTTTGTCACAGGTTATGTTAGAACATCAGCCCGCTGCATTCCATGACCACTTTTCCATCCATCTAAGTTGGCTTTCTTAATCTCCACCCGTTGCTACTTTTCTGTATGGGGTCGCATCCAGGGATTCAGGACGACTGGATCCTCATGCCATATCGTAGCAAGCTCAGCTCAGGTCTATAATCTAGTACCTTAACGCGCATACTGAACTCCACAGAAGTTTCATAGCGCCTACTACATGAAAAGATTTTATATAAACGGATAAATATGATCCTTTACGTAGTAGTTTGTTTTCTGACCGGCCTGTATGTTAGGTTTTGTCACCTCATTTCAGGCTTTGCTGGAGATTCTACATCAGTTCTTTTGAAGTTTTTTATGGCAAATAATAACATCACACAGACTTTTGACTTCTTTTTTCCAACCTTATGATGAATCAGCTGAAGTTACTAGTCATTTCTTTTTTGAAGCTTCTAAAAGTTCCGTGTAAAAACAAATAGATATGATTGCAAAGCACATGTTTCATCAATGTTTTGACTCCATTTTATAACAAAACTTCCTAAACCCCTTTCTTTTCACCACTTAAGCCAGGTCTGCTTAGTTGTTGAAATCGCCAAACTTGAGGAATAACCAATAAGTTATGCAACCTGTAACAGCATGGGTTAACAAAAGGACTAAGATTTTTAATAAGATGAAGGATGAATCAGTACTAACTACTGCTAGATACAGTTTGGTTCATCTGGACGTTGAAGATGAATGAGAAAAGTCACTGTATTTAATTCCAAGATAAGACTAAAAGTCAATAGTGGTTTCGATACTGCTGTCTACTACATCTTTATAGCACTAAATACCACAAAGTTTAAAATGTTTGCGAAATAATTCACTATTTTGTCAGCTGCTGCTTTAAGTCTTGAGGGTTCGCTTGAACAAACGAGTGTCCGCATGTGGTTATGACACACTCACTATCTTGTCACACGGGCCCAGTCACCCTCGAGTTCAGCATCTATTGGATAATCCTTAACTTTTACGGGCTTTTCAACTCACCCCGTAGTCCTTATACCTTTCCATGAAATGGACTGCTTTTCTGACCAGTCTTATTTTTCTGAATGTTTTTGAATTTCCCTTTTTCATCAGTACTTATACCTCACGCAGAATAATAGTTTGGATTAAACTAATGTACGCAAAGTTTTCCAAAAAGAGTTGTGCATTAGCTGGATACATAAGAGTCACTTTCTTACAATATCATGCTTGTATATATGTAGAAACTACAATCACTAAAGCATGGAATAGAGTGTTTGAACTACTTAATGGGGAGGCTTAAAATATCAACTTATTGTATTCAGTCAGTGACTGCTGAGCATATAAGAAAAACAGAAATATCAGTGTAAGCAGTGACTGGAGCATGACGATGACAGAACTCAAAGCCTCTACAGTCTCAGAAGTATAAATAAGGACCATTGGAAAGAGTAATAAAGACTCGTAACAGAACCAATGTTATAATGTGAGAGCTTGCGAACTCAGCTAGGTAAAACGTTTGTAGACTACAGCCTGCTATTGATTCAGTAAGATGAAATAGTTTCATCTACCCATTACTATCATGTATATCAAAGTGACAGACCATAATCAGCCAAGCCATCGGATCATACAAGTGTTTTATAATATTTTTAACCCTCCATCTAAGTGAAGGTACCCTTCACACAGAACAGTGACAGATATTTAGATGGATCATACTCTGGTAAATCAAACTGTTACGCTCTAGCTATTAATATTATTTATTTGTCCCTCGAGGTTCCTAATGGAACATACGGCTTCAGTAGCACGTCTCCATCCCACTCTCTTCTCTGAAATCTTTTGGACCCGACTCCACGACTGCCCACAAGCTCTCACTTCCTCCTCGCACCATCTCCTCCATGTCATCCTCACCTTGAACGCACAACTCGTCGCTTCCCGTCAGGGTTCCACTCGACGGCTTGGCCTGACGCGTGATGTCCCCAGTCCGCCTTCTCAGTGTATGCCCAATCCAATCCATCTCCACTTCCTTCCACCGCATATTTGTTCAGCGATAGCTTCTTGGTTGGTTCGTTCTCAAAGCTCCCTGCTGCTTATTCTGATTATTCTGGCAATCCATCTGATCTTTTGTGTCTTTTGTCTTTCCGTGCACTCTTCTTCACTTCTTTGTCTAGTGTTTTATATATTGCACTCAGTTCCCCTTGTCGTTGTTCATCCTGCGCTGCACTGGTTCATCTTCTGCTTCACCATCACCACCTTCCTCTCCCTCCTCTATCAGCTCCCATGTATCCGTCGAGATCCATTCCTTATCTTGTCTTCTTTCTTCTTCCTTCCTAATACGGCTGTCCAGGTTTCTTTCCACATAACTTTCAAAGACTTCCAGTGCTCATCTACACAGGTCTCTTCAGGGATGTTCCTCGATATCTCCCATTTTGTCTTGATGGCTGACCGGCGTGAAGATTTCCTTTGTAGTTTCACCCTTCAGTTTCCGAGTGTTCTACTTGAACTGTGATCTATCACCAGCTTCCTTGAAGGCTTTTAACTGGATTTGGAAGGCAGGTTCCTTGCACTAGACAGTGAGTGGTGTGAACCTACATCTGCTCCTCTTCTTGACCTTGTGTCAAGTAGGCTGACTGCGTCTCCACTTTCTTCACACTTGAGATAAAGTCGATCTGATTTTTGGTGTAGTGTGTCCTGGTGTCTGGTGAAATCCATGTTGCTCGCTTTGTGGATATCCTTGTGCTTGAACACACTGCCTCGCCTCCAATCACCAAATTGTTGAATGCACAGAATTCTGAAAACAATTCTCCATTCTCATTCTTCATTTCACCTAGCACTTCTCGACCCATGGTTAGTTCTCTTCCTGTGTTGTCCCCTCCCAGTTCGGCATTCATGTCGCCACACCCATTGGAATTTTGATATCGCCAACTGAGGTCTTGTCCAGTGTTGATTGAGGTTGTCTGTAGAATTCCTCCTTTTTCTCCTGCTCTGCATTATTTGTAGGTGCATAGTGTAGCATTGAATGATTGTGACCTTCCTTACTTTTGAGTTGAACCCTGCTGTCATGATCCTGATGCCGGAGAAGATTGATTCCCACTGCATGAGAGAGAGCCCTCGATGCTCTTCAAGAGGACATCATGGTAGCCACTCGAAAACTCAGTGTGCTCGTGATTGTTGTCTGGGTGACAATATCGGAGTAGATTATTGATTCTGCAGTTGACAGTTTGGAGAGTCCACTCCCACTTCATCTACTTTCGCAAATTCCAAGCACTTCAATGTGATACCTTCTCATCTCCTTTGCAATCTGGGCTGCCTTGCTGGGTTCAAACATGGTGCGGACATTCCATGTCCCCACGTTTACTTTCGCTTTCATCGAGAGAGAGAGGAGAAATATCGGTGAATTGGCTTCTGGGAGGCTTTCACCAATTGGCGTCATTTCGCCTCCCCGATTCCAGAGAGGAATTATTTTGTTATTATTGTTTATATTTTGTTTGTGCTTTGACGTTTGTTTAGCGGTTAGATTTGTTTTGCGGGTTAGGGTTGCTAGCCCTATGCCCGACCTTCCCTGTTTACTCGGACTGATGGCCGGTTAGTAACTAGTGAACTAGTTGACCAGACGTGGTTACTGTCTAGTTACAATGGTAAAACATGATTGTTTGTCAAGCTGTTGCGTCACCCGATGAGTTTGCCGATGCATTACCATCCATGTTAATCAGACCACATGATTTCACTGTGTTACGTAATGCATGGTGTGACTTGACTCATATGAAAATTAATGCAACCTTCGTTTGAATTTTCGAATTTTTAAGTAATTTTATTTGCTACTAGTGAATGGCATATGAATGCGGGTATGATAAGAGTAACTGGAGTTGTTGTTTAGAAGCATATCACAGCCTACTTAAGTGATCATCCAAATTTTACGTGGTTGTTATTAGCGATGTTGGCTGTTATTATCCTGGAAATAAATCCAGATAAATCAAATTTTCTGCAATATTCTTTATTTCAGTTAAAAAAAGCTTTCAAGTTTCCTCTGAAGAAATATGATTAGAATTGAATTGGCTGTGTATTTCGTGACTCCTTGTCCATATACCAGGTCTACTGTTTCATCAGTTGATATTTTGATGAGTAGCGACCAAATATTTTTGGCAGTCATTTACTCTGTATTTATCCTCCATCTCAGATGGTATAAATAAAGCAGAAGGTATCACTGAAATTTTCTTCTACTAATAACAATAGATAACAGATGTTCAAACCATAATGGCGCATCGTCCGATAAAGCTATCAGTCTATAAAAATCGCTGTACTTCACACCAGCAACACATAACCCCAAGGCATCAGTTAGCCATTACGCACCGCAAGCGTACTAAGTTTGACATTCTAAAGTTTATAAGGTCAATCATTACGATCTCGTTTCAGATCCTGCAAACAGTAAGTTGGGAAGCCTTCTGTCAGAGTATTTTCTGTTCAGCATATGTGACTGTGACTAAGCAGTCTAAGCTTTTGACCACTAACCATAAGTTTCAGTCATGTCCCACCTTGTTTCAACTAGACAAGTGGATATATATTATCGTTAGCATCAAAACCATAATCAAGGACATTGCATTCGTAAGATATTTGTTGGGATTTATCATAAAAGCTCATTGGTTCTCATACGTCTGCTGCCTTTGATAAATTTGAAGGGGATAAGAATAAACAATATTATAGAAAAGTCTGCATGCAACTGGTCATTATTGACGAAACAAAATCACATCGTTTTTTTGCAAATGTAATCTTTCTGGCTGTTCTAAGATAGCTTTTTATTTTCTCAGGTATCACACTAAACAACTTCTACTTAGATTTTAAATGACATCAAATTCTCATTGCTCCACTTGATAGACAATGCTATACTTTTCCTATTCATTTTCTCAAAGATTATCTAGTGCGTATCTTTCTTGTGACTCTCGAAACTTCAAGTTATCACTGAAAAATGAAATATCCACTTGTCGTTCCAGTATTGTTTGCTGATAGTGTCAAACAATTAAGAGTTATTTAGCTCACCAGTAAACAAAGTAGAACCTTATACACTACTTCATTTACTAAATTCACCGCCTTTCA
>OX104134.1:13259382-13299198 GCA_944470555.2 Heterobilharzia americana | reverse complement strand
CCACAATTGGAATGAAATATTAATAGTAATAATAGTGACATAAACATTCGATTTATGGGCAAATTCTGAAGAATCCGTGTCTGAAAGGTATACTGGTCTTTACCAGCACAATTGCCAGGCACCTGATAGAAACAGAACATAAAATAGATGTTTCTCAATCCTTCAGGATAATCAACAAACAAAAACACCATGTTTATTACGGTTTGTGGAAGCTGTAGCTATCAAACATTTTCAACCTGACTTCTGTACTCAGATAGAGACTGTGACTAACCTACTTTAGTCCGGTGACCGTATAAAATCTTTTGTATATGTGTGTATATATGTAGTCTTCCTTTTTTTGATTGAGTCACCTCTTTATTAATGACTTACTGAGTGTTAATCACTCAGCCTGATGGTTTCCCGTTTTTTTACATCATTACGTGACCTACTAGCTATTTTTAACCCTTTCTTTTACACACCTTTTTGTTTGTTGTCTCCCGTTTCTACAAGTACAGATTTATCATTGTTAATCCCTGCATTTCCGTCGACTCATTACCTTAGTTAGTAGTGGACCGGGCCGGTAACCCGGTGGTCTCTGGTTCGAATCCGGCAGCTGTCCAGATTTTCATCTGACCTTCAGTCATCACCCGGTACATTACCTTATTGTTAAGCCTGAATTCCTAATCTTCATTTATTTCAGAATATTTGAAGTAGGTTGTTATTATTACAACTACTGATATTTCATTTCATTTGTAGGCTGTTTGCAGCCGGCGAAAGACCGTGAAATAAAATGAGTTCATTTTATTCTACAAATTTGTTTTGTTTTGCTTTGTTCAGAAAGAGATTGATTTTTCAAAATCACTTCTGACTAAGTGGCTTGCTTTTGTTGGATGTGAGGTAATCTCATATCATACAGTTAATATTTCTGAATACAAATATAAACAGGTTAGTGAATGATTTGCGGATGTAAAATAATGCAGTCATATAAAGTGATAGAAATGTTCAACTCCTTGTCAAGATGAATGTTTAAGATATCAACTTTTCAACTTACAGTAGTATTTTCGATCCATGAACTGCGTTTGCTTTAGGCGTACACAAAAGACTTTATCATACTCATGTACTTGAGATTTGAAATGCGTTTTTAAGAAATTTTCAAGTGAGGTGGGGCAAATAGTTTTAGTTCTATAGAGATGAATACAGGTTTCTAGATTCATCAGGCAAGGTCATCTCAATCAGCTCATTTAGAAACAAATTCTACACTGGCGTAAGAAGCCCTCAGGGTGCATGTAAGCGGTTAAGCGCTGATTTTCTTAATATTGGCTTAGTTTCGATGGTAAAATCCGATTTATTTCTTCGAATGAGTCTTAAATATATTAGGCTGCATTATATTAAACCAAAATCATGCCATACCCACATTTAAAAGATAGCGGTGATGTAAATTACTCTGATTAGAATGTGAACAAACAATATGGTGATTTAGTTACAGAAGATTTCTTTGTTGCTTAGTATAATTCATGTCGTGTGATCGTTCCTCCGCGGGAAACATCTGACTTCTTCAATCATTTTTGATCCATGAATGAGACATTAAGCAGATAACCGTATATATTGATGCAAAATAGTTACACAGAGCAAAATTGAACAGAAAAAACCAGTGTGAAGCGTCATACTGTCGTTACTTAGTGTCACCGATTGGAGTACGTTTTCATACTCCAAAGATCACAACTTCTCATTGCAACAGCAGAAAATACACATCAAGGTGAGTTACTAATAAGTACGGAGCTGTTATTTAAGTGATTGATTCGTTGAGAATCCGTGCTTATTCTTGGCTGCTTATGTACAACTTTGGCTTACCTTAAGCTTTACAAGTGACAGCCAATTTTCGCTTGCAACAAATGTATGTAAATCGGTAAATATACCATATCTCCCAGCAATTTTATAAAGTTTGTATCCTGTTTGGCTACAACCCCAAAATAACTTATCAATATACTGTTTTCACACAATTGTTCTGAAGGCTAAACTCTCATTGGTTGTTAACTCTTGTAACCTAAATGTGGATTTAATGTTGTCTAGGTCATTTAGAAATGTATGTATTCAGCACCGCTCTCAACTGTTTTGATTGTCATTGATACAGTAAAATCTCTCTGTCGATGGTTCATCTTCTCCTCTCGTCTTCGCGTGTCGGTGGTGTTGTTGTTATGGTGGTTGGCGTTTTGACTAGCGTTTAGAGTCGATTAATTGCGCGTTAGGTTCGTAAGAAATTTAAAAATATACAAATTCAACAAACATCGCTTTTACGCACACAATTTGTTCAGTGAATGTTTCTTTCGCTTAACAAAATGACGACAATGATCACGGTGCAACCAGTTGAACACTTTGCGATTATTCTTGACCCTCTCTTTACTTAAATTACTTTACCAATGTTCAGCTGAATTTTTTACGCTTGGTCAGCAATAATCAGATTTCGATCCCTAGATTCGCCAGGAAATACTTGACTAAAAGTAATAAAACTGCAAAAGGTGAACGGAAAATTTTGTTCTTCACTTAATATTCATAAAAATAAATACCCTATATGAATTAAACCATTTACTTACTCTTGCTACATTCAGGTAAATGCATTCATATTTAGAAAGTTTTCGTTTTGCATTTGTAATTAATCACTTCTATTTTTCTGAATCGATGATTAATGTTTTTTATGATTATTTTTTAAAATATTTTTCACCTTACTTATGCAGTGAGCCATCATAATAAATTCAGCCTTTTTGTGCAACTGTGTGTATATGTGAATTAAATATTGTTGTTGATGGTGATTTTATTTATGTGCATAAACAGGCACTGAATTCTTTCTCTACAGCATCCAGCTGTTCACTTTGAGAATGGATAAAGTTTACTAAAATACATAATCCATGCTTATACTTCATAGGCATCACATGAAGAGAATGGAAAAAGGTGTAAATGCAAAATGAATCCGAACCTCTGGCATCATTTTTGATGTGTTCTAAATACAGTTTCCAAAAACTGATTCATAATCCCCAGGACACCCAAATCACTGAGTAGATACTCGATCATATTACTGAAATTAAATGTCAGTGACGTCATCATCAGGTAACTCATTTTATTTCATCCACACAGGTTTCTTTCAACCTGCAATCGCATATTAATGCACCAAAATTCTATTTAAACGATGATTGGTAATTGGTTAGATATCACCGTAGATAGACATCCAAGAGACAACCAAGGTATAGGTTTTTCTTGTTCAGAACCCTGACACTCAGATATGTTCAGTGTACTGCACCGAAATCAAAAAATGTGTACGATATACTATTGAACAGAGTGAGTACTTAGAAACCACTCAGACTGATCAGTAGATTTCACCAGCCAGGTCTACACACCGAACGGCAGTTCCGCTTGTCAGAAGCAGAGCTCATCAGCTGTGTATACGGATGACGGGAAACTTGTTGACACCCCAGTTGGCTCTTGTTTTCGAGGCAATCGATGTAATGTTCGGAAATGTGTAGAATCGAATGCACGGAGCTCATTTCATCCTATTTGGAACTCATTAGAAGGAAACACCTGAATCATAGCACGCTAAAGTTTATACGAGGTTGGAAGATTATTGTCATCTAAGTGACTAATCTAATAATAATAATAATAATAATAATAATAATAATAATAATAATAATGACAACAACAACAATCACTTTATTCGAGACAATAGTTTTGAATGCATTATAGAATTCTTAGTGTGGTATTTACAAATTTACTCATTGTGCAGTATATAACATCACAGTTAAATAATGTTAATATTGACAGTGTAATAAGCAATAATACACGACGAACAATTATTTTTAGGTTCTGGTCTAGTTTGTGGGTGTATTGTTGCACAGGAAAACGAAAAACAAAGTACCAGTAAGTTTGATGGTGGGGGTTATTCACTCAGCATAAAAACTTGCAGTTATTACCACCTTCCCTGTTTTCCCTACGTGATGGACTATTTCTAAGTCAAGGGCCCACTGCTATCTACCGTGACTTGTTTTTGTATTTTTGTTCCTAACATATATGACGATAAGTTGGCGACATTTTGAGAATGTACGAGAGTGCATTTTACGATAAGCTGACAGTTGAATAATTGAAATAAGCACAAAGGGAGTAATTTCATGCAATACATGATGGAAACTTTTGATTACTCAAATTTAAAGCAGGCTGAGGATATCATGTATCAAATAATTTGTACCAAACAAACAATGTAATTCTGAAATATCAATAGGTATGGAAACTCTAGTCATATATCAGGAAATGGCTGAGTTTGATCCAGGGGAAGAATAAAAGTGTTCATGTTGCTTCGATTTTAGGACAGTGTGTTCGATGTTCATGTGTATGTAAACATTTGTTCAACTACCACCATTTAGTGGCAGTATAATGGCCTATAAATAATTCTCTCTGAGTGTCTTATGAAAAGGGTGAACATACTTCTGTGAAAAGTCTTTTAACAGAGATCGAGCATTTTGGCCCTGTAAGGTAACTGGAAATTAAGTGTCGAAACAGCAACTGATGCTCGTTACATAAGAGGTGGCTATCGTGCCTCAGTGGCCTAGTGAATAACGCTTTGGTGTTTGAAGCAATGGATACTGAGTTCCAGCCTCAGTAGGAACAGCAGCACTTGCTCGGTGACTAGTTCCAAATGGGAAGAAATGCGTATACTAGATCCCACTGCAAGTCATTAAGATGAGTAAAACTTTGAACAGATAGTCATTGAAAATGTACAGTAATTTCCAATTTAGTTACAAAGCATTATGTCATATATCAAAAACTTTCAATGTTTTTCTGTTTATGAGGCAATTTTGAATGACCATTGGTACTTGTTAAATGGACTTCAAGGGTTTTTAGTAGATTACCAAAACCAATTACCTAAGATTTCGCAAAACCTACTTCTGTCTAGGCGGCAGAAATAATAGTTCATGGGCTCAGGCGCAGTCAACGTATCCGCAGATATTTTCACGTATACCATCTAATCATGCAGTAGAACTTATTTTTATCGAGGATGATTACTTTGAGAATGAATTGTCAAACTACCTTTTCATCACTCATTCAGACACTCATTTATATCTAAAAGAATCTGTTGGAAAATGCTGGTTAGGAGAAGCTAGAAAGAGAAACAACTGAAAGCTTCTAAACAGATACTCCAATAAGGTTGAGTAGTAAGCTAAACTCATGAATGTTCTTCAGTCAAATCACACATATTTTAAGATAACTGAAAGCTAAAATATCTAGGCGACAGGTGACACTAGACAGTGAGTTATTCACATAAGTTCGCATTTTAACTTATCACCTGGTAAGTCGTTAGAACTGTCACTAAGGGACTGACCGTAAAAGGGACGTAATTACAGTTGACATTTAACTGCGTGCTTTATCACTGTTGGATATTTTAGCCAAACGCATGAAGTGGATTCTCTTAAAACTGCTTTTGAATAAGTGTTTCTGGTGTATGAGAGTGTCATATGCTTGAGTCCATGATTTGTCCTTGATCAAGGTAAAGAAATACTAATGCAGCTTATTTTGATAAGAGCATCTTTAAACCGTAGACGTAAATTGTGCTATGACGAGAAAATTGAGGAATAGCTAAGTTTTGTCGAGCACTGCCTACGTGAAAATGGTTAGCCACAAAAGTTTGGTAAGACAGAAACGAAGAAAATCAAGTGCATTGCAGTCGACAAGGAGCCCATCTATCTACACGTTGCCTTCCTATGGGATGAAATCGCCTAACAGATGAACCATAGGCTAGGTGCTGCACTAAAAGTGACATCCATATACCAAGACAGTCTGTATGTATCAGACGAAATGTTCATTGAGACAATCAAAACTAGACACGTTCCTAAATCTTGTAACCTCTAAATGTATCTGCCAAATCACATGTACAAGTCAAAGCATATGCACAGAAAGGATAGAGAGAGGGTTCTTGATAGTCTTTCCGATTGTATTCCGAAAATTTTGAGTCTTAACAGTCCACAAGGTTTAAATAACTCAGTCGCTTGACATTCACTTGATACTGCTCATAAGTCAACTTATCAAAATCGTTCAAAGTGATCAGTAAAAAACAATAACGCACTGTTATGTTGTAATTAAACGACTCAAGTCTGATCTATGTAGTCAGAAAGATACTAATGTCAATCTTGCCTTAAATTGGTAATTTCAATCTCCTAAATTTGCAAATGTATAATCTTATGACCTTAGGACCCTTTGTTGTTTCACTTTGTCTTTCAATGTATATCAAAATCTGCTCTCACATTGTGAGTCATACTCATCCTAGACTCATCTTACTCAGCGGTAATGAAAATCACTTATTCATATATTGCGCTTCGTTAAATATGATGACACATATACCAAACCTAGAATGACTTTATGTGTGAAACTTTCATCAATTTTTTTGCCATATTATTATTCTTACACTAATTATTAGTCCCCTGGGTTCCTAATGCAACATAGGGCTTCAGTAACACGTCTCCATCCCACTCTGCTCTCTGAAATCTTTTGAATCTGACTCCACGACAGCCCACAAGCTCTCATTTCCTCCTCTCACGATCTCCTCCACGTCACCCTCACCTTGAACGCCCAACTCGTCGCTTCCCATCGACGTTCCACTCAACGGCTTGGTCTGACACGTGGTGTCCCCAGTCGGCCTTCTCAGTGTATGCCCAATCCATCTCCACTTCCACTTTCTTCTGCATATTTGTTGGGTGATAGGTTCTTTGTTGGTTCATTCCCAGAGCTCCTTGTTGCTTATTCTGATTATTCTGGCAATCCATCTGATCTTCAGTAACGAGCCAGCGTAGGCAGTTGTTGATGAATGTCTGTAGTTTATTGGAAATCCCTTTCGTAACGCGCCGAGTCTCTGAACCATACAGGAGATCTGAATTGACGTTGGTGTTGAAAATCCACATCTTGTTCCACATGCTGAGTGGAGTGCAGAAGATCTCCACACTGGTTTCAGGCTAATGAACGCCTGTCTTGCTTTTCCGATCCTGGCTGGCTTTGACATCCTTGTCTGTGCCTGTGTCGCCTGTAGTTGAAACAGTGCTGCCTAGATAGATGAAGGAGGTTACTTCCTTTAAGTTTCTCCCGTTGATGGTGATTGGAGTATGTTGTTGTTGTTGGGGTTGTTGGTGCGGTATCTTCATCACCTCTGTCTTCTCCACGTTCACTTGAAGTTCGGTCTTCGCTGCCCCATCTATTCTGTCAACTTGTTAGTTTCCTCCCGTAGATCTCCAAGTTTGTGTGATATCAGATACAAGTCATCGGAAAAATCTTAATCTTCCAGGTCCTTTTCCGCGGTCCAGCGTATCCCCCTCTTCTCACAGCTTCTCACTGTTTGTTGCACGATCCAGTCGACCACAATCAGGAATATCATGGGGGATAGTAGGCAACCTTGTTTCACTCCTGCCTTCACTTCAAAAGCATCACTGAGCTTCCCATTGTGAATTACATGCCATGTGGCGTCTTCATATAGTTGTTGAATGAGGCTGATAAAGGTTTGTGGTATTCCGTAGTGTTGATGCAACTACCAAATCACTTCTCGGTCGACGCTGCCAAAAGCCTTTTCAAAGTCGATGAAGTTGAGGTAGAGAGTTGACTGCCATTCTATACTCTGTTCTATGATGATGCGTAGTGTAGCGTTGCAATTAGGTCCGCACATGATTTGTACTTCCTGAATCCAGCCAGCCTGTTTCGGTCGTAGTTTTGAATCCACTGCATACTTTGGCCTCTCCAGGATGATGCGGCTTAATATTTTGCTTGCTTTGGGTGGACAGGAGAGTGATTCCGCGCCAGTTCTTGCAAACACTGAGGTCTCCTTTCTTCGGGAGTTTGACAAGGTAACCCTTCTTCCAATCACTAGCCAGGTACCTTCTCCTCCTTCTACACCTTCTGCAATAGTGGTGTGAGCATGTCCGCTGTTGTCGTCTCTGCGTCTGTTTTCAGTGCTTCTGGCGGTATCCCATCTGGTCCTGCTGCTTTCCCGCATTTCAGTAGCTTTATGGCATTCAGGACTTCGACTTTTGTTGAAGGATTTATGTTCACTTGAAGGTCAGCGGCCGTAGGTGGTGTTTCTGGAAGAAGAGCAGGTGGTGGTGGTGGTGGTCGATTCAAGAGGTATTTGAAGTGGTCGGCCCATCGTTTCCTTTGTTTCCCTTCTTTCGTGATTAACTTTCCGTCATCACCTTTTATTGGCTTCGTCTGCGTTGATCTCTTCCCAGATAGCAACCTGGTTATTTGATACAATGTTGTCAGGTCTGTCTCTCCTACCTGCAGCCTGTTCCGCTTCACTTGCCAGTGTTTCGTAGAAGTGTCTTTTGTCATTCCACGCACTCTTCTTCACTTCCTTGTCCAGTGTTTTATACATTGTAATCAGTTCCCTCTTCTCTTTGAGCATCCTTACACTGGTTCATCTTCTGCTTCACCATCACCATCTTCCTCTCCCTCCTCTATCAGCTTCCATGCATCCCTCGAGATCCATTCCTTATCTTGTCTTCTTTCTTCTTCCTTCCTAATACGGCTGTGCAGGTTTCTTTCCACATCTCTTTCAAAGACTTCCAGTGTTCTTCCACACAGGTTTCTTCAGGGATGTTCCTCGACATCTCCCATTTTGTCTTGATGGCTGACGTGAAGGTTTCCTTTGTAGTTTCGTCCTTCAGTTCAGTTTCTGTTCTGGGTGTTGGACTTGAACTGCGGCCTATCACCAGCTTCCTTGAAGGTTTTTAACTTGATTTGGAAGGTTCCTTGCACTAGATAGTGGTCTGAACCTACATCTGCTCCTCTTATTGACCTTGTGTCAAGTAGGCTGACTGCGTCTCCACTTTCTTCACACTTGAGATAAAGTCGATCTGATTTTCAGTGTAGTGTGTCCTGGTGTCTGTTGAAATCCATGTTGCTCGCTTTGTGAATATCCTTGTGCTTGAACACACTGCCTCGCCTCCAATCACCAAATCGTTGAATGCGCAGAAATCTGCAAACAGTTTTCCATTCTCATTCATTTCATCTAGCACTTCTCGATCAATGGTTAGTTCTCTTCCTGTGTTTTATGCTCCGAGTTCGGCATTCATGTCGCCCATTAGAGTGAATTTTGATGTTGCCAATTGGGGTGGGGTCTTGTCTATTACTAATTGCATTTGTCTGTAGAACTCCTTCTTCTTCTCCTCTCGATCCGCTTTATTTGTAGGTACACAGCGTAGTATTGTATGATTGTGACTTTTCTTGCTTTTGAGTTGAATCTTGCTGTCATGATCCTGATGCCGGAGGAGATTGGTTCCCACTGCATGAGAGAGAGCCTTCGATGCTCTTCAACAGAACATCATGATAGCCACTCGAAAACTCAGTGTGCTGTGCTCGTGGTTGTCGTCTGGTTGACAATATCGGAATAGATTATTGACTCTAGTTAACGGTTTGGAGAGTCCACTTCCGTTCCATCTGGTTTCGCAAATTCCAAGCACTTCAATATAATACCTCTTCATCTCCTTTGCAATCTGCGCTGCCTTGCTGGGTTCAAACATGGTGCTGACATTCCATGTCGCTATGTTTACTTTCACTTTCATCGACAGAGGAGAGATACATCGGCCAATTGGCTTCCCGAAGGCTTTCAACAACCGGCGTCATTTCATTTCTCCGATTCCAGCGAGAAACAAGTCTACTTTTATTTTTTATACTTTTTTGTTGCTTTGAAGTTTCTTTAGTGACTGAATAGGTTTTCCAGGGTAGGGTTGCTAGCCCTATGCCCAACTTTCCCTCTTTACTCGAGCTTAGGACCGACTAGTAACTAGTGAACTAGTTAATTATGCGTGGTTATCCCAAGGCTAAATGACATCTTGAACACTAACTTCATTCGTAATTCTCAAGCACAATGAAAGTGAAACCACTTTCAAACTAATCAACCGAGCATTTGAAGGAATTCACTTTGCAAAGGAGGAGGAATCCAATGAAAACATTCCATTCTTTAATGTCCTCACCACTAGAACACACGACCGGACTTTACAAACATAAGTGTTTAGGAAAAGTATACACACAGATCAAATATTGAACTCCGATACCAATCATCTAACAGTTCGTAAGAAATGTTATGTACAAACATTATTCTCAAGAGCCATACCACATTGCAATATTGAAGCATTATAGAAAGCCGAAGAAAAGTACCTGTATGAAGTGTTCATAGTCAATGATTATCCTTCCAACTTTATCAAAAAGTGTTTATCAGCAGGACGGAAGACAGGGCAACTGCCTTAAATCAATGGGCGCATGACACTATCCTACATCAAAGATATCTCAGAAACAGTCGACTGATTGCTTCGTCCTTTCGGAATTAGAGTAGCACAAAAACCTATGAAATCACTGCAGAGCATGTTGTGTAAACCAAAGTATCCGTTGCCAAAAGAATACAGGACAAAAATAATCTACGAAAATTGTTCACATCGTTATGTTGGCTAGTCTAGCCAACATAGTCTAGTCTAGTCTGCTCAAAGAATTCATCAACACCATGACGCGGCCTCCTTGGTTTCAATGCATGAAAAAGATAACGATCACAAATTGAACTGGAAGAATGTGGAGATTCTTCAAAGAGCAGGTTCCGAAGCTGCAAGAGGATTTCTAGAAGGATGGAATTCAAACGAAATGTCAGTCAGCAGACATATGGACCTAGACTCAACCTACAATCTACTTAGGAAGAAAAGGCATCTTCAACAAAGGACAAATGGACTGGACAAATCAATAATGATGCACAGCGTGACAACAGACAGCACAATTTCTTTCCAACAAAGGAAACTTAAGGTCCAAGTGAGCAGGGTGTGATTAAAAATTCCTTCCCCAACTTAAAATCGGACAACATCCAAGGTCAATAAAAACACTATCTAAATATTAGTGTGAGATTTGATTACGCTTCACTTCTGTGCTGAAGATGTCAGTAAGACTAGTGATGACACGTTCAAAGCAAAATATCAAAGCTCAGAGAACGCAAAAAACCATAATCCTTATCCCGTACTAAAAATCTTTTCCATCATTTCGAAACAAGTTAAAGTAACAGATTTTGAAAGTAAAAGGATAATAAAGGTCGAATAATGTGTGTTTTCACATCAAACTTGATTGGACAAATACCTAGTACTTCTAAAATAAACTCTCTTTCTCTCTTTGAAAGTAATGATGGATAGTGACTAGCAGTGGTATGCAAGACGCGCTTTTCGTCCCATTCAAAATTTGTACGCTAGACGTAACTGCGTCACAGTGAGTGATGTTAATCCCAGTAAGACTCAAAAAAGAACCAACCTCTCTAGACACCAGAGCGTTATCCACTAGGCCAGTGAATCCTATTGGCCTCATAGGGGCCTATATGCCAACAAAAACCGATCAATTTGGTCCAATCGAAGACGGAGTTTTGCAAGCATTAACATAAAATCTCTCTTTTATTCGAATGCATCAAACAAACTAACTGCTTCAAATTTAATAACCCAGTAAAGTATATCAGCTTAAGTTAGTATGATTGCTGCACATTCATAAATGAAATTATTTAGATAAAGGTAGGTGAAATGGTAACAAAACTTTTCAATCCAATGAATGGTACGCCAATAAGCAGAAATGTTGTTTCACCTGCATCAACTTTTCATAATCATTTGAACTCATTTTTCCTTACACACGAATGAATTGGTTCTATTTAATGATTTTTGCTGACTTAGATACTATTTGAGTACAATCTAAGTAAAGCAAGTCTAGAATCTAGTGGTATACAAAAACCGGTGAAAATAAGTTTCTTAAACACTTCAAATAATCCTTCCCTTTCACGAATTTGAACAAAGTAAGAAGAATAACAGTAGCAGAATTAGCATGCATCTCCTTCATAAATTCTCTTCAGCCGCTTAAAAAGTATAGAATACAATGTTTATAGTAAAAAACCTCGCATGGTTAACTAGTTCACTAGTTACTAGTCGGTCCTAAGCTCGAGTAAAGAGGGAAAGTTGGGCATAGGGCTAGCAACCCTACCCTGGAAAACCTATTCAGTCACTAAAGAAACTTCAAAGCAACAAAAAAGTATAAAAAATAAAAGTAGACTTGTTTCTCGCTGGAATCGGAGAAATGAAATGACGCCGGTTGTTGAAAGCCTTCGGGAAGCCAATTGGCCGATGTATCTCTCCTCTGTCGATGAAAGTGAAAGTAAACATAGCGACATGGAATGTCAGCACCATGTTTGAACCCAGCAAGGCAGCGCAGATTGCAAAGGAGATGAAGAGGTATTATATTGAAGTGCTTGGAATTTGCGAAACCAGATGGAACGGAAGTGGACTCTCCAAACCGTTAACTAGAGTCAATAATCTATTCCGATATTGTCAACCAGACGACAACCACGAGCACAGCACACTGAGTTTTCGAGTGGCTATCATGATGTTCTGTTGAAGAGCATCGAAGGCTCTCTCTCATGCAGTGGGAACCAATCTCCTCCGGCATCAGGATCATGACAGCAAGATTCAACTCAAAAGCAAGAAAAGTCACAATCATACAATACTACGCTGTGTACCTACAAATAAAGCGGATCGAGAGGAGAAGAAGAAGGAGTTCTACAGACAAATGCAATTAGTAATAGACAAGACCCCACCCCAATTGGCAACATCAAAATTCACTCTAATGGGCGACATGAATGCCGAACTCGGAGCATAAAACACAGGAAGAGAACTAACCATTGATCGAGAAGTGCTAGATGAAATGAATGAGAATGGAAAACTGTTTGCAGATTTCTGCGCATTCAACGATTTGGTGATTGGAGGCGAGGCAGTGTGTTCAAGCACAAGGATATTCACAAAGCGAGCAACATGGATTTCAACAGACACCAGGACACACTACACTGAAAATCAGATCGACTTTATCTCAAGTGTGAAGAAAGTGGAGACGCAGTCAGCCTACTTGACACAAGGTCAATAAGAGGAGCAGATGTAGGTTCAGACCACTATCTAGTGCAAGGAACCTTCCAAATCAAGTTAAAAACCTTCAAGGAAGCTGGTGATAGGCCGCAGTTCAAGTCCAACACCCAGAACAGAAACTGAACTGAAGGACGAAACTACAAAGGAAACCTTCACGTCAGCCATCAAGACAAAATGGGAGATGTCGAGGAACATCCCTGAAGAAACCTGTGTGGAAGAACACTGGAAGTCTTTGAAAGAGATGTGGAAAGAAACCTGCACAGCCGTATTAGGAAGGAAGAAGAAAGAAGACAAGATAAGGAATGGATCTCGAGGGATGCATGGAAGCTGATAGAGGAGGGAGAGGAAGATGGTGATGGTGAAGCAGAAGATGAACCAGTGTAAGGATGCTCAAAGAGAAGAGGGAACTGATTACAATGTATAAAACACTGGACAAGGAAGTGAAGAAGAGTGCGTGGAATGACAAAAGACACTTCTACGAAACACTGGCAAGTGAAGCGGAACAGGCTGCAGGTAGGAGAGACAGACCTGACAACATTGTATCAAATAACCAGGTTGCTATCTGGGAAGAGATCAACGCAGACGAAGCCAATAAAAGGTGATGACGGAAAGTTAATCACGAAAGAAGGGAAACAAAGGAAACGATGGGCCGACCACTTCAAATACCTCTTGAATCGACCACCACCACCACACCTGCTCTTCTTCCAGAAACACCACCTACGGCCGCTGACCTTCAAGTGAACATAAATCCTTCAACAAAAGTCGAAGTCCTGAATGCCATAAAGCTACTGAAATGCGGGAAAGCAGCAGGACCAGATGGGATACCGCCAGAAGCACTGAAAACAGACGCAGAGACGACAACAGCGGACATGCTCACACCACTATTGCAGAAGGTGTAGAAGGAGGAGAAGGTACCTGGCTAGTGATTGGAAGAAGGGTTACCTTGTCAAACTCCCGAAGAAAGGAGACCTCAGTGTTTGCAAGAACTGGCGCGGAATCACTCTCCTGTCCACCCAAAGCAAGCAAAATATTAAGCCGCATCATCCTGGAGAGGCCAAAGTATGCAGTGGATTCAAAACTACGACCGAAACAGGCTGGCTGGATTCAGGAAGTACAAATCATGTGCGGACCTAATTGCAACGCTACACTACGCATCATCATAGAACAGAGTATAGAATGGCAGTCAACTCTCTACCTCAACTTCATCGACTTTGAAAAGGCTTTTGGCAGCGTCGACCGAGAAGTGATTTGGTAGTTGCATCAACACTACGGAATACCACAAACCTTTATCAGCCTCATTCAACAACTATATGAAGACGCCACATGGCATGTAATTCACAATGGGAAGCTCAGTGATGCTTTTGAAGTGAAGGCAGGAGTGAAACAAGGTTGCCTACTATCCCCCATGATATTCCTGATTGTGGTCGACTGGATCGTGCAACAAACAGTGAGAAGCGAGAAGAGGGGGATACGCTGGACCGCGGAAAAGGACCTGGAAGATTAAGATTTTTCCGATGACTTGTATCTGATATCACACAAACTTGGAGATCTACGGGAGGAAACTAACAAGTTGACAGAATAGATGGGGCAGCGAAGACCGAACTTCAAGTGAACGTGGAGAAGACAGAGGTGATGAAGATACCGCACCAACAACCCCAACAACAACAACATACTCCAATCACCATCAACGGGAGAAACTTAAAGGAAGTAACCTCCTTCATCTATCTAGGCAGCACTGTTTCAACTACAGGCGACACAGGCACAGACAAGGATGTCAAAGCCAGCATCGGAAAAGCAAGACAGGCGTTCATTAGCCTGAAACCAGTGTGGAGATCTTCTGCACTCCACTCAGCATGTGGAACAAGATGTGGATTTTCAACACCAACGTCAATTCAGATCTCCTGTATGGTTCAGAGACTCGGCGCGTTACGAAAGGGATTTCCAATAAACTACAGACATTCATCAACAACTGCCTACGCTGGCTCGTTACTGAAGATCAGATGGATTGCCAGAATAATCAGAATAAGCAACAAGGAGCTCTGGGAATGAACCAACAAAGAACCTATCACCCAACAAATATGCAGAAGAAAGTGGAAGTGGAGATGGATTGGGCATACACTGAGAAGGCCGACTGGGGACACCACGTGTCAGACCAAGCCGTTGAGTGGAACGTCGATGGGAAGCGACGAGTTGGGCGTTCGAGGGTGACGTGGAGGAGATCGTGAGAGGAGGAAATGAGAGCTTGTGGGCTGTCGTGGAGTCAGATTCAAAAGATTTCAGAGAGCAGAGTGGGATGGAGACGTGTTACTGAAGCCCTATGTTGCATTAGGAACCCAAGAGAGAAATTATTATGAAATAATGGTAATTCGGAGCCTGTTATGATGTTCCTTTAACTGCCGTTACATCTTTATTGATAAGTGCTGTATGACAATCTCATAGGCATCTCCATCACTCACTTTTTCTGTATGTATGCAACTTATGAGTGCGGAAGAGATCAAAATGTACATCACTGATTCAATAACTGCCTACCACCAAGCCATAAATTCTGTATTTTTCGCTCCCATGAACAGTGAAGCTTTTGTGAAGTCCTCTCAAACTGTAATCTTTGGATTACTTGGTAAAAAATGAATCTACATTTCATTTGTTCATTCTCACCGCTGTATCAGTAAGGTTGTAGATAATCTTATTGGTTACTCGTTTTAGATGATAGCTTGTAACTTTTGCCACTTAAATAGGATTATAAAGACGAGGATACTCTAGATTATCTCGATATTTTATACGCTCAAAGTTGAAATTTTTGTATTGTGTGAAGAGCATTCCATTCTGTGAAAGTTGTGTAGTTCTTTAAGCTAACTTTTGAACTGAAAGATCACCATTAGGTCAGTGTTTTTAAGTTAGTTTGAATGGAATTTCTGGTGATCTAATCACAAATTTGGACGAATTTTGTTGTAACTTAGTCGTGAGGTATGCTACTGAGAGTTTAATTAATTGCTTGAGTAAGAATACGAACTTAGGAGTCACTCATTTCCATTTGAGAAGTCTTGAGTTAAAATTTAGCACTTTAATCTGACTGTCCGAAAGCATTTTAGTTCACGTCCATCAGCATCTGAGATTCCGCTTGATAAAGAGGTCAAAGTTATGATTCAAGTATACCATAGTTTTCACTTGTCAACCAGCTGGCAGTGGTAAGTCAGAGGAACCTTATTGAGATTCCTCAATCCTCCATAAACCTTGCTGACACCTTGAATTGAAATGTCTATTACTGGAGATCTCAAAACGAGTGGCTAATAATAGAATTTACTCAATCCTGAAGTGTACACTGTAATTACAAAACGACTCAGTGGTTTTGCTTTGTTACGGTGTCAAAGGTGAAAATGTTTTATACGATACAAAAAATAAGGTCAAAAAGTCATAATTTATTACCTTAAACAGAGCATGACTAAGCAAAGTAGAATAAGCAGACAGTGAGTCAGTACTATTCAAGTTAATTTAAAATAAGTCAATTAGCATGTACTTTTCCTTAACAAAAATCGTTTATCCAGTTACCACGACATCTTATAACTGTTTAAATTGACATATTTTAGTTTGTTGCACCAGATCGATGAAATCATCTCAGAATCATACTTCTTGATTATCATTAAACTTGAACTCGTTTGATGACACTTGTCATTACTTTTTGTACTAAGGGAAGAAACGTTTATGATAATATTATCTGACCTGAAGGAAACCGTGAGGTGGGCTGCTATCCGATCAAACCTAAGTAAATCATGTCGACCCAAGATAAAACTTTACAATGAATGAGTTTTTTCATCTGTGTCGTAACCTCTGTATTTCAAATTTCAACCCATGGATTTAAATCTTCTTGTATGCTCTGACATTGGATGACGACTTTACTACTTCTGTAATCCGTAGATATAGGAAAATATGAAGCATTTGATTGCAAACCACTGACCGAATCAAGACATTTTCGATGCAAAATCTGATGGTACCAGGCTTAATTTGATGAAACAAACGTCCCTTCGGATCCACCTGAATCTATAGAATAGGTTTTCGTTAAGATATACTCTTTCCTAGACATAGTGCTTTTTACATATTCCCTTGAGTTTTACTTATATATATATATATATATATATATATATATATATATATATATATATATATATATATATATTCCGATGTACCTCATTTCCGGTTATTTGTATTCATTAAAATATTCATTACCGAGTATCAGGAAGATGAGTCGTTCAGTCTGTTGAGCGGCTGCGGTACAGTTAGCACACTTTTCGGATCCAGGCTTCAGAACTAACTTCCACTCCAAAAATAACATTCATACTATGACCCCATATGAATATTGGGTACTCAGTCATGATAGGCCTATCATAGGAAGAAAACTTCTCCACCACTTTTAGAGTTTAATGGATACTAGATCCTGAAAACTACACTGAAATCAATGAAGTCTCTATAAAATGTACAAATAACCCAAATTCTACAGTGACTACACATGTATTACCACCAGTATCAAATTTCATTTTTTTAAATTGTTTGGGTATCTGTCTACTTGCTGCTGTGGAGTCTAGTACATTGGTTATACTATGCGCTAGTCTGTGAAATGCACTCATGACCACTATCCAGTGTGGCTGACAAGGAGTGAACGGAAATGCATCTTCAATACCCTCACAAAACACTTTTTAACCCAGAAAAATTGACTTATTCAATAAAATCTTCATAAATGTTTAGGAAATGCAGTCAAGCCATCTAAATGGAGTAAAAATAAGAGATGTACTCTTAGATGAACCATTAGAAATTAAAAAGTTCAAACTGTCATCATGCGTTCAAAAGTATTCACAACCTTCCTCGTTACTATGGTTACTGTTAAGTATTGATCACGCTAGATAATTGGCTCATTATGTAATTATACTTCACTCCTAATCGTTTTGTTTGTTTCTCTGATCTAAACCACAGTGTTTAGTACGTAACTTTCTTTTAGGTTGTGTATTTTAACCTTTGACCGTAAATTATCCTGAAATATGGTATCAAACCTTTCTATGTTCGCTAATATATATCCAAAAAAGTGAGTTCAACGAAACGAAAAACTGTTCATAACTGCAGCTGTTTTCTCTTTTCCTATGACCAAATAGGTTCATGCCGACATCTTGGTGTCCTCATTCTCTTGACTTACACCTGAACTTCGACCTACGAATTCTAACGGAATTAGGAATTTCATCTTTGCTTACTTCCACGGACGCACACTGATTCTGTTTAGTGCACAGCTTTTAATACTAATTAACAGAAAATGTAAAAACTACTCTCTTGCACCTCCCCATCATTCAGCACTAAATTATATCTTCAAACAACTATCACTAGTTATCTCTGTAGATAAAAAAAATTTATAATCAGTATTTTGACAGAGATTTTCATTTGTACCTATTGACAACACTGATAACAAAAACTGTTTACTTACTGATTAACGTCAAGTTGTCTTAGTCACCAATATGATCATCTCCAGAAGAATAGACTACTGAATCAAATAATTAGTTAGAAATCACTTATGCTGATGGGAAAATGCCACTAGTTAGATCAGAGTTATGCAAACATAATGATTGCTCAGCGCATTGAGAAACTTGCTGCTTTGATAATGTCTTTCAAATCACACAGACAAACTGCGTCTACTTATGTGACGATGACATTGATGTACGACTCAGCATTGATTTATTACAACGCTTCTGTCTCAGAAATAATTGTTAATAATTTAACTTGGTTATCACAAAGCTATTTTAAACAACCATGTTTATGTCCCATACTTGAATGCAATGAGTGGGCAAGAGGTTTGTAATTAAGAAACTATCCAGATAGAGAAATACCACAAGGGAATTCATGTCTACTTAACTGTGTTTCTGTCGAAGCAAATATTTCCCACTAGCATAGGAAACAATTAAAGCAGCGTTTGAATACTGATATTTCTTTATCCTCCCTCTACACCTTTCATTTTTCATCCTGATGCAGAAGTTCTTTGAATTTTATTTCTCAACGCGGTCACATTCTTGCCAGAAGTAGGTGGTTATGTGGACGAAATAGTAGTAGGAGGTCACCGTCATTTATCTGATTAATTAAAATTCCAAAGCATCAAACTAATTCTCTTTTTATCATGCATAATCTTCCTGTCTCTCCACTGAATACTCACAACTTAACAACCATGTCTAAATGTTTGGTTGACAGCAGGGTAGAGGGCATATTTTCTGAAACCGGTCCTCAGTTTCATTCAAATTGCTATCACTGTGTGCATCAGCAGAGGTTACAATAAGATAGGATCATGTTTCAACTTGAGTTTCATTCTACAGTTCGCCATTCGTTTGGTCAGTACACGGCCAACTCTCAAAGAGCTATGAGTCAGGCAGCGCGCTTCGTGTCGTTGGATTAGACTGCAGTTACAAAATAGTGAGGACTAGCTGAGTATTCTGAAGATACTTGAAGCATGAACCTTATATATTCACCACATTTTCCATGTAAGATTAATTGGAAAAACACTGTTGTGTTCTGTATGTGCTACAGAAACCCACTGCTCATTTGTAGCCTACGTAACGTGATTTTTAGCTGGCTACGTTCATCGTTCCATTCGATAAAGGTTCTGCACATTGAAAGTGTGATTTCAAGAGACCGAAGATGCCAATCTATAAACTCAATTTAGTATCATCAACTGAGGACTTGGAAGAAGTCAAAGTTAGTGTTAAAGAATCAACAGGAAGGCGTGAATAAATTTTAGAAAGCAACCGGATGAAATTTTGGTGATGTTGTCAGGATTTGAACATTCCATTTTCTTATGTAATTACATCTTAAACTGTCATAATAAAGAGATTTAACAACTGTCATCTGTATTTTCAGAGAAGTCCCCTACCCGTTTCCGCTTTACCCATCTCTATGACTACAACCGAATTATTCAGTGTTTTTCTAAGTGGAATGGACTAATAAATACATTCCACGTGATATTCGAACACAACTAGGCTGCTGATTATAGTTCATCGCGAAGAAAAGTTGGCAGATTTTCTTGATGTGAGGAGATTTATTTGTACCCTGACCAAGTACCACCGTAGTTTGTAACTCTTATAAACAAACCGATGTTTGTATCAAATTACAGAGAATGTTATACTTTGGAAAGAGTGATAGACTTAAGTAAAGTTAATAATTTATCTACAGAAAACTGGTTATAAACAGCTATACGCCTTGTTAATCAGTTCCAACAACCACGAGACCTAGTTTCAGGTTTTTCTGTCGACCATTTGTAACCATCTGACATACGGCTATTCTGTCAGATTGTTAAGTGGCAACAGCAGTCATAATATTTGCCTAGTTGGGTCATTTTCACCTTTGTCTATAGACAACCACTGATAGCATCCAATACATACGTATCAAAATAACTTATGAATGTAAATATGCGCTATCTTAAAAATCATTCATACTACCACATATTAACACTTTTAAGTAGTATTCGGTATTAGCTACCAGCAACGTTTACAATAAATCAGACTGGAATAATATGTGGTTGTATTTTACTACTTTTCAGAATATAGTCGTTATTTTAAATGACAAGCTAAATTTACCACTTTTATTTGTCTGTTGTTAAATTTGTTTTGTGTGTTGAGGTATGCATAGATACATTTTAGGTGTATGGATTTCATTGATGTGCTTCTCGATATCCACAAGAAAGACGTCGATTCGTTTATCCTTCTGACAATGCTCCTGTCAGTCATGATGATGAGGGCAATGGTGAGGGATACAATTAAAATGGTTATGATCTAAATTTATCCAGTGGAGTGAAGTTTTTGCTACATGAAACTTCATCAGAACACCTGGAGTGTCAGTAAGAAGAACCTCCCCCCCCACTGCTTGTTAAATAGGCCCTTCAGTAAAATTACAAAGTATGAAAGCAGTTTAGAGAACACAAGACCAGCTGACAGGAAAAAGAAACTGAAGTAGTTCAAAGTTAGTAATCTCATTTTTCTCCTTTCTGAAAAGCCGTAGTGTTAGATAAATAATATATTTAAAACAATAAATAAATGCAGATGCAGTTTAACTGGTTATTTAGATTTCATTCGAATGATAAACTCTTAGTCAAAACCTATACTAATAAATTGCTGAGCTTATTTAAGCCCATCTAAAATATATAAATAAATAGGCAATACACTGAATGCTGTACTAACAGATGTGTGTTCTACTCTTACAGGGTCTTTTATCATAGTTTCAGTAAGTATGGGATGTGCTTTGCACCACCGAAGTCCAAAATACTTTTGCATGGTTGACAGAAGCCTGCTTATGCGCTCACACTTGGTGGTGAGCGTTGGAAGTAGTCGAAAAGTCCATGTATCCGGGTAGTTGCGTGAATCCTGATGGAGGTGTGAGTAATGAAATTTCCAGCTGCATATGGAAAGCCAAAAGGGCATATGTCAATCTAGGTCACCTTTGGAGCCATCGCTGACGTTAGTCTGACCGTAAAAGGCCGGGTTTGCAAAGCTTCCGTGCAACCACTTCTGCTGTATTCCTGTGAAACCTGGCCTTTTAAAGCTGAGGATGTACAAAAACTCTGTATTCGATCGTCATTGTCTCCGTAGGATTGCTCGTATCAAGCGGCAACATCATGTAGGTGATTCTGAGGTGCAGTAGCGTGTTTCTGGGTATGACGGGAATCGTTATTCAATGAATGAAGTCATCTGGAAACACTGGCTTCGGTGGCTTGGACATGTGTTATGCATGTCGTCCCAACGACTTCCATGACGTGGCGCCGTGGGATAATGAGTAGTTTTGTCGGGTTAGTATCTGTCAATGCATGACGACTCCCTAGGTGGGGTCTGAGAGATCATGCAACTCAGTGGCTTGAGAAGTTATCAGATGTGGCTGAGAATGGAAACCAGTGGTGGTCATGCTGTAGCTTCCTTTCATCTTCTACTGAAAAGTAATGTTTTGTTTTAATGTACTTTACTGAACTACCCTTTTAATCATGCTGTTCTTTTTGTTTTCCTTGCTTACTTATCTACTGCCCGTCGTTTATGTCTTCACATAATTAGTATATTATTATGTGTGGAGCATTTCTTGGTGCCCTTGCTGTACCATACTTGTGCTCTGATAAAAATAATTTATCATAAAATTAAGTTGGAAAATATGTGTTTTTTCAAAACCTCAAGCTAACGTATTAGTAAGCAGAGTACAACATATACCTGGTGCATATACCTGACGGTTCTGGGTTTGATCACTGGCGGGTTGTGGGTGCCCACTGCTGTGGAGTCTCAAACAACTATTCAGCGCTCCCAGGTTTTCTAAGGTTCACCATCTGGTATTAGTTTTTAATGAATAATTACTTGTAATATATGGATAACGTTTCACCTAGATTAAAATATTCTAGGATTTCCATATCGTTAGTTAAACTACCATATGAATACGGAATATTCTTTTCAATAAATCCTCGTCAGATTCTACATAGAAACATGTCAGATTTGCAGCAAATTTACTTTCAAAATGGGATGTGAATTAAGAAGATCTACTTTGTCCCCTATAGATTTTTAGTGTTAATATGACTTATATGTGCATGAAAAATGTGATGGTCAAAGTAAGAAAAAAGAAAGAGAAGAGACAAAACGGATGACAGAAATCATTTTCAACTGACCAGGAAAATAGTGACACATGAACGTGTTCCTTTCGAATATGGAGTTCATGTTTGACCAATTTTATTTCTACAGGTTCAGCTGTGAACAGCAGGCTTTGGTGGGCTGCACTTAGTGATATTTTCGGAATTTGGTGTTTTAGGTGTAGTTAAAGCCAGATAAACACGAACATGGTCCCTGTGTCCTTCAAATTTGTTAAAATGGAACTTTTTACGGCTTTGATTTCACCTGCTCCCAATTAAGCCAGTAAGTTTCTTCGTAACCAGAGACGTACAAGCCAGATCACACGTCCTGTGTTCCACAAAAACAGTTAAACTTATGTACGCAAGATAGGGAGCTAAGATTAAGTAATATTTCTTCCTACTAAGCACTGGATAGTGTAAATACTCAAGCTTTAGATGTCAAGGAGTGAATACATCTGCACCAATGTGACTGATTTCCAGTCGTTCCCAAAAGTCACCAACCACTGATTTCTTTCTTCTCGGCGAACCCAACCAGAGGGTTTACATCTGCCCCCCTCCACACCCCAGGATAGTCGGTCAATATTATGTCTACAGAAATGTTTGCAAATAATGAATAAAATCTTTCTAAAAGGATAAGGAGATATTTCATTGTTGCATTGCAAATGTACGTAGTGAACACTTTTAGTGTTTCAAGAAATGTGGAAAGACAATGGCAGGATTTTTACTGGTAGATCAGAAATCAACCTGTCGACAGGAAGAAAAGAGAAGAATGAATGAATTAAATCCTGATAATGTTTCTGTGATTACAAGTGAGAAGAGTGAGGGTTGATTGGAGACAATCAGCATGAAGGCCTACTTGACCCAGATTTCATGAGATTCAAGCCCTAACCACTAAGTGCTGTAGTCAGAGATGCTGGTTACTGAGTTATTGGAACTGTGACTGACCTCTTGTAGGACTGAGTTGAATAGATTGACCGGTCACCTAAAAGCAACCAGTTTCATGTTATCCAGTCCCGAACGCTGTAGATTTTTGATCCCTTATTAATTCTACAGTGGCATGTCCATTGAATACAGTTTTTACTTATTTAATTCCCTTAATGACAGGCAAAACGTTTTCCGGATTTTGATATAAACTCATTATTTTTAAATGGATCCTTGAAGGTAGCTATTTCCCGATAAGTAGGCTATGATTTTTTTCTGTCCATTCACTTCAAAATGTCGTGGACAGTTTTATATTTATGCATCAAATGACTGAAAATATAATTGAAAAGAGTCAAAACAATAATTAAATCTGTTTTTCTTGATATCAACTTGACAAGAATACTTGAAACCTTGACAAAACTCACTTCTTCCTTAGAAAGTCAAACTGTTGTCACGTAACATTAATAAAAACTACATTTGCATCCATTGTCCATCATAAGTATGAATATATATGATTTATACTAAGTTGTTTAGCAGTATAGAAGAGTTGCCACTTGTTAAGAGAATATGAACTTGGAAAGAAATTTGAAACGCAAATAAAGTGACAAAAATTATTGAGCCAGTGATGAAAACTAGGTTTTCAACGTGCCGAACAGACTTGTAGGGCACTACATCAATTGATTTCCCACTGATTTCAGTGAAATACATTAGACTGAGTTCACTGTAGGTGTAGTTTTTATGGTTTTTGATTTCTACTAAGTTACCTATAGTGTTTTATTGCGCAGTTATTTTACAGTGGAGAATAAGGTCGTATATGATGCTGACTATGTTGACGTTTATTACAGGTACACTTCTCCCCCCTAATTTATTTAGGGTGGAAGAAAGAAATTTGAAGTGAAAAATGATTAGCTGGTTCCTCTGTTTAAAAGTCAATATGTTTGTGTGGCCAATAGGACTAGGACACTTACCAGTAGGAATCTGATTAGTTGAGCTTAGGTAAGCTATCTGTATTTAGATTAGTTTATAAAGCCATTACTTGTCACATGAATTCTGTTTTAAGAGAATAATCGCCTTCATGTTACGATGAAATCCAAAATGAATTTAAAATTTGTGGTGAATTTAATTATGTAGTGACAATATTGTGTAATATTTCAGGGAGCCTGTTTCAAAATGAATTTAGTGTAGTTGTTGTTATGATAATTGTAATTTCCTGTTGTTATACAGGGCTGAATTGCTCTACCTCTATTGGTATATGGGCTCCTGTGTGGGTACTGCTAATTCATGATCTAACGCTGATCTCGGTGACGAACAGAGGACTCCAGGACTGGTGTTTTGTTCTGTTTGTTACTTGGGTTTGTGAAAAAGGCCCTGCCTGTTTAAGCGATGGGTATTGAGTTTGATCCACCGTGGGAAACACATCACTGACTGGGGTCCTGCTACATCCAGCTGACGAGTCCCGAATAAGACGAAACGCGCGTCCTGGTAGTCGCCGAGATCAATATGTATTGAGTGTAATTTAATACTGTAAATGAGGTTTGCAGATAAATCTACATCTTAACTGTATTAATTGAAAGTTTGTACATAGTGATAAGTTATTATTTTGGTATTAATTGGAACAGAATTACTGCCCGTTATCACACCAACAGTCGGAATATTCTCTTAGTAATTTACTGAAATGAAAGCTTACCATTGTTTTTAAACTTTTCATTTGAAATGTACTTATAATATATTATTCCGTTCGGCAATATACAATCTTTTCATCTATATATTTAAATCCTTGTAGGATTACACTGCTATATTGCATAAGGTGCATTTTTACGTGTATAATCCCGGCGTAGTAAATTGGTACAAATAACACAGTAAACAAATGTTTTGTATTAATGCTCAACATTTCGATCTTGCTAGGAAGATCCTTTTCAAGAGTGTGGATCTGACATTGCCCTGCCTCCACATGCAGGGCATTCTAAACAAAAGCTGCTTGGGTGTGGATTCCATGCGCAGAATATATGGAATATGGCATGACAACGGCATGCTATCCATGTGCCGCCATGGGGAATGGAGGTTGGTGCATCGCTTGGGAAACATACCTCACAAACTCCTCTGTAAATATAATCCTCCTCTTCGTTTACATCTACATGGTGCATCTCCTCAGAGTTCCAAGTGACAAACTCCATAGTCCTTCTTTGCTGGTTGACAATGGCGTCCAGGTCCACGGTCAAGCTATTGCCTGGATGAGTAACGGCTGCAATAGGTGGTTGCGAAATTGTTTCAAATGCAGTTATTGGTCTTCCAAAGTTTGCCACCGTAGTCATACTCACAGCTTCAGCCGTCAATTTCATTTCTTCTTCTGAACTACCTGAAACACTGTTTTCTGCGAGATGTTCTGTACTTGAGTCTACCGGAATGGATATCCTACCATCTAAAATTCCTCGTACATACTGGAGGACAGTGTGGAATTGCTGTTCATTGTTGAAGAATGGTAAAACTGCCATCCAAAGTTAGGCTGGAGATGCGAGGAGGGATGCAGTTGATTGTGGAATGTAGTTTTTCACAGGTTCCTTATGCTGCTCATTCTCCTACATTAGCCAACGGAGGGAAACGTTAACTGAGTCTAAGGAGATATTTCTTTGCATGCAGTACTTAATTATTTGCCTACATGGCAAATTGTACTCCACACAAAATCCGCAGTTACACGTTATAGGGTTTGTGGAAACTTGGAATACCCCTGTGATGTCTCTTGCAATGAATTCTTCTGAATGATTGTCAGTAGAAACAGCAATTTGCATGTTCCTTTTAATAAGTGAACATGCAGCAGGCGTTAGGTTACTTACTCGGGACGCGAAGATAATATGGTCACTCAGCTCAAATTTATTGTTGCAATCAAGCAGCAGTTTCTGAATGCGCCCCATAAGGCTTAGCATTGTACGGCGTACTGGTATTTTATGGTCAGCATATTCAGCTTCAACGTACGATGTGTGGTTTCTATGAGGTTGGTGTTATTTTGTTCCAAAAGCATGCCCAGTGGACGGTAAGCAGCAGCGCACTTGTGCTTACGAGGTAAGAGGTAGGAGACTAAGCACCTGTGAAACGTATCCATAGTCTCTATTTGAACAAGAAAACTTTCGAAGCTACAAAAAAAATGATACATTAAAAGATATTAACCTCTCCATATCCATATGTATATATGTATGTGTATGTATGTATGTATGTATGTATGTATGTATGTATGTGTATATGTATCCATATGTATATATGTATATCCATATGTACAACTTTCGAAAGAAGTATTGCACCACCTCCTGTTGTAATCTCTGCAAACATTAAAATTTTCCCTATTCTTTTTTACACAAGCTTACCCTTTTGATCACGTTGCGAATAATATGCACACGACATAGGAGGTGATATGAGTGCGGAAAAACTTGGCATAATTCGGACGAAATTGCAGCAGAGTCATCTGTTACGAAAGCACCCACTCTGCGGCTTCCAACAATATTATTGAAAAACCTCAGAAATGCATCAATCGGTTCTGATGTCTCCCTGATTGTGAAAGCAAAAGCTATGGGAATAGCCATGAAGTTGATATCGATGGCTACTAACTCGTGGAGAAAAAGGTTCTCCTTATTACTCTTGTAAGTGCCATCGAGACCCAGTAGATCAAGACAGTTTTCAACTAATTTCAGCTGATCGGCTGTGGTGAAAAAAAGATTTCAGATCTCCACCCTCTGTGACAGAGAAGGATGCTGATCCACCTTGACTGATTATATGCGCCTGCAACTTTTCATAACTGCCTACAACAGCATCGTTACAAGGGAAATTTCAATTACCGGTCAAATCACACTTAGCGAAGAGGCGATAGCGCATATTGAACACATCTTGACTATTCAATAGTTTGCTATTGTGTGCATGAACGGAATCAACATTAAATGCAGCTGTTCCGCATATCAGCAATGGCCTTATGCTCTCCAATTCAGCTCCTGTCAACTTCCGCTCCCACGAACTATTGTCATAATACAGTGAATTGCAGGGATGATTGTGAGTTAGCAGCCACCGAGTGACTGTATAGAAACCTTCTAAGAACTTCGCGAGCACGAATGCCCGATAAGAACATTTCAGGGATATTCTATGAAGTAAATAATGGAAACAAACAGAACTGACCTTCTTGGCACTACACCACCTATTGACCGGCGTTCACTAGCCTTGTAGCAGACAAACTTAACGTAAGCTCTTCGGTCACCTTGCAAATGTGAATCTCGCACAACGTAGTGTGTGTACATCTGTTTCTCAACTCTTCCAGGGCGACCTTCAAAGACTCTAAGGACCGAAACGCGGCAAGACAAAATCGCCCGATAAAAATTGATTCGTTTTCGGTTACAACACTTTAGATGGTATCGTCGCTCATCATGAAAACGAAGCAACTCGTCTTCAGTTTGCTCCCTTTTACAGTACCCTTCGATTTCGTGCAACCAATAACATGGGACATTTCGTCGTCTATTTTAATCGGACAACAGGCGACACAGGGAGTGAGGGGGAAGGGGTAGAAAACAACAGTTTAAAAGAAATTATTACCATGTACCAAATGTATTTCTGCTGACTGCATTAACTTTTCATCACCAATCAAGCTGGGAGTGAACGGTGTTCGGCTTGCTAAGTGTGCAGATCACCTCCAACTAGCATGATACCATACGTTACATGAAATACTGTGCTCCTTATTTAAATGGTCACTGATAATACAGAATGAATACTGTTTCTTGTTCCTGTATAATGCTTGATAAACAAGAGGCCTTCATCTATCAGTGACCAGTAGTTATATTTTGAAGTAACCTTTACCTAAGTAATATGATAACATTTTTATCGTTATTATACTTTTTGTGTAGGGAGAACATACCCACAGGAATTTTTTAAAGCGGATAATTGTATTGTTTTGATCGATGATAACTGTAAATTTGTGGTGTAAAACCTCTATCGTCAGTTCGACCACAAAAATGTGAGTACACTGAATAGCTGGAACAGCATTCAACTTTTGTTGAGAAATAGTCATAAAGTTTAGCTATACTGGCATATAGGCCTTGATGAAACTATATACACGCAATGACGATACCAAATAGTTTAACTAATATTCAACTGACCGAAATTCGATCATTGAAAAAAGACTACAGCTCTATAGAAATTTGTTAGCTACAAAACCAAATAGGATTACAGCTGTCTACTGCCTCCGTAAATAAAACTGTGCCTTGTTCAGTCAGTCATAAGCTAAACTTCAGTTCAATTTATATTCTAAAATTAACAACCAGGTGGCATATGATGCACAGTTGACAGGACTTTGGTAATAAAAAAACTTTCAGCTGATTTCACCTTTGTGAAAAAAATCATTTACTTAGCTGTATGCTGTTCTACAACCAGGTTCCAGTTTTTAAATCAACTCATGTTTATCTAACAACTAGAAAATAGTGTTCCCATGAATCCGATAAATGTTTGCTATTTTGCTGCAGGGTTAAATGAGTTTAAAATCCAAAGTGCATTTATGTGAATTTTTCATAAGTTTACTGTATTGCATTATTATGATAAACCTGTAACCTCTACGCATACCATAGATAGTCTTTATCATAGACAGACGAACATTTCGCGCGAAAAGGTGATTGGCACACTCAACGAGAGAAGAATAAATGACATAATCTTGCAGTAATACCTGCTAAAAGAAATAAGAAATTGTGAAGTTGTACGTATTTGTTCATTGTTCTTCCTGTAGAATCTACAGGTTTCAGAGAGGGTATATAAAACCGTGGTAAATCCAGAACAAATTCCCAAAATAATCTGCCTACAAAGAAAAGTGTAAAATTTGGCTTCTCAGATTCTAAAATGACCTAAAATAAATACTGTTATGTAATTTCATGTTGATAGTAATGATACTGCCAATCTTCGTTGAGCTGAAGGTAACCTAATCATAGTATCACCGACACTAACTAATCATTCATTCCACTTACAGATGATCTTAGAAACACGTAACTTTGTTGACATAGCGGAAGTTGACTAAGCTTGAGACGTATATGAGAATCCTTTTTTGATAGTATTTTGTTCTTTGAACTGGATGGTACATTCGAGAAGCTCTCATTGTCATTCTGAGCAACATCATCAGCACAAGCTTCAAAATCTCCCAGTTATATTCTCTTATCTCATAGCAGTTATCAACTATGAGAAGTATGGTTTAAGCAAACGACACACTTCAAACAGTTTGATTACACATTTACTTGGGTAAATATTTCACATTAAAAGTGAAAATAGAATAAGATAAGAAAAAAGTTAAATGGTGGTTTTCTGTTCTCTGAGTTTTGATATTTTGTCGTGAACGTTTTATCAGTAGGCTTTATTATTGTTATAATTTTTCCCTTTGGGTCCCTCCTAATGGAACACAGGGTTTCAGTAACATGTCTCCATTGCACTCTCTTCTCTGCAGTCTTTTCAACCTCGCTCCACCAATGCCCACAAGCTTTCAATTCTTCCTCACACCATCTCCTCCATGTCACCCTAACCTCGGACGCCCAACTCGTCGTTTCCCATTCGGCTTCCACTCGACGGCCTGGCTTCTCACGTGATGTCCCCAAACTGTCTTCTCAGTGTATGCTCAATCCAGTCCACCTCCACCTTCTTCTGCATATTTGTTGGACGATGGATGGGTTGCTTGTTGGTTCGTTGCCAGCCAGCCAGCCAGCCAGCCAGCCAGCCAGCCAGCCAGCCAGCCAGCCAGCCAGCCAGCCAGCCAGCCAGCCAGCCAGCCAGCCAGCCAGCCAGCCAGCCAGCCAGCCAGCCAGCCAGCCAGCCAGCCAGCCAGCCAGCCAGCCAGCCAGCCAGCCAGCCAGCCAGCCAGCCAGCCAGCCAGCCAGCCAGCCAGCCAGCCAGCCAGCCAGCCAGCCAGCCAGCCAGCCAGCCAGCCAGCCAGCCAGCCAGCCAGCCAGCCAGCCAGCCAGCCAGCCAGCCAGCCAGCCAGCCAGCCAGCCAGCCAGCCAGCCAGCCAGCCAGCCAGCCAGCCAGCCAGCCAGCCAGCCAGCCAGCCAGCCAGCCAGCCAGCCAGCCAGCCAGCCAGCCAGCCAGCCAGAGTTCCTTGTTCCTTATTCTTAGTATTCTGGCCATCTGATCTTCAGTATCCAGTGAGGGTAGGCGGCAGCTGTTGATGAATGTCTGCAGTTTGTTGGGGATACTTTTTGTGGCACGCCAAGTCTCTCGACCATCACATAGAGACACTGACTTGACTGACATTAGCGTTGAAAATCCGGATCTCGTTGACACTTTATTCTGAGTGCAGTGCAGTGTAGTAGATCTCCAAAATGATTTCAGATTAATGAAAGCCTGTCTTACCATTTTTCCGATCCTGGCTTTGACATCCTCATCTGTGCCAACGCCACCTGTAGTTGAATCGATGCTGCCTGGGCAGGTAGGTGGAAGAGCTCAATTCCTTTAGGTTTCTCCCGTTGGTGATGATTGGTACTTCTTCTTGTTGATGTTGTTGTTAGTTGGGCACCTTCATCACCTCTGTCTTCTCTACGTTCACCTGAAGGAAGTCCCGTCTTCGCTGCCCCACCTCTCCTGTCAACTTGTTGGTATTTGCCCATAGATCTTTGAGTCTGTTCTAAAAGATATAAGACACAAATCATCGGCGAAATCCGAATCTTCTGAGGTCTTCTCGTCGGCCAAACAGCGTATGCCAATCTTCTCCCTCCTCACAATTTGTTGCATGATCCAATCCAGCAGACCACAATCAGGAAGATCATGAGTGAAAGTGGGTAGCCTTGTCTTACTCCTGTCTTCCCTTCAAAGGTATCACTGAGCCTTTCATTGTCAAGGCGGACAGTGCAGTTTGTAAATGATTTGCAAAATGAATATTTATCACACTATAATCTTGTCACCTTTACCTCTCAACTAGTAACAAGTGACATTGATTTCTCCTACATTATATCTTGTTTGATATCTTTTTTCACGAAATTAGCTAGAGGTCAAAAATAAGTCACCCTAGGTCAACACACTTTTAATGCATTCAGAAACTGTAACTAGAATGCTTTATCTGAATATATATTATTTTCTTGACCGAAAGAAAATCAGTGAACCGTGTGTAGGAAAACGTTAGTTAATTACCTTCAATCTGATGAAATGCACAGTAGTCTACTGCTGTTTTGCCAGTGATCACCCTTTATGTTCTCCTATATTTTGTTCATCGAAATCACCAGATGTGATGTGTTATTCTTATGTTTATGCAAGGTAAGTGATGGTATCAGTTAATGGTTTTCTAATGGAAATCGATCGTGTTCACGTTCATTATAAAACTGAATAAACATTGTAACGATTGTGAGAGCAGAATGTTAGAAATTTTGGATTGGTCAATGCAGTTGACAACTTTTTACTTCTCTATACCACTCGAAGTCTTGTGGAGTATCTACCATTCAGTGGCCATTACGACAAGGGTTCCGCAGCAATCTGATCATCTTGAAGGCTAAGTTTTAGACTTTGGCTCTGAGGGAAGCAGTTACAACCGGAGTGGGTCTATGGTTTTAATATATAAAAGATAACAGAGACTACTACAAAAGTTAAGGCACAATCTTTCATACGCATACTGTGTTGCTTCAGTGGAGCAGAGATATCTGATGCTGATTGACACAGTAAAAATAAAGACTACTTAGTAATAGTGGGCAATATTATAAGATTTATGCATTCCACTTGATGACCATACACTAACTACATATTTCAAGGATGTAACAATGTAGGGTTTATCTGAGGCATAGATACGTTTCTCAACTGTGACATATTTTGGGACTAGTTGCAGTATTTCGGATAGCCTAAATGGAATACTTGTCAGCATACCTGGTGTTTAGACAGATACCTTTCGGAGTTGCATAATTTGAAGATAAATAAGATTATCATATTTTGTAAACTTCAAATATTTTACATTAAAAATGCACTTCAAATGGGGTAACTATGAGTGATGAAGAAGGGGATTAAGCACATAAATCAAATGTGAATTGCTATGTCAATTTAAAACATTTGGTTACATATCTGAAAATGAATTCATTTTAAATAAGGAGTCACCACCAAACAACTTGACTTATCCTCTTTCACACTTACAAAGAAGTGTGGTCTAAGAAAATGAAGTGTTTTCAGTGATTTTAAAGCTTCTGTCAACCGACATGACTGCCCACATGATGAACCTACTCAAAAATCAAGAATTTGTTGGTCTTCAGCCATAATAAACAAGAAACCTTTACCAGGGTTGATGTTTTCCCTGCGTGAACGCTTAACATCACATATAAGGTGCTGCAGCATCCGCTTAACTTCGGTGATACTCGCAGCTACATCTTAACCAGTTATTTAATATTACTTATCACTTGACTCCTAACTAATATATGTCCATCCAAATCGTCATAGCTGCTTCTGATTCTACTCATGGCAAACACAATGAATCCCTCTTTTAGTGTGTTAGTTGTCTTCGTCACTCACTGAAATCATCGGTCACTATTTCATCTCAATACATAGTGATTTCACTTTAAACGTGACAGGTTGGCAAACCCATTACCCACTCGGGAGGCCTCATCATCCATCCTCCATTCATTTTCTTATTATCCACTCAGAGTTCTCAAGGGAATCTGTAAATAGTTCCTCTGTATTCTTCCTTTAGGCCCCCAACTGATTTTCAACACTGGTACAAGATATATTCGCGCTGATCAAAACTTTAGAAGTGATGAACTTCTTAAGTATTTCATGTCGCTAAATCAATTCTTCCAGTCACTCTATTATTAAACGGCTTGCTTTGCTTTCGAGCAACCATGTTTCACTATATCCATAGTTCCCTTCTGAATCGCTCAGTCACCTAGAAATTAATTATGTTGGATCTTTTGTCTTTAGAAATCCAACACTGATTTCTTGCTCACGAAATGCTTGTCAGAATTCCCTATTTGTAGTTGTCTATGATTTATTACCATCAAAAGATGAGGGCCCTCTTAATTTATAGGTCTCACACAAGATCAGCTGAAATACATAGCGTTGAAGTAAGTAGGCCCTATACAGGTATTATATCAAAAAGTATCTCACAAGTGAGGTTTGTACAAAGCGACATATTGTTTACTAGTAGTTCATTATTTCAATGAACCTTTCTGCCAGTCTCTGCGTTGAAGGTGCGAAAAACCTACATATCAGTCAGATACTTTAGAAAGCTCATTTCAGTGAAGCGACAGAACGCACGCTGTCAATGTTAGGCGGTTTTGTTTAAAGTCGACGAAACCAACCTAGAGGAAGCGAATATGCATACCGCCGTGGGAGTCCGTAACAAAATGGGGGAAAATGTTTCTAGTTGGTTTGACCATAGCTAGTGCGAGGTCAAGTCCATTCTTATGGAATTACCACATACTTATCAGTTGCATCACACTTTTGCTATAAGTATTGAGGAACGTCTCACAAATAAGTTCTGTTTTCGTAAAAGAGTCAAAAATCAATTTCGGATATCCTCGGCAGTTCGCACACTAGAGGCCTTGTGGAATTATGGCCAGAAGTAGTAGATACCATAGTTCTCAAGTTAACATTTGGTCAATGAGGTGAAGCTTATTGGTTTGAGTCAATTTATTAAACTTCATGACAACCTAGTACTGAGATGTACTTCACCGATGTTAATATCGTATGCAGCGGTGACTGGGGCACTGCATCAAGCACAACAAGCAAGCATAAGAAAATGTTGAGAAAAAGAGATGAACTGGTAAAAATGACAATGTAACTTAGTCGAAATTCGAACCAGATCTCCTTAAAAGTAAGTGATTTGCAATTTTATCTCAGTTTCATCTCGTATTTTTATTATCACCTCATTTTACAGGCTTCTCTGTTAGCATAATTCCATTTTTGATGGTAAATAGCTTACAACATGGTTTGGTTGTCATCCTCATGAGTTTAATTATTGTTCTAGCCAGCTTCATTTCAGCATCATAGTTAAAAAAATTATCTCTTTACCTGAACCAGCTGAGAAGAATGGAGGATTGCAACTAACTGGTTGCAAAATACTTTGAACGCATAAATAATCACTAATAAGCAGTTATCACGCATAAGTAAACGGCACAAGTACCCTCATTCTAAGCATGAAATAAATCCCCTATCAGTGTCAATAAAATTTCAGTATTTTTAAGATTGACTGACGATTACTAGTGTCTTTACACTCAATAACTGCCGACGAATAATCGCGTTGAGTACCATCGCAGCACTTACTTGTCGGTAACTGTTTTACAAAATTGGTTTCCAAGAATTCTGATGCCAAACTTCAATTAACAGAGATAATGTTGGTGGTTGTTCAACAACTGATTGTAACAATGGCTGCACTACAGAGCAAACAGGCTTTATTCTCGGGATACAGATCAGTGGATCCTGACAAAGTAAATGGTTGCTAAATCTTAAAACTTTAATCAATCAAGTGGCTGTAGATGCGTACTGCTGATAAACTGTCAGCTGCGATAAGACAGTTATCCTCTTTCTCTAAATGTTGACGATTCTTCAGTGATTAAAGCCTAAATATGCAAAATGTATCGGGAAAAACATTCACTGTGGGGCAGGTATGTCGAGCTGACGAACTCCGAATAGGACGAAATGTACATTTCGGATTTCACTGCTAGCCACTATCAATCCTTACTGTAAACAGCAACTTTACGTTATTTAATTGAGTCACTGTACTGGGTTTGACCTTGAACAAGTTGGAATATTACGCTTGTTTTCAGACCATCATAATGATCACATTTTAAGCGATTCCACCCACTGAAAATCTGAGCTGGTAAATGTGACAGTTGAACAAACCGATTTATTGCTTGTTACAGAGTATTTATGTGAAAAAGATCAATAAAAAAGTAGCTTTCTTGCGCGATGAAAAAGAAAGAATGAAGGTCTACTCAATCACTTAGTCGCCAGTCATTTATAAAAATTTACACACTTGAACACATACGCAGCATAAAAGATGTTCCAAAATTTTTTCTGTAAATCAGTCTACCTTTATGCATGTGTGTGGGTGTTTGTGTGTTTATTTCACTGAGACAGATTCATGCAAACAAGTATGTAGAGTTGTTGTTTAAACATTTGAATATGAACAATTTGGTGTACACTAAATAAAAGACCCTCACGACGAAAGTCATCATCATTTGACAGAAACTTAAAAAAGAAGTTTTTTGTGCTTCTTCACACAAAGACAATTTCAAAATAAAATTCCATGATCAATAAATAAAAGGATTCAGGCTGACTCAGTTGGAACAGAAATCGATATCAAATGTGTGAAACATAAGCAGCAAACAATTGTATTTGGTTGGGTTGCCGGTTTTGAAGTTGATTGACTTGATAGACAACTTCTCCTTGTCTTGGCAACAAAGGCACTGCATTTAAATAGAGCAAGAATGACAGCTTTAGCAGATCAGCATTGATCCATTTTATTTCGTGGTCTCTCATCAGCTGCTTACAACATAAAATAATTTCAACATCAATTTATACAAAATGTCGAATCAGCTTGACAGAAAACTGTCGGCTTGAATTAAAGATAACATTGATACGACGTAATTGAAAAGATACGAACTGAGTGAATAATTACGCAGAACTAATAGTAAGCTTGCCCATATATAGAAGGATTAGATGAATATTCTGGAGTGGAAGTCGGATAAGAGGAGGAGACAAATGTATTCAACATATTGAGGAAGGTTACATAAAATATATTTAGAAAAAGTTTACGAGATTTTTATTAGCTAAGAATTAATGTGAGTTTAGTTAGTTTAGTCAAAAATGTGATATGAAAAATAACGAAAAACAAACCAACTTGTATGAATGGACAGTGATGTGCAAAAAAACACCACGATTATCAGCAACACGAAAGTCTTTACCATGGTGAGCAAGAACTTATAACTCCTTTCTAAACACAAGTTTAGTTTAAATCATTCAATATCTAATGCTTTAGTGCGACGCAACAAATTCGAATTCATCCGTTTATTTATTACTTTGAACGATTTCTGAATATCGACTTCATGTCCATTATCAATAAGGTGATAAGCAATAGTGATGTTGAAGACTATTCCTTCTCTCAGTCTCAAATTCCTTGGAATATGCTCAGATATGAGGTCACAAACAATTTTTTCTGTTTGTCCAATTCGTGTGCTTCGGTACGTACATGTGAATCGGTATATACAATTGGAGGTAACATGAAGAGGGGACTTGTTAACCTTTGACTGTCTCAGTGAGTAATTCGTTCGATAGGGTACGGTTAACCTAGCAGCTAGATAAATTTTTTAAGAAAGGATTTATTTTGTAAATAATTCTACCGGAAATATCTACACCTTTTGAATCAAGCCTTATTGACAATATGATATTTTAAAGTTTTTTTTTATTATTTTTTTATTAGTCCCTTGGGTTCCTAGTGGAACATAGGGCTTCAGTAGCACGCCTCCAGTGACCTCTGTTCTCTGAGATCTTTTGAACCTGGTCCCACGACAGCCCAGAAGCTCTCATTTCCTGCTCGCACGACCTCCTCCATGTCACCCTCGGACGTCCAACTCGTCGCTTCCCATGGGGATTCCACTCGAGGGCCTGACGCGTGATGTCCTCAGTCGGCCTTCTCAGTGCATGGCCAATCCATCTCCACTTCTTCCTGCATATTTGTTGCGTGATAGGTTCTTGGTTGGTTCGTTCCCAGAGTTCCTTGTTGCTTATTTTTTCTGGCCATCTGATCTTCAGCAGCGAGCGTAAGCAGTTGTTGATGAATGTCTGTAGTTTATTGGAAATACCTTTCGTGACGCGCCAAGTCTCTGAGCCATACAAGAGCACTGACTTTACGTTGGTGTTGAAAATCCGTATCTTGTTCCGCATGCTGAGTGCAGAAGATCTCCACACTGGTTTCAGGCTAATGAACGCCTGTCTTGCTTTTCCGATTCTGACTTTGACGTCCTCGTCCGTCCCACCTGTAGTTGAAACAGTGCTTCCTAGATAAGTGAAGGAGGTTACTTCCTTCAAGTTTCTCCCGTTGACGGTGATTGGAGTTTGTTGTTGTTGTTGTTGATGGTGGTGGTGCGGTATCTTCATCACTTCTGTCTTCTCTATATTCACCTGAAGTCCCGTCTTCGCTGCCTCTTCTATCAACTTGTTAGTTTTTGCCTGCAGATCTTCAAGTTTATGTGACATTAGGCATAAGTCATCGGCGAAATCCAAGTCTTCTAGGTTCTTTTCCGTCGTCCAGTGTATCCCCCTCTTCTCGCTGCCTACTGTTTGCTGCATGATCCAGTCCACCACAATCAAGAATATCATGGAGGATAGTAGGCAACCTTGTTTCACTCCTGTCTTCACTTCAAAGGCATCACTGAGCTTCCCATTGTGGATTACTTGGCATGTGGCATCTTCATATAGTTGTTGAATGAGGCGGATAAAGGTTTGCGGTACTCCGTAGTATTGAAGCAGTTTCCAAATTACTTCTCGGTCGACGCTGTCAAAGGCCTTCTCAAAGTCGATGAAGTTGAGGTGGAGAGGTGATTGCCATTCTATGCTCTGTTCTATGATGATACGAAGCGTTGCAATTTGGTCTGCACATGATTTGTACTTCCTGAAGCCTGCCTGTTCCGGTCGTAGTTTTGAATCCAGTGCATCCCTTAGCCTCTCCAGGATGATGCGGCTTAATATTTTACTTGGGGTGGACAGGAGAGTGATTCCGCGCCAGTTCTTGCAAGCACTGAGGTCTCCCTTCTTCGGCAGTTTGACAAGGTAACCCTTCTTCCAATCGTCAGGTACCTTCTCTTCCTTCCACACCTTCTGCAATAGTGGTGTGAGCATGTCCGCTGTTGTCTCTGCATCTGTTCTCAGTGCTTCTGGCGGTATTCCATCTGGTCCTGCTGCTTTCCCGCATTTCAGTAGCTTTATGGCGTTCAGGACTTCCATTTTCGTTGGGGGATTAATGTTCACTTGTAGTTCAGCGGCTGCAGGTGGTATTTCTGGACGAAGTGCAGGTGGTGGTCGATTCAAGAGCTTCTTGAAGTGGTCGGCCCATCGTTTCCTCTGTTTCTCTTCTTTTGTAATTAAATTTCCTTCTTCATCTTTTATTGGTTTCATCTGTGTTGGTCTCGCCCCTGATAGCAACCTGGTTATTTGATACAATGTCGTCAGGTCTCTCTTACCTGCAGCCTGTTCTGCTTCACTTGCCAGTGTTTCGTAGAAGTGTCTTTTGTCTTTGCGTGCACTCTTCTTCACTTCTTTGTCCAGTGTTTTATACATTGTGCTCAGTTCCTCTTGTCGTTGAGCATCCTTGCACTGGTTTATCTTCTGCTTCACCATCCTCCTCTCCTCTATCAGCTTCCAGGTATCCGTCGAGATCCATTCCTTGTCTTCTTTCTTCTTCCTTCCTAATACTGTTGTGCAGGTTTCTTTCCACATAGCTTTCAAAGACTTCCAGTGTTCTTCCACACAGGTTTCTTCAGGGATGTCCCTCGATGTCTCCCATTTTGTCTTGATGGCTGCCTTGAAGATCTCCTTTGTAGTTTCATCCTTCAGTTTCCGAGTGTTGTACTTGGGTTGAGGTCTATCACCAGCTTCCTTGAAGGCTTTTAACTTGATTTGGAAGGTTCCTTGCACTAGGTAGTGGTCTGAACCTACATCTGCTCCTCTTCTTGACCTTGTGTTAAGTAGACTGCGTCTCCATTTTCTTGAGATTGAGATAAAGTCGATTTGATTTTTAGTGTGTCCATCTGGTGAAATCCATGTCGCTTTGTGGATATCTTTGTGCCTGAACACACTGCCTCCAATCACCAAATCGTTGAATGCGCAGAATTCTGCAAACAATTCTCCATTCTCATTCATTTCACCTAGTGCCTCTCGACCCATGGTTAGTTCTCTTCCCGTGTTGTCCCCTCCCAGTTTGGCATTCATGTCGCCCATCAGAATTTTGATATCGCCAACTGACGTCTTGTCCAGTGTTGATTGAAGTTGTCTGTAGAAATCCTCCTTTTTCTCTTGCTCTGCATTATTTGTAGGTGCATAACATTGTATGATTGTGACCTTTCTTCCTTTTGAGTTGAATCTTGCTGTCATGATCCTGGAGGAGATTGGTTCCCACTGCATGAGAGCCTTCGATGCTCTTGAGGACATCATGATAGCCACTCCCTCAGTGTGCTCGTGGTTGGCGTCTGGGTGACCGGAGTAGATTATTGATTCTCCAGTTGACAGTTTGGAGAGTCCACTCCCATTCCATCTGCTTTCGCAAATCCCAAGCACTTCGATGTTATACCTTCTCATCTTCTTTGCAATCTGGGCTGCCTTACTGGGTTCAAACATCGTGCGGACATTCCATGTCCCCACGTTTACTTTCGCTTTCATCGAGAGAAGACACATCGGCAA
>OX104134.1:12971773-13259013 GCA_944470555.2 Heterobilharzia americana | reverse complement strand
AACAAGATTCAAAATGCACTTGACCAATATGGCATAATGTCGAGAGACTTGAGAAACAATTTTTTCTGGATGATGAGATAGAAATAAGTAGGATTTATAGAATTAATGTTGAATGAAACATTCTTCGAGGTAGCTGACAAAAGTACTAGGTAAAACCTGCTGGCTCGTAGACTTTGTCGTTAATAGTCTACTATCCACTGATGGGAATCAACAGCATCAGTCAGTCCTACAAAGTGATCAAGAAACATTACTATGCTTAGAATCATGATGTGAAATAAGCAAATATTTAACAAATTGGTAATAAGAGTTTTAATGCTTTAGGCGCTTGTAATCAGTGTAAGTTAGTGAGCTGTGTAACTGCTGAAAGTCAAAAGGCAGGAGAGAATTGACTTCGATGGCTTGTGGTTGCATGCATAAAAAGTAGCGAAACACGTCACATGATACTAATTTCTTTCTGCGAAAAATTCAAAATTACGAAAACAGCTAACAAAAGACCTTAAAATCAAAAATGTAAAACAACCAGTTTACAGCTTTTCTTTACTTAGGTCAACCTCTGAAAGATCAGAAAGCCTACACTTCTTTATTGACTGTAAATTCGGATATTTTTCAGAATAAAAATTGTTTGGTACGCTTTTGGCGTCATAAACTGACAGATGTCTTATTTCTCCACTAACACACCTGTTCAAAATTGCATGCTTTTTTGTACGCTCGGTAAAGAAATCAAATATGTATCGGCTGTCAAAACACAACATCAAATTTTATCGTTATCAACTCATTTGAATCTTCAAGAGTAAGATACTGTTTCATTTTCCCCACTCGCTTCACCCTTTCAACTGAACTTAATACCATTTTTTTCGACAGAGTATTCTTACGCCTACTGTAATTACACGTATCAATCCACGCTTCTTTTCGTGAGTAACACGCTAAATGAGAATACCACAGTCGAAGATAATGCTTCTTCTTCCAATTTTAGTGTTTCGCGTGCCTTCTTTGAAAGTAACTAGTCAAAGTCATTGAAATTAATGTGTAAGAAACAAGTGGTTGAAAATTTCTTCTGTTAGTGACAAATGAAATCAGCTGATCAGTCTTCGACATTTGGAATTTGATTTCATGAAGTGAACACGGATATTGATGTCAATATTAGATCAGCAAACAAACCCTTCTAATATCTGAATTTGTCTTATGCACTCAAGCGAGGCACGTCACCGGTCGATAATAGTGCCGCCAATTTTTATGATATTCAATAACGTAATTGATAACTGACAAGAATTTTAAATTCTCGCGCTTCAATTTACAGACTATAATAATTTTAAAGGGAAATAGCTGGTTAGTTGTCATAGTTATCCATTCTATGGTAAGGATACCTTACTGTAGTCAGTACAGTTGATGTAAATGACTTTTACTTTGTTCTTTTCAAACTCCACATAAGCTGTGAGTTAAAATCAATACATACCATCTTAGAATATAAAACAAAGATCACATCAGGAAAATTAGGACTAACGTTGAAATTCGATGTAGTGGTTGGATTGGAAAACATTATCTGACAGAAATTTTATTGTCATCCATTTGATTCCTATTCACAATATGCGTCATTTCTGACCGAATTTTTAAATTTTTATCTGCTCAGGTTCCAATGAGTTTTTGACGATCGTGATAGTGGTAAAAAGGTGATTATATACACAGTCACTTAACATGCTAGTGTCATGTTTATCTCTAAGCTGCTACAGTTTGAATTTAGTTTTTATCTTCCCTTTGATATGTAGTAACGGAAAATCTTTGGTTGATGAGGAAGATATACTCAACAGTTGGGTGAAAATCCACTGCATTATAACGTGTACTCTACTAGAATCGTATAAGTTATTGTGTTCCACACGCGTAGCCAACAACATGATCGTTCAAAAATGCCTGAATACTTCATTGGAAATACGATAACGCGCCTTCACAGACACACCTAAAAGCTTAAAGGAGGAAAAATGAACTCCCGATTGATTGGAGCTTACTGGTTCGTTTGTGTCGTCTTAGTCGTGAGTTCTGTGAGAGCCGAGTTAGTAAGCAACTGAAATTAAATGCTGATGAGTAGCATTCAAGAGTAAGGTGCCTGAGTCGTCCAGTCCTTCGTTTCGTAACCGACAGTCTGCAACTTTACGTTAGTCTTTGATGCATACAGTCTCTGTATTTCTAATTCAGTTTATGATAATGCTTTTCAAAGACCTTCAGCAGTGCTCTTTGGCTTTAAAGATAATGCTACTTTGATAAAATGCATTTAGCAGCCATTTAAGTCATTCTTCACTTTTAATATTTCTATTCACAATAATGTATGATATGTGGTGCTCTCTTTGAAGTCATGATATGAATAAATTACTTGTTTCGACATGAGCTGCATCTTACATCTCGTTCACTTACTGTTTTATTACATCTTATTATTTCCCTGCTTCTTCATTAAAAAAACAAGTTCCTTAATTCCAAATGAAAAGAGAACTACTGGACTGAAAATTTAATTGCTTTACATAAGACGTTTTATATTGTTCATTCGATTGTGACACTGTTCCTAATCACTCTTTGCAGCCTTTTATAAGTTAAGGAAAGTATTACAAAAGGAACTCGAGACTGACATGATCAGTTGAAGGCCACACTGATCAACAACGCCCACTAGTTAGGTAAAAGAAACCGTATTTTCTTTTCGTTTGTTTGGGGTCGACCTCATCAGAAGTGTTCTCAGACGCCATCACTTCTAAGAATCGATGTGTTTACATCATCCGATTGATGATTAGCTACTTAACTAACTGCTAATACCAAAAAGAGGAATACTACCTTAAGCAGTTTTGAGCATTAATTCCAACTTCTGTTCTTCTCTATATACCCAAAATATTCGATAATTAGCCGTAATGGTTCACTTTTTAGGTGTTATTGTTTGGTAATATTCGTCATGTTCTATTTTTCCCTCGAACAGCATAAGCTACATAACCACCAAGTACTTCTGGAGATCAACTTGTGATTGACATTATCCGACTATTCAAAGACTGGTACGTTTATATTTCTCGAGTTATTTGAGAAAATAATATTAGTATTGATTGGCTTGAAAGTTCGGAAGGGCATTCTAAAGTTCAGCTTCTTGAAGCTGGTCACACAAACATTCTTTTTAGACTACTTATTTCAATTATTTTCACCAAATACACATTCGAAAACCCTGTCAACAATCGTGTAAACTCATGATAATGGCCTTTTAAATTACGAACCCTTTCTGACTGTTTCTAATATAGATGGAAAGGCAGCGCTGTTGAAGAATTCCAGCATTCCCTACGAAATGTATATACTGTCATTGGTATTGAGCTGCCTCAAGGTCAATTTGATTGCATTATGCCATAATATTTCACGGTAGAACTTATGAATATAATTCGAAACAACCCTTCCGGACCAACATGATGACCATAGTTTCATAGCATATTACCTCGAAAAGTGTGTATTTTGTAAAACACCATCTATATATTGCTAAAGATTTTTCCACAACTTTCTGTATATTTTGTCTAAAATTCCAGATGTTATATCAGTTTTACTAATTTAACTGTCATAATATGATGAATTAATCACGATTTAGAGACTGTCCCCAGAGAATATAACCTACACTGTAAGACTGTGCAAATTAGAATCTAGCAATGAGAATGTGAGTGGTAGGGGGAAAAGAAAACTTTTCAGAGTGATAAAGCTGTTTTTTTGGCTGTGGCAAGTAAGTAAAGCTTTACTTCAACCTAGCTACTTCTAGACACTTTGGTTCCCAAACTGAAGATAGTAGTGATAGGAAACTTACATACTGGATTATTTCTTGTCTCCTTATTCCCCCAAGTAATTTCTCCCGCTGTCTCCATTCTCGAAGTCACTTCGAATTTTTGTCGATGAAAATTTTGATATATAGCACGATAACTAATCAGATTTATCACACTGTTGCTGCTGCAATCGGAAAACATGAAATTTCTGGTTTCAATTATCTGGTGATTATAATTTCCCGTTACTATACAGAGTCGAATTTCTCGAACTTTGGCGTTTGAAGCGAAGAATACTGTGTCCGAGTTTTAGTGGGAACAACATCACTCACCGGAGTCCAGTTGATAAGATGCAGAGTCTTCTGAACACTAAGTGGGAATTTGAGAATGTTTGGGATGCGGTTCTCACCAACTAAATGGAAATTGTTGCTCCAGGATTGGTCTTCAACGGTGCCCCACCGCGGCTAACAATAGAGAGTATAGTGGTTGAGTGTGTTGGCCACTTCACCTACCTGGGAAGTGGGGTCAGTCCTATTGGCTCAGTGGCCGATGAAATTTGTGCACGAATGCAAAAGGCTCGACTGGCTTTTGCCAACTTACGCCGCCTGTGGTGCCGCCGTGGTATCCGATTGTCTATTGAGGGTCGCGTGTACTGGACCTGCACAACAGTCCTCTCTGTTCTACTGTATGGCTGTGAAACATGGTCATTGATTGAAGGTGGAAGACATGAGAAAGCTGGGTTTAGATGTTTGACCACCGTTGCCTTCGTAGTATAGACCGCCTTCCGTGCTGTCACCAGGTGAGTAATGTAGAAGTCAGGCGTAGAGTTTTAGGGAGGAGAGGTAGATCAGTTGGTGAGGTTGTGAACCTTGATGGACTGAGATTGTTGGGACACGTGTTACGTATGCCTAGTCGCCGATTGCCTCATCACATAATGTTGGCCGAAGTAGGCCTGAGGTGGCCAGACTAAAACATGGCACCAATGTATGAAGTCTTTGACTGTTGGTTTGAGTCGTGTGGGGTGATGCATACTGGGTGGTTGGGGTCGGCGGAACAAGAGTATCCAGCGGTTTGGAGACTGTAAGTGACATGGCTCAGGACCGATGTTAGTGGCGCAGATGCATACATACATTATCCTCATTTTAACGAGGCTATGCAGAATTCCACCATTTTCTTACCCTTTGTTTCTCGTTTTCGTACTTCGTATTTCTCTTGACTGAATTCTCTTTTCTTCACCTTCCACTTCACTGCCTTTTTCCTTGATGTAGTGAAATGAGGTGTAGCAACTCGGACCGTTAAGCAGCAATCCCTGGTCCTGTACTGATGCATGATGCATGATGATGGTTATGATGGTGGTAGTGATGATGATGGTCTCCAGCTTCATCCAGCCGACGAGTCCCAAATAAGGAGAAACGTACGTCCTAGATTTCAGTGCTAGTCGCCAAGATGAATGCTGGTTTTAGTGTTCACAATCTTAAATACATTTACTAAGCTTTAAGAAGAACATGGATGATTTTGATTTCTTTTTGACCATCCTGAAGATCCTACCTGTGCTTTTGATTGTCCGATGGCATCTTTTATAGATTTTTTTGGTCCTAAAGTATTTAACTTATCCAAATATTGCTCGTGCTCTCCACAACCTCCATCCCATAAGAGTTCTCGGAATTACACAGCTGAAGTGTTGCAAACTAGCACCAAAGAACTATCCACTACTTCTTTGTTTTCATTTCACGGCGGAAATATCTCAGAATATAAAATTAGTTCTTCGAAAACCTGCAAGTTGATTAGAGAGAATTTGCTGTCAAATTACAGCAACTTTTATATACCTTTGAACTATGTTGTTGTATTTTTAGACAAATAGAATAGTTTCACCACAGGCAATGCATGCACACAACTTTCTTCATTTTGCACATTGATGAACACACGCACTCAAAGGCACACATATGCACACAAATATCAAGTTTAGAGAACCGATAATGTGATTGAATACTCCCACGAGGTTGAGATAGAAGTTGAAAAGAAAGTAGAAATAGGTCCGCTTAAACTTTCTTCTTCAGTTACATTTATGGTGAGTAATGGCTAGCAGTGAAATCTAAGACGCACACTTCGTCCTATTTGGGACTCGTCAGCTTGATATACCTGCTTCTTGGACCGAATTGATCGGTCTCTATTGACATATGGACTCCTATGAGGATGCCTCGGTATTACCTGTGCTCTAATGGTAGTTATGATGGATAGTGCTAGCATGGGCATCCCATCTAATTTGGGACCCAATACAGTTAACTACGGTACGATATAAAAACAACTATACCTGATATCTTATTTGCTAGTTGGTTGGATACAACTGTCAAGTAACCTAGCTTGACCCACATTTCGTGCCTGTTGGCACTCGTCAGCATGGCATATCTGCATATTCGAGGGAAGTCATGTCCTCTCTGAGATTGGAACCCGCATCAACCAGTGTTGCAGTCAGAAACGTTAACAGCGAGCTATTAGGGCTACGATAATGTCGCTGCCTGCAGATTATCTCCAACCAAGGAACATTTATCAGTGTGCACTGCGACGGTTGGCCTCCTAGCTTAGCAGCCATATTCCAAAGTGATGGATAGAACTCAATCAGCACTTAGGACTAGACAAAATGAAATTGGCTGCCCTCCAGTGATCAATTAATGCAAACTTATGCTTACTGAGACTGGTTAGGACCTCAATTACGAAAGTGAAGCGTAAAATCTCTAAGTATAATTACTTACACTCTGTTGACGATCATTCACCTAAAGGAAACTACAGTCTCAGTCTTCCAATGCAATTATCAAGCAGTATAATTCTTTACTTTCAAACCAGTAAATGGGATAACCTGCAATATCAGATCTTCAGATCATGGAAGTGATTAGAATGGATGATCAAACAACCAATGCCAACATGACAAATCTATAAAAGTCTTGCTGAAGATGTGGTGAAGACAACGAAAATGATAACGTAGCAATGAAACCAGAAGTTTCAAGTGACATTAGGTGATGGCACTTTCATACATGTTTTACTGACATCAACATCATAACAATTGTACTACTAGTTAAAGTGAGAATATACAAACGTCAAGTCCTAACTAACATCATGACACGATGTCAAAAATATCTGAAACTAGGTGTAGTTAATGACGGATATCACAATAATTCCAAGGAGAATTCAGTGACTCCTATGACTTACAATTGACTAGTTTACTGATACAACTACTTTCTCAGCTAACCTCGAAATGGATTTTTGTCCTCTCAATGATATCAGGAATTGCACAAGAATCATTCTCATTTCTCTCAGTAGCTCATAGATGTTAAATGGTCAGGTGTAGGTGGTAATAAAAAATCTGAATACATAAGCCATTTCAATGAACAAAAGATGTTCTCTTCGATAAATTCTTCTTCAAATAGTACAGTTATTTGTCCACATTTGAGTCGATTGATTACGTTATGAATCCTCACCGAATGAAATCGATTGGAAAAGTAGTCCGTATGCCAAGTCCTCGCCTACATCGACACCCCATGCTAGACGATGCTGGACTAGGTTGGAAGACAGTTCAGGATGGTCAGACCAAGACATGACATCACTTCTTGAAGTCTCTGACTGTCAATCTGAACCATTTAAGGAGATGTAGACTACTTGGCTAGAGCCTCCCAGACAACAGGAATCAGTGTTTGAGGACTCTTGATGACATGCCTGAAAATCGGTCAAAATAGCACAGATGAATTCACTCCCTGACGTCTCCCACAGCTTGAATATTTGTGCTAGTTCCATGAATCCATACGTTCTACCAAGGTGTCAACAAATTTTCAATATTTACCCGACGTATAAATTTCAGTTATGTATTCTGAGTTTCAAACGCTGTGTTGGAGGCAGCAAATCTTGTAAAATGTTTGAGTCCTACCCAACTCCTCCCTACTTAACAAGAGTCAGTTATTCACATAAGTGTACGACGTTGTCATTCTAACAGCTAACTTGCCTAATAATCACAATATTAGTTTGTCATAGTTCAGTGTATCGACCATCCTGCTTACTCTCTGATTGGTCATTAAATTATCCAATCAAATTGTGATTTGTTTACGTCTAATTCAAATGAAATGGGATTATTTTATAAGGTATTTTCGCATAAGAGTTGGTAAATCACTTAGTCAATCAAATTTATTTTAGTGACGCTTAAGTACCTACTACGCATATATATATATATATATATATATATACAAACGCCCTAGAGATTCAGTATTTCGCCGTCAGGGGGGTGTTTATGTGTTCTACTACAAAAAACTCTCGACCTACTCATATCCTTCTGTTGTTCAGCAAGTATTCAAGTTTAGTTATTTTATGAACTACGCATGCTAATTCTAACTGCATGGTAAAAAGAATATTCTTCAACTGTCGAAAAATAGATTACACTTATCGGAATTTTACACGTTAAAGATTGTTTCTGGTGAAAACCCAACGCAGCAGAACAGAAGAATTGTCTATCGGTGAGTACTGCAACTTCTTTCTAAATTTTTGATGTGAATATTATTTTTGCTAGTGAAAGTAGTCCTTATTAGCTAAGCAGAGGATTGTAAGATGAAATAGAGAACTGTCTTCCTCTGAAATCAAGTTGTGGAAGACATTACATTAAAGACTTAGGGATTGAATTTACATACCAGCATGTGGACCTCAGTATTCTGCACTTTATATCACCTTGAACTGGTTGTTAATTCAAGCATGTTCGTAAGACCTGTTGTAAACAGGGTAGTTTCAGTTTGTTGAATATCATTTTTAAGAATTGATTCTATATCATGGTAAACAGTACATTTTATCAGCTTCCCATCTACAGTAGACATGAGTCTGTTCAGTCACTTATTTACTCATCCTTTTCCATGCTCCTGTAAGTGGTTAGTTTAGCATCGTGAGAGAGGTTTAGAATAACAGTTTGTATAAACTGTAAGTGATTGGCAATACTTAGCGGCAAGATTTAGGCTAAACTTTGCTCTTCTTGATGCTGATCAGCGTGACCGATTCTCAAGCTTCTCAAAATTGATTGTCCCGAAGAGACGACCATCATCATCTCAGTTGTTAGCGCTGACGTTGGCAAATCCGTTGTCATTGACCTCCTCCAGACTTACAGTGAATACGGCTTTTGTCTTGTATATATATTCAAGTCACTAACTGAAATAATCTGACTAGTGGAAAAACAATTTTTTCTTATATGAATTCACCCGAGATATGTGCTGGTCAGGTTTGCGTAATGCCCTACAGATTCCAGTTTTTGTCAGGTCTGCATCATGCCCATAGCTACCGGTATGTAGGCATCAAAACTAAACATTATTAGTTTGCATCTTATATCATTTCACAGTTAGTTTAAGCAGGCAGAGATTAGTCAGACATTAAAAATGAGTAAGCGCTTAAGTGACACTTAATGATCAACTTATAAAACATAAAAAACAGTTCCAATATCATGTTGAACCATTTGTAACTCTATGTTACATCTCATGAAATACCGGACAGTGTCTACACGGACAACTTATTTTAAGCCATTGGACAGAAACATAGGAAACGTAGACACTGGATACTTCGTCTGAAACTCCAGCTGTGAATTTGAAAGTATACTAACTAACAAAGCACTGAACTGTTTGGAAAAGCTTGGGCACTGAACCAATATGATTCACTGTATAGGTTGTATTTTACTTGCATAATCATGTTGTAGTTTTTTTTAATAAGCAACTATTTTGTATTATTCCTCAACGTTTTGATCTCGTCAAGTAGACCCTTTATTCAAGAGTGTGAGTCTGATGTTATTTGCAGGTTAATATTCAAGTTTGGTGTAAAAGGTTACCTATATGATCATATGATCAGAATAAAGGTCAATATAATTTAGGTGAACGATATTAACAAATGGGTCACTGAAACATACAAGATCGTGAAAATATAGGGTGAGCAATTTCGTTCAGCTAAGAAAAGTCAAGATTCATCGGTGGAGAGTAGGAATAAATTAGTCTTCAGGAAAACTGAGTATGTTGAAAATAAACTATGTAGACTAGAGTAAAATAACACTGAGTTCAACCATTTCCTAGAACGTCATTTGGAACTTCTTATACGATTCACTAATGCTTTCCACATTTGTGGGATATCCAGTCGATCTTTTTTGTTGTCCCCGAAAAGGGCATGAACAGACAAACAAATCTTCTACAGTGACGACTGCATTATGAGACAGGAAACCCTTTTCCAGGACTTTTGACTTTTCCAATGATATTTTATTATCTGAGTATAAAGCATGAGTGGTGACAGAAGAACCTTTTTCAAGGTATTCCAGTTCACAGAAATTATTTGGATACCGTTTGTAAATTCTATCATGTCAGTTTAGTGAGTTATGTAAATTGTGTACCCCTAGGCGACTGTCAGATGTTTGGCTCTACCTATTGTGGTGAGCTATAATACATTCCGTCTTAAACTTGACTTTAATTCAAACTACTATGGTATGCAGCAAATTCAAGGTTGATAACTGTGACACTTTCAACTTCTCCTACTTTACCTAGTATCGTACAGTGGAATAGACCACGTTTAGAAATGTTCAAAAACATTGCACTGATCCGAAGGAAAAACCTTAACAGTCTTCCGATTCACTTATAAACATAAATCATCAGACAAATACAGGTTTGTTGCATAACTTATGGATTAGAACCTAGAACTCATTGCCTGAAAGCTGCAAGTCTAAACAAACCGGTAAGCCGTGACTTTATACCAGTTCTAAAAACTGACACTAGTATATACCAACCTTTGACACTAATCAACGAACCTGTAAATATGTTTGTACTTGTATAACATTGGCATTATGTGTAAATTCTTACACTCATTAGCATCAATCAATCTCTAGCACTAAATTGGCAAAGGTACAGTATATATTCTAAAGAATTAGTAATTTCGAAAGCATTTCACGTCTTCACACTGACTTTAGAGAGAGGTGAATGACGAATAACCGTGTGAGTAAAGACTGTTTCTTAAATAATGTAATAAACAAATAACAATAAATCTTGTGCGGTATATACTTCAGTAATGCAGTTACAGTGATTTTTTTTGACAGCCACCAATGTACTATATATTTGTCGTTGTTGTTCATTCAGTAATTGAATGCAATACATCTGTAAATTCTTGGAAAGTACTATTGTCCATGGTGGTATTCATGTTGACTGATAACTTGTGTTATTTTAAACTGAAGTTAAATATATAAATTTTCATGCTGTCAACCAGAGAGAAGGGAACTCTAAGCATCTTTTAGACGTCTATAGAAAATCATCACACTAGAAACGTTACCTAGACTCCAAATCGTCCCACTTTATGTCGGTTAAAGTTGGCTTCGTAAAATGTTTAGGTAACAAGACCAGAAACTAGCTAGCAAAACAAAAGATTCAAGACGAAAATCCAGATACACTAGGAACGACTTATTGATCAACAATCGCCCTCCCAACTTAATTGATCAGTTCCTTAAGAATCATAAGAAAACCTTGACTAGTGTTGGTAACACAGGTGTTAATAGTAGCAATAATAATTTCAATAATAATAATGGTGGCAAAACTGTGAAGAGAGAATTGAAAACTTTTACAGTATTACCATGCAAAGAAGACATTAGGTTGGATTTTCGATATGGCTGGGATTACATTGATATTTAAACCTACAAACTCACTTAGAAATAAGCTTTGTAGGCTAAAAGGTCCTACTGATCCAATTGGGAAGAATAATTTAGTTCACTAAATCTCTTGGAACGATTGCGATATCAAATATATTGCACAGGTATATTAGGCTATCCGAGTTCAGCACGAAAGCCAAATCAAATCAAAATCAGTAAATCCTAGCAAGATATGGACACTAGAAGAATACTCTGCCATAGCTATCCATGTAATTACGCACAACCACACAATAGGAAGGGACGAAGTGAAAATCCTTAAAACTAACATAGCAGGGTGGAGAGAAAGATTGATAACTGAATCTTTGTTCATCGAATCAACTCTTAATACATGCACTACATGCACTTGTTCCAGTTATATGGAAAATGTTACTAACCATATCATAAAGGAGGCGAGAAAATTAGAACTATGTCTCAAAGTCCTGGAGTACCATGATATGACTATGGACAGTCCGAAACGTTATCCAGTAAACAATACTGTTTCGTTGTGTGATATATCTAGTAAATCAACTAAAATGCAATCACTTCTGAGTATTCAGTGCAGATGAAGTAATGACTAAATCCAAACTTGATAACTGTTATGATTCAATGTACCTGTGGTATTCCTCCCCCTATGAACAAAGTTATTTCACAGTGGTTCTAATCACAGATTTAAATCGCCCAGGACAATTTTAAGGCACATGTGAGCACTGCATGGTTGTTTCGTTCTAGATTTTCACATCTGAGCGTGCTAAAATCATAATATCGTAAGAGAAAGAGCCTAAGACTCATTTTCTGGAGGCCGGGTTACATGGAATCCATACACTTTCAACTTCAATTCGTGTTGTTTTGTGACCATCTTCGGTCAACCAACATAGACATGGAACCTGTCATTACTGTATAGTGGTTTTAGTTGCCCTACCTCACATCAGCTCAACAATGCAGAAAGCATAAGGGTTAGATATAAAGAAATAAGGAGAAAATATGTAATCAAAGTTGTAGAAAGTTATACGAAGAGATGAAGAGGGATTCACCTGCACCAGTGACACTGATTCCCACCTATATCAACTACAGCCTCCAACCATTTGTTTCATTTTTCACACGGAACCCGACTGAGGAGTTCATATTTCCCTAAAATGCTTACACCAGCAGTTAAAGGCTTCGTGATATAGAGTCAGACTACGCTTACTGGTTGACAGTATTCGACACTTACTAGATGCTAGGGATCAGCTTACAGTGAACATTATGCCATCAGCTCCTCATACATGTTGCTTTCTTGTAATCACAAATCTGTCTAAGAAGTTGCATAATACGTTTTTTTGCACAAACTACCTTGACATCACTCGTCTGACTAACCATGCCCTTCACCTATGCAATAAGTTAAACCAGGATACTGTATTCATTCCACGTCACAATTTTTGAATTAATAATTAACTCCTTTTGACTGAATTTTGCCACATTCCAATATCAGCTGCTAAGATATTTCACCATCACAGCATCTCCTCAACCCTATAAGGGAATGACTGCTTTACTTTCAATTTCAGGGTTAAGACACTGAAGTTGTTCCAACAGATCTAAATCTGAAAGTTAACTTTTGAAAACTTCAACCCATCTATGATGTGATGCAGAAATAAGCTGACAATGACGTGGAATACCTTTTTTCAATATAATTCACGTCAACTATTTCCAGGTATATAACAAGAGGTGAATATTCAGTATTATGTTCGTGTACATACATACTGTGTACAGAGTTTCTGATAGCAAACTAGAGATAATGACACAAATTCACACTGATTTATAAAAGTACTAAAAACAGTAACTGTAACTGTATTATTGTTGTATTTTTAACAATGTATACGGTGTAAAAGACTACAAAAGAGAAGCGTATGCATTCAGAAGTCAACTAAATATTGGCTCAAAACTTACAGAACTGAGACATCGGTTGATGAGATTATATTAGGCAGACAGTTATGCCTGACCCCCACAGTCTTCAAGTTTCAGAACAAAATATACAGACAACCAGAAGGAGTAGCAATAGGATCGCCAACATCCCCAATCGTAGCGGATATATTTATGGATAGTTGGGAAAATATGGCTTTACAAACGTTTAGTCCTATACCGAAAATACGGTGGCGATATGTGGATGACATATTTGCTGTGTTCAAATCGAAACATATCGACAATTTCCTCATGCATATAAACTCAGTAGTAAGCTCAATCCAATTCACTTACGAGGTAGGAAATGAACAAGGAGAATTACCCATATTGGATTGCAGAATAAAACGAAGAACAGACGGTGGCTTGGATACTACTGTCCACAGAAAACCAACACATTCCAACAGGTATCTAGACTTAAAATCATCCCATCCAATGTCAGTTAAGGCAGCATTAGTCAAATGTCTAAATAACACAGCTAGAAAACTGACGAGTCACAGCAAGAACCTAAACAAGGAATTGAAACACTCAAAAGAAGCACTACTTGTCAATAATTATCCTGCACAGTTTATTAAGAAATTCTTACGGACACACAAAAAGCGAAACAATAACAGTCACACGAGTTTGAATAATAACGACAATACGAGAAAAAAGGAGTTCACAACCTCCATTGTATTACCCTATAGGGAGGGTACCCCAGAAACCTTACGTAGAATCCCTAACAGAGCTGGAATTAGGGTGGCATTCAAACCTACAAACTCACTCAGAGACAAACTTTGTTGGCTTAGGAATCCAATAGAACCAATTAAGCAAAATAATATAATCTATCAAATACCATGTAATGACTGCGAGGTCAAGTATATAGATCAAACTAGCCGGTCGGGGTCAGTTAGAATAGCCAAACATAGGAATTTAGCTAAGTATAGAATGACAGACCTAAATAAGAGCAATAATCTGGAAAAACTCAGCTATTGCTATACATGCATTAAGACACAACCACACAATAGGCTGTGTGGGATAAAGCCACTGTACGTAAGTCCAATATAATTAGGTGGAGAGATTGATTACTGAATCTTTGTTCATCGAATCAACACAACACATATAACAGGAATGACGCAACACCTATACCAGAGATATGGAAAATTTTGCTACCAATAAAAACAACTCATGCAAAGTGACGTAACTATAAAAATCAAATGTCGAAAGTAGTGTGATTACATTGATATGATTATGAGCAATAATTTATGCTCTAAGCGTCATCAATTAAATAATACTAGATCACTGTGTTATAAATCAAATAAACAAATCTAATATGGAATTAATGGTAAGGTCTCTGACTTCAAAGCCCCATAGAGTTAATTTCAAACCTCTGAAGCAATACGGTTGCAGATAAATCTAGCTAACCTATGAGTATCAATAAACACGAAAACCAGATAAGTAATGCTTTCTGTCGATGAATTTTCAATCTTTTAGAGAAACAAATATCATTCAATAAATGATCTCAACAAAAAGGATTAGCTCCCGACATCATTTGCAAACCGTTATTACAAGATAGCCTACATGTCATCTGGTTCTTATAATGAGTTAGAAAAGTCTTTGATGCTAAAGCTTCTAGATACAAGCTGAAAAGCGTGCAGCTACGCAGTAATACAACAGATTTATAAAACTGACTAATACCAGTAAGGAACTTAGTGCATAACACATTAACAATCAAGCTAGTAAAAGCAGTTGTTTTGGTAGTAGATGAGGTGGTAGTTTAAGTAATAATTCAATATGGCAACAAATCCGATAGTTTTAAAAATAATTTAGGGTAGACCTAAACTGACAACAATGTAGGTATGGTAATTTTTCTCACTAAAACAAATCAGTGCCAACTGAGTCCATTGATTTCCTCTGAGCCAAATAAAATAAGTCTTCTCAATGCCTCTGTTATCGGAAATCCATGCACACCAAATGGTGATATTGTTCCATAGAATAGTAGTGAATTTTTAAAAAGAAAGATTGTAAACAACGATTTCTAACTAATCCATTGCAGTAACTCCTCGTGAAATGAATCCAGCAGTACAAACACTGTAAAACTTTCGTTATTCTGGTGTATCTAAGACACCCCACTGACTATAGCATCAAATGTCTTAGGTCGTTGGAAACCAGCTTCATATGGTCGATGATGAGTAGCTGAAAGAAATTTCTCGAATGTTTCTTCCACAACTACTTAATGCAACACTTTTATCTACTTCACTTCTATTCTGTTTCTATCCACTTCCTTGTAGTGTACTATTGTGACTTGTGGCACAACTAACTAGTACAGATCCTTGATAGTTTCAATTCTTTCTATCTACTAGGATAATTCAGACAAGTCCTAGGCTACTCAAGGCAGTTGCTCTTAAGAACTACACGACTAGTAACCTTTATACACAGAGATTCATATGTTTTTTCTAAGAAAAAAGTAAATATCTACATGTAATGACTAACAGCCATGTGACACTCTTTATTTAGAAAGCGATTATAAGGTAGAAAGTCAATACAGTAGACACATTTGCTCTAACCTTTTGCTGCCTTTTCAAATTCACGTTTTTCGGGTATGCAGACTGGGACACTAAATCAACAGACATGATGCCAGAAGTACATATATGCTGAAATGTTTTCACCACTGTACAAATAAGCGTAAATGCGAACATAGATCACTTCGTATGTGCGCATACAATTATGTATCATAAAAAGTCAAATGCACTACAGTACTTGTTTTCTGCTTATTTCCTGATTCCTGGTTATTTAAGTTTTCCATATCATTTTCATTGGTAATAGGAGTGTAGCTATTCCCTTGCTTCTTTGAATCATAATTCTGCTACTCTAAATGTCACATTTCAAATAAACGTACGTAAATGAAGAAAGCGAACGGTAAGAGTAGTAGCAGTAGTAATAATAATAATAATAATTTGTTGGACGATACTAGAAATAAAAGCATTGCCAAAATATCCCATATTTGGTGCATTTGTTCATTTGCATACCGTTTTGTTGAGTTTATTTCACACTTATCCTTATCCAACAGCAAAGTTCTCGCTGCTTGGTTGCTGTTTGACGCAAAAACTTCTGCTAATATTTACGTATAACTTTAATTGCATAAATGTGTGTGTGTCCATGTGGTCATAAACCTCTTGGTAAGGCTGATTTAAGTGAGACAAGTGCTTTCTTCACACCATATGTTTGCATTCGTATAAGGTTACTGATGTTATTGTTATTATTACTTCGAATGCTGAGACATAAACATTTACTTATGAATAAAAATACAATCCTGAGCTATCATAATTGCTGTAATCTTCAAACTGTTTTTGTGCATAGGTATGTTGCAATTGTTATGTTCGGCAGTACATAGGCTCCCCATGATGTAACTTGGATGATCAATGACTCCAATTCCATAAGTTCTTTTCAATACTGTGGTAGCACCTATACAATGTGACAGGACACATAAACACTATGTACAGACAGCATACCGATGATGTCGCTTAACACTAAAAGTCTACTTCGTTATTCAGAAAAAACAAGGTCAATTCAATAAGATAACATCTGTTTCTCTCCCCTTTTGGTGAGATAGACTTCATGAACAACCTAACTCTCCTCTCCTTCAGCGTACTGAGTAAGATATACTTGTGGTGTATTAACCTAGTCACTCTACTTTCAGTCACCGAATGAGTAGTCACATACTCACTCTTGCTGTCAAATACTGCATGATATCGCCAGCCTGTGCAGGACAAATGTGACGCATAGCTCTTCTGAGATGTAATAAAATATGAGTTTTATTTTTATTGGAAGTAATTCGCACTAATCCATTTCTTTAATTTCCCAGTACACTTAGTATTCATTTAGTATGGCGATGAAAGTATTTTTTGCATAACCTCGAACCCTCTACTAGCACCTTATAATGATTGGCTAAATCATCATGTTGAAAATGTTTGTTTCCTCGGTAATGCGTTTATGCCCATGGTACAAGTCGACAACATAAGCAGCAGAGGATTCGACAGTTAATTAGGCCACACAAATCCGAAAATCTGTATTGTGAGTTTGTACACACAGACTGGCAGTTCGACAGTACCCAGTGGCATATTCTAGTCCTGACTAGTGATCAGTGTTTACCAAAGCCCATTGACTTTGCATGCATTGGTCAATACTAAGAACTGGTTGGTGTACAGTGACCACTTACTATATCATATAATATTTCAGAAAACAAAAGTAAAATATTCGATAAAAGGAATCATAGCCAGCGCTACATATCAGCTTCAGGAGCAGATACATCCAAACACACAAACAGATATTAAACTCCAATGTCCCATAATTCATGGATATATCCCTTTCAATATCGTTCAATTAAAGAGTATAAAACAAGGTTACTGATATTATGCACACAGTTTCTGACTAATGAATAATAATTGACTAAACATGTTCACTGAATCAAAAAACTACATATATGAATCCCTTTGCGTACATGAATACATGTGTGTTATTAATTAACTGATTAATTTTATATACTGCATTTTACCTTTCATAAAAGGTCTACATAATCATGTGTGTAAATCAGCATTAGGTTTATGCTTGTCTGTAATTGACATTTATTAATATTATTATTTGAAACAATCGATTGCCTCAGATGCATCAGCATCATTATCATCGTCAGTTCACACACATACACACATATCGAGAAATATATCTAAACTGACGCCTACGTGTTTGCATACGTGCACACACACGAAGGTATGTATACCTGTAGGCGACATATACATGTGTAGTACGATGTATGAATACTTTTTCAAATGTCATTAAGTCTGAAAGTTGGACTGACGCGAAGGTGGAGAAAAGAGTAAGTAGAGAAGAAATAAGTCAAAACGTCTCTAATGTTGCATTCATTACACATTATGTAATCCATGTAACAACTAACAATGCTATGAATAGTGGTACAATTAAAAATCAGTGGTTTGCATCGAACATTATCTTGAATAATTCCCTTTTTATTTTGAAATATGTGAAAGTTTTGTCTTCTTTGCTGTTCATCCTGTTACAGAACAAGAAGAAAGCGATCTTGTTAGAGCCAGAAAGGGTTTATTGAGAGATGCATGAACAGATGAACTTAGGTCGCATTTCAATGAGTGGAGAAATCGAAAAAGAAAATAAACGCTAAAAGCCATGAAAGCATCGATGGATGAGACATTTTTATCAGAAAACGTCAACCCACTTTGATATTGTTGGTAATTAATGTGCTCAAAGTAAAATTGAACTTGGGTTATAGCGCGTCTTATACCTCAGCGACAGCAGAAATCTGACGAGAAAGACAGCCAAAATCTAATTTCCGCGGAAGCGGAGGAAAACAGCTTTGCATCACGACGAACTCCACTTACAGATAGTGAAACCACCGACTGGTTCAAGGTTACTCTGGTCAGCACAGGTATAGAGACAAGCAGAATCAGTGTAGAACCTTGCACACACACAGTAGCATGCATAGAATAAGTGTGTAGAGAATGATATCAACGTAAGCAAACGTCAATGGGAGGAAAAGAAACCTATAAGTCAAAGTTAGTGAAAATGTCCAAGCTTTAGGAGGAGTTAAAGAGTAATTACCTCTGCACCATTGTGACCAATTTGCAATTAATGTTCTCCAAATATTGATTCCTGCTGTCTCGACGACCCAACCATGTAGATCTCATTGACGCACCATCATCCTAGGAATTATGTTTTGGTGGCTTGAACTGTTAACAATGTTCACAGGGTAAGTGATCGGGGCGCGTGCAAAGAAATGTGCCACCCGTCTACCATCACATCTGTTGATGAAAACAAGCAGCATATCAGCAGATATGGGCTGAAGGCAACAACTACAGTAAGGGATAAATGTCTTTTTGGAGCCATCAGCCAAACAAATGTTTACCATTGTTCTAGTCATTTACCAGGTTTTATTGAATCAGGCCTTAAACAAATGAAATGAAAATGACAGAAGAGATATCAGCTTTGCAGTCTGTTTATACTTAAACTTGAATTTACGCTTGCAGTGACTTCAAATATCTGGCAATACTTTTCAAACAATAAAAAATGTGGAGTTCTGCATGGTTGTGTTTATTAGAGATGATGTAAATATTTACCAGAATGAGCTGGCAATGATTTTGATAAAAATGACAGCTACCTTTCCTAGTTGAGGTGAGGTGGACGCTACCCAGAGGGTGTATTTGTTTACAACCCCAGTATATGTAAACGAAATGATTCATCTTTTCCTTGTATATACTTTTAGAAAACTCGACTGTTCTTCGTCTCTTACCTTGACACAACACTCAAAATATAAGTTGTTTTGACACCACTGCCTAGTTAATGGTTACTTATAATTGTAGGCGATATCTACACTGAAGGCAAGTAGTGAATTATACTGAAGCATAGTATCAGTATTCAAATAGAATTAAATCACTCATCCTCATATTTAGAAAATCTAAGCTTTAAAACTAAATACAGTTTTCAAAGTTAATTGGCTAACCGTTTATTGATCTGGATGCATTCTGGAACCGGGTACCTCATGTATTCGATTTCATGACCCTATCACAAGGCATGAAAATCCTAGCTCCTACCGCACACACACACACACACACACACGTTAGAATAGATGTCATTACATAAGAGTTCTAAACTGAAATATCTCAACTGATAAATACACCTGTAGGCTTTAAGTAGTTGTCTGGCTGACATCAGTATCCTGTAAAAATCATATTCATGCTACTAAATGGACGCATCACATACACCAAATGATTTCTTAAAACTATAGACCTGAGGTGAAACCCATATGAAGAAAACAGCAGGTAGAACTTCTCATATGTTTCAGCCTCTTTTCTCTTTCACACACAACCACAGACTAATGAAGCTTTTGGTGTCAAACATCACATGTTTCACATACCAAACTGTTTGCAAAGTCAAATCAACCAATTCATATTGATTTTGTACAGAATCTTTGTGTTGTTTTTATCACTTCAAACGATCTTTATTTATGGATTGAACTGATCAATGAAGGAAAGTATCTCTACGGGTTACTTTAAGTTACTCATTTGACTTAGCGCATTTGTGGCTAAATGAATCATAGATTATACTTTCAAGAGTTGGAGACTCTAGGTGATATGGCTCAGAACCAATATCAGTGGCACAGGTATATACACACATTATCCTCATCTTAACGACGCTATACCGAATCTCACCATCTCATCCTTCCTTTCACTTTTTTCGTACTTTACATTTCTTTTGACCGGGTTTTCTTATCTTCATCTTGCACCTCACTGCCTTTTTCCTTGATGTAGTGATATAGGCTGTGACAACTCGGACCCTTACGCAGTAATCCCTGGTCCTATGTTGATATTGATGACCATGACTTTCAAGCGTTGGACCAGCTGTTCGAACTCGTGTACCACCAAATCCAGTTTGGACTGTAGTCTAGCATCATAAGAGAGCATATATTAGGTGTGAACTGAAACTCTAATATGCAGAAAGTTTCTGAGTTGACTTGAAGTTATCTTGAGCAACAAACAGATAACCATAGTTTTATTTCCATTCTACGCCTTTCTTCTTATTCAATATAATTTATGTATACATTCAGTATTTCGGAGAGCGTAAGGCATTCCTCCCAACCAAGAGGTCCACCGTGCACATTCTGTAAAGCAAAATACCTTTCAACGTCAATTAAGAAAGTAAGATTAAATTTTATGCATCGGGTTTCAACTTCAGTAAAGTAACGATATACAACATGAAGATAAAAGATCTCCGGACCTTATCCTAGTCGTCACGTGATCAGTCATATTTAGTGTAAGTTTTGGGCTGATATTCAGAGGTTATCCAATTTGTTATGATTCTTTTTAATCGTACATGTTATGTTCTACTACTGAAAACAATCTAAAAATGTGCATCGAATGAGTTCCTCACGTCAACGCTTTTGGAGTACATCTAAGAAACGGTGCCTATCAGTATTTTATTAAAGACACAGGAAACTAGAACGGATACATTTTCTAACAATCACAAGGGCGTTGACATGACAACAATAAGATATTATAAAACATAATCAGATCAATGATGGATACAATCTATTTGGAATGGAATAAGTATAAGAAAATGTGGGATTTTAAATTCTGTACAAAGTCTACATATGGTAAGCCAATAGGGTTATAATAAAAATCAAAAAAGATAATAAAAATTCCAGGTTAATTATAAAATCCTAAAAATATATAAACACTATTTATCTGTAGTTTCCTGAACTTATAAGCTAAACGAACGAAATATGTTGTGTTATATTCTTGTAGTGACTACTTGGTATAACCTGTCATGTATGTATGTATGTATGTATGTATATATACGTACGTGGATGCTTGAACAATGTTCTTCAGATTCCATCCCTTGATGGTAGTACAATTTCTCGATAAATTGAATAGGCGGTAATATAACAGAAGGTGCATTGTAATGTCAAGAATACATAGGAAATATAGGGGTTAATATATATATTCACAATGGCTCTGACAAGTTACAGGCTTTTCTAGATTTGAATCGCATTGACTTTTGTTCTCTTCAACTAACCTGATATTTACACTTTGGTTTACGTGCATTTTCCCGAAACTTTAGAATAAAATGATTTGCTGTAAAGGAATTCAGGGATATACAGCTTCTTATGAAGATCTTAGCAATCGTTTTGTACATCATAGCTGTAAGCAAGCATCTTGAAACAGACGTATACTGCCTTAACAGTCTTAGGCATAAGCAGTAAATCACTACACACCTTGTTCATGAAGCTTAGCTAAAATATTGAGAGCATATTTAACAAACGGATTTCGGTATTCAAATAACCTATACAACAAAATACATACGCGAATTACTGTCAGCATATCGAGTTCACGACTCAATTATCCTAAAAAGATGAATGTAATTTAGCTAGCTTAGCCAAACAGGATCTGTAGTAAGCAGATACACTATCTGTAAGACTGGTGACCTTGAATACCTTTTTCTCGTTGTGATGAGTATATAGTTAGCATGTTTTTTCGGCAAACTATGCAGTCCGCTTAGATATCACACATATTGTGACCTTGAAATTAAACTCAGCATGAAACTAAAAAAACGTCAGGGTGAACTATGGGATTAGTAAATAATTTGTAAACCAACCAACCATTTCATTCCATCCAAGTTATATAACTAGATTTAGTCGGTGGGAAAAATCTACGTCTTTTTCAACTAAATTTGTTTCATCTAGCCGTTCATGAGGCTGAATAGTCAACAGTCTTTAAATTATTCTAAATTAACTGTTAATTTTGTAAACCAACATGACCATGTTTATACTACTCATTTTGTTCAGTAGTACGTTTTCCTGCTAACCTGAGTGGTTAGACCTCTTACTTTATTACCATTCAGAAATAAAATGGAAAAGGTAAATATATGATAGCAAAAGGAACATAACTAATATTCTTCTCACTTCAGTTATTACGTGAAATCTAGATGTGTCATGCTCATGTAATTCTGAATAAAACGGCATCTACTGTCGAATTATGACGTTATCTTTCTAATTTCTAAATACCGTGTGGAAACAGGCAACTCGTTTTAAATCTAAAAAATAACCATAAGTGACAAAAATTGCAATCCAGTGCTTCCTAATTCTCACTGGTTATTCAAATAATTTATTGACGTGTTATTTAGTTGACCTTGATTTGCATACGCGTACGTTGTTGAAATAAAATTTACAAACTATTTTATATGGTAACGAACATATAGTTTTATTGCACAACTGTCATTCATCCTACTGTTTAATTCATTCTTACACAACACACCACACATGGAAATTCTTGGCTGCTGTGCAGAGTATAGATGAGATGAATTTGTTTTGCTGTCGTTGTTGTTGTTACTGTTACGCATTTCACTAGAGCCAGCTTCTCACACTTGTTGGCCGACATATTCGCGTTGATTGACTGAAAGTTTCATTTGGGCATCTGGATGGTACTAACCATAAATCATTGTTAGCTGAACAATTATTTAAAACAAAATTTGTCAGTAAATTTTTCAACTTAAGTCTGATATTTCGACAGCACTCACCTTCCACGAAATACACACATACAAAGTCTGTCTCGCCCTCTTACTCTGACCTCTTAGTCTGAATGTAAGTAGGATCAAGATTTTAGTGACCATCAAAGTGACTCATAGGCTTTTTCTGAGTGCAGTATAAGTTATTAAACTTAGGAAGACATTTCATTCAACCGGTATCCAAAGTCATCATTCTAAAATAAAAAGCTGATATTTAGTGTACATTCATGACTCGTATAGGTTACCGTAACCGAAAAGACTGCATGTTTTGAAACCCAATAACCAGCTTAAAATGACTTGCTGGTAGCACAGCTATCCAAAAGCTTATTTTTTAAGATTATTTCTTACACATTAGCAACCATCAAAATCCTGTGTCATACCCAGCCATGAAATCGGCTGCTAGGAGAAGTTAAAGTCACTCGCTTGTTAAGGTTTCTACAGCCATACAGGAACTATGGTTCTGGAGCATTAAACTCCCATCAGTCTGTGCTTCAGTCGAACATAAAGTTACTCAGTTGTCAGGACTGGTTGAGGTGTAGTCACCGAAATGGCATAAATTTAGGACTGTTTATGCCTTTAGATTTGTCAGAGCTGATCTACTTCAGTGAGTGCAATGAGTACTTTGCCGTCTCCAAAGTAGCATTCATTTCAGATATGTAAAAATCTGTTCCGCATACAGTAGAATTAGTAACCGTGATGCACTTTTTTATCTCTTCTCCTTCGAACTATTTGGAGCACTACCTGAACAATAAATTCTCATCAAAAATGTAGTAAAATTGACTTGTCTTGTCATCTAAACTACAGCAGCTGGGAGGCTCCAGGTAAGCACACTATGAAAGGTAGATCTGGAGCCAACTATATCAAGTGCTCAATTTTTAGGCAGTAAACCATAGGCAGGACTCACACCCTATGCATCGAGGTTTGTGCTGCAGTATGGAATCATTCGCCCTCTTTATTCCCTTCGTCTTAAGGGCTTCTGCGACTTTTGATGTTATTGTTCACGCTTCTTTGTTTTTTTCCTGTTGACTTACACCATGACTTGCTAAAGTGAAGTATCGCAACTAGGAGTGTTATGCGGTAATATAGGGTATTTTGTCGATAATGACCGATCACATATATTTTGCATATTCTGTTGACTTTGTGTTAATTATAGTAGCCGGAAATGATTTTTAAATAAAAAATCCAAATGAATGATCAGACTCATTCAACCATACAACCGGTAGTTGTTATCGTGCCTGCTTCAAAGCAAAATCCCTATGAGTTAGAATATAAAACGTGGGAGAAAAGTAAATTCAAATCATTTGTCTTTTTACTACATGTTAAACGTCTGACTAAATTGACCATCAGGTACAGTGGTGAACTCATGCATCTAAAGCACTGCAGGACCCACTAAAGAGGAAAAATAATAACCTGCAGTTGGACAGTAATAGGAGCATTAATAGACCCTAGGTGTTACCTTACAAAGAAACAGTTGTTAACACTTGGAACTTTCAGGCTTTATTCAGAAAATGTTATTCTGCTAAGTCACGTGTATCGCATCTGTCTCATTTCTGTTTCTTTTGGTCCACTAAGCATAATGATTTCAACGCTGAAATTCGTCAGAGTTATACGGAAACAGGATGCAACAACTATTTGAGAGTACCAGTCACTTGATTATGCGGAAGTTAACAACCATGCATTTTCAGTTGGTTGTCTGAATATTTTTGCAAAGATTAGTTTTATGAATAAGATTTTCCGTCAGTGTGTACGGATGACTAATGCTGAAACGAATGCATTCTGCCTGAAAAAATATTTTGTTCATGACTACCATAGAATAAATAACCTTTTGGCAACTTCGGTTATTCCTTTTTATCACGCATGCAAATTGGCATAGTGTCAACTGAAAAGGTAGAAAACTTTCAAATTCCTCTATTTTTTAGGGTAAAATGTAGTGGACACCCCAGCAAAATAATACAAGAATTACAAGCAAATGTATTGACCGAGAGAACTACCGACTGGTGGAGATCGCTCCGAACACAATCTTTTGCTTATACTTATTCTAAGGTATGATTTACTATGGTTATGAAGCATAAATCATGCCTAAAATGTCATCTAGTAACTAATACTGTATCACTATAAACGGAAGGTTAGATAAACAAACTGAATATGGAATTACATTCTACTACAGTACCCTAATTCTAGGCTGATATTGATCTACACTATCCTGTTACTATGGTGTCTGTGAAAGTAATCGAAGAAAAGTTTTATATGGTCTTACGAATTGTGTTGTAGACTTTTGCCAGCGATGATTTTGCAACATAATAAAAAAACACCAAGCATTGTAGTTTTCAAAAATTATTATTTGTCATCAAACATACTTTTTATGCACACAGCTTCATTTCTCTTTTAGTCTTAAGCGTTAATTACTGAACTGTCTGAATAAGAAGCCATTGGTCTGCATATTCACCGACCAAAGACGTGGGATCAGAATCGCCGGTTTAGATCTTATTGATTGCTTCTAGTCATCTGATGTAAGAAAAACGTCACCATGATGACATGCTGATGACCACACTATAAATCCAAATGAAGGGATTTAATTGGAACTTACAACTAAATTTCGTCGAAAATAACTCGGCTATATCTTCACTGAGTGAAACACTAGGGAATAAGGGCTAGGGTCTCTGAGCAGATATCGCTGCGGATCTGCCTTACTGAAAAATACCCACAACTAAAAACCAAGGCCAAGCGAAGTTTTCTTTCGATTGCTTTCAACCACCTAGTAAAATGCCACCAGCTAGATAGTTGAGTCGGCTGAAGTTCCACGGTCAAGATTAATTAACGATACTATTTGTCTTTAAGTCTAAGGAATCACATTTTCCCAATAAGGTCCCATTTCATGCAGATTAGCACAACAATTTGTTTCCACCACACTTCTTCTAAAGCATCTAGTCTAAAATAACTGTGGGGATGATTCATCAGATAGTTTCGTGATAATGATTGCCTGCTAGCCAGAACTCATCCATTATTCACAAACAACAGGACAGTTACTAGTGACACAGCTTTTCAGCGAATTCGTTTTTACGTCAATCAACTGCTTAATTTTAATCATAAAAATGGTCTTTTGCGAGATCCTGACCAAAATCTGCCGATAAATGTGACTCCTGGACCAAATGGCATAGCACCGAGTGTGTTTAGTTGATTTTACACCAACTCTTGAAATCCAACATACTTAACGTTATTGAATTCATAGCTCCAAGTGTCAAGTATTAGTGTACACGAATTTTGAGGTACTCGTTTTACCTTTTGTTTTGACTTGAAAAAATGCAGGAAACATTTTAAATCGATAAATAGCATATCTTTCTATGTTTGAAACTTATTCTGTCAAAATTCCCCACAAGGGTCAAATTATCAGCTTTTGCTATTACTCTTCTCTTCTTTGCTGTAAAATGATAGCCGGAATAACATAGGTTAGATGATATCTCCATTGAATGTATATGTATATGTATATGTATAGGCTTAATCCTGTGACAAACCCCCTGTCAAAACAGGTGGTTGTTATCTCTGTTCTTTAAAACGTTGTAAAGTTTGCTTTTGAAATCAGAAGTTACCCGGGAAAGTAAAACGTTTTTACTTTATTCATCAAGCTATTCAGGTGACGGTTAATTCAACTTAATCCTTGGGGTGGCCAGTAGGTGAAAACTGAAGTAGTTGTACAGCAGTGATCAAAGACTGTGGATCAAGTTCGTTACGGGAGCACCAAATTCACTTTCACAAGGTAGCAGTTTTCTCTTTTCTGATGTTATGTCTTGGCCCTTAGCTGTAATGGAAACTTGACACAAATTTCAAGCCTACTTAAACTCATCTGCGTATATGCTGCCAAAACAGAAACCCTAAAACTAGTCTATTTCTACTGAAACTCACCTCCTGTAGAACTGGATTTATTGCATGATTTGGCCATTTGATAGTTAATCATTAGTTATAACAGTTATCATCTAGTGACTAACTCGTACTTAGAAGATGTATGAGATGGCTTCAGACTGTAGTGTTCTCACTAGAGGCTGAGACTAGTTCAAAACCCTGTAGGGTAGCAGTCTCCACCTTGGATAGATTCGTGATAACTTTGTGGCTTGTAGTCTCTTAGTTTGCTGATTTCAAGAATGCTTCTCTTGATAGTTTCAAGTAACTCAGTTAAATTCTTTGTAGATACCTAGGTCCTTGGGTTTTGAAATCATCTACTACCTAATCCTAGCTATATTTTCTCTGTCCTTCACAATGAAACTTCATAGAATTAAAATCACAACAGATTTTGTGCACAAGAATTGGTAATATGCATACAAGCTAACTGTAATCGTATTTACATGAGACATTAATTTTCAGAGAGTTATTGTCAAGACAAAACGATAGAAGATTAGCTGAGCTAGAATACCTTAAAGAAAAGTAATCCTTGTTCTTTTCTGAGAGAGATAACGAACCCTATGGGTTGCAGGGGGGGGGAGTAGTAGGCTGTGTTGCTGAAAGGATATTCCATAGACCTCATTTCAGTGTTGTTTATATTAGTTCTTCTCTGATACCATTTGATATTTAGGTGATACTTGAAGTTCTTAAGGATATGTACCATTACCCTTCACGTACAAAAACCTTAATTTCATCAACTCATGAAACAAAAATCTGTTGAATATTCGCGTATAACAGCATTAGGTCAAGTTCTTGGCAATAGTCAAAACCAATTTTTTTCGTCTTATATACAACTGTGTAATCAAGTGATTAACTTTTTTGAAGCAGGCAGTAAGTCAGAAGCACTACGCAATAATACGGCACTAAAATACATATATGTAAGGCAGCGATTCAAGCTAAAATCAACCGGGACAGCATTCTGACATACTGTTAAAAATGTCTACAATTGAGCTGAATATCTTATTCGAGCAACTTTCTCCATGTCGCCTAGATTGATAACGAAAGCTGCAATTAGTCAGTCGAATACTCTGATAATACCTATATGGAGACATCCGAATAGGAATCCGAATGCCAACAGAGATTAATCAATTCGATCCAGTATAACAACGAAGAATTACAAGTATATCAGCAAATGGTTGTAGTTGTTGTAGTTTCCACCTATTTGGGTTCATCAGCCAACCTGGACCACTTAAATAATGCAACTTTCACTTATCTTTCTCTTCGTTCCATCTTCTTGTCTTTCATGTTGATGAGCTAATGTGAGAGGTGGTGTTTTAGAAGTCAGCTGACTGACTAATTGCAGCTTATGTTGTCATTCTAGGCGACATGACGAAAGTCGCTCGAATAAAACGTTCAGCTCAACAAATAGTAATAACTAATAGCCTTTTTACGAAAGACGGCTGTCGTGCCTCAGTGGCCTAATGGATAGCGCTTTGGCGTTTGAAATAATGGTTACTGGGTTCGAGTCTCAGTGGGAACAACACCACTTACTGGAATCCTGGCACATCCTGTTGATGACTCCTGAATAGGAAGAAATGAGCGTCCTGGATTCTTCTACTAGCCACAACCAAATAAACTTACCGCCATTTTGAAATAAACTAGGTCACAGGCCTATTAGTTTTTGAGAACTACCACATTCATCATATACAAGCTTCTATTTGACTTTCTCAAAACGAAGTACTATGTGAAAAACTCGCTGTGCATGTTTATGTGTATATCAGAGAAAAGCTACTGATCTACGTATGTTTAGCTGTACAAATTTTACAATAGACCGTAAATACTTTGTCATTCTGTCAGCCTTTTCACTTATTTATCTCACTTTGAACAACCCACATCTTATTTCATAATCACATATAAGAAATAAATAAATATCTAAAATATCTAATAATTGAGTTGATAACACTAATCAAGTTGATTGTTACGATTCAAACGCACAGTAGTTAGGGAGACACCGTAACCACATTATACACAGTTTGTAGACATAAGTGACGAGTGCGCTTGACAGGTAAATGCTTCGCTTACTAGCCTTTCATTTGGTTTCAGTGTACTCATATTCTAAGCAAATTTTTTTGCTCTTGTCATTCTATTTTATACATAGTCTTCACATATAACCTGAGCATACAAATGGAAACATATTGATATAGATATAGAGAGAATTACAGAGCACAATTTGACATGACAGAAGCAAAAGAAACAGTAGTTGATTTACTTGTGAACATGTTTACAGAATTAGTGTACACAAATAAATAAGTAGATTGTTTACACTTTTGTCGTCGTATCACTCATGATTGCGTTTGTAGTTGTGATTGCTATCAGCCTTTATGTAAGCAGTATTATTTTCTGCACAAATAATACACAAATAAATGCTGACAGTATAAAAGTTAACCAGCATCTGTAGATGTATGTCGGCCTGATAGTTTAGGCAGCATTGTATGAATTTAAATACAAGCCTGCAGGAATGTTGTTCTTCACAAAAACAGATAAGATAAAAGCTAATGTCTACCACTTTTGGTTACTACTTCAAATATCTCCTGGATCTCGGCACACAGTTTAACTTGTTGTGAATGTTAGATGACTCTAATATTCACATTAGTGGAAAGTGAAACATATGACCTGTAACGTTTTGGTCTGATTATCCAGTTCGCTTTGAAAGGATGGTAAAACAAATAAACCAGCACCTCAGTAGGTGCTTAGACAGTACTGATAACTACTGTGAAACACTAGAAACGGCTCACAAATTAATGCACAGTAAGGAAGATAGTTACTGAGACAGCTCTGTTGTTTCTTATTTGCGATATGAAAAGATTAGATCAAAGTATGGAGTTGACGACTGTTACCTTCAGATCGTGTACAAATATGGTCAGCCGCAAGGATGATAAAATTCAGTAGTGCTAAAAGGAAAGTGATTTCACTGGTTTTTAGCTCTTCTTCAGAGGGCAACAAGATTTTGTTCCACTTTTAAGTTCAATTTCTTTTACGTTCACTTATTTCACTATTGCATAGAGAAAGAAGTGTAAGTGAAGTTAAAATGAAATTAGCTTTTCATCTGTTGTTTTACTGCCTTTCTATTTCAAGTTTAATTCACACAGGGCATCTTAGCTATGCGCAAAAACAAGTGATTTTGTTTCCCAACTATCCATAGATGAGAGATATAGACTGCCTGACTGGGGGTCCTGAGACGATGAGAATTCTTGGTGATATGGCTGAAAAGTAGTCACAATAGTGTAAATATATTCACTCCTTGATATCTTTCAAAGCTTGAATATTTGCACTAACCTTTATCTTTAAACTGTTCATTCTCTCATACAACTTTATCTACCTTGATATCACTCTTTTCTATCCAAATGTTCTTAGTATACTACTGTGAAGTATGACAACTTGAAGTAATGAACTTGCTTCACTGATCTTATCTGTCTGTAGATGGTAGAATTATCTTTGCTGGCATAACATCAACTGGCAGTTTCATTCGGCAAACCTTTCTACATTCATAGTGAAAACATAGTAGGATTAAACAGCTTCTCAGAATACCACCCATTACACCAAGAGTACATTCCTAAATTGAGATTAAATCAAAATAAACTAGAAGGGAAATTTGTAATTTCGGGGACTGATTCAGTCATGAACATGTGTGAATAACTAAGGACAATAAATTTTTGTAGTTCAACTACACCACTAAGTTGGAAAATATGTTTTTTCACTGTTATTCAGTCTCTCAGCTCAATAATTTAAATATCTTCATTGAACTTTAAATTCTCATGCTTGGACTTCCAATGCACCATATAAATAGGATCCATTATTCTTCTGCTTAATCAGTTATCTAAGTGGAATCCCTCAGATATCAACTCCATGGGGTATTTTTGTTTGTGTACAATTCTCTACAATATTTCTATTTTTAACTAAACTACTTTATATTCCCAAAAAGAATTAATTTCTTCACTTAACCACGTATGGCTACAGTTAAATTCACAGTGATTGTGAATTACAAAACTAAATTTATCTACTTTGACTGTTCACATAAAAGGTTATTTCTCTCTTCGAAATTTACCGATCCAAAATCGGGGAGGAATTTCTCTTTATAAACAAGCATTGTCATTCTTGATACTGATAAGCGGAAAACACATTTGATAGCCACACTTCTATGCTAAAGATCAAAGATTGGCCTTGATTAATAGTCCACAACCTAGTCTAGGATAATTAGATAACCACCTACTTCTCTACACTTTGGTAACTACTTCCCTGTTAGGCGACTAACATTCAGCAGTTGATGAAATAACTATCTTAAGGATTTTGGTGCGTCTTTGTTATTTTAATATTTCAATTAGGAATTTATCATGACCCCTAGTACACCAACTTAATTTCTTGTTGCAGATCACTTTGTACTTCTCTGTCAACAAAAATATACTCTTTAAATGAGGTGAGGGAAGATATTCGACCTGGTAGACACCACTCCTAACATACAACATGGATGATGCATGTTTTTTACAAAACAAGAATTTTCATTGAGAGTAGATTTATTTCAGTGGCAAACTGACCCACCTGTAAGTTAATAAGAGTACTCCATTCCTTTCAATATTATGCAACAAGTAATGGTACTTTTTTGAAGGTGCGGAAGCCAAAAGGTCATAGATAAAGCCCCTAACTTCAGGGGCCCCATTTCTAAATAAATGGCACAAGTTTTCCTTGGCTATCATGCAGGCGATGAAAGACAGACAAATCAACGTAGAACCTAACACAAAAGTGTACTTTTTCAAGTTACCACAGTTTACAGCATCATGCAAACAGCAAATGGATAGAAAAAATGTGATACTGAAGTGGACGAAAGTATGCAATTTGAAAGAATGAATATATATGTGAAGGTTGATCAAAATATTCTTTTCAAAGATGACAAACAGTGTCAACATGTACACCACTGTAACCGATGTTTGGTCATACCATAGAAAGTTTTCCACTATTGATCCCTATTATCGCAGAGTCTCCAACCAGGCAACAGTACGTGCTATCATGGCTCAGATGAACGATCAAAGACTTCATGAAGACTAAGCAGGAAAGTCATGGAAATCATAGTGGAAAAACAGAAAGTTTCTACTGACTGCCAAAAGGCTGCAGATATTTACTACTTCACAACAAAAATTTTGTTGGGGTTGATAGATGTCTCACCACGTAAAAATGAGAAGAATGTTATGCAGAGCTTTTTGGTAGTAAAGGGTTTTAAGCCCGAAAATCTTTCTTTCAAAGACTACTTTGAGGAAAGGAGAAAATATATCTGGGTGGACACAGGTTCTTCGGTCTGCACAAGTTGATTGCCTGGAAGTTCTAAATGAACTATAGATCTGTTAGTGTGATACGTAAATAATTTTGAAATACTGTGAAACATAAGAGTGAATTAAATACTGAATTAAAATAACGTTCTAAGAGAAATTTTCCTGTGAATAGGAAGAATAGTGAAGCATCAGTATCTCACTATTTTCTTGGCTTTATTCTTATTGTCATGGTAACAAATAAAATTGCTACTCAAGTAAATTTAGCGAATTCATGAAATGTGGCATTCTTTTGTCTATTTCTCTACTAGCTCATCGATAACTTAATCCCTAATAATGATCAATAAGTTGACTATAGTAAACAATGGTGAGAGTCAGATCTTATAACCTCAGAGGAGATTTTTTATGCCTTAAAGCATTGACTTGTATGGCTGAACTTGATCTTTTGGCTCTGAGATAATAGCATGACCCCTGATATGTGATGAAAACCAAATGGCAATGTCTATTCTCATGAGGGGAAACAGTGGTAGCTGTTCCACAATGAGGTGTCATGGGGTAGATTTGACTGGTTGATAGGCAAACAAAGCTCAGTGTCGGATTGTCTACTTTGGGTTAAAGTAATGATGCAAAATTCTTTCCACAACATTTACTCAGACGAATTTACTCAGCCCTGATTAATACAATATATAATATTAGTAAACAACAGTTATTAACATAAATGGTAATTTTGGAAAATTACAAAATCAGTCACAGCTTGTGAACATTGAATTATTGCATGACTAGTGTTCTGAAAATGAAAATAAGTGTAGCAGCTGCAAGTAATATTTGGCCCCATATCCAAATCTGTTCGAATGCCCACACACTGATTTTTCTACTACTATCTAAATCAGTCCAAATTAACTAGAGTTTACCTTGTGTAAGTGCATACCAATAACTAGTCAAGCACCAACCAGTCACTTTGGCTAAAAGTGTTACAGACGAGGGATAACTGAGGCAAAATGTTTGATTACTTTTACGGCTGAAAGGGGAGCCTTTATTTCATGAAGTCTAATGCTACGAACCGCTTACATAGATCTTGGATGTCTTAAGACATTGTAACAGAATTTATGATAATGAAGTAAACTACTTTCTCATTTCAGAACACCAATGAATAATATGATGCTGCAGAAGTTACCCATCTATCTTCAGTGAAAAGAATATTTCGGTTTTTCTCATTTGACTTCATTGAACTGTACAATTTTGAGGCATCACGAATGACTGCCGCATAACTCAACTATAAAATTAATTACGTTTATTTAGTTTCGGTGATTTTATTGGATGACAGAATAAATATCCAAAGTTTTGTGCTATTCATTGAATGACAAACAGTCCGTCTGCATAAAAGAATAAGAATTTTACACACCATTATATGTAAGGAAGAATTTACATCGTATATAGTAAGTAATAAGTTTTGTATGGCAGATTCACTGTGGATCAAAGTAGCATGTACTACATGTCACAAAACATACAGAGGATATGGTCATATTACAGCATAATAAATTGAGTACAGCATCCAGAATTCGTAGGGAAATCCCATGTCGTTCATAGTAATTCATAACCGTCAGTTTGTCTGTCAGACCAATCACCTCCAAGTAAGCGGCGTATTTCTAAGGACTCAAGAACTTCAAAATAGCAGCATAATACCCTGATAAAATCTTTTTACAACTTACGTCTTATGGCTAAACTTCTCGAAGGAGTGGACGGTATCATCTTGCCTCCAGATATGAATGGATAGAGGTGGGTGGACGATTGTCTCCTAGTTAGGTGCTACCTGAATGAAAACACTGATCTACTTGATAATATTTAAATGGTAAAAACAGATGATTAAATTAGCTCCAACCGTTAACACTTTTATTAATTGACGCTTGTAACTTCACATCGTTAACGAGGAGCCCTTTAAGGCATACAATTTCTTTATCTCAAGATACTAGCTCTTTCTAAGGTAGCGTTTCATGACATGAATCTAATAACTTCAGATGTTTTGCAGTTTCACAATAAATAACTTCATTCGAAAGAAGAATTGATGCTATGAAGAAATCCTTATATGGATCGATTTCTGTTTCCTAGGATGAGACTTCAATTGAATCACCTGTAACTCTAGAGATTAAAGTGGAAATAAATTCTGAAAGCTTTTCAAATTCTACTCAACATCTAAAATAATATTGTATGGTAAAAATATTCCTAAGCATTATTTCTTGTAGTAAAATGACATCCACCAAGCTAACTTTCAAAAGAATCGAGATTAAGGGTGCTGAAATAAAGCACATTTTCGACGGATAGGCAACCTCTTTGAAGTGACTTCTTATCAACATGAATCTGTAGCAATATTGACACTGTTATTCACAGGATATATTATGGGACAGACACTTTTTATGTACCGTAACTTCTTTTTATTATCATTATCGATTATGCGAATGACATGGTATAAGAAGACTTCTTGATAAAAACTTCCACCAAACCTGTCTCTCAGTGGTTTGTATTTATTCATAAAGACACATACTTTCAGAGTAGATTATAATGATGATATTAGTGATAATCAGCCAATTAATTAGAAAAATGTCAGTCAGTAATAGTGCCAATTAATCAGTCAATACACTCACAAACTGAGGTTTAGGTAATGTTCCTAGGAAGGTGCCTTAAATTTTCAGTATCAATATTAATCAATAGGAGGTGTGAAGTGTTATTAGTTCATACAGTTCTTAGTCTCTGAAATAAGTGCCAAAGATTCATGTCTTAAGCTGGGGCCTCGATTATTGGTTTATGTTGTTAACTTTCAAATACTGAGTTGCCGAATCCCAAACAAATCAACATGCCAGTAGTTAAGATTATATTGCATACACTGAGGTTTTGTTTGATAGCGTAACTTGCCCACATCTGCAAGTTATTACAGTTTCTTATTGTTGGACGAGTAACTTAGCTGATATTGAGTCAACTTTCAAGGATATTATCAAGTCATAGAATATTTCTACTACAAAATGTACTGAATGTGTAAAACAACCACTAATCATCAGTTGTCGTAGCATATTTTCGAGACGATTGATGTAAGTAGTGTTTGTGAACAATATATTTTCAAACTTATAGTGATATTTTTACGTGTAAATATTTAACAAAAATTCTGCTGTTCATTTATACAGCATACTGTGAGTATTAAACCATCAGACACAAATTTGAACAATTAAAATGATGGAAACGGTTAGTGTTTGTGATACTGTAGATTGTAGATTATTTGATGGACACTTTGTAATTACCGTATACTTTTTGTAGAAATACAGACAACTCTATTTTCTTTTTAACCAAGACAGTAATGATCATAACTGTAAAAATGCTTGTATCCCACTGATAACTGTTCCAATTAGTTTTTTTTCAAGTCTCCTGATGTTTATTAATGCATGAAACTTGATTAAAGGTGAATAACAGAGAGTCCTGTACCAGGGTACTGGGCTGCTCTCAACTGGAAATAGGGTGACTTGAAAGGCCGCCCTAACAACTGCTAAGATAACCAATCACGGTTGCCTAGTTCGTGGAAAACTAACTTCCAAACAGAAATACAGAAACTTGATTGGTTGTTTCAGCAGTTGCCAGGATGACCATTAAAGTCATTCCTGGAGTTATACTACATCTATTTTTGGTCAGTATTAATCAAAAATATATTATATCAATCGAGAAAGGTAGAATGTATGATGGACATATTAACAACATGATTACTTACACTTGGAAACTTAAATGTAACTGTTTAATTACAAATGATAGATTTTGTTATTTCAGTCCTAAAAGAAAACAGTAAAGTGTACCATATTCAAGAAGACTACCGATCACGTATAAAGATGTTTTGACTTTTCAACGTCAACCAGTATAGCTACCTCTCAGTGAAGTGGATTATTCATTCGAAAGATTTTTTTTCATTTTCATTCTAAAAAACAATACAATGACTTCCGAAGGAAGTGAATTCTCATACGGCAACGATAATGCATGCGTAAAGCGGACTTAATTCTACTTAAAAGCATTCATGTGATCCATGAATTTTATTGGTGCATTCTAAATCCCGACAGTAATTTTGAAATTTTGAAATATTTTTTTAAAACAAAGTAAATAATCAGCTTTTAGTCTAAAATCTTCGTTTTATGTTGTATCTGTAATTATGGTATCAGAGAGATCATATGTTTCAGTGTGTGGTTCCCAAGAGAAATCATAGTGAGGTCTTACTAGTATTTTGTGCCCAGCAATATAGTTCCTATCTTGATGTATGAGTCTTGCAATCAATTTTGATTTTGAGTGAAATCTGTTACCCTGTATCCAAAATTTACTGGTCTGCTTCCTATTATTGCTTCACCCTACTGTTAGTGACATCATACTATGAATAGAAAAGAAATTCATATGTTAATACACATTAATCAATAACTTTAGCGCCCCTTCAATGCATATCTGATGTACTACGGACGTTGAGACGTGCAAATAAACATATGTGTATTAAGCTTAATCTGTCACTCACTTCTCTGTTATCGAGAAATAAAGCGAAACAATCAATAGCCTATTACAAGGTTTACATGTCACTGAATACCATTGTATTTATTAATTCCCATTGTAACATCAAGAACAAGATATTCAGTGAAGAGACTCTTTTCAACGAATTTATTTTCAAGCTATACAATCGTATATATATATATATATATATATATATATATATATATATATATATATATATATCACGGGATATAATTTTTTCAAATATCATATAAATGCGATTGTATAGCTTGAAAATAAATTTGTTTTAAAGAGTCTCTTCACTGAATATCTTGTTCTTGATATTCTGTTTATGTCAGGTAACTATCTGAAATGATCAAGAGGGTTCACACCATAAAATATGTACTGCCGGTTGTGTTCCAGGAAAAAACTTTTCTGTCTTATCCCTCCTTTCTTTTCTTTACTTAAATGTTTTTAATATGTTGTTGTTTAATATGTTTATATTAAATTCGACAAAAAATCAACAAATATTCCAAGTTTTTCAAAACTTTCCAACGTGCTATCGAAACCCATTCTTATTAACTTCTTGTGCCTTGTTGGCAGCATAATTCCAGCTAACTCACCGGATACATGGAGATAATGACAATTAAACCGAGCGGACAAATCAGTTGCAATGAAAATGACCTTGTTTATAAGGTGTGACTATGTGCCTTATTTACTGACTAGTTGTTAATTCCTAAGGGCTCACCACTGATCAAAGGTGGCACTGAGGTGTATCAAATTTCGGCATCAGACACTAAGAGTCGATCAGTAAAGTCTGGTACTTCAACAATGAATGAAGTAGCTTCTAGTTTCCGAAAAAACATGAGTTTCCTCATAACCATACGTGTTTCTTGCTGCTGGATGCCAACAACCATGAAGTCTGAGTCTGGGGATGCTGATTGGTTAGTTTAGACCATCTAACAGTGATTGATAAGCCACAGGAATGATATTAAAACAGCCTTTACAATTTTGTAGAGAAACTGTCAGGGGCGTATACTTAAGTTTGTTGAGGCACTAGCCATAAATAAATGTAACCCTTTATTGCATGAGCAAAAACGGTTTGTCCTTACATTAAGCCTACCTTGGTAATGCTTATTTTATCATATTACCAAGAATATCTTCAAATCTTATTTTTTCCATCTCTTTGTCTTTCTTATTATTGAATTCCTTTATGTCATATTTGTCCTTCTCCCACTTCTAGTTCTTATATGTAATGCCTTAACAAGTAAATGTGTGATCAGATTGTTCGAAATGTGTAGCGCTAATACATCACATTTTTCAGATAATCTACGTTTTCTAATTACATTATCCAAAATCTAGCAGTCACATGAGACTGCTCAGTAACACACTGAACTATAAAGCTAATTACCAGTCTCATTTCGACAAAGAGTAAGGTGGATCTGGCACTGTTTGGCGGTTTTGTACTCCATTTCAGGCAAGCGAACCGTTACAACAGTATCAAGATGGCTGCTGCCGCTTTGAGAAGCCTCGAATAAGCTCAGTCTGAAAACTAACTTAAAAGATCCTGCCGAACGTCTTCAACCATACTAAACGTTACACGTTATTAAATCACCTGAGACGACACCGTTCTCGTTTCAAGGGTTTGTGGGACGTTAAAACATTTTCGTCTAGTAGAATACCTGTTGCTGGCTTTCACAGTTAAACTTTCAGAAAAATCTTTCGAATAATAAGCGTCCAAAGATTATACTCAGTAATTTCTAAAATAATAAATCATACTCGTTTTCAATTAGATCATCTGAGCCTTTACCCTAAGATATATATATATATATATATATATATATATATATATATATATATATATATAAGATCAAGGACAAGTCACTGAGTTTCAGCAACTCTATATGTATTTATCATTTCATTGCTTCCGTGAAGACACTTGCATCGGTTGAGCAACTAGGCAACTTTACCAGTGTCTTAATGAACATCCATCTTCTTGATTGGAAAAATGAAAGAGTGAGTCTACGAGAAGCTCTGTTCGTCACATCTGCTTGACAGTGGTCACACAGTGAGTATAACGAAAGTATTCAAAGTTAATCGCCACGTCCCACTGAACATTTCTTACAGAGGTGAATACTCCTTCTAGATACAGCTGAGAATATAGGAGTTCAAATGAACAATCCCTTTTGTCCTGTTAGGTGAAGACGCTGACAAGATGCAGAGTCTTCTGAACACTTTGAGTGGGAATTTGAGAATGTTTGGGATGCGATTTTCACCACCCAAATGCAAATTTTTGCTCCAGGACTGGTCTTCAGCGGTACCGCGGTTAACAATAGAGAGTGAAGTGGTTGAGTGTGTTGACCACTTCACTTACCTGGGAAGTAGGATCAACCCGGTGGGTTAGTTGCCGATGAGATTTCTGCACGGATACAAAAGGCTCGATTGGCTTTTGCCAATTTGCGCCACCTATGGCGCCGCCGTGATATTCGTTTGTCTATTAAGGGTCGCGTGTACTGCACAGCAGTCCGCTCTGTTCTACTGTATGGCTGTGAAACATGGCCATTGAAAGTGGAAGACATGAGAAGGTTACAGGTATTTGACCACCGTTGCCTTCGTAGTATAGGACGTATTCCGTGGTGTCACCATGTGAGTAATGCAGAAGTTAGGTGTAGAGTTTTAGGGAGAAGAGGTAAGTCAGTCGACGAGGTTGTGAACCTTCATCGACTGAGATGGTTGGGACACGTACTACGTATGCCTAGTCACCGATTGCCTCGTCACACAATGTTGGCTGAGGTGGGTCCAGGCTGGAAAAAGGCCCGAGGTGGCCAGACTAAAACATGGCACCAATGTATGAAGTCTCTGACTGTTGGTTTAAGCCATGTAGGACGATGCAGACTAGGTGGTTGGGGTCCACGGGACAAGAGGAACCAGTGGTTGGAGACCCTAGGTGATATGGCTCAGAACCGAAGTCAGTGGCGCAGATGTATACACACATTATCCTCATCTTAACAACGCTATACCGAATCTCACTATTTTGTCACTCCTCTTTCCTTTCTTCTCATACTTTATATTTCTTTTGACTGCATTCACTTATCTTCATCCTTCACCTCACTACCTTTTTACTTGATGTGCTGATATGAGGTGTGGCAACTCGGACCGTTACGCAGTAATGCCTGGTCCTATGTTGATAATGATGATGATGATGATGATTGTATTCAAAAGGATTTTATACAGCTTTTGTCCCCGACTTCACTAATTTACACCTAGTAAAATGATCTTTCTTCTAAGTTTTTAATATGCTACCTTCTAATTTTTATTTTCGTCACTCTTTCGTACCCCTACTTTATTCCTTTCCAAACTCTATCTGCTGTCTTCATCATTTAGTATCAGAGTGACCTTAAAGAGCACCCTAACAACTGCTGAGATAACCGATTGCGGTAGGTTATTCTATGTAAGAAAACTAACTCCCAAGCCGAAATTCTGAATTCAGTCGGTCAATTCAACCATCGGTAGGATGGCCTTTAAAGGTTACTCTAGTATAGCACCACCTTCTTGTTCTTCTGCAAGCTCTGACCTCCTTTGGCTGGTTGAACACTCATTTATATTAAAACAGCTTCGCCAGTATTTGTATCATCACTTATACTGGCACCGTTTTTACTATTCTAGAATGCATAATCCGTATCCTTTTTATCTTTGGCTGACAATTCATCTTGATTTATATATATAAATGAAGGCCTGCCAAGTCTTATCGTTATCATGCCGCTTTTCATGTTCAGATGTCTTTAAAGACCACCCAGACAACTGCTGAAATAACCCATAGAGGTTCTGAATTCGATGGAAAAAACTATCTTCCCAGGTGAAATAAAGAAACTAAATGACTATTTCAGTCTTTGTTTGGATGACCTTTAGAGTCACTCCTCACAGTCACAATGAATCACATGATCACTATCTTTATAGTAGGAATAGTTTCTGAACCAGTTAGATTCCCACATCACCGAATTAGCCTGGGTTACTCCAATAAAAAGTATTAGTAAACATGTTTGACTGTGTACGACACTTATTCTTGAAAGGAATGTTAGAGTTTGAACACTTTTAAAAAATTCTGCGAGACATGTCCAGCTTCTTCGGTACACGCTGACATTTTAACCCAATTTACGTTCTTCTTGAAATTCACATGGGCAACTATCCTGTCTTTAACCAAGATCGTGATGTAGGAAGGAAACTATTTCTTTCCCAGATGTACACATTTACTCTTAGTGAGCAGAAGCATCAAAAATCAGTGATTTATAATACTTAGAGTAACATACATTACTAATATATTCCTGCTTGCTGATTTTGGTCAGCAGAATTGATCAACGTTTTCAAACATCACTGTTTACTCGTATTCCAGACAACGTTATGCTGCTTGGTCTATAAGCCTTTGAACTTTTAATCACCTAATTCCCGCATCAGTTACTACCGCCTAAATACTTCATTACTACTACAATCACATAATTGAATCGATGTCTCCTGCACCCTAGATTTCAATAGATGTTGATTAGGAATAATTACATCTTCAAATCGGTTTCTTGTTTGGTGTTTTTCTGTCTCCAAAATCCAAATACATCTTTTCGTTATTTACACAGCTGTTCATTTGCTTTAAATACTTGAAGAATAAGCAATTGCTGAATGAGTCTTAGTAGCCTTGAGACATTTATTAGAATTTCAGTTGTAAGCTAAAAATGTAGTAAGAAAGCCTAAAAACGGTTCTCAAAAAAGAAGAAGAAGAAGAAATAACCCGATGTCTTCCATTTGCAGTAACTTCTGCTATAAACAAGACTAAAGCCCAGGTGAACTGAATAAATAAGAAATACATTAAGAACAAAGAGGTGAATTTCACTTGATTCATATTAGAAGAGTAGAGTGAGTTGAAAGAAAGTTGCTCTCTTCGATTCTAAGTTTTTTTGACAAGTCCCAATAGCACACCATTTATCACTGTTTTGCCCCATATTCACACTATCATGTCAGTGGAGGTGTTAATGTTTAATGTGAAATAACAGAACAGTATAACTAGCATACGAAAATATAAAATAACCCAAACTCAGTAACTGACTAGAAAACTAGTCCAATACTTTCCTATGTATATGCACAAATACCAGTTGAGGTCACTAAGGATATCCAACTAACTAAAATCCATCGAATATCACTACGATGGTAAGCCTCCTAACTTGATAGTCACACTGCAAAATGATCGATAGAATTCGATCACAATTCAGGACTAGACAACATGTAATTGGTGACCCTCCACTAACTAATCAATGTATGTAGTTCAGTGCTATAGAAGATCATTTGCGTCTCGAATAGCTCAGTGGTAACGTGGCTGCCTCCAACACTGGGTGACACCGATTTGAATCTCATCAGTTCCGTAGAGGTTCCAGATGCGCCTTGCTGAAGAGTGCCAAAGAGCACAGAACCTGGGTCAAGCAGGGCTTCCTGCCGACTACCTACAACCAACTAATGGATATCTAGTCATTGTCGAAAATCACTCCCCTTCATGAATATTGGCACAGAACAGGAATCTAGTAATTCAAGCTTCACTATCTACTGGCTAGCCCAGTGACCCTATTAGTTCATATTTACCTGATGCTTGATAACCCCAAAACTATTCTCATTCATCATTGTATATCTGACTAAGCAATAAAAGAACTAAGCAGCTAAAAAGTATCCCTCACCTCTACTGTTCGTCCCCCTGCTTACCACTATAACTTAAAGGAAATTAAAGAATTTTATGTCACCTCATTTTACTCCCCTTCATCAGCTGCAAACACCCTACAACTGAAACAAAGTATTGGTAGTAATAATGACATAACATATTTTTAATATGCAGAGATAAATGAAAATTTGAAATCCAGGATTAACAATGAGGTACTGAATCAATGAAACACAGGATTAATAATTACAAATCTTAGTCAAAATCAATGCCTATTTATATCTGGTGAGATAGACAATTCTGAGACTATGGAAAAGGGTGGGGCAACAAATAAATAGCAGTGTAAAAGAAAGTGTAGAGTGTTTGCAGCTGATGATGGGGACAAAATAAAGTGAGCTTATTTTATTCTGCGGACATTTTGGTTCTTTCATTGTTGTTATTTAAGTTTAATTCCATTTACTTTAATTGAAAACAGGTGATTTACAACATGAATTCATTCGATCTTCTTGTGAGTAGAATTTATATCACTTAGAAAATGTTAAGTCTCCGGTAAGAAAATGAGACAAACTGTTTTTTCGTAAAGAAATGCAGATAAAAGTTACTGCATCAGTAAGAATGTGCCCGAAAGTGAATCAGTTTAGTATACTTAAAGTGATTCTTCTATATATCTGAATGACAAAACTGCGAAGAGTGGCTATTCACTTCAAGATAGTTTTCATTATGGATCTACGGCATCTAGAGAACTACTGAGAACCGGAAAGCTTTGAGCAACTGTATAATCCTAGTTTAAAATTTATATGAGATCATAGACAGAACCATCAGTACTTTTGGCGAACATATAACTATTTAATCATTGGTTTGCAAACAGTCCACATTGCAAGCTTCTGTTAGTTTTCTTTGCAGGAAGACTATAACCTGAAAATGGAAAACGCGAAACATCAGGTTAGAAATTACTGTGAAACCTAATTCCTACGAAGTAGATGTTGCACTGAGTGAATCTATTCGGATGTTCCAAATTTTGAGGAAACAGATGCCCAGTGTTCTCTGTTTTTCAAAGGTTCTGTTGTCACCGATTCGTGGAAAAAAGTAATTTAAATTAAAGTGAGACAGTTTCTAAAAACCATCAAAATAAATATCAGTTTATTTAAACCATTTCACGATGTCTTCTATCCTCTAAAAGTAAGTGTTCCATTTGAAAAACTTTCAGCCTGGTGAAAATTAATGTTTTCTTGGTATCACAGTTTTTACGCGTTATTAATTTCATTCCGTTAAAGCGTTAAAACCTGACTGACAAACTGAAACTCTTTCCTTTCTTTGCTGCACTATATTCTCACTTAAGAAGAACAGTTAACTAGGCTTTGTGTAAGCGAACCCTTTACAGAATAACTAGAAGATGAACAAAACATTAATGTCTCATGTAATAATACTGAGGTGTCATATTGACAAATCTGTCTGTATACATAAACAAACTTTCTCTTACTAAACTCCACACCCAGTGTATAGGTTACTGTGAGCTTTATCCAAACACATTTGTCGGTAGACGTCGTACTCAGAATTTTGTTTTTCCTGGCTAGAAAACACCTTTTGATTTGAGTTATATCAGAGGCTCACACATTTTCTTCTTATAAAATGGATTACTTGGCAGGAAATAAATGAAGCCAGTTTAAACAGCGTAATGAGAAGACGAAGATTATCTGAAACATGTGATGTATTAGCACTATACATTTCGAACAATCTGATCACACATGGACTTGTCGAACTACTTATGTGATCATGTGTGATCAGATTGCTCGAAATGTTTCAGATAATCTTCGTCTTCTCATGAAGCCAGTTTATCATTTTCGTTGGAAGAACTCAGCTTTCTCAAAATTCAATCAAATTTTATTTGCCTCAAAGAGATTGTTATTCAGCGCTTTTTTTCTTACTATACTCAAATCTATAGCACTACCCCATAAGTGGCTTAACAGTAGTTATTCACTTTAGCGTCTCTCACTGTCTTTGATTCATTAGCCGCTGGCTTGTTCTGTTGCCTGTACACACTCACTCACTAGTTCATTAAGAATCTCTTTTACTAAGCAAAGCAATAAAAAAAGGTGGAAAATCTTTTCTGCAGTAAGTTTGATTGGAATGTTACTCGGAAAACAAAATATGTTTACTAGAGTAAGCTTCGAAGAATTGGAAAACGTACCAACACACACACACATATTGCAACATATTTTTGTCCATTGGGCTATCCTTGGTTATCCTTCTTTCATTTTCCGATTTACTCACCTACTTTAATAGTTAAATAAGAAGGAGAAAATTGTTTACTTTCGAAAGTATTCTTTGAACACCATTCTTCTTGTTGAGAAGTTGACCCATCTGTCTTCGGTTAGTACATAAACAGATTAAATTAAGGATAATGCCTTGTTGTTATTGTCAGAATATTTGAGTGTACTTGCAGAATACATCAGTTTTGATTGAGTGCTTAACAAATAAATTTTTATATAAACAGAATAAAATAAGTAGAAGAGAGGGAAAATAAATGTGTGTCAACAAAAATTTGATGAAATTATTAAAAATATATTATACAATATTTTTTCAGTGCTTCAAGGTAAAACTGTTTAGCATGGTTGACTATCCAAGAATAGGTGTCACATGATAACCCTGATTACAAATCATCATGATTAGACATACTTTCGGTACTATTAGGAGTACGAGAGTTCTGTTCAATTGTGGCTTTACACTGTTTAACAGCGCGACATTTCTCCAGTTCACCACCTCAAATGCAGTACATTGTAAACGTATGACGTAAAATAAAACCAACATTTCAAATTTATCTCACAAACTTTAACAAGGTAACCAGTAAACTTCAGTAGTGTGATAAAATATAATGGCGTATAAATAGTATTTATTTGATGTGAGGGCATCATTTGAGTAAATCCTAAAGAACAACATTAGCAGAACTAGTAGATATATATCTCGTGGATTCTTCTCAACTCCTGTACAACCTATGGAATATAATATCTATGATAAAAACAAAGTCCACCAAAGTCCTTTCACAAATTCCCGAGAAGATAACAGAGACGTCAGCTGGCCAAAATCGATGAAATTTCATGTTGTTAAGACTACTCAAGTTGGAAATCATTTATACAATGATAAACTGAGCAATCTACAGAAACTTACATAAATGAAAGCGGGTTGTGCACAGTGTTACTCTAGAATTATCAAAAAATAACGACATGAAGAGGTTGGAATGGATAAAACTGAAATGAGGCACGCTGACTATGAATTTCTTGTCTCCAACAATGGTGAACATCCCTATCAATTACTGAATATTTTTGATGAAGCACACCAATATAGCATCAAAAATATAGAGTTAACAGAATAACAAATTCCACCTCCTAGACGTTGGCATACAACGTCATTCAGATGGAAAGATTATTAGAAACACTCATCGAAAAGCAATTTAAAATAGGGCAATGAGTTGAAACTTACTTGGTCCTAGAAATAACATTGACACGTAGAAACCGTTTAAAGTGACTAGCAAACATTTGAAGGGCAACCTTTTGCATTTTGCTGTAACAGCTTCAGTTAGAAGACTTAAATCTCACCTCTTTAATCTATGGGACACAGTTATCAATCTTGCTCGTCTATTCTATTTCAAAACCTATTGTCACTTTCTAAGTTGTGTTGCTTGTCTTATTGCCCGATAGCCTTTTATTGCCTTAGTCACGATTTCATTTTTTAAATTCAAGAGTAACATTGTGCACAACCCGATCTTTTGTCTCCTATCTACTCTGGACTTGTCACTTTATCATTGCATAAATAGTTCCACTTTGAATAATCTTTATAACTTCATCAAATTTCACCGTTTTCGACCAGCCTACATCTCTGTCATCTTTCTTCCCAATCAAAACATTCGCACCAATTTATGAAAGTGCTTTAAAGTGCCTTAATTTTGGGTCTCACCAGTCGTCCATTGACGCGTTATCTTTATAATTTGTGAACTCGAAGACTGCATATTCCATGTTTTCTTGCCTCCTTGCAGTTGTAATATTTTCCGGGTAGGTAAAATAATTTTTGGATAACTCGTATCTCACGTGTTGAATGTTGATGTACTTACAAGTAACAGTAAAATAATCAGTGTTTCCTCCATTAAGGTCGACTTAAAGTGTAAGTCAAATTGCTGTCCTGTATTGAGTTAAGTTTCCAACTTCCGTTGACCCGACTCATGGAGGTGGGTTACCGTTACTCATATGCTTTACCTTTTAGCGAATAAGTAATATTTTTGGATTGAATAGATCTACTATTAGTAGCCAATCAGGCTGGTTTGTAAATTTCGCTTTTCAGATCAGAATGAACTCAACACCAGACAGTCATTTGGTCATTTGAAGTCCAGCTCATCAATGGTGTATGTGGACAAGTTGAGCTCATACAGCCGAATTAGTTCAGATCACTTGAATTTAGCGAGCTGACTTAAATGGACTGGTATTTTAAGATTTGTACAAAATTTCAACCCTAACCTTTTCAACATTCCAGCTTAGAGTTTTTCATAGTTCCTTGTGACGTTATAGTACTTTCAAGGTTTCGAATCCCTTTTACTCACGGTTGTGATTACTGCTTGTACATTTCATGTGAGTTCTTTTGAACCTTTTGAAATAGTTTTAGAGAACATTTGTTAAGTGGGAATATTTCCTATACCCTTTTTATTACTCTGTTTAAATTTTCCGACCTATTGGTGAAACCTCTGAAATGTTTGCTATAATCTTTTTTGAAATTCACCCTAATTTTACATGTTCAGATGTGACCTAAAGTCTGAGAATCTGTTATAATGGAATGATTTTCGGTGAAAACTGCTATCGACACAACTTTTTAATTCGACATGACTAACTTTCCGTGTTCATTTGTCAATTAGCCACTGACAATTGTAAACCATCTGCATCTTCTCCTTCCATACTCAGCATCCTACATAGTTCAGTTAATGTCTTGTAAAAATCATTTCAAACAGTGAATTTGAATAGAAAGTGATTGGTTATATTTAATAGTACAAACCACTCTCCGTCAAAATTAAAAACTCTGTCGAATCCGTAAACATTATCTAGACAACTAGGTTGATGGGTCTTGTTGAATACAGCGGTGCGATTGCTTGTATATAATTACTCTTTAATGTATGAAGCTGCACCAGATAAGGTGTACAGAGCAACAGAAACAATACAAAATTATGTAAGCACAACTGTTCGTGAATCACAACTACATATTTTGTTTGTTTACTTGCTACATGCAACTTTGTCAGACAGGCATCCACACCTGCGTACACAGAGGAGCTTGTATTCTGTTTTACGTTTGCATGATTGTCGGTTATTTATACTCATCTATTAACCATATTAACCTTTTTTAGGTTTAGACAAAATACTTACGTACTATGAACAGGTGTCACCATGTTTCAGAAATCACTGTCTTTTGCAAATGGATACATATCTGAGCTTTCATTTGTGTGCACAAATATTCTGTTGGTTGCTTCGTCCCATAACTATAGGTGCTATGCCTCTTCACACAAGCAGACGTACAATATTCGTTCACTATCTGGATACAGTAACTAAGATAGCCACTATTATTAGTACTGTTCCTTTTGGTGTTACACGCATACACACATAAATAAACACACATGCACACGTATATACAAACTTACTGAAGGTAATAAGAAGTTTTTTCACCATTTACTTCAATAATACCTTTTTACAAAACATTGTTGAAATCTTTGGTGAAAAAAAGGTAACCTGTTACAAATCCTTACCATGTATCTGTTCTAATTCTAAAAAATTGGCCAGAAAAGAAGCCCATTGATTCTTATTGTTGAAGGAAATTTTGTTTTAGATGAACCCAAAAACATTGTCGTCAACGTGATACACCACATAATCAAAATGTAAGCTTGCATGGTAGTTTCAGTCTATCGATTTTGTGTGCTATTTCTATGGGATCAGTGACACTACTCATAACTTCATGAATAATTTGTCGGCAAAATGAAATCTTTCCTACTAAGTTTGCTACCACCTATTGAGTCTAGATAAGAAGAGTCTATAATAATGTCTCGTAACCTGTCGTTGTTAGTCATAACTGATTATTTACTGTTGGCATACGAACTCTTTATTCTGGTCTTGATGAAGAATCAAAAATCGGAATCCGCTCAGCAACCTTGTACACTTTCGTGCAGTAAGTAATCAAATATTCCTATTGTGTGAGACCTAATAATACTACTTAGCTGCTCAAACCTCGGTAGGTGGAGTGGTTTTCGAACCCGTGATCCACTGGGTGAGAGTCGTTCCTTTAGACCTATGAGCTGCAACTCCACTTTTTGTTTTGACCACAATGTTTAATGGGAAATTCTGGTAGAAAACTTTCACTTCGTTCTGAACTCATTGGTTGAATATACCTGGTTTATGTTTTCACTGGGGTTTTGATCCATCATCCATTCTTTTAACCAGCAAATTAATAAACTTATTCCCTATGCAAAAGGTATAGTCTATTATTACAGCTCGTTATATGTTTTTGATTTACACGACTATATTTATTGAAGGTTATAATACATATTCCATGTTGGGGAGATAAGTGAGAAAACTAAGACCACTGATTGAGAAATTCAGGGGAAAGAGTTCAAAATCTGTTGCAGTAGTGCAGAAGCCGCCAGGCTTTATGTCTAATAGTATTTTGAAAATCCCACCTCTCTTTTCGTTTACTCTGTCTTGTTTTATCATTGCCTAGTGGCGTTTATAGACTGTTCATATCACTTTTACCTCACTATCTCTTGTTATCATGAATAATCTTTTCGAGAAATAGCTCCTAAACTCAGTTGCTTGACACTGTAATACACTGTGGATAAGTTTCTACACAGAAAGATAGTTTCAAATGACCAGCCTTATCAGTGTAACTAAGAACGTGGTCAACCAAATTTTATGTGAATACAGCACTATGCATTAGACAATTTTTTCGCGTTTAGTTACTTCTCCTTGAGAAGAGATGGTTTCGTGAATACTTTAGAAAAATCTTATTACATCTCAGTTTTTCTGAAGTTTTCTGGTTAATTTAAAAACCTTTCGAAAGACGCATTTAAATGTAAATATTTTCAGTCTAAAATAATGGTGTGACATTTTTGAAGTCGGACGTCATATTTTTATGGTAACTTTAAACAGAATTAGAATATATTCTACTACTGCTATTGAGCTCCCTGAGTTGATTGGTTAATTATGCAAAGTGAACAAACTCTGAATTTTGGCAGGGTTTTTCATCTTATAAATGAGAACACCAATGTACATGCTGCATGTTTTTTTATCGAAATGTAACCGAAGACTACAGTTAACTTCCAGCAATATTAGGCATCTAATAAAATGTTTCGCATTATTCACATGTGAATTATGTGAAAATTTCACTGAATTAATTATAACTTTGGGATTTAATAATGAATATTGCGAACATTGCTCAAAACTCATGTTAGACAAATTAATATCTTTTAAATAAGTTTCTTTGCCAACAGGTTCACTTAGCCACAACAATAACTTTCTAGTTAAACTTGAAATCAAACTTTTGCACTTTGGTAGCTTGAATCACCATGAGGAAGGATTTCCATCATGACTGTTCAATAGAAAAACTATTTAAACTGAGTTTTAAGTCTTGTTTTTTTAAATATTTTCCCTAAATGAGGCTAAAGGGAAAAGCCAACTCCCTATAAGTTACTTGGCTCTAATTAACTTCTGACAGAAACATACTCTAACCTTACTTGAAATCTTCAGCGTAACAGATATCAAGTATAGCATCCAACACAGCTGCTCTTTGGCTCAGCTAGATATCCCCGTAACAGCACAGAAACTATAAGTCGATAAGAGAACATGAAAAGGAATGTAAAGTTCTACTGACTTGATAGTTAAAAGCTATAGCAAAACGCTCACACAAAACGAAGTAAATAAATGGAACAGACAACGGCAAGGTGTTCAAGATTAAAAGGCAAGGCATGAATGCGTTTTTTACATGGAGACCAAGTTTGAGGTGCATCACCTACGTTCTACCATCGTCATATTCCATCGCCTTACAAATTATATCTGTTTACTATTGGTGAAGCAAAGTTTCTACACTTTATGTGAACCATGGTCAGGGTCTGACTGAATAATATTGCAAATATTGGGCGCTGAGCAAAAGGTTGACATTAGAAATAGTTTATATTTTGGGAAGTTACAGCGTGTTTGAAATAATAATAATGCTAATCAAATATTTCAAACACGCTGTGACTTAAACAAGTATGCAGTATTCCTATTGTCAAAGTTTGTATATATTTCGAAAATTATCCTTCTTAAGTTCGTAGACAGCAATTACAAGCATCAAGCGCTTTGGTTCAAGATAAGAAACCAAGCACTTCTGCTTCAAGTTAAATTTTATTTCTTTCATCTATCTTCTATCTATGTTGTATGTGGTCAATTTTGATCTTAACAAATTAAATTTTGGGAGATGCCTAATTGAAATTCTGTAAAAAAGAAAGAAAATGACATTCTTAATTAATTAAAGTGAATATCTTTCTCCGTATATTTTTAAAGCTTGTGTGCTTTCTTCCGGCTGTTTTGTCGTTCAACTCCTGTCAACAAGCGGTTCTTACTGTTCGCTGTATATTTCGGTGAATAAATCCCCCTCATTGACTGGCACTTCTAGATTTAACTATCTAGTTAGTTGCATGTGAAAACCAGTTTTTTCTTAGTTATTAGTTAGACTTTTTTTCAGCGTTTATTCTTAAGCGTATGCCAATGAATAGTTGAATTTTCTTCAGTGGTTATTGCAGGAATAGGCCTTAAATGTCGTAACTACTGTTATTCTTTCAGTGCTACACGGGAATGAATGATGTAGAAAATAAATAAAAGCTTAATATTTACATACATTTAAAGGAAAGACAGGCTTTATGTAATTAGTCGTTGTGTTTATCAGTCATTGTAAGCAACTGACAAATAACTACTTCTCTAAAACTCTTTTAAACCAGTATATTGTTTCATAGTACTTGATTAGGTTTGGACTACCCAAGCCAATAAGCTTTCACAGATGAATCTTCTCAGGTAAAAGATTATGAACCCACTACCAAACGAATGTGATGGTCTTTTGGCAGATACATTGCTGTCATCCGGTTGATGATGCAGTGTTTTGTAATAAACTTGAGTTGGTAACTGCTCTGCGATTTCATCAGCATCATTTACAATGCTCTTACTTTTTATGTTCCCTCACTGTATTGAAACATGATGTGTTACATGTTAGAGTCAAGTTACTTCTTGCAAGCTGCAGAAAATAGGATTTGGCAAGTGAGATGACTTAGTTTTCCTTTTATGAATCCCTTATACTGAATGATAAACATCTTAAATGAAGAAATAAATTTCATGCTATCAACGTCTGACAGTTGCAATCAGAGATATAGTGAATATAACTTATCCACAGGATACCTGATGCTATCTGGAAGTCTAAGTTGCAAATAAAGTGGTAGATGTATAACTAAGAATTAAGGTAAGTAAAGAACCAGGACACTATGACAAAGAATCCTTTTGCATCAGATTAACTTTAATATTACTATATCACTCACTATATCCTATAGCATACAAACTAATCTGGTGTGGAATCGTAAATAAGAGTTTTTTAACCTCTTAAAAAGAGTATATATAACCCATTTGGGGAGTGGTACACAAGTTTTGTAAGTGAATCCATCTACTGTTTAGTAAACCTACAATCTCTGACTCAAAGTATCCTTTTATCTTGCATTAAAATATATTCCACAACCCCTTTTGTTAGTTTCAGCACTCAACGTTCCTCAGTCTTTGACCTAGAAAATATCCCTAATTTGTAATACTTCATGTTTCTGATCACACTAAGCACAAGCATCTGGTTAAGAAGCAAAATAGCTGACTGATGGGAAGTAGCTTTGCAACCCTCTTCTCTCTTCTTATGACTTTGTGCAACTTTTGATCAGACTGTTTATATCTCTGTCGTGATGTGCTGATAGGGGGTTTGGTAACTTGGCACATCACTCATTAGTGTCAGGTACCGTGTTGAAATTTACTGACTGATTTAAACGTGCCTTATAGCGCAGTAAAAGCTAAATGTAATTCATGCCGTAAATGAGAACCAGAGTTTGATGGGCCAATTTAATAGTAGTCACTTGATGAAGAGTTCTCAATTCAAATGAGTCACTTCACCACTACTTTCCAGTAATCAACTTAATATGAACACCATATTCAAATAGAGAAATACTTAGAACCACTTGACATAAATAAAAAAAACCTGTAATGAATTTGAAACATTAGGAGCTATTAAGATCCATACGATCCAAATTTTTCTGTAAAGACCAAAATCAATGACAGTTTAGTCACCATCAAAAACTCATACAGCTTGTCACTATTAACACACGTAACTTCCTAGGTTTACTATAACCTGTAAGATGTGGTCTAGCCACTCAACCTCAAAGAAGAAGTAAGGCACATTTTGACTTGTGATCATTTAAAACGACTAGTTCGCTTCTAAAGCGGATATCTATCTTTGTACTATTTAACACTCCGGTTCATACTTGGCTACTATTGAGTATCTTAACGCAATAAAAATGTTTAGCCACTTGTCAACAAACTTTGACGTATCAACTACAACAGAAAGGCTTATCCATTGCACTCCTATTGTGTCAGAAATCAGTCTAAATATTCAGTTTCGAGGTTTATGGGGATAAACTGATTTTGAGGTAATATTCATCACTAACCGACATCTGTTAGAGAACCATTCAAAACCTGGTAGCACTTGACCCTGTTTCGTTCTGTTATGGGACTGGACAACAACACTTACCCACGATCCCACCAGCAACAAAACCCAGGACTGTCAGGTTTCATGCAGCGCACGTTAACCATTCAACCACTGGGTCCGAATCCAGCGGTTCACATTTTCCTACTCTTGTCAATTCGTGATGTGAGGCAACCATTATCCGATATCATTGCTGAGTATTTATCCTCACGTCCAACTTGGTCAGCGCCACTGATCATGACTTCTCATAAGTAGTTCGGGAAATCTCATCTTGAAGCGCGTCTCTAATAAGCGCTGACTAATTATTTAATTTGCAGGTTTGTGGTGACCTCACGACAGTATTGAATGGTATTAAACTGCTGCGCACTAGTGAGGTGTCTCATACTAGGACTAAACAGCTGTCCAGAGCTCCCAAGTTTCCAATGGTTCCCCAAACGATGTCGGCCGGTGATAAGTACTGCCTTGAAGTCTCATTTTTATTAAAACGACATAGTCACTTGGACTAATATGACATGTAAATACTTCTTTCGAATTCTGTTCAACCTAGTGCATGTAGAATCATTTAATAGATCCTAAATAAACTAAGGTACTGATTCTTACTGTAAGTGCTAATTGCCTCTAGATACTATTTCCAGGGTTGTTTCTCTGTGAAAGCTTTTTGTATAATTCCATCAACGAAATTTATACATCTAGAAAGAAAAGCATCATTGAATCGTATCTTGATAAGCTGTCATTGTGATGTGCAACACAAAATCTATACCAGGAAAATTTATTCAGGCATAACTTAATTAATTAGTTAGACAGTCAACCAAAGAAACGAAGCCAATATTCCAGTGTACTTCAGTTTTTTTACTGACAAAATAAATAAGATTATTCTCTATATTTTGTGCTCTCTTTGAGATAAGACTAAAAGAAGTGAATTCTCTAGGTAATGATTAAGCCTCTTTGAGATTCTCTAACTAGTCGGGATGGTGAATAACAAGTTATAGGTTGTTAGGTAATTAAACCACATTTTCATTTTAAAAAATAGTCTATTTAAATGAAAACAGCATATACAGTAGAGAAAAAACGGGACTGTATAAATGCAACGCATGAAGGAAAAAATGAATCTATTTATTCCTAGGTGTATTAAACTTTTACTTGTAACCTAGACTTACTTTCATGACTAGGAAATATCTCTTTTATCCTTTTTTATGGATTGGTAAATGCTTAAATATTTCACTTTATGACTGAAAACTTTACGTCATGTTATTCTAGATAATTAGCAGCGGTATATTTGACGTGAATTCAAGAGTCGCAAAGAGATACATCTTACAGTAATTTACATAAGACTTGTAGCACACTTCAACTAATAATAGTGAGTATTTTTAAGACAACACACTATCATGCTTTATAAGTTGATGGTGGTTTGGTGTTGTCTAAGCCTTCATATTTTGGCGTGAATCTTTCATCACCAGGCTTAGTGACACTTCAGTACCGAAATCTTTATGAGGATAGAACATCAAACCACCATCATCCTCATCATAAGCTACAAATTGTTTCCATCACCTGCTTTATAAATTCTACGTTCCGCTTGTAAAACAAAGTATTGTAATTCTGTTTCGGAGAAGCTGGAATGTATTTACACTTCAGTCTGAATTTATTCTCAGAGTGAATCAGAATTTCGTCATTTTTTTAAATTCATTAGGAACAGTTACACTTTGTATACAGTAACCAATCGTCAACAACCGATTCTGACTGGAACTAGCTTGACAAGAAAAGCTATTAAGCTGAATTTTTAGAGAAGTGACTCATGGTTTTATAGTGCATAGTGCTGAATCCTATGGTTGCCTGTTGACAACTGACACCAGCCAGAGTTAAGCACTTGTTGAATTGACACGATCTAAGCACCAGGTGAAATTTTCTTAAGCCAAAATTTTGTGGTTGTTAAGAATTTTTTCACATTCCTTCATCTCAGAAGGAGAGATCTTCCAAACTACCCTTATTCTGTTGGAGGTTTGTGGGGATTATATTGATTTCATCATGAACTGACATCATTTGAAGAAACACTGAAAACCTGGGAGCACCAGACAGCTGTTTTATCCTAGTATGGGACTCCTTTGCGCTGCTCACCCATGACCACACCAGGAATCCAGCCTAATTGCCTTAGGTTCCGCGGCCCAGCAAGCAATCCAATAATCTATATTTCCTATTCCTGTGATGGATGTGCACTGCTAAGGAGTCCCACACCAAGACGAAACAGCTATGTAGTGCTCTTAAATTCCAGTGTTTCTCCAGCTGATGTCAGTCCATGATGAATACCCTCATCCCTGTTAACTATTTTAGCGAAACAATAACACAGAGAATAAAAATCAGATGAAACTCATCTAAATGCAGAACTATAAACTCGCACTGCATGACAAGAAAACACATGTTTGATTTCGTATGATCCTGTTCTTTGGAAAAATAACTTCACATATTCACATACTTACACAGAAAGTATTCTAAAGACTTAATTTCTTACTGCTAACTGGTACCAAATACTTTGTGCTGGATCTTAGGAAAAAAACTTACAGATCAAATAAAATCACTCGCTTGGAGTTTACAGATGAACAGTAACGTTAGCAGGAGTTGAGATACTAAACTTTTCTTTTCATTCAACTGACTCATGGCATGACTGAGTTAAGTGAACCAAGATATCAGTTAACAATGTGATATCCTAATTCTGAACAATAATGGAATTCAATCGAATGAATAATATAATTGTGCAGGTAAGTTAATGGATTCAGTATCTTGCTACCCCACATTTTGTCTGAAATCCTCACCAACTGATTACCCAACGAACACTGTGTACAGATATATTTGAGTTATCACCTAAGATTTGCGAAAAATCTACGAATTTCCTACCCTAATAAAAATCTTGCCAACTGTCATGTGAACCGGACTGCTCTGTGAAATAATCTTCTTATCATTACCTTCCTCAGGTATGGCCAATCACATCCAGAATAATTCAAATCCCATGCGTATCAGCAACAGCAACAACCACAGTGAAATAACTTGTTCACAAATTATGAACTATATCACTACCACCACCAGTAACATCAACGGTAAGAGCAATACGGAGAGTGTACAACAGTTCACAAGTCCAACAGAATTGGAAAAGTCTAGCATTATCAACGAGATTTCTTGTGACAACAATGAAAATCGAACAAATCTAATTGTAAATTATTTACCTCAGACTATGTCACAAGAAGAGATGAGAGCATTATTTTCAAAGATTGGGAAATTAGTCAGTTGTAAATTGATTCGTGACAAACTGACAGGTAAATGAAAGTGAACAGATAATTTCACTGTTTTCAAAGTTTTTATCTCACTAACGATTGTTTTTTTGATGTGATCACTTGCAAACCGGATGACATGAATGCCAATTAATCACAGCAATTTCTTTGTGTTCATTTAGTTACCTTTACATTTGAGCCCTGGTGCCAAAAAGAAATCAGTCGAATGAGATTTAACTCTCGCTAGGTCTATGCATCCAATGAATCTTTAAATAATAATAATAATAATAATAATAATAATAATAATAATAATAATAATAATTAACAGCTCAGTATGTTGTGTGGATAACTCCCAAAGAAAATGATGTTAAAGGCTAGTTGTGGACAGGCTTTAGACCCTGGAAAACTGATTTCTGTTTGCAGTTTACACTATTATCAGTTCACGAGAATATTAGAGCAGGTCAAATAAAGTATTAGATATTTCAACTCATTCTAAATGTCTTACAGAAAGTCAAATACGGTAACTAGAAAATAGAATCTGATCTGATTGCCTTTGTAAAGCCGATCAAGTACTAAATTTCATTCAACCAAACCTCATCACTATTTAACAGTCAGTCTGCCAGGTTCTAATTCTCTTCTCAGTATAATTCGAAATGAAATTCACTCAGCTATCATGTTCACATTCATGCCGTAGGAGATGGGCCGCACCTTTTTTGTGAGGGCTAATGATGCTACCTGACTGTCTGATCCTCAGCAGGTCAGGCCGGATTCGAACCTGGGATTCATTGGTTGGGATTCAAGCATCAAAACCAATGAACTACAGTTCTACAGTGATGCCATGGAATCATTCTGGAATTTATGCACTTCAGTTTTAAAGTCAGGTGTTGGGGTTCAGTTTATCAGAAACTGTGGACTTGAGGTGGATATATCCTTGCAGACACTAATTAGGTATATCTGGGACCTCTACCAAAGTCACATTAGTTAATAGGTTACTTTACAGTAAATTTTTAGTGTCAGAAAAGCAAACGAAAACGACTACACTCAGACTCAGACCTGTTTCAACTCACCACCTGCCAGTATGGAGTCAGCTTTACTGATGGATACACCTAACTTTAATATTGAATGCTGACCACTTGATCTTTTTAGTGTTGCACAGCCTCTACTGCATGGCCAACTGGTGATGCTTTTATTCTTTTACTGAACAAAGTTCAATCCTGTGGCGTGTTAAACGTAGCCTTGACGACCGTTCGCATCTTCAGCAGTGCAGTGAATATTACCTTGATACCAGTCAATCCCCACAAACCTCTGAATTGAATTACTCTGCAGTCCATACCAGTGACTTCCTTCGGGATGCTATTTCCTGAAGTTCTAATGAGAGTCATGATTGGTGAGGCAAACCAAGTCGAACTTGAAGACAAATACTCAGCGATGGCACTGGATGATGGTCACACTATATCATGAATAGAAAGAAGTGGGAAATGTAGAATACTAAGTACTGACCCAGTAGTTGAATGGTAACGGGCTCGCTGCAGAATCCAACGACCTTGGGTTCGATCCCTAATGGGGTCATGGATGTGTACTTCAGACCAGTCCCGTACCAAGATAAAACGACTTTCCAGCGCTCCTAGGCTTCCAGTGGTTCTTTAACTGATGTTTCGTGATGAGTACTACTCTGAAGTCAATCACTCCTCACAAACACCCAAATTGTAATCACTTTTTATCAGCTGTTTTGGCTTCGAAGTATGCTTCAAATTATGATAGTTAATGAGGAGCTATGTAAACCATTCATCGAAATAGCACGTCAGTAATTTGGTTTTCATTTATGGTATTGACACATCTGTGATTTCTGTTTTGCATTGCATATATGATGATATCTCAGTAAAACTTGATTCAGTGATATTTTTCGGCTGAAATTCAGTGGCATAAGTTACGTGTTCAGATATCACTCCCATAAACAACTGAGAGAAGTGAACTACAGGAGGATTTATTGACTGTGAACAAGAGAGTGCCTGTTTTTTGACGAATTTTATGTCTGATGCATTCTGTAGTGAATATAAATCTTTTCGGTCATATTACAATAACAACAACGAGATGGGACTTTTTTACAAGAGGAAACACTTAACGTGTTATTCGATTACATGACCGTTTGGAGAAGTTCAATGTAGGCGTGTAAATGAGCTGGCGAAATAATTCAGTGGTATCAAATTAGGTAGAGCTCTACAGCAACTGCAATTTCCTAACTTTTGCAATGCGAAACTAACTTGTGACAATAGTTTGGCATTGTCACCGCTCTGATGAAGACTTCCTTACAAAGTTATTGCTAAGGCAGTTAAGAACGGCCTGTGATTAAGTACAAAAGCTCAATAAGCCCTCAAAGTAATCGTAGCCATCTTCATCATTTTAAGGTCTATCTAAATGTATCTGAAATTTACAAAGCCGTTAAAAGTCCTATATTGTAAGTGAGATACGGTCAAAAATAATGGGACTCGTACAGGTTTCCAGGATAGTCTATACTGTTGTTGCATATAGTTTAGTTTGTACTCTCTTAATTTACTGTTACTCCTCCATCATATTTCTTCATTCTGACTTATCAGATTTGTAATTTACAAATTTCCTTGAATAACTGAAATTAACTTGTGCTTTTTCTCATTCATCTCCTCTATTCTGATCCAAAAATAATGAAAAATATTTCAGGTCAAAGTCTGGGTTATGGATTTGTGAATTATGTAGACGCTGCAGACGCCGAACGAGCAATACGTGGACTCAATAAAATGAGGCTACAGAATAAAACGATCAAAGTAAGTTGAATGTTCTTTTGTAATAAAAATAAAAACCCTGGGGATTCGCTAACATATAAGCTGATTGTCATAATTTTAATTCACTTGTAAATGATTAAACAGTGAACATTATAACTGACCAGGTTTGTTGAGTTTGAGTTGTACGCAAGCGCACTGGCAAGTATTTTAACGAGTTAAAATGAAGACCTGGTGCTCAGTGAATGACCAGTCAGAAAGTGAGCCAACTGCCATTTGAGGTTATTTGGTAAGGAGTTTTAGCGCAACTGATCGAATACTGCCAAACTTTGAGGCACTTGGAAATAAAAATGGAAATTTCGCAAAGTTATGAATGAGTAGGTTTAAGTAGAAAACTTTCTGACTACTTTACCACCCAGTTTCCTTTGAAATCTGAGTAGGACTAGTCGAGTTTTCAATAAAAGCGGAAAGCAGGAGTTTTTTGTTTGCAGACATAAATCATATTCATCTGTTGTGGTAAACAAAAGCTCAAATAGACTACATGAAAATGAAAGCGTTTTGATCGTTTTTTTTTTGAGAATAGCTTACAAAATACAAATCACTCAAAACCAACCTTTTATCTTTTACTGGACAAACTATATGAGCCTTTTACTTCAACACTCATGCTCAAGTTATTTAAACCTTTTACGCATTGTGTCAATAATCACTTTGCTTTGAGAATTTTCACTTTAAAGTTTCTCACACACATCATCCACTTAACTTCAGAAGTGACGGCACTCCTGCGTAGGAAATGGATGAGGTGGTTTGAAGGAAAGGAAATACATATTGAACAGTATTCCTAAAAAAGATTTATTGATTGTAAAAACCTAGCTTTTTCTTATCACAGAAAAAGGTGCATCAAACAGTTGTATGCTATTGACAAACCTTACTCAGAAAGTAGCTATGATCCAAATAAGTACACGGAAACTAGAAAAAACAGCATAAATGACAGCAATAGACGTAAGTTAGGTACTGCTGGCAAACCAGTGGTTAAATCAACTAGACGCAACAGCGGATTTTTAGGACTGGATGTCAAACCTATGTTAATAACTTCTGAAATGGTTAATCATGTGCCGTAGTTTAAAGTGAATCAAAAGTTCACCCTGACAACTGCTGAAGTAGCCAATTATGTTTACTTTCTTACACCGGGGGGATAATTTCTTCAAGAATATCTAAACCTAATTGGCTATTTCGATAGTTTCCAGAGGGGTCTTTAACATCAATTCTAATCCTAACTGGAAAGGTAGGAGTAAAGTTAAAGGCCACAGTAGCAAGACTGAAATATAGCCAACTAGACTTGTCTCTTTTTGCTGGAAGGGCAGATTTTCATAATACCAAGAAGTTTAGTTGGTTATTGCAGTTACTGTTAAAGTGGTTTCTGAGTCACTCAGAGATAGCCTTTCCTCTTTTGTTGAGCCAGTTTGGAAGCCTTTTGTTCGTCATTTTGCGAAGTAAATATCTTTTCAGCTATATTTAGCAAGCCTCCTGTAGATAAATTAAGGGCACCTAAATTCAACTAACTAATAGTTAGGCTAGCCTAAACTCATTTTTTGGTGTTCCATTTATACTTGACTTTAGGGTCTAGAAGTAATCAATATGCTGAGTATTTGTACGCCTAGTCATAGCGGTTTCACCACATACAGTTTTCACCATCTGATTTCACTAAGTCACAAAACATTGTTGTCATCACTTTTATGTACATCCATATTTCAGTATCAGTACTGATGTCTTCATGAACAAATGGGTTGAAAAAGTTTGGAGCATAAGAAGATGGCTTTCATCTGAATTTATTAACATGCAGTCGACCAGCTGTTTGATGTCTCTTTCTAAAACTTTTCACACAACTCCATTGACTGAGTCGAATGCTTTCGAACATGTTTACTAATTCAAATGCAACTAAAGATAAGAGAGTCAACCTGCTTTCATATGAGTGTGGGTTTCTAGAATTCCATTCTGGTTATGACTAGTAAGTGTGCTGATCTTCGAGGAAGTTCTCAAGCAAGAAAAAACAGCTACCCTTTTTCCCCAGCTGTTTAGAGGGACTTCATTTGCTTCTATATGCTGCATTAATGTATGATGCATCAGTAGGTTTGATTCACACACACAGCTGGGTCACAAATTCACTGACTATGCTACTCTAGTGAAATGAAATCTAACCTTTGGTGAGAAGCTGGTCATCTTTGGGTTTAATATGAACCTTTCTTATGAGTGCCAGCAATTATAAAACTCATGTACAAGTAAGTAGAGTCGTTTAATTTAATGTCTATGTAGCAATATTGATCGATGGAATCCGGACAGCACTCGGGACTAGTTTTTTCGACATTGGTTAGTCTGTCTATAGTGACGTAATAATATAAACCACTGGCAAACATATATAGTTTTCTATTTTATAAGATTAAGCTCCTTTAAAGCCCACCAATGCTAACCACACGCAAGACGAATTTCGTAAGCAATTTTGGTCTGCAACTTCTTATGTCAGCAAATATACACATATATATTGTTGTGGTTTATAATCAAATAGGTTTCTTTCAAAATTACTGAATCATTTTGAGGGATAAAATGAATGCTGAGATACTGTAAGTGAAAAGTATTTCTCTGCTCCTGTCCTAAATATTAATACACGCACATCAGCACCCAAGTGTACTAGGTGAATATATGATATCTACTAACTAGTTACATTGTAGTTCATAACCTTTATGTTCTTACTTTCGACGAACTAACCAAACTGCCAATTAATCTGAAAACCCGCCTACGGTTTTTTTCAAGATCATTACTTTTCGTTAGTGAAGCTAAATACTTTTTCAAGTATTCTACGGATTTTATCCTGTTATTTTTATATACACCACCTTACACCTGCTTGTAAACTGAAACAGCAGATTCACACGTACACAAAAACATCATTAAAATGTAGATGAAGGATGACATTTATCAGTTTGTAGAAGAAGAATCAGAACCGCTTTGCTATCCAAAAACAGAAACTATTTTACTGCTACTTCTGACTACATGGGCTGGTTACCTCATACTAAAAGATAATCTTAAGGTCAGGTAGCGAATAAGTACGTAATCAGTGGTCTGTTGGATACAAAAAAAGGTTGATGATAGACAACAGCTTAACGAAATAAAACATAAGTCTAAGTGATAATTTATTCCCAACTTTTCACTTGAATGAAAAGTATATCGAAAGCATATGCAACAACAAGTGAACGAAGTAGGTAGTCGTAAAAACAACCCAGAATGTGTGCTAAGGTAACAGATCCACCACTTTTTAATCGAGATTAATAAACAGATAGTCTGTGAATGATTTCCGCATAAAAAACTAAGGGGTTAACAAAATAAACTTAATTTTTTCTCCTCCCCATGATAAGGATGATACAGGGGAGCATAGAGATCAGATTGTGATTTTCATCACAACTCTGTACCCCTGGTAAAAAATAATTCTCAAAAGCAAATGGAAACCTCACTTGGATGTCAAAAACACCTTACATAGGCTGGCCATGACCAATCTACACCAATGTCTTTCATCCAATCGTTTAATAAGCTATGACTAATAATTTCCAATATCGTGTCGCACAACCGTTACAACAACCTCTAGTTCTCAGTACTCAGGTTGATAATTATTTAGTACAAAATATTTTCCTGCTCATAGTATTATCCAAATTTACAACATGACTAGTAGTTTTCGACTGTTAAATGACGAGGACTCTTGATATGAGTCCTGAAAGTACTTAAACTGTCCATGATAATGTTCCTCCATTCAGTAAAGTTTACTGAGAGAAAAGACAGTAGTATGACACGTGGACGGAATTCGATCAAATTTCTTTAAGCCATCATTCAAAAACTTTTTTTAAAGATCTAAATTATTTTTTAAGGTAGTATTCACCACGGGCTTACATCAGTTGGAGAACCACTGAAGACAAATAAATAAATGAGTCCTTAAAAATTACACTCCTAACCTCAAAATACATTACTATGTAGTGCTCATTAGTGGCGTGCTTCTGGATTGATATCCCAAAATTCTAATGGGAAGCTATGACCTGTGGGGTCAACCAGTCATAAAAGAAGCGGATGCCAGCTGAAGATTTTGGTCGACAATAGCGCTATGTTGCGAATTGACGGAAGTAGGAGAGTGTGAACCATTGAACTCTAACCCAGCCGCTGAATGGTGAACCCATTCGTTGCGAAATCCTCAGGTCCTGAGTTCGATCCCTAGCCAGGTCGTCGGTGAGTACTATTGAAGAATCCTACGCTAGACGAAAAAGCTGTCCAGTACTCCCAGGTTTTCAATGGTTTTCCAACCGATGTCAGTTTGTGATAAATCTTACCTTAAAATAATAAACTTCCCATTAACCGCAAGACACATTACGTAAATTATCATTATTATTATGAATTCATGTAGATGAAAATGTACGACTGAGATGGAAACTTCCAAATAACGAATTGCAATAAGTTTTAAAAAGCTTTCACTGGAGTAAATTATCAGCCTAAGCTCTAAACATAACAGATAAACTAAATTATTGAAGTGATGCCTCAAATTATTTACATCTAAAAAGGAATCAGGCTGAACCTCACATTCGTATCTACTCACTCAGTGAAATGATTTTACAAATTTCATTCAAATTTTCAAGTGGTCAGCTCCTGTAATTTCACTTCACTTTTTCACCTATCCGAACATCTCTACTGGGCATTAAACAAAGAGAGTGGGTTTAGCTGCTCATTTTGATTAGTATTCTCTGGAATACCATACTCAACCAAAACAACGGTGAAAAAGAAACAGTGTCTCGTTGCTTAAACAGTCTTCAATTTTGAGGGGTTCTAATTGTGTGTGGCATCCAAGAGTTTCTCCGCTGTGAAATCTTTCCAAGACTGTCGAAAAAGTGGTGAGTGTATCAGCAAAGTACGCGTATTTATAAAAAACATTCAAACCAATAATCACTATCATGTGCCACTGATGTAACTGTCTCTTGTAATCCCAGTGGATGCATGCTTATTTGGTCAATTATATTCCTTTATTCATACAAACTGTAAATTTGCTCTTTTACTTTGTCTGATTCACCGGAAGGTTATAACAACAACATGAAATCACATTGTGAGAAACAATATAATCATAAGGCGACAAGTTATATTTCACACCGGTGTTAATAAGTACATTTCCTCTTTATTAGTGAATGACCACTTGTCTTGTTTTGACTATCTGTGAATTGTTGTGAGAGTGGATAAAGCAGCAGTCTCTCTTCTATCGATAGAAATTTATTGACTGTCTGCTAATCTCTATATCATCCATAAATAACTACACATTATTTCATGGTCATACTTTCGCTTCTAGTCCATTGTTCTTGTTCTTGTCTGGTTCTTATTTCTGAGTATTTTTGAGGTCCCAGTTCAACGTTTTGGTTGAGCTCAGTTTGAGTTCAGTCTGTGCACAGTTAAGTCAACCTTCAGACACAACAGGTATTTTTGTTACATTTTCCCGCATAGTTTTCTAACACTGACAGTCAAAACCGTAACATAAAGAGAAAACTTCCATCATGGTCATGACAGGAAAGTAGTGACCTTCATTCTCAGGCTTCCCACAATATAAACGGGAACTGACTAATAGCTTCTCTCTGAAAGGAAGTCATTTATACTGTATCTGCAGATGTACCTTCACACTTCCGTTTTGTTTACTTTGGTGCTAGTTTCATCCGCACAAATTAAACAGCGGTTTTAAACTCACTGAAATTTTCACAAACTGGATAGCAGTTTCATCCATTTCTCTAAAATATCTCTATAAGCATACATCTATCTATCTACTGTCCTTTCATTCCAAGTAATCTTTCTGTTGGTGTAAAATTACGATTAAATATACTGACATATTAAGGGTAAATCTTCAGTTTGTTGATGTGAAACGCTGCTGACAAATTACAAGCTGACTTATGTACTCAGTTTCCCCAAGTGATACGTAATAAATGGAATAATCTAAGAGGCTGTAAATCCAGTGACTTTCATTATTCGAGAAATACACACTATCCGATAAGCATTTACAATCATGTGGAGAAAAATAAAATCGAAAAATAGACCTACTGAATAATGGAGAAGAACATTCTGGTTGACCAAACAGGTTGTTGCGTTTTGACTCATTAAAAAGTGAAATATTTTCCACCGAATGACCTTTTAATCTAATCACCAGTTGACAGAACTTCAGTGTGTATCTGTGTTAATTTCACCCTGTTATTTTTCCAACTTATCAGTCTACTTTATCTGAACGACAGAAAACAATTTCAAGCAATTCTCATTTTGCTTTAATATCTCCACAAAAAATAAGAGCTATCTGCCTTTACGAAAAACAGAATTAAGTCTGTTTTCTACTTGTGCTTGTTTGTGCATACGTATGGGCTGCTAACTTAATCCCCACCCTCGAAATTGTGCTCTACTACTCCATTCCCTTTGTTTGTTGACATTACGACACTCTTCTTTACTTCCACTTTCTCTATTTTCGTATGTCGCCCACCTGCTATTCTTACTTCTGTTATCCGTTCTTGTTCCGATTTTGGATAATTTGGAAGATAATTATTGTGTGGACCTGAACCAAATTTTCCTTCTCCTTTACACTGTTCTTTTTAGTGGTAACGAAGAGGATGATTCCATCTGTTTGTGTTCATGGCAAAAAATGGATGTGCATTTATTATCCTATCCATCATCTGGGTCTGTTTCGAGTTGTTATGATTAATAATTCTATCTATACAAAGATTTAGCGGGGTGAATATATATATATATATATATATATATATATATATATATATATATATATATATAGGGGCATGAAGCAAGTTGTCACTGAAATAAATTACCACACCTGTTCTATAAAATGCCTTACAGCAACGAAATACTCATTCCTTGAAAGCTTGGTAACAGAAGTGACATGAATGCTATATATAGTCGTACTTACTATCTGTTATGACTTGTGTCAGTAAAACTCAAATCATCTTCATTCGTCTCGCGTCAGCATGTACATTTCTTTTCAAAAACAGTTGATGAATAAGAAGAGGTTGACGAAAGTAGACAATCGAATGACAAGGCAATGAGGAATGATATTAGTAGAGTGATATCCATTGATAACCCTTTATACTGAGTTGAATTCTTGACCTTTGCTGTTGGCAGCTGGGCTACTATGCAGATGCCTCAATACTCCCGGATATTCATGATGCTATATTGATCTTGGTGACTAACAGAGGAATGAATACAGGACGCGTGCTTCGTCCTACTCGGGACTCGTCAAGTGGATGCACTTGCACTTCAGTGAATGACGCTGTCCCTACTGAAACTCCAACCCAGCATTCACTGCTTGAAACGCCAAAGCCCTATCCACTAAGCCAGTGAGGCACGACAGCCACCTCTTGTGCAACGATTATTAGTTGTTGTTATGATACTTGTAATTCCCTGTTGTCATACTAGATCGAACTGATCTACCCTTTTTGGGCAGATGGGCTCGTAAACGAATGCCTCGATACTGTCCATACATTCATGATTATATATATATGACACAAGGATACCAAGTATTCGAAGTATTTCAAGGATTTTACTGGTACTAACTAAAAAGACTAGAATATCGTAAATATCCAGGCAGTGTCAAGGCATCCGCATAGGAGCCTAACTGCCAACAGATGTCAAGTAATTCGACCCAGTATATCAACGGAAAATTACAACTGATACCTGTTTCACAAAGGTGGCGGTCATTCCCCAGTGGCCTAGGGAATAACGCATTGGCATTTGGAGCGATGAGTACGAGGCTCCAGTCTCAGTGGGAGCAACATCACTTATTCGGGTGTAGATATATCCAGCTGATGAGTCCTGACTAGGACGAAGGTGCGATATGGATTCTACTGCTGGCCACCAGATATAGTACGATATAATTAATATCCCGGCTTTATTGGTTCATGATAATACTCGATAATATAGACTAACTGACTTCCGAGCTAGATGCTGTTAACAATGCAGTCACGCGTAATGTCAATCTTAACTACGAACTTTGAAAATACATTTCAAACTACTCTTCCTATTAATTGAATTAATTACTTAACAAACTGGTTACATTGGTTGTCGCTAAACTACTAAATATATTTCCCTTGAAATAACAACTGAATTCGAACAAACATGTAAATTTTAACTGGATTGAAACAGTTAACGCTCGAACCGATATTCGCCGTTCAATAATTTAAAGTTAAATGAATGGAAAGTCTGTTAATTGAAATGATCGAAAATGGCGTCACATTACCCACACCACACAGATTTTGATCTGGTTATGGTCAAAATTGAAGTTTCCCTCAAACCTTAATTACTATTTGTATCAAAGTAGTACGTTCAACAAGTAAAATCTGATTGTAAGTGAACGATCGATATATGCTGAGTAAAGATGATATCTGTATCATATAAACAACTAATTTCTCAATCAGTTTTATATTTTTTTGTTACTGTCATCTCACAGTAAACTTTTATTTCCGCTGGAAAGTTGTTGTATTCGGTTGTTTCGGTCGACAAATTATGAGTTAGTTTTTGAAAACTCCTGAGAACGATAGTACTCAGATGCAAAGGCCAGAATGAGATGACAATTCAGTGTTACCGAATTTCAACTGATTATTAACTGTTTAAATCCTGATTAAAAGTATCTTGGAATTTGTGACTATGTATAAAGTCATTCACGACACTCAGTATATCAGAAATCAATACATTTTATGATCGTTTGTTAATATTACATATGGCGATCGATAATCGATAACTTTATCCTAGTGGAAAATCCATCTAAAGGAGCAAGAGATGTTATCATAAGGCAAGTTGCATCATCATAATGACCTCTGGAATCGTTTCATATATCTGCTATTGACTGTATGTTCCCCGTCGTAATTATTTGAATGGGTTGATTATCCGTGGAAATGGTTATTCACTTGGGACATTTGTAACATATCTAAGAAACCTAGAATTTTATCAAGCAAGAACCAACTTTTCTATCAATACAAGGTCGGGTGCAGACATTCTTGAAAAGGTCTGTTAGCTTACAATGAGGCTTCTTGGTATCACTCACAACCATTTCTTCTTATCGACATTCTAAGACTCTTAAGCTAGCTAATCAAATTCTGTAATTCCTACAACTGAAATGATTTCCGTTGAACGCATTTTTCTGAAATCAGGTACCTTGCGCTACAGATGAGTGTTTTATTCGAAGAGAAGCTTGATTGGTCTCAATCCACGATATTTAGCTTCACATGACGGTTCCCCATCAGTGTTGGATAAAAAAAATGATTGTTAAAGTCATTACAATACCTTTGGATCCCTTACGAAAAGCGCGTTCTGGATTCCACTACTACCCACCATCTATCATTAGTACTTTCGTATGAGGTTCACAAAAGCTGGAAAAGTATTATAACAACCATACGATTCTCAAAGTTCGTAGTGTGGTCTACCTACCTACTTATCAATCTAATTTTTTTATAATCAATACACGATTAATATTAGATTCGCTGCACTTTAAAACTCGCCTGTATTATCATCTACGTTTATTCTTTTCTCATTAATCAGGTTGAAGGTCGGTGATTATTGTTCACCCGGTAATTTATAACTTATAAAGTTGTACATAAAGTTATTATTTTGTGCATTGTATCTGTATGTGTATGTGTATTATTGAATATATACCTACATGAGGGTTATTTACATGTATAAAAAGCGTAAATACGTACATAATTTACTTCAAAAGGTCCAGTGCTAACAACCGATGGCTTGTGTGTTTGTGTGTGTGATTGTAACAATGTCAAAATAGCAGAAAACAAATGTCCACCTGCATGATTCAACTCCTGGATAGACATGACAACAAACATACCTCTGTGCATAAATACAGATACAAATCTGTACACATACAAGATGCATATACACATATGTTTAAGCTGAGAGATAGACATACACGTGGTGCACTATCGTTCACACATACAGATACTCAGTCATAGAGGCATGTATGCATCACATATATACACGTATGTATAAACATAGAGACACATACATATATCCAGTCACGGAGACAAGTATACGTACTCACCGAATGATTATAATGGTCCAGCTAAATTATCGTATTTTCCCTTCATATTTCAAGTAAGTTTGATCGAAAGCATGCATCGGTTATCGGTTGATTGTATTAATTCCCAATTAGAATTTAGTTGATATTCAAATTATTTTCACTTTCGGTTTTCCTCGTCGTTGTTTTCTTTTTTTAGTTTCAGTTTTGTGTTAAACCTCATTTCTGTGTAGAAGACATATCCCCTTTTGAGAAAATTCATATATTCAGTGTTTTAACACTTACTAGTAAAGCTTGGATTCTTCGACCGAGGAGTTTAGAATTATGCGATAATAGAGAGTATTTGACGTTCAGTAGGATAATTTCTATGGTGTTGTGTTCTCTGAACTGGATTGTTTAATCTTGGAGCTTTCGTCGTCATTCTAGACAACACCACAAGCACAAACTTCAGAGAAGTGAGTGATAAGGTTTTCTCCGCAATTTATTTCATGACTTGTCCTGATGACCTTGTGTGTGACTGACTGTTTCTGCCAAGGTCTTGTCGTTGTCTTCATGTTTATTTTGATTGGTTGTCCTGCTGATCTGAAAGTTAACCTTTCTGTTGTTTCTGATTGGTTGGTAGATTAGGTCAATGTCAATATGTCTGTTGTTTGCTGACTGACCTGAATACCATGCTTCAAGGAATTGTCTGACATTCTTTGTATTGGACGGAAACTGGCTAAGGATACAATGATGCACACGTCTCGGAACACACACAACTGCAATGTTCAAATTCTATGGAATTAATTGATTTATGCCTTACAACAAATTTTCATTTCAATGATAAACTCTACAAACAGACAAAAGGAACACCAATGGGATCACCTATATCAGGACTAATTGCAGAACAAGTAAAGCAAAGATTGGAAAATATGGTATTACCAGTGATCAGACCGAAACTTTGAGTCCGATATGTAGATAATAAGTTTGTTATCATTAAAAGAAATGAACAGAAGAACGCTTGCAAATTAATCAACAAAATTTCGACGACATCAAATCCAAAATTAAAGAGAAATCAAATGACAAACTTGCATTTTTAGATATTCTGATCACTAGAACGGATTCGGGAAAATTGGAAATTGAAATATACAGAAAGCCAATTGATACGGATCATGAAACAGTGGGGAATATTTGTAGTTCAGATGAATGTTCCTGGTTGCATTGTGTTCTCTGAGCTGGGTTGTTTAATCGTGAGGTTCTCATCGTCTTTATAGATGATATCAGCAGCATTAACTTCAGTATGAAGTGAGCTGTCAATATCTGTGCATTAGTGATTTAGTAGCTTGAATTCAATTTCGACAGTGTAGAAATTTTCGACAGAGGAAACACAAAGAATATAAGAAAATTCTAAGAAGCTTGGCATTCAGGTCAGTCAGTAATCAAGAGATGTATAGATATAGACCCAATCTATCAACCAATAAGAAAAATGATAAACGACAGAAAGGTCAGAGGTGAAGCAGAGGAACATTCAACAGTCTATACAGTCAATGAGACAACAATCGAAGGAAACAACCAATCACAGACCACATCATCAGAGCAAGCTACTAAATCACTAACGTAGAGATATTGATAGTTCACTTCATACTGAAGTTAATGCTGCTGATATCATCTGTATAGACGATGAGAACCTCACGATTAAACAACCCAGCTCATAGAACACAATACGATCAAGGTCATGCAGATCATAACCTCAACTATAACAGCAACAACCAAACAGCACATAAAATAGCTGGTATGAAAACATTGTTGATAAGAGCGAAGACATATTGTAGTACATCAACCCTGCAGAGAAAAGAAAAGAACTTCTTCACGACTGTTTTCCAGTAGAATGGCTATCCGCGACACCTCATCAGAAGATATTTACCTAGTTTCTCATCAACCAAGAAACCAACCTCGAAAGCTAACAAACAGATTATCGTACCCTACGTGAAGAACGTCTCCACGATCATGACTAGATTATTAAAACTTTTTGAAATAGCTGTATTACACAAGCCCAAAATATATTTTCGCTCTCTGTTATGCAGGGCAAAAGATACAATAACAAAGGAAGACAGACCAAACATTATCTACAAAATTAACTGCAGAAATTATAAAATACAGCATCAGAGACAGTGATCGCTGTGTTCGTATCCGTTTACATGAACATCGACTAGTAATGAAGCGTTATGATATATTTCCGCTCATATCAAAGCAAGGAGACAACTAGGGACATGAATTTGGCTGGGAAAATGTGAAAATCCCAGATAGAGGAAATACAAAGAATGTCAGACAATTCCTTGAAGCATGGTATTCAGGTCAGTCAGCAAACAACAGACATATTGACATTGACCTAATCTACCAACCAATCAGAAACAACAGAAAGGTTAACTTTCAGATCAGCAGGACAACCAATCAAAATAAACATGAAGACAACGACAAGACCTTGGCAGAAACAGTCAGTCACACACAAGGTCATCAGGACAAGTCATGAAATAAATTGCGGAGAAAACCTTATCACTCACTTCTCTGAAGTTTGTGCTTGTGGTGTTGTCTAGAATGACGACGAAAGCTCCAAGATTAAACAATCCAGTTCAGAGAACACAACACTACCATACTTTAGAGTTATTTTCTAAATTATCTTGTTCCGACCCAATTTTCAGCTTCCTATGTGACGTTAAAATACATAGCATTTTATTCACTAGCGACTGTAATGCTTACTGAAGTTAATGGTGTAGAAGTGTTCAAAACAGTCAATTAGGGATAAAATAACATTCACCTTTTTATACCTAAATTCCTTATACCAATAATAGTTATAAACAGATCACATAGATGGTTTCAAATCGGAAGCCTACAAGTTATCCCTTTTAAGTCTGTTCATCATCCTGAGAATGGAAATTTTTATAAGCTTAGGAGCATAATAACTATAAATGACGATGCATTGCCGGATTACATTTTCCGGGAAGTTTATGGAAGGTGTTTGTGAACTGTGTAAACATCAGACCTCATGTTTGGCCACTTTCACTATCATACCATGCAATTTCTTATGCTTCCAGAACACCTGCACTGATCTAATGTGAAGTAAACTGGAAGAAAGGTTTTCAAAAACTGAATGTGATTTCTCAATACTCCACAAATATTCAAACTGATAAACAATTGCATATTTGACACAGACAAATGAACATGGAAGGAAACATGAATAGAATGCCTTTCAAGGTTGTGTTTAGTCAGATCTACTAACATCCTAGTAATTTAGCAAATGACTGGAATTTTAGTATATTCCCATACACCAGTATAAATGCTAAACTAGTAGGTGGAAAAAATACTACTTGCCTACTGTTTGATAATAAATAAGTAATTATTTTGTAACTAGAAACTAAGGCCTATTTTCTCAGTGAACCTTTAAACTTAGTTTTGTCAAACAGTTGATTTCGTTGCCTTTGTGAATACATTTACGAACATTAAAAGGTGAATGCAATTCATTTTTTTTGCAAATAAACTTAATTTAGAAACATTTCAGTTAATAGCCCATTTAAATAGTTTCCCAGATCATGGCAATTAACTTCCGGGTGCTTAACACTGATTGCTTTGCTGAACATAAATGTTTGACCTTAACACTTTGTTTACTTGAGAGACGTGCATTCGATTAAAAAAAGACACTGATTAGTCAATGGATAGTAACAAACTGCATGTTTTCTAATCCTATGCGTAGACAGAAATTTATCATCCGAACTTGACCTGTGAATATACATTTAAACCGATTCTACATGATGTCATTTATGGCCCAAATACCTCGGTAGTTACTACAACAATAGGTAACGCAAGCTCTTATCTCTAAGGAGGTAGTACTCCCTTCAATTGTCTTGGATAAGCTTGGCAGATCAATGCCAGCTAGTAGGGAATCTCGTTGCGTGGATTTCTCTGGATTAACTCCAGTAACCTTATAAAGAGATAAATTGATAAACCGACCAACTACTAAAATAACGAATTTATAAGGTGCATCGATCAAAACAAGCCAATAAAATCCTAATTATTTGCATTTGGCTTGACCTTGAGTTTTTAATGATGATGAACTAATCACAATGGTGTTTTTTTTGCTGAGTGACTCTTTTTAACTTGGTGGTTATTAGGAATGAAGAAAAACTCTAGTTAGTGTGGTGTTTCAACCAAAACGTGTGGGCTGACCTCAAGTCAAAAAAAACTTAAATGTTAGTTTGATGGATGTAATAAGCAGGAAGTAACGTCTAACATGCTTTTCGACCCTGGTCAGTAAGGCTTATCTACAACCTCGACGGGACTGATGTCTCTTCTGAGATCCAAACCCACGTCACCCATTGCTGCAGTAAGAGACGTTACCATTAAGCTATTGATATGGCAGTTGACCTTCTGTAAGAATGGTTAGATAAACGGGCTGGTCAGTGTAACCTGAGCAAATTAGCTAAATAATATGATCTTTTCCTTCGGCTAGTGTTATTAACAAAAAGGGCTCCTCCTTTTTTATCACTTTCAATAATGAAGTGACCGAGTGAATAATAAGAAATACACGAACGATACTAACACAGTGAGGCACTTGAAATGGCGACTGTTCTCCCTTAGTACCCTATACTGCACTCAAACGCGAAAATCGGAAGATAAAGACCGGTCTATTACTGTAAGGAAGACACTTTATCCGACAAAGATACATCATTTATATACAGTTTTCATGACCATATAAAATCACTTGGTCAAACGTTCAATACTTGTGTCGATTTGTCTACTGTAGGATAAATCGTCTAATAAGGATTTTTCTGACCACCCAGTGACATGAAATAAAAGTTGAAATCGAAAACTTCTGTCTTAGCGGTTGATGACTTAAAACGTTGATTTCCATTTAGGCTGCATCCTATCAGATAACATACACACAACTGAACTGTGATCAGTTGTTCAGTGTTACGTTCAAAATGATGAACCACACAATAAACAAGCTGGTTAACATTGATCAATATCAAATGAGAATAGTGCTGGTAGAATCCTACCTGGATTTATTACTTTTCTTTCAAACAACAACAAGAGTCTGTTTTCATTCTATACTACTGCAGTTGTTTCATTTAATTTGCTTCATGTTCCTTTGTATAAAAAATATTGTTTAAGTGGAGATTTGTGGAACTGCAGGAAACTTTAATTTAAACCTATCTACCTACTAACTGCTTTATAGTAATTCATTTTACATTGGACCGATATTTACTCTCATGTTCACTTTATACTGGCTTTGCTTTCACTTAGAAGTGTTATCATTTATTGCGTTACGAAATGTGCAAAGAGTAAACACAAAATTTTGATGTATTCTGTTTGCATGAAATGTCTTTCAGTTCCAATATAGTACAAGAAAACCAAAAAAGGTGGGCTAAGAAGAATTATAACTGAATGTCAGATTCTGTTTTTATTTGTTATTGTTTCCTTTGTTTAAAGATACTCTTTATTTTGTCAGCCGAAAAACCTGCAAAAGCTTTGTGATTTGTTGCACTACTACTACTACTACTACTTCTTCTTACTAGCTTGTGACTTTAGTAGCATGTGCCATCAACTTCAACTATTAACCTATTTATTTGAGCTAGTAAGAAAGCATTTGGAATCATTCGTCTCTCACTTACCAGATTAGTGATAAGAAAGCCTACTGTTTCATTTAATTTCAGTAGTTTGTTGACGATTTTACAATAGAGAATCTAATACAGCTTGTTTTCCTGTGAAAAGTATTAGTGAATGTTAGTTGACTTCAGTTGTGTTTCTTTTTGGTTCCCCGTTCATGATTCTTTTTTTTCTCATCTACTATTTCATCTTGTTTTATTTCATTTCTCAATATCTCTATGATTCATCTATGAGTAACTATTTCAGGGAAAGGTTATCGCTTTTCCTACACCACAGGAAGAGAATATAATTCGTCAGGCGAATAATATTATCGCATTTTAATGACGAATAACATTTTTTTAAATGTGATTGCCACCATGTGTTTCATCTCTGCTTCTACTGAATAACCTCAAGGTTTTACATAATCTCTTTAGGCACCGTTGTCGTTTAGTGGGTGATCTTATCCCTCAGCATACATTTCGTAGCGGTTACTAATTAAGTTGTATGTTGGGTTGTAAACATCAGGAAGTCAAGCTGATTACAGCATCGATTCTCAGCTTACTGGGAAAAGCTTGCAGGTCAAATATCTTAACACCATAGGTTTGTTCTACGCTGTAAAACAGGAACAATTGATTGTGAGCTAAAAGTTTGCTCTGTGTACTGTGGATGTGCGGAATCATATATATATATATATATATATATATATATATATATATATATATATATATATATATATATATATATATATATATATATATTATTCATTACGTAGTGCATGAACCTGAGAAAAACAGTCAAATTGTATGAATCATTCTTCTACAATTTTTGGTATATACACTACAGAAGGTGTGTCAAGAGTAGAGTTTTCAATAACTTCCTGATGCAAAAACTCCAAGCTACATAAGAGTTACACAAAGCCGATACAATGCAACACCTAATCACAAATTTATATTTCTCTTCCTATAATGTCTCAGATTTGCTTTTAAAGATCTGTTTTGTTTGTTTTTATTTGAGGTTAAGTTAATGAATTGTTATTGTTGATCCAATCTAAATGTAGACGTGGTTTTTATTTATTTATTTATTTATTTCATTTTGTTCTGTTCACCTTTTTTCATGTTTATTTGTCTCTAATTTTCATTGAACACTTTGAGGCATGCAATGGAAAAGAAGTAATTTGGAAAATACATGTAATTTTCTCAGAATATTTACTAACAAATTAATGAATTAATACGTTTTTGCTTAAATATTAATCACTCAACATTTTTAGACTCTCAAGATTGCATATTGGTTTTTATCAACATTGCAGTAGAGACAAAGTTCCCCAATCTCATTTACCTTCGGTATTGCTTTAGGGTGGTCGGGGTGAATTAGGTAAACACAGAGTAATAAGAACCAAGATTTCTACATAATAAAGTAATACATTTTTCTAGTAAATATAATCCACAAGTGATAACTGCCATAAGGATAGAAAGGCGAGTAGAGATTATCTCATAGACAGGAACATTACAGTCACAAAGAACAAAGCATTAGCAAGATTCAAACGAACAAGAAAGAAGGTAAATGTTATAAATGTTTGGCCTATTCAGCAAATGAAAAGAAAAAGATGTCTTCTTAATTACTGTGACCATCAACTTATCAGCATTTCCTTTGAAGGTGAAACAAGCTGAAAAAATAGACAGCTCAGAGCTCACTTTACTTAAAAGTGTAATTTCGAAGAAAAAAACCTAACTTATGGTGGTATAAATCATTTCCGAAATCCATCACTCCCTCATCAAGTCAATGGGCTTTGTACAAGCTGCTGAAAAATAATACTTTTGAGACACCGGTTAATGCCGTAAAGATCAAGAAAACATAACAATTCAGGACATAAAGGAAGTTCAGGTAATGAATCCAGTCAAACTACACAAAGGTTATATAAGGCAGGGTGGGAAATGTTCACCAATCACTGAGATAAAATAAGAACTAATTGAAAGCGGTTACGTGATCATTATGGGAAATTTTATGTCAACAGAATGATAAGTAGGTGAGATAAAACTATCTTAATGATAACAAATACGGTAACAATGAAAGGTTGGTCAATATGAATAAGCATAAAATATCATAAAAATGTTTTCTGAGAAAGGTGAGAGCGTGAATGCCACTGACATCTAGGGGAATAAAAAACTGGTAACCGTCTCCTTTCAAACCCACAACAGAAACCAGTGTTTCTTACTTTGGCTTTCAATGGTGATGATATTGCTACAAAAATCAACAGACGAATTAGGAATATCCACGACCTAACCGGCTGCGAGACTTGACTTAGTATATCAAACCACGTGAAATTATATAATCCAAATTAAACAAAGTTCCAGCTCTTGTTAATTCCAGTTGTATTCATCGATTCATATGTACGTGCGGTAGCAAGTACTTAAGAAGAATACAGATGAGGTTGTCTATCGGGATTCCAAAGCACACACCAATGAGTCTACGTCTTAGAAGTTCACCCTCATTCAAAAAGGCAATAGTTCGTCACTCATGTGATGTGGGACATCAGGTAGATGCAATGAAATCCTTCACAGTAAAAAAAAATGGATAAAAGATCTCGTGCCTAGTTCGAGTTACCAAGGCTGTCAAGATCCAATGAGTTTAGCCTGAACTGCGTCTTCAAAAAGAGACAGTTGCCCTAGTATTTGGTAACATTTCATCCTTTTCGCCTTTCTCAGAAAACATTTCTATTACATTTTATTATTATTACTATTAGTATTCGTCCCTTGGGTTCCCTGTGGAACATAGGGCATCAGTAGCACGTCTCCATTGCACTCTCTTCTATGCAGTCTTTTCAACTCACAAGCTTTCAGTTCTTCCTCACATGGTCTCCTCCATGTCACCCACGGACGCCCAACTTGTCGTTTCCCATGCGGGTTCCCCTTGATGGCCTGGCCCGGCGCGTGATGTCCCCAACCGGCTTTCTCAGTGTATGCCCAATCCAATCCATCTCCCTTTCCTTCTGCATATTTGTTGGACGATATGTTCCTGGTTAATTCGTTCCCAGAGTTTCTTGTTGCTTATTCTTATCATTCTGGCAATCCATCTGATCTCCAGCGACGGGCGTAGGCAGCTGTTGATGAATGTCTGTATTTTGCTGGGAATGCTTTTCGCAACTCGCCATGTTTCTGAACCGTATAGAAGCACTGACTTGACTGAAATAGTGTTGAAAATTCGTATATTGTTTTTCGTGCTGAGTGCAGTAGATCTCCACACTGATTTCAGATTAATGAAAGCCTATCTTGCTTTTCCGATCCTGGCTTCAACATCCTTATCCGTTCCACCGCCTGCAGTTGAAACGATGCTGCCTAGGACGGTAGATGAAAGAGACTACTTCCTTTAGATTTCTCTCACTGATGGTGATTGGATCTTGTTGTTGTTGGTGGTGGTGGTGTTAGTTGGGTATCTTCATCATCCCTGTCTTCTCTACATCCACTTGAAATCGCGTCTTCGCTGCCCCACCTCTTCTGTCAACTTGTTGGTTTTTGCCTGTAGATCTTCGAGTCTGTGCGACAAGACGTTAGACACAAATCAACATTGGCGAAATCCAAATCTGCCTCTGGGGTCTTTTCATCGTTCCTGTGAGAGTATGCCCATCTTCTCGCTCCTCACAGCTTGTTGCATAATCCAGTCGACGACAATCAGGAAGATCATCAGTGTGATATTAAGCGGCAAACATTGTCTTACTCCTGTCTGCTTCACTTCGAAGGCATCACTGAGCTTTCGATTGTGAACCAATTGGCATGTGGCGTCTTCATATAGTTGTTGAATGAAGTTGATAAAGGTTTGTGGCACTAAAACCGTAGTGTTGAAGAAGCTGCCTGCCAAATTGCTTGTCGGTCGACGCTATCGAAGGCCTTTTCAAAGTCGATGAGGTTGAGGTAGAGGGTTGACTGCCATTCTATGATGATGTTCTATGATGATGCGTAGTGTAGCGTTGTAATTTGGTCCACACATGATTTGTACTTCCTGAATGCAGCGAGCCAGTTCCTGTCGTAGTTTTGAATCCAGTGCATCCTTTAGTCTGTCCAGTATGATGCTGCTTAATATTTTGCTTACTTCAGGTGGACAGGGGTATGGCATGATTCCTCGCCAGTTCTTGCAAAGGCTTAGGTTTTCCTTGTTTGGGAGTTTGACAAGGGAGCCCTCCCTCTAATCGACACGTACCTTTCCTCCCTTCCTTCCTTCCTTCCTTCCTTCCTTGCAAAGCTTCTACAGGAGTGGTGTGAGCATGTCCGCTGTTGTCTCTGCGTCTGTTTTCAGTGCTTCTGTCAGAATTCCACCTGGTCCTGCTGCTTTGCCGGATTTCAACGACTTTATGGTATTTAAGACTTGACTTCTGCTCTTGTAGGAGGGCTCATGTTCACTGACAGTTCTGTGGCTGGGCTGCTGGTGGTATTTCTGGACGAGTTGCAGATGGTGGTGGTGGTGGTGGTCAACTGAAGAGTTTTTTGAAGTGGTCAGCCCATTGTGTCCTTTGTTCCTCCTCTTTGGTAACTAAGTTCCCTTCACTATCTTTCATTGGTTTCGTCTGCGTTGATCTCTCTCCTCCCTGATAGTCACCTGGTTATTTGATATGGTGTTGTCAGGTCTCTCCTACTAGCAGCCTGTTCTGCCTCACTTGCCAATGTGTCGTAGAAGTGTCTTTTGTGTTTCCGAGCACTCTTCTTCACTTCTTTGTCCAGTATAGTGTTTATACGTTGCTCTTAGTTCCTCTTCTCGTTGTGCATACTCGCATTAGTTTATCTTCTGCTTCACTATCCTCCTCTCCCTCATCTATCAGCTTCCATGTATCCGTGGAGATCCATTCTTTATCTTCTTTCTTTTTCCTTCCTAATACGGTTATGCAGGTTTCCTTCCACATAGCTTTCAAAGAGTTCTAGCGTTCTTCCATGTGGGTTCTTTCACGGATGTTGCTCAATGTCTCTCATTTTTTCCTGATTACTGTTCAACTTGAATTGGGTTCTGTCACCAACTTCTGTTAAGATTTTAAACTTGATTTTGAAGGCAGGTTCCTTGCACTGGATAGTGAGTGGTATGAACCTACATCTGCTCCGCTTCTTGATCTTGTGTCCAGTAGGCTGCATCTCCACTTTCTTGAGATTGAGATGAAGTCGATCTGACTTTTAGTGTGTCCTGGTGTCTGGTGAAATTCATTTCGCTTTGTGAATATCCTTGTGCTTGAACACACTGCCTCGCCTCCAATCACCAAATCGTTGAATATACAGAAATCTGCAAATAGTTTTCCGTTCTCGTTCATTTCACCTAGCACTTCTCGATCAGTGGTTAGTTCTCTTCCTGTGTTTTATGCTCCGAGTTCGGCATTCATGTCGCCCATTAGAATGAATTTTGATGTTGCCGATTCGGAGTGGGGTCTTGTCTATTACTAATTGCATTTGTCTGTAGAACTCCTTCTTCTTCTCCTCTCGATCCGCTTTATTTGTAGGTACACAGCGTAGTATTGTATGATTGTGACTTCCCTTGCTTTTGAGTTGAATCTTGCTGTCATAATCCTGCAGGAGGAGATTGGTTCCCACTGCATGAGAGAGAGCCTTCGATGCTTTTCAAGGGGATATCATGATAACCACTCGAAAACTCAGTGTGCTGTGCTCGTGGTTGTCGTCTGGGTTACAATATCGGAGTAGATTATTGACTCTCCAGTTAACGGTTTGGAGAGTCCACTCCCATTCCATCTGCTTTCGCAGATTCCTAGCACTTCTATTTTATACCTTCTCATCTCTTTTGCAATCTAAGCAGCCTTGCCAACCAGCTTCAAACATTGTGCGGAAATTTCATGTCCCCATGTTTACATTCGCTTTTGTCGAGAGAAGAGAAGACACATCGGCCAATTGGCTTCTTGAAGGCTTTCACCAACTGGCGTCATTTCATTTCTCCGATTCCAGCGAGAAACAAGTCTATTTTTGTTTTTTTATGTTTTTTTCGTGCTTTGAAGTTTCTTTAGCGACTGAATTGGTCTTTCAGGGTAGGGTTGCTAGCTCTATGCCCAACGTTCCCCCTTTTATCCGGACTTAGGATCGGCTAGTAACTAGTGAACTAGTTAACCATGTGAGGTTTATTACATTTCATATGCTTATTCATATTGACCAACCTTTCATTGTTACCGTATTTGTTATCATTAAGATAGTTTTATCTCACCTACTTATCATTCTGTTGACATAAAATTTTCCCATAATGATCACGTAACCGCTTTCAATTAGTTCTTATTTTATCTCAGTGATTGGTGAACATTTCCCACCCTGCCTTATATAACCTTTGTGTAGTTTGACTGGATTCATTACCTGAATTTCCATTTGTATCCTTAATAAGACTTTTATTCCATTTAAAATCGACTTACTGAGGAATCTTCTTCAAGCAGTACGCTTGATGCTTATTATCTCTAATCGCTGTAATCACTTTATTACTATTCTTCAGTCAGATTCATCACTTATGATCCCCAATTTCACAGTATCACTCAGTAGTTTATATACTGTACGAAAGCATGCATGTCCACTACCACCTGTCTAACCAGAACAGCATTGGTAGATTTTATCGTTGAAATCTATCAAGGTAACAAAAATAAAAAGTATTGCACCTCCTGTAATTGCGAGTTGCAAGTTCCAGGAATGGATTTCCAGTTGGAATATGTGTGTCTAATCGATTCATGTGCACAGTCTTCAGTTAATTAAAGGGTAACTTTTGAATGCCTAGTATTTGGTCACGAAGAATTTACCAATCACTAAAATGACACACTCAGTTATTTATAAGTTGAATAGGTCACTGGTAAGTATCCAAATGCGCCGTTGTAAATTTGCTGTGATTTCTTGAAAGACATATTAAGTTTGGCTTACACGTCTTCAAATCCTACCCCCTCATATATCTTAGGATATTACAACGCAAAAAAAGAATCTCATCATCGCGATGACATTCTGTTAGCATACTCATTTGTTAGAGTAGAGAAGATTAGTACATCAGAATGAGAATAATAATTCTCCAGTGATCCCCAGTCTTCAGCGTCTGTTTATAGATATTTCTCTGCCGTGCTGCTTGACTTTATCAGCAGTTACTCAGAAAGTCATGAGTCAATAGGAGTATCCTACACAAATCAAACAGCTAATCTATGTTTAATAAAGATGATTAAAGCTTCCAACTTATCAGATAAATGTTCCCTTCTCCGTGAAAGTCATTAGTACATAGTTTTAAACTTCAGTTACTTAGTTAAGGCATAGTTTTTTTAGGTATCTTGAAAAATCTATGCTATTACACACTGTGAGATACTACGACATGGAAGAATGTTCGTAGTTCTAAAGAGGGATTTTAAGAGTTCTACTGTATATCAGATCAACAACTTCCACCGTGAAGATTTTCTATCCTTAATGGGTGATATTATCAAGAATTTTACCCTAATCTTTTTAAACAGGTAGTGCAAGCTTCAAAATGGACATTTCTTGATAAGTTTCAAAGAGTAACAGATCTCACTACGTACATTCGGCTAGAAAGTTAATACCTGTACTTGTCTAATTTTTTTCTGGACGAACTTCGAGGGGTTACTCTATGGTACTAACCCACTTGTACATGCCCTCATAGGACTATACATTTGAACGGTGGAGAATATTTGTAATCTAGGCGGGTAATTTTGGTGGTGTTGTGTTCTCTCATCTAGATAGTTTGATATTATGGCTCCTGTTGTCACTCTAAACACCGTCATCAGCAAAATTCCAGGAAGAAGTGAGACATCCGAAGGTCTACATCAGTCATTTTGTGACTTCCTCTGATGACCTTGAGTGTAACTGCTTGTTTCTGCTATCATTTAGTCATCGTTTGCACAAGTATGTCAACTGACTAGCCTTCTAACTATTGTTGTTTCTTGTCTTTATTGTTGTTTGATTGGATAGGGAATTGCAAATAGGACTACTGATCTTTAACTAGTGTTAGTGCCATGATTGCAAAAACTTCTCTAAAGTCCTTCGTATTTCTTCTATCCAAGATTTCCACATTTTCCCGGTCGAATTCATGTCCACAGTTTTGTCTAAGCATTGATATGAGCAGAGATAGCTTGACGCATCACTTATACAGAAACGTTTGTAGCTCGATTTTTTCTGAAGATTGTGTTGATGTTTTTTCTTGAATGTCAGCGAAAGCCATATGACTAGGCAGTCTAGCTTCGTGAACACAACTCCATTGAAAAATTATCCATCTGTATGTAATTTTAGGCTAATTAATGTTTTTTTTGGAATACTCAAACGCCTATCCTATGAACATGCTGCATAACCAACGACAGTCCAATCATGACTGGAATTTAGATTTTTACCTTCATTTTGCTAGTCGTCACTGATGTTTCCAGTATTCAATGCAGTCATATTTTGAGGATGTGGGCTAAGTAAAGAGGTCTTGTAGTCATCCTAAGAACTGCCGTTTATTGTCATGATGGCTACATTGTGTTCGACTAACTCCTCATACATCTTCCCATCATAACACCGTCAGTTTACTTATGAATGATCATCTGCTTGCCTGCATCCTTGAAACAACTTTATCACTAGAAACCCTGTCTTAAAATAAAAATGAGAGTTAAAATAGCTTTTATCTAGACAGGAATCAAACAACTATGGTCATATCCAGAGATAGACTCACTATGAATACATTATTTTGGCATAGGGAACTAAACAGCTGATTAAGAGTAGGTAACTACTTTGCTGCAAATGAAGAGGTGAAGTTCGATAGCTTGAAGCTAAATCTATTTTATCTTTCCTTATAGCTAGGAATTCCATATCGTACAACTCTTTTTATTTAAACAAACATCTTGTTAACATGAAAATCTATTTCCCATTATATTCATTGCAACAAACAGCTGTATACAATACACAAGTTCATTTCCTCCGGATATCATATGGTCGATCAGTATTACTGCTGAAAAGTAGCCTTAGGAATACAGTAAGCAAAATATAATCGAAACAAACATGATACGATCAACCTGCTGGTCGATAACATAAGGTTAAAGGGGAACTGACTTTATTGCATATTATGATCACCATTACCATAATAACTACTCTTGTTGTTATTATGATTACTACTCTTAACTTAATTATTAGGGCAACAAAGGCTTTATCATTACAGCGATAAGCGAATAAGGATGGATTAGAACAAAGAAAACTAATTGGCAAAGAAAACCTCCCCATTTACACACTGAAGGTTGAAACTATAATTATTTACGAACTTAAAGATCATGAATTTGATTGCACTGTATTTTCTTGACTGGAGGATTTTCTCTCTTTTTTCTCTCGTTTTCACTGTCATTTAGTTGAGCAGATAATGGAATATTGATGGAAGTCAAATGTACACTGTTTATTTCGCAGTTCGACAGCAGATAACACCTGATCCAGTAAAAGAATAAATAGATAAGTATGAAACTGACATGTAGCCATCAAAAGTTGATTACAAATTTTTTTCAAACCAGCCAGTAGGTTTGAAAGTTTTCGCTGCTGGAAATAGGCTTTGTACTTCCGAGTATAATCCACTCATCCTACTAGTTACAGGTTAACTAATCAATCTGGAGAAGATTCATAACTGTATACAAAAAACTAATTTGTCAGTAGAGTATAATGTGCTCTCATCGTTACCCCGTAGCAATTTTCCAACTGGTATTCAAAATGTAAAATGAATAGACATCTATAAAAATACCGAGATAGCGAAAAAAGGACATAAAATTGTCACCTTTCACACTTTCATTTTAGAAATATTGCTTAATTTTCACACAGACTGCATGAATGCAAAAAAACACTAAAGCGTCACTGTCGTACTAGTCGTGTTTCGGAATTTCTGCAGTTCAGTTATCTGCTGATTATTGCGAATGCTGTTTCCTACCACATTCTGAGAAGTGTTGATGTTCATTCTCATTATGGGTGCTCTGTGATCGTCTTCGAAATGGGTTAGTAGGAACAACTTTTTTGATGTAAGTAAAACTCATTATTCTGGCTTACAACCTATTTGCTCTGGTATGCACCCATAAGCAGAAACGTACGTTCAGATGTGAAATGAAATAAACAACTTTTAACCCACATCTGTCAAATACTACTTCTCACAACCTAGAACCAGTTTCTGTTTGCAAATATCTTGTTAACTACCTATTCCAGCCTTCTAATAACTTAGCCAGTAAAATGGTCATCTTCAGGAGGCAATCAAGTAAAGTTAAGCTTTATTTCAGATTTAACCGCCCAAGTTCTTGTACAGGCTTCAATTATGTACACACCTGGAAAACATTTATGAAACCATCTTTCTGAAAGCACTTCTCGACTATTGCCAATCGTCTTTACATACTTTTTGACAAGCACTATTTTCTAGCTCGGTAGTAGGGTCTTTCCTCTCGCTAGTCTTATCTTTCAAAGCTTACGTACCACCTGCATCACATTTACTTCTGTAATGTAGAACAGAGTGATGCTGTGTCAACTCACAGTTGCCATCTGCATCAATTATACATAGGTAGTGCAGAACTACACCAATTCACGACATCCAAGTCCTATTCTTATAAAAACAACTAGTGCTCATTCGAAATTTCTCTCAAAGATTTCAACTTGTGAGATGTTTCAACATTTATTCCTGAGACACCTAAATCTAACACCTTAGGCAATGAAATATAGGCATTAGTTTACAATTGGTTTGCATGCGTAATATTTTTACCAGTTTAATTTTCAGTCAATATACACTTCCATAATACTGGTGTAAGACGAATTAAAGAATCCATCTAAAACATGCTTTTGATGACTCGGAAAATCTCCTTATTCTGTCTAAGCTGGTAGAGAAAATCAGCATATATATAGCATAACTTCTGTCATCAATTTGTTTCGAATAATTTCTTTAAACTCAATTGGTAGTTTGTTCAAACTGATCAACTCCGAGGTTGTTTGTGAACTGATAGAAAGATCAAAGTGTCGACCAACCCAGTGGTCTAATGGTAAAGTGCTTGCTGGAAAACTTATGCTCCTAGGGTTGGTACATCATGAGTGCGCACTACTATGAAACCACTGCAACAAATCATTCAGGAGTTCTAGGTTTATAATGCTTCTTCAACCAAGGAATTTTCTAAAAAGTTAATCATTTTTGCTCCATAAATGACAGAATTTATTTATATTTGAGGTTTGCGAATGCTTCTCTAAATCTCCATGATAATTAGGATATTTGAAATCTAACTCTGGAGAAATGCAACTGATTTAAACATGAAATATTATATAAGGAAACTAAGAAAGTTTCCATGAGAAGATAATATAATGATCAGTTAAAGATCCCCGTAGATTATTCAGAACAAGAAAAACTTGAGCGAACAACTATTTTCAATAACTTCTTCTTCAGGCTCTACAGTTATAAGTCCATGAGAATAAGTGAAATACAATGGCGAAAATAAGGCATTTTAGTCTGTTTATCAGAAATATCACACAGCAAAACAGTAGCATTTACTGGATAACTTTTCGGACATAATTTGTTGTCTATATTCATACCAGGTAACTCCACAACTTCGAAACAGACTCTATATATTCCTAATTTTCTCTCCTTCTCTGTGATGAAAAGGGTAGTAGAATTTTCCATATATCTGGGACAGGCATGATGTAAAACTTTTACTATATTGGAACACTCAGTGTTAGGGTGAATGGAGATCAAATCGAATGGAATGGTGGAATTGTTATCAGTCTAGTGTGTTAGTTGTGCAATGAAATCAATATTGACAGTACAATTACGAAATGAGGCGACAAAATCTACAGATGATGATTCATCGACACATCTATTGAGGCATGCATGTATATGTGTTTGTTTACTAAGAGTCAAATAATAATTATTTAGTGATGAGTTATATTCAGGTAGGATGGAAATCATTTGAATACTATAACGAAATAAGGAATATCAAATGTGAAGTGTTACATCACAGTTGAAAATGACTACCTGTAGAACTCCGCATCAAATCCTCCATCTATGAGACGTTATCAGTCATTCATGCAGTTTCTAGAATGTCACTAGCAGCGATTCTGTAGCAAAAAACATTTTACAGCTTTGCTATAAGTTCAATTCCCAGTTATTCATCTAGGCTATAGTAGTATAATAAATCTTCTGACACTATACAGGACACTTAACCAAGTTCACAATAGTGACATAGGGTTACTAAGTATTTTTGTAGCGCTGAAATGATAGCTTTAGTAAGTTTTCATGACAATATACAGTCTTGGACTAGCAACAAATGTGTCATCTTCGGTCGACCGTAACTCTAACAGCTAATGATTACATATTCACTTCATAAAAACCCTTCTATAATACAGACTTTTCTAATGTCGTGCAAGTGTTTATTTAAAATGACTAGACTGTATAAAAGATGATTTCAGTGTTCTCATATCATGGTCTTGAAAACGGAAGCTGATCAAATTACATTTTGTTGTTATTTAAGCGTCCTTATTTATATATTAGCCGATTAGTAGATAACAAAGTGGAAAATTCTTTTAATTCACGATTACTACTGAAACAAAACGAGTAGACAAGATTGTACAGAGGAAGTTTAGAAGCAGTTTCAATCTACAAAAAAGTCGATGAAATTTGCTCGGTTAGAAATAAAACTTTGACAAGGCCTAAATAGCCCACAACAGTTGGAAATGTACTGACTTTCGCAGTTCAGGATGAATATAAATGATAACAATTCATTGAATTATACATTAACCCAGATGATATTTTGTTAGTTTTTCGTGTTTACTTATTTCTTGCCTTACTGGTGCTTTTTTTCTTCTCATAATGATAAATGCAAAACAGGTTTCTCTTGCTCGTCCAAGCTGTGAATCAATAAAAGGGGCAAATTTGTATATTTGTGGCCTCCCAAAATTTATGACTGAATCAGATTTGGAGAAATTATTTCACCCATGTGGAAAAATTATTACCTCAAGAATTCTTTTTGATAGCATTACAGGTAGGTTGATTGATATAAATGTTGATTTCTACTGAGATAATGCAAAATCGTTACTCATTATGTGAATAAAGAGACTGGTTATTTTCAGAGAATCGTTGATTATCATCTACCATGGGTTTATGAAGAACGCGGCTGACTTAGTAACCAGGGGAAGTCGAAATGTACACTTATTGATGTTTTTGAGTTGCTGACTGAATATAGACCTGCATTTTTCGTCAGCTCACTTATATTTTGAACACAGTAGTTGTCCTAAATGTTATGGCTTGTAATTTCCCATATTTGACAGGATCTAATCAGTTTAAGAATACTGGCATATGTGCTGCTATGCGGATGCCTCGATATTGGCCGTATTTTCAGTTTGACATTAACGACGGATAGATGAATTCAGGACTCGCATCCAGCTTCAAAACCATTGTTATTATGACTTATTGAGGTCACAGCTATTTTTGTGACCCAAGGAGCGACTAGTATTTAGTGCTTCAGTTCAAGTAATGGCTCACGTATGAAACCAAAAAATCACCAAAAAACCTATGTACTAACAAATTTAGTAGTCCTGGGCAATGTTCAAACTAAAGTTGAATTCACTGGTCTTTTTTGGTATGTCACATTTGGCTTGAAAGACAAGGCCCTACTTATCTTTGTGCCGAGTTTTTAGACGGTTGACACACAAGAACTAACCAGTAAAGTGGCTGTTAGTTGGGATGAGCGCATCGCATAGACTGAGATTATAAAGAGTCTCTCTGAGAAGCAAGAACCTGGAATGATGCATACCGAATGGAAAGTGGTACCGGTTTTCCGTAGCACTACTTAGAAGATAAAGAGTTTATTCAAACAGATTGCAACTTTCATAACCTTTGAATGACTTACTAAACAAGAAACGCTTCATATGACCTATAACTCAGTAATTTATTGTACATAAGAAACATACAGAGAATCTGACTTCATGCCTCCGTCCATAAAATAATAAGCGAAAAATCAGTCGCTTGGAACAACTCTTTAGACGTGTACTATAGTATAAGTTAATACTTGGTGATAAATACTCCTTAAAGAGTAAATGAGGGGTATATTGATGTTATGACTTTTCTCTCCAGGTCAATCCAAAGGTGTGGGGTTCATTCGTTTCGACCAACGGCATGAGGCTGAATTGGCTATACAACAATTCAATGGTTATCGTGTTGGATCAATGGCAGATAGCCCTCTTGTTGTAAAGTTTGCCAACATTCCTACATCAGGTAAAAATGGTACAAATCCTATGCTCAGTTCACCAACCAATAACAGCAGTGTTGATTATAAGAGTCAAAATATACCAAATTTATCTTCTTTGTTGAATTTAAACAAACTAGCCATGAAAGCCAATGAATTACAATCACTAATCACTCCAGAGATTTTAAATGGTGATTCAACCTTTGATATATTTCACACTTCAACAACACCTAACTTAACAGCCGACTCACCTGGTGGTGGAAAGTCTACACGAAGAGTAGGTGGACCTGTACATCCATCTGCAGTACACAAACTACGGTATGTTGTCTACTATTTACTTCACGAAAAATACCAATGACTGTTTGATTATGCATCGTTTCCAGTTAAATAAGGGAAACATGAGTTGGTTTTTTTCCACTTCCATTTCAATTTCTCCTTAGTGTCAACAACGTCAAGCAACTACAGTTTCTGGAGTCACCAAATGCAGTGTATGCACAATATCTTGTCTAGTACACATTGTGTTAGTATAGCTGACTCAGTACCCATATGGATTGAAATTTACGTGTCATTCTAGAAAAGAATATTGAAGAGTACACCCAGCAGATAAATGAATTATTCACTTCTGATTAACACCAGTATCCAGAATGTAATAAAACAAATTCAGATATGAATCTTTAAAAGTGAAAGGAACGCACACCAAAGTGCACCGAAATCTTGTGTCTCCAAGCTTGGTGATCAGATTGCAAAATGACAGTTTGAATACGGTCAGTAATTAGGACTAGAACACATGAAATTGAATACTCTTAAGTGACCAGTTAGTGTACAATACGACTCGCCTATGAATTCACATTTCACTGAGCAGTGATAATATCAAAGGATAATATCAATCAATGACTCCCAGAATCATTTGCTTTACAAAAACAAATAACTAAATATGCGTTTAGCCTAGTTAAAATAGTAATGAAAAACTGATGAACTAGTCAACTTTGACTGAAGCCATAAAGGACAGAACAGACTAATAACTAGTAGGCTTGATTTCCATTCGATTCATATTCTGTCAATCTGTTTCTTAGTATCTTGAGTTATATTTTCTCTTAGGCTGTAAGATAATATTCATGTTCATCATAACTGAGAATCATTTATGACTTAAGTCATCTTAAAAACTTGAACGCCATTTAGGGCCAAATTGTGTTAAGGTTGACACACAGTTCAAGAGTGGTTACTGTCAATAGTTCACTACTTAAGAAGAAAATAAATGCATGCCGACGAAGTTCAACCACAAAACGAAACAGCTATGTTGCGCTCCACACACTGGTACAATTACCTGCTCCACCGTTACCAGCTTTAGGAGGTGTTTGGTCTCAAAAGGCATTTTGAGTGGTGATCAAATTATCAGATACTTTCTTCCAATTACTTTATTCATAAAATGCTTAGTACTGCTAACACACATGCGGAAGATAAGTTACGCTTCTAGTCTGGTTAAAATACGATCTCCAACGCATCTCTCAGAAGTTATACGGGGAAGAAAATGAGTGTAATCTGCCAACTAAGTATAGACTCACTCAATAAGCTACGAACCACACCTACTATGTGTCAGTCACTGATACAATCTGCCTACTGAAATCTCAAGTGATCAAAACAGGGTTTTCAACCTGCTACCTACATATTTGGACGCAAGTGCTAAGACCAACAAGCTACAACTTAAACTTTCAGGTCTCTCAAACTACTAATTTCCATCTAGTTAGATGAACACATCGGAAGTAACTGGAATCACCTAAGTGTTTTATTAGCTTCCTGGTTTGAAACAAGAGTTTTATGACTAAGTTAAACTGACACTCAGATTATGGTTACATATAGGAAAATAAATATCCATGTAGAACAGTTCAAACTGTTTCTCACTTGCATTTTAATTGTTGAGTTCAAAAGCACTAGTGAAGAAAAGATACTACTGGTCGATACGAACAGTTGCAAACCAAATGAAATATTTAATGGCCATACCTACTATTAGAATTAGTTTTCGGTAGAAGGCTAAAATATATGCGTCTACAAATCTACGAAAATTCCAAAGATACCTTCCTGTTGCATGTAAAAACTAAACACCAACTGCAGTGCTGTATCACGCAATTTGATGATCACATTACATTTCTTAACTGATAGGTTCGATCAGCAGTCGGCATAAAAGTATTATCTCGACCTTTGAGAAACCGCTTTGCATAGGTTTGCTGTCAACTGACCTGGATTTTATATGCCAGCAACTACTCATTTCGAATTTATCATTGTATTTCTTTGTGTTGTCCACTTTATTTATTTGTAATATGCTAGAAATAAATGTGTGACGTAATGAGACGTACGTCACCTTTATTTTCATAATGGATACGAATTCAACTGGTGTCAGTGATGCTAATAACTAGTTTTTAAAAAATTCGGATGCTATTTGCTTGGTGATGGCCAACAGCAGAATCCAGAACCTTGGAATTTCATAGAGACATTGGTCAAGTTCTTTAAGAATACCAACTGAGAAAATTTTACACTTGGTCATTTCCGAACAGTATGCACAAATCCTTAAACTCACGTTGTTCAGAACAATAACCAACTAGGTGAATGTGGAACTTCTAGCGTTCTAATCAGAAAAGATTAATATTAAGTTTTCCCTTGACCTACCTGGGTCACACAAACATCACAGACATGAGTGTTATAATATACCATCTTGTTTCGGTCAGAAAAAACTTGCATCTGCACCTTAATAGATAGTTGTAGTAGTGTGTATTTTGATATTTCAGGTTTAATCCTTTAGACGGTTGTGCTATACCTATACGTATCAATCCATTTGAAATGTGAATCACGGTTCCGGGAATAGTTTAACTTCATCTCCGGCCACAGCCAGTGGATTACGCTCGATAAGTAAAAATTCGGATTCCAATATAAATGCAGCAATTTCCTTAGCTGCAGCTATAGCAGCAGCTACCACAAACCAACCAGATCATTTACAGACACAGTTGCTATCTCAGTTAAATGGAGCTCAACAGCGGATACCTGGAGTAATTGGGTAAGGCAATTTTTATAAACCTATACGTACTTACTGATATGCACTATACAACGCTTTTGAAAAGCTGAAACGCAAGATTAGATAGAGTGTTTTTTAACTCAAAGGTTTATAAAGTGGAAGTCTTGAAACTGAAAATTCCTCCCTAGACGTTATCATTTGGTAAACCAGTTTGTACATTTTTTCAATGCACTTCATACAGAATCATTAATTTTCATTGTAAGTACATAGGCATTAAGCTTGATTTCTCCTAATCCTATAAGATTCTGTTCAAACATCACTGTCAAAAAGTGTGAAACATACGATTTCAAACCGATGGCGTATACATAATGATGTGCCGACCTTAAGGTCTGAAGAATAAGGTCAATCCACGTAGTCAATATACTACATCTGTTATTCGTATATGTATCCTTAAACGCTAATTTAACAACCTATAATCAGATTTTGAAGTCAGTGGTTATTAGTAGGTTCAGGTTGCGAGATATACTTTTGCTGTATCCCGGCATTACAAGAAATCCAAGCACCCAACACTTTTGAACTATGCATCTAGTGTTTTCAATCCAGCACCAAACACGTAAATAATAAAACTCTTGTATTTGAGGAGGGTGTTTATCATTTATTTGTAAAAACTCAACAGTTGTAATCCCAATAACAGATGTTACAATAAAGATGAACTCCAAAGTGAGTTGTTGGCATCATCTTCAGCGTAATAAAAATTATTATTCGTCACAGTATACGGATTAGAGATAAAGGATAACAAAGTGACTGGAAAAGTAGAACCAGTCAAATCGAATTTTTCCACGAGATGCTTTCATTACTTTTGAATGATTTTATAAAAATTGAATATACATGGGAACCATACTATGACTGCTTCTAGATTTTATGCTGAGGCGATTCGATAAAATCTCATATCACTGGAACGTGCCATCTCTTGGGACCTTTCCACGTTGTAAACTGGTCATCTTTACACTTCTTCTAACTAGTCCAAGCGTTTGTGAATATTTATATGTGTGAACATCACTGGGACAGAGTGCATAGAATGCTTCCAAGTCAACAAAATTCTTACTTTGGAACTACTCACCCAATGAGTGTCAGCCTCAACCGTACTCCATCTGACTTGAGCATCAACCGTGAAACGTCTTCAGAAGCGAATCATTAGATATTACAATTGCCAAGGATAAGGATTCCACCGACATATATCATATCTGACGTACTAGATTAAGACTTATTTCGTAACAATCCAGGAGTAATCTATATTTGTATATGGTACTCTGGCTTTTCCTATGCGAAGACTACCTGCTATTATCCACACAAATTATGGTACAATATTTGAACATTCACTACACAGTATTTGTCTAACATCACCTCTAGGTAACAACTGCATATATGACTCATATCCCATTATAACCTTTACGACTAAATTGATCATGCTGCACCTCATCATTGGATATGTTTCAACTATAATGTTCTGATATACTTTATCATTTATTGTTTCATAATTAGATGATAAGTTCCGCTGAAATCAGATTTTCCATTTTTTTCTTTCCTTACAGTACTTGGATCCAAAAGTTCTAGATGTTAGACTACACTTAATAGACAAAGGATAAATGTTATTCTAATTTGTGATCATAAGATGAATTTAGCACTGTCATCAGAGGTACACGGTGAAAGTTTGGTTGTAGAACGAATAAAGCTACCAGAGGTGGATACTGATGGTAGATAGAGTGAAAGGTATGACAACAACTTCCGACTTTGCTTCCAGATATAGTCCTACGTTGGTACGAAGCATGGTCCTACTTCGGATTGTTCACTAGACACCCTGGTGACTACACCATCGGCATCTATCGAACACTCGAAGGGATGAAGCTTGTGTCATCCCTCCTAGCTGGAGAATTGGTTTTCGGAAGCTGTTGCCCATTGACTCTTGGACCTGACCGATTGTCTGCTGCCACCAAGCAGGTAGTAAGGGATGGTATGGCACCTAACCACGGTGGGAGGGAGGCCGAGATTAGTAGATTGATGAGTGCTAGGTATGCCCGACCTTGGTGAGATAACCCAGGTCAGGCACGTGCGGCCGTCCTTGCTAAAGGGGTAAGGATACATACTCCGGGACTTTGAGACCTCCTCCGTTAGTAGGAGTGGATGGCTTGTTGTGTAGACCGTTTTCATGTATATGCACCTAATTAGAAGCCATCCTTATGGTCGTTGACGTCTGGTTGGCCTGGAAAGGCGTAGAAATCCAAAGTAAACTGAGCAGGTGTATGACAAAACAACAATCAGGGTTATATCCAACTCACTTACCAGTCTAAACAGCATTCATATTCTTTCACGTTATATCAAAATAAAAGAGAATCTTACCAGTGAACCCAGTATACGCCTACCTATTCGAAACATACTGGCTGCCACATGCACGATGCATCATCCTCTCTTCAAGGCAGCAAATAAAAGTTTTGAGTGTCATATTACCAGTATTTGATACCCACTACACAGTAACCCATATGAACATATCACTAACTACTTCAGAATGTTAGTATGTGTGCTGAAGAAAATGTTTTTATACAGAAATTTGTCCACGACAAAGTTATGGCAGTGAATGCTACATGGTATGCAGCATGTATGTATTAGGTATGTATTAGGAACACTGCTTTATTCTTTAAAAAGTTAAGATTTAAAGAAGTGTATTTGTATTGAGTCTTCGATTGACCAATCTGTTTTACTTCAGTCTTACAGTACCCTGGATGGGAGCTAATATGGAATCAAGTTTAAATCCGCTAACAAGTATTTACCAAACAAACAATTCCCTTGGTGATTTGTTTTCTCAGCCAAACAATGTTCTCACAAGCATTTCATCGAATACAATTCCTTTCTTAACTCGTCCAGAATACTACAGCGGTCAAATTGGACCAACTACAACAGCACAAGCTAATGTGAATTTCAACGCAAATAAACAACAAAACTTGAATTTGGTTAGCAATTTGAATAATAATAATTCAGTTAAATCATCCATTCCACTTGTAGACTCATTTCTGCTTAACCAGATGGCACCAAATTTTGATATTAATGTAGCGGCAACTAAACTACTACAGAATTTTTCAATTCAGGTTGTATCACCGAGTATAGGAGGAACAACAACCACTGGTCTCTTTCCGACAAACACCACTACTACCACTAATCTTAATTCTTCATCCTCACCACCCTCTACAGTGTTAAAAGTTGAAGGTTTAGCTCCTGGAACTGACGAGTCTATTATCCAGAGGTTATTCTCTGCATTTCCAAGTGTACTGTCTGTACAGCTACTTCCAACAAAAGAGACAACATTCAATGGAGAGAATAATACACTAATAATGAATAACAATAATAATGAAAGGCAAGAAATGAAAGCACTGGTTATCATGTCAGATCAAGAACAAGCAAAATTAGCAGTGCACTACTTGAACGGGTAAGCTTTACGTATTTTAATAACAAATTAATCTATATTATTTCCGATAGGGAACACTCAAAAGAAGCGAAAAATCTTTTACAAGTCATATAAGATTAACACATCTTAAATTCTCTCAGTAATGTATTTAGAAAAGTCTTGTTTTCGCCAGTTGTAAGTTGCACTAGCCCAGCGCGATATCACTACGCTGGTAGATACTAATGATATGAGAAGTGTCTAGTCCCATTTCGAGCTCCTCAAGCTAAAGGGACTGACAGTGATGATAATTCTATTATACAGACTCGGACCCAGCCAAGACCATTCTAAACACTAAAGTGTGATGAACTTATGACATGCGCTTCTTCTGCGACAAGCATTATTCACTACCACTCCCTTTTTCGTACACAAGACATCAATCCTTGGGAAATTAAGTTGCTATATGAACTCCCAATGTTGTTGGTAACATTACGACAACTTTCTAGCAGAGTAAAACCAAATTTGGGATAGAGTTCGCTTTTTATTTGGTATCGTAATAGACACTCCCAAAATACTATCTCAGTCGTGAGCGTTATGGTAAAAAATTCTGTCAATGTCATAATTAACTTCTAGCGTATATGAAAGATCTGCGCTACTTAAAACGACCGAGTAAACTTAAGGGTGACTATTTTTATTCTGATGATCGAAAACTCCAGTGCGTGTTGGGGAATAACGAACACCAACAGTTAAACAGAAGTACAAGAAATAGCTGGTAAACCACCAAAATCAAAGTAGTTTGCTGGAGATCGATAAAGACAATAAAATATGCGATCAAATAGATTTGTCACACATTACCATTAGAGACAAGTGAAACTTATCACTACTACCAGCCAGTCAATTCAGGTTGTCTTAACCTTAAAGGTCAGTTCCAGTAGAAGCTGAATTAACTGATATTTTACCTGAATTTACTCAAGAGACGGTTTACCTGTCCCAAACTACCAATCCTAGTTACCTACTTAAAGTTAACTGCTGCGAGAATCCAACATCCAACTAACAAGTCACCTTTTCAATCCTCTTTGACCACCGAGTTTTGTGCAGCCAGGTGACATTAACATTCGCATTACAGGTGCACCTTACAACCTGCACTTAAATAGAATGATCAATTTGCAAATGACTTACGACCCACGTTGGCATTTCTCACAGAAGAGTAGTTTTTCAAGAGCCTAACTGTGGTGTCAACAAGGTCTCCGCTGGAAACCACCCAGCCAAAACACAGGGTATGATCTCCGACACAAAAGTGCCGCCAGTTGGCTGGTGAAATCTACAAGTCAGCCTGAGTGGTTTCTAACTACTCGAGTTGTTCATAAGTAGTATCTTTAGCCTGCACTTAATTGTTAAAGGGTGTATGTGTTAATTAGGAAAGCTTAGAATCACTCCAAACGTTCGCAATGTTCATACCCTGAAATGAGAACCACACACTGAATTTCTCCACAAAGAAGTAGTAATCAAAAGATTGGTTTCGGTCATTGAGCGTTATTGGTCAATTTTCAGCTGGTCAAATAGTATAACCTTTAGATTGGAAACAAAGAAATGTCTCGATCTAACTGAAACAACAAAACAATTGAAGACATTTCTTCACCTAATAAAACATTCTAAAGTGAATCTACTGGCGCGTGAAAAGATGACAGGACACAATATATGCATCGAAAGCACCACATGTTAAAAAAAACTTAAAAAAGGGTGTGTAAAGTGTAATTCATGACTTGTCATTTCACTGTGTTGTTCGTAAATCACAACATTCAGAATAACCCAGATCAGATAGACTCTTTTTGATATAGCTTATGAACAGAGCGTATCAGCCTAATGTGATACAACTCGCACCTCACGCATAGTCATAAAGAGGTAGATTAGTGCGAAAAGGTAGTTAAATAAACAATGTAGAGCTTCGCGCAGAATCTCATCAGTTCAAGATGCCTCAGTTCACACCAGAATCCAAAAGAATAAGTGGATGGAGAAATTCGTACTTAGACAAAAGTGTGTGAGAGATGAAACGTAAAAACTCAGCTACCTTGTACATCATTTGTACAGTAGGCAGTGAGCCACACCTGTCGTATGGTACAACCTGGCTGCTCAAACCTCGGTAGGCGGAGCGAGGCACAAACATGTGCTCAATGATTGGTAGTCATCTCCCTAAACCACTGGGTCGCAGCTCCACTTAACGTGGAAGGATAAACAGGTGAAGGTTGACAAGACTTCCAAGTGTATGCATCTGTGTCGCTGTGATCAACTTTGAGTTGCGTCACCAAGTCTGCAATCAATGGTTCTTATCATGTCGACGTGCCGAGCCACGGGACTCACAAAGCTTAGGTTAACGGTCACAGACTTCCATAATGGATTGTTGACTTGATATTTCACACAGTGAAACAGTATTAATATGGAACATACATATGACATGGAATTATACACTGCCACAATGCACGAGTTCCACTCCTACACTAGTCACAGCCTCTATGGTTTGATGCTGTATCTTGGTATAAACACCCTTAGCCTCTTGTACAACTTAATCTTAATGCAATCAACATTTTGCGTTGAAGTTGGTAGTGATTGGGATATACAACAAATGTCTAAGCCATTTCGCTGTGATAAGCTTCGCATCATGGGCTGATTTGTTTTCCGTGCTTAGTATTCTACGCGCACCTTCAACGGTGTGGTTTCACCGCATGCGACCATTTGTACAAAAACACCTATGATTAAAAAAACGTTTATCTTCCTGTCTTTCAAACGCCGACTCACAGCTGTTAAGTCGGATACAGAAGTGCTGCACAGTGAATCATAGGTCTGTGGGTGGTTGGCTTAGGCAGTTGACTTTCAACTAGTAGGTTGCAGGTTCAAACCCTGCTCCACCTACTGAGATTGGCACTCCACGCCTCTTTTTTGATGGAACTAAGTATATCACTGGTGCCGGATGAGATCAGCCGACAAATGCCAACCGAACCCTTTGGCATCCAAACTAATATTTCGTCAACAAACAGTCCATGAAAACTGATGGAATTCCACAAATAGGTAAAGCGGTCAACACATCCTCCCATCAATTTATTTACTATTCTTAGGCCACACGTCAACGTAAGCCAGTACGCAAGCATCCTACAGTTGACAGCTTCAAAACACATGCCGAATTATAAATAAACTTGACAGAAAAATACAGTCACACTACAAAGCCCGGACAAGTATGATAGCGGTGATGTAACATACGAAAGTTTCGAATCTTGAAGTCTTTTAACGGTGAGTACACTCCATATTCAGAAGAAAACCACTCTCTAGAATGAACATTTCAAACTGCTTTGAAACTAGTGTACCTGAAGGCATAATTTTCACATAGCCTACTTAATGCAGAGATTAAAAATGAAAGCTGTTTCTTTGAATTTTCGTGTACAAGAAATAAAACATCATCTGTATAGACAGGTCATTTATTTTAGTACAAGTTACGTGGAATTCAGAAAGATAGGTAAGTAGTTTCCATGGAATAAAGAAATTGCCGATTCTTGGTTGGATTCACAATTACTTTTAAATACATGACCTAAGATGATGTACGCACCAACCTAAGCAAATCAAACAGAATTAGGGCAATGGGAGTCTCTAAGTCTATCCAAAATCGAATGACAAGACAATGGAGAATATTTTCTATTCTTCTTATCAGAACACTGAATTAAACTTACTCAGTCACACAAAATAATTTACATACATTAGTAATAGACTTCAAGTAAAATTAAAGATAACTTTTGAATTACTTTCAGATGTACACTACAAAATCGAGTGCTGAAGGTCTCCAGTGGAGAGAACACGAATCCACAAATCAACTATAATTTTAGTGAATTCTTACAACCAACCAACCCGATTCTGATGCAAGCAAGTTTGTTCAGTCAAAAAGAATTAGTCAATCAAATCCACTGAGAAGATACGGTATTTCAAACGAACTTACAATCGTTCAGAAAATTCTTAATGAACGTAATTTACAGATATTTGCAAAACTACTACATACTGGATTGAAACTGCATGCAGGAGGGACATTCGCACAGAGAATCAGTTAATTCTTTTGAAAAGACTATGTACAAAGTTGCTTTTAAAAACCTACTAAAATTTCAACTTGTTTAATTTTTAATGAATTGTAGTAAACACTGCGTTCGATCAGTCACATCATCTGAACTCGTTACCATGTGACAGTTCGGTGGTATTTGCGAATGTTAACCAGTAAGCAAAGCTACTATGTAACACAAACTTCAGTGACCTAGATACATTAAACTCAGCGTTATCAAGTGATCCTTATTCGACTCACTTAAATTGGTCGGTTAATGACTTGACCTCTTTCGGTTCAGAATAAATGTGTCAAGATAGTATTTATTGATGAATTTGAGACGTCGTGCAATCCATTGATCTGTGAAACCAAAATCCTAGCTGTTAGCGGTAACTTAAGTTTTCTACATGAATGTGGACCATTGGAAACCAAACGCATGATAATGTACCCTCCACAAAACCTGAATTTCTTATTGTCAATACCAAACGAGGTCATGTATGCGTACCACTGATCCATCACAGCTGGTCCGACTTCCCAGGTACAGGAAGAGTTCAATGCACTCAATCATTTCACACCTTTGTTAGACGTGGCACCACTGAAGACAAGTCCTGGAGCAACGATTTGCGTGTTGGTGACGAGAAATGCATCCCAAACATTCTCAATTGCCACTCAAGGTGTCCAGAAGACTCCACATCCTCATCTAATAAGACTATATCATCTGTGTACTCTAGATCTACCAATGATTAGACCAATCCCTCCGAAGTCAGACGACAACAGATGTGCCTCCATAACAGCGTCTATGATAGAACGGAATAGGAATAAACAGCCCTGAGGTGGACAGCGCTCCTGAAAGGTCACACTAGGCTGTAACACGCCCACAAATGTCCGAGTACAGAGTCGAGGGCTTATTCGACACTCCTACTAGACCCCTCAATCGGCGGAGTTGAATGCTGCCTTCAGATCGAGAAATACATCCAGTGTCGGTAAGTGTGCTGTTACAGAGCCTGGAGGAGAGTGAATATCTAGTAGATACACCCAGTAACAAGTTTGAAGCCTGTCTGGTTTTCTCGGATTTGCTGTTTCCGAGGTCCAGTCAGAAGTCTAATTATTACAGAACCTAGAATGAATGCTATTTCCTATGTTCGTTAAACTGAATCCACTGTGATTATCACAAGAGGGCTTCTCGCCTTTTTTTGAAGACTGCGACAAGTATTTATTGTGATCAGTCAGAGATGGTATCTGACTCCCACCCACCAGTTAATTTGACTAAGGACCCCTGAGAATCGTCCTTAAATACCTCTGTAACCAGTCTGTCTGACCCTGCTGCTCTTCCACGTTTCAGGCTACCTACCACTTCTTCGACTTCAGCAATTGTTGAGGGCCCTATCTCGATGCTCCGACTGGATGAGCAAGAAATAGTGGCTGGAGGCCAGCTGAACTGCTTCTCGAAGTGTTCTGCTAATCTCCCCTGCGAATGAATCAAAGACCTATCCTTCTCCGCTATAGTCTCACTAATCACTGACCTTTATGCTCCAGTTTCCTGAATAAGTCTGAATAACAATTTACCACTGGTTATCGCCGCCGCCTTCCGACATTTCCTTAACCTTTGCAGTCTACCACTCTTCGCTACCATCATACACTTTTTGTGAGTCTACATTTCAGCAGTTTGCATTTTTCATCGTGCCCGGAGCCTATAGGGGTGCGTCCATCCATTAATTCACAAGAAGTTGTTATCCGCAAGCCCTTATTAACCTTCACTGAATCAGCCCACATGCTGAACAATTATAATCGTAATTTGTTTCTTTAAATGAAGTATAAGACTGTACATTTTATGGTCGCATAATAGTCCGATTTTCGTTAAATTCCCGCCTTCATAAGCTGCACGCACCTTATTGTGATGCTTCTTATAAGCGTTTCTAAATCCTATGATAAAAACGTTTTCAGACGGTTGTAATCCCGTTTTATGTTGAACCAACACCGCATACATATATCCTCTAACAGTTGAATTCGTACATTCCATAAATAGTAAACGATGTAGCCAGTCCACTGGTAAGACTTTGAGTGACTAATAGTAGGTGATGCCACGCAGTTATCTTTAGTGTTAACTAAGACGTTCATCAGACCAGAAAATTTAACCAAGCAGACAAATACCCCTTCGACACAACAGTGTATTTTTTATAACTCCCCGAGAAATAACAAGACTATCCTGATATCCGCCAATGAACAAAAACAAGCGACTTAGCAATCCGACCAGACACTTATTATTCACTGAAAGCATAAGACGTTAATTCTGATGATGTCAATCCAGAAACCCATAGACATCTGAATGCTTGAAAAGTTTGCATCAGTCAGTCATAAAAACAAGGTGCTGTTGAGGATACGACTCTTTTGTAAAACTAGTCTTTATATAGAAAAGCGTAATAATTGGTGCGGAAAAGCTATTTTCTTCTAAGCTTAAAATAATGATTACCAGCCTCATTTTATACTTCACATCAATCTCTTTTACGATCATTACATTCCAAAATAAAACAGTTTTAAATCGGATTGAAAAATAAAATATCCATAGGGAGAAGAGGGAATATACAACACTTCCTTGTGTTTAAACAGATACAACTGTGAACAATCTGTGTTTAATTCACATGGAAGAAGAGATACAAGCATTTCTAAATGGTACCAGGTTTGGAAAAAAGGTGGGAAATGACGACTTCCATGTACACACCAACTCTGTATACGACATAGTAGTTTGACTTTTTTTAATGAACATTTTAAATTTGTGTTTACACAAGCAAGTGTGGCACATAATAGCTCTGATGAGAAAAAAAAGTAGTTCAGTTGGCATTATCATTTTTTTTAAACAAAAACAAACAAAACCGCACTAGTTAGAGAAAATACGTAAATAATCATGGGCGACGAGAGCGCCTGCTTGAAAGAGGTCGACGACGAGGTGCATTTGGGGCAGTGGATGGACTTTTAGATGTGCCAAAAGTAAACGGATTAGCATTAAAGGTTGTATTCAATCCTGTTTGACCGAACACAAAACCAGTATTTGCTTGGGGATTAATTACGCTTGGTGTCGAAGTCGGTGTTTGAGAAAAGTTGAACCCACTAAAACTAGTTGACGAACTGTTATTAGAAAATACCGTACTGGAACCAAACTGGAAAGCAATAGTGGTAGTGATAGGCTTGACACTTGAATTAAGCGACGAGAACGACGATATCGGCTGTGAAGGCAGAGGTGTAAACATTTTATTTAGGGAAAACACTGGAGCCGGTGAAGCAAAAGAGAACGGTTGAGAAGTGGTAGGTGTCGATGATTTTACAGTGGAATTGAAACTACCGAATTGAAAACTGTACTAGTAGGCGTCATAGAATTTGAAGATGTGGGCACGTTAACCGAACCGAATGAAATGCCACTACTGCTAATTGTACTAGATGTATTGTTCGGAATCAGTTGGCCGAAATTGAAATTTGACGACGTAGTTGCATTTCCAAAAGGCTGGCCACCAGTTCCGAATAAAGATGCAGATGTTACAGGTGTCACATTAGCAAGTTTAATTCCCAGAGTAAAAGAACTATTCGAGAATGTTGTGGGTTGAGAAACCGACACCGGAGTGAACAATGGCTTCATCCCATTTGCACTGAAGCCAGACACAGATGGTGCGACAGGAAGTGATACAGATGCACAGCTAGCAGTGACAGGACTGGATCCAAATAATGATAAACCACAAGCGCCAGTAACTGGTGATGTAAAATTAAAAAGACCAGCACTACTTGTACCACTATTTTGTGAGCTTGTAGTGGAAACAATAGATTGATTTAAAGAACTGAAGACAGCAGTTGTTGTAGGCTTAGACAGATTGTCTCCGAATACAAAACTACTTGTCACACATGATCTCAAAATGATGGTGCAGATGTTGAGCCAAAGCTAATAGATGTAACCGGGTTAAGTGGAGATACAGTGGGTGTGGATGCACCAAAAGTAAATAGTGGAGACGATCCAGATAGAGATTGCGAACCACTTGAACTAAAAGTGAACGGTTTGTTGCTGCTATCAGTTTTGACTACAGAGGATGAGTCACTGGGAGGAGGGCCCGACAAAGACGTTGTAGTGGGTTTCGGAAAGAAAATCCACCGAAGGTGGAGATCGGTTTTACTGATCCAAAAACATTTGATGTAATGTTTGTTGTCATTGCTGAGTTTGAAGCTAAAAATTAAAAGTAAATGAATGTGAGATAGTATTCAGCAAAAGATTGTGTGCAACAATATCACCTCAAGTTTGAAACAATGTGGATATAAAGCACATACAGTCGAGCTTTTAATACAATAAACAAGTTTGATAAATGGATGATTTTGATCATCGCAGAAAGGAAATAACCTACAAGCTAACTGATCGATATCTGTTACTATACAGGCTTCTTGTGTGAATATCGAATGACCCTTGTGATTTCATTCCGAAGTGTATCTAGTGTTGGTTACCAACGCAATCCATAATGTATGTGTAACTATTGGAGACTCATTACCACCAATTAAACGATCGTGTAACGAAGATTCCCATATAGTTGCAAGTACATTAACCACCAGTAAGGTGGGGTTTCTTTTCATTCCAGTTGTTGATTTCTGCAAGCGTGATAATCAACTTCTATCCACCACATATAGGCTCTCTGAAAACTTAGCTGCCACTATATTGATGGTATTAGACAACACTCAAAACACGGTGAAATCAGTCTGGTAATCAAATACTTTCTACTACAATCCCACTTAAGATCAGAAAAAAGTTCCCATTGAGACATTCAAAACACAAATTCGGTGAAGAAAATTTTCTAACCAGCTGTACACAATCGTATTCATAATAATAACAACCAAACAGATGAGTCGATTATTGGCTAATAGGTCGATATTAGGTCATTAAAACAAAATGTTCTAGAGTGAAACTGTGGGTCCAGTGTAGAGTCAGAAAGGGACTGCGCAATTGTAGTGTACACAAGGGAAGTATGCAGTAGATTAACGTGATTACTAATAGATTAAAAAATAAACAGGTCAATCATTATTATTATTATTATTATTATTATTATTATTATTATTATTATTGTTACTATTATCATTATTATTACAATCAATAATCTGAGTATTGTTAGAAATTTAATGGCAGATTAGAGCTAATATGTTAAGATATGAGGAACGCAAACCGCAAAGTTAAAATAAAAAGTAATTGTAACACGTTAGTTCCGATCTGCGATTAATAATCCTTACAATACTCAGATTATTGATTATAATTAGCATTATTCAATTTGGGGTTTGTGGGGATTTATTGATTGCAAGTTGGTATTCAGAACGGATATCAGCTGGAGGAATATTGGAAACCTGGAAGTACTGGATAACTGTTTAGTCCTAGTATGGGACTCCTAGGCAATGCGCACCCATGACCCCACCGCGCCGGAGATCGAACCCAGGACCTACAGGCCCCGTGGCCAGCACCTTGGCCATTGAGCCAACCTCCGTCAGTTCATGACAAATCGCGACCATCACCCAGTCATCGTTGATTATTTGTCCTCACTGCTCCCAGGTTTGCCCCACCGGTCATGACTTCTCATTGGAACTTCAGGAATTACTTCTCAAAGCTAGTCACCAATGAGCACTAGGTCCTTCGACTTGACCATATTTCGCAAGTGAGTCAATATACTTACTCACTTGGTCAGAAGGTTATAGTAAAAAATAATGTAATAAATATTGCAACGAAAGCTAATTCGATATGTGTACTCATTCTGCTACTAAAAGATTGCAGACAGCAGACAACAATAAAAAAAATTGTAGTTCTCAACAGCTGAGAAATATAACAGACATAAAGGTAGTTATATAGACTGAAAAACCAACTTACAGGTCGTTTGTAACGGTAGAGAACAAGAATTTGATGACGCAGGTGGAAATGCAAACGAGAAGGTAGCACTAGTTGTCACTAGTGCTGTTGTTGGTGCAGTTGTTATCGTCATTGAAGTCATCATAGTTGTAGATGTTGTACTACTCGGTAAAGTACATAAGAAAGATGGAACTGCTGAGGAAGTAGTTTGAGGCGTTGAATTAACACCAAATTTCGCAACTGAATTAAAAGCTGGAAATGAGATTGGAGTCGATGTTGGCAGTGAAACTGAAGTGGTTGTCGGTTCCTTCAATACTGAAACCTGTGTAGACGTGGTAAAAGGAAGAGAAAATGTGGCAGAGGTAACTTCAGTTGCCAATACGGTGGCCACTCTGGTCACTGAAATAGGTGGGGCTGATGTATTCGAGGCAGCGGCGAAACCAAAACCTATGTTAACAGGTAAGCTCACAATAGAAGTAACAGCAACGGATTTGGATACATCAGACTGAGTACACACAACACCGTTAGTTGAACTGAGTCCAGCAAAATTAAAAAGTTTAGAGTTTGTTGAAGATGGTGTTGTGCTAGTAACTGAGGTGACATTTTGTACTAGTCCGGGGGTACTACACACAACTGCCGACATGAAACTCATGCAAGAAGCTGTAGACACACCAGTAAATGACATTGATATGGAAGAAGTGACAGTTGGCGCATTTGAACTAACTAGATTCTGAATAACAGGGTTGAAATAATTTGTACTTGCGCTGGAACTGGTAGTTATGTGAGTGTTTAGGCCACATAAAACAGAATGACTCTGACTACTCGGCTGAACTGAAATTAATTCACGGATCCGTTTCACTCGGGACTCAACATCAAAGCCTCCAGACGGGCGATAAAACAACCCACCTTTACTCGGTGAGTCCAGAGATAGATTTGAATGACTTTCAAGGTTTGCAATAAATCGATTCAACGAAGTTGGCTGGACAACTGTAAGTTCCGAACTATTTGTTTCTTTATTGTCGTAAGCTATAGCATTATTGACCAGTGGTGACGTGGAATTACTTGAAGCGGACTGAACTGAAACCACAGTTTGGTCGTTTTCGGGTCCAATCCTACGAGCTGTAACCTTCCTCCTTACACACTGGACAGGTGAAATATCTAGTTCAAGAAGGTTGCAATCATCCGCTTCAACAGAGTTATTTGTTGAATACTGCTCTGTATATGTCACAGCTTTGGCAGACAACAAATGAGCTTCAAGTTCAGATGGTGACATGTATGGAATTTTTCGTCTCAGAGCTGCACCAGATCCAGGAGTAGTCATTTGAGATAATTCGATATGACTTGTAGAAACAGTGTTTAGTCCTGTACCATCATCTCCAGATTCACTAACAATTTGTGTTTGAACAGATTTGCTATTTTGATCATTGGTTTTATTAGAAGTTAGGTTATCAAATGGGTAGAAACTTGTAATATTTCCACTCCTCAGTTGGCGTAGTGATGTGAAAGAAAACCCGTTAATATCGTTTGTACATCCTAAAGTAGATAAGTCGAGTGGTCTAGAAGTTCGCCGGCGTTTAGATTTCCCAAGGCCAGATCCATAAGATGATTCCTCTGCATTAGAAGTGCCAGAATCAACAGCTTCATGAGCACGTTTCTTTGATTCAAAGACCTTTAAACCACGCTGAATGATGATATCAGAGTTAGGGGGTTCAAACGGTCCAACTAGGCTTGTTTTAGTGCCGTCTGCACGACCAACGCGACGTCTAAGTGCTGAGGAATGATAACCAATTACTGGTTGGAAGTTGAATATAGTCGGCATATAACTTGCTGACTCTCGATGTGCATTTCGATTACGACCAAAATAAGCAGAAACCAATGACTGTTTAGAACGTTCAGATGATGTTGAACTTGAACCATTTAAAAGAGAATGTCTCCTGAACGAATGTTTAGTGGGCTATTACCCAATTCTTTCGGTAAGAGGATTCTGGAGTAGTATGGCTGAGGAGCTGTGGTGAATGCGATAAGTTCGACACCGAAGGATGATGCTGATACATGGACAGCGACTATTATTAGTTACGCCACACACTTGAGAGAGACATAAAGAAACATAAAACACTGAAATTACCTTGTATGGAACCAAATCATTCAAAGTTAACAGTTGCACAATATTCAGTCTGTATTATATAAGCGTTCCGTGAAATGCCAGTGTGAGCATAAGCTATATCGGCTAATATAGACTACAGATGAGCGGATAAAATGAAATACAATAGCGACACATTGGCTGTTTATTCAAAACTGCATTACAATGAGAACTTACTGTGAGCTATCACTTTAAAACAATTTTTCAGTATTTCCACCTGTTACTACAGTAGCTACCAGATGAAAACCGACTGTCACCAACGAAACGCGCGTCTGAATTCCACCGCTGACCACCATTAACCAAACATCAAAATGGAACACCCGTTCAAGTAGCCCATATGCCAACACACTGATCAATTGGAAATTTATAAGCATCGATATGTCGAAAATGATACCCACTGCACAAAAGGTGCCTTTCGTGACTCAGTAGTCTAGTAAATAACACCCTAGCGTTTAAATTGACTGGTGCTGCGTTCGGATATCGGTGGGAACACCGTTATTGGTGAAATGTGCATCGTGGATCCCGCTGTTAGCCACTAAACAATTAAGATAACTATCTTATCCGCGCCACCTCAGTCACAGAGGGCTTCGTGACGACATAAATGCTTCAGAGATGGAAATATTAACCTCTACAAAAAAAAACCCACGGTTACCATATGAAAGATATAACCGACGACATGCGCCTGAAAAAGCAAGAGTTAGTAGACCACCAGAACAGTCAGATGGAGTCTACTCAGTAAAATTATGCCACGACTCTGAGTCCCATTTCACTTTGATTATCACTCACTATGCTGTGGACAAATGAAGATCAATAAAGTGTTTAGCTTTGATAATAAATGGCTATGGTAAATGAAGTGCTCTGGTGCATAAAATGTCTACCAGGTAACCGACTGTGACTTGCAGATCGCATGATAACTGCGACAACAGGAAAGACAAAGAAACGAAGATAATACGTCATGAGATGAACAGAGATAAAACAGCAAAGAAAATCTCCTCGACGATTTCACTTACGAAAGCTGTACAATCGCACTCAAAGATGTGCTACAAAGGGGATTGGGTAATTCTATCAACTGCAAACCAACATGAACTTCATGCTATTCTTCCTTTTCATGAATTTGAATAAAGCAAGAAGAACAATAGTAGGATAATTGGTATACATACATACAATGCTTTTGATCTCTTTAGAGTTTATTCTATCACTGTATAAGTAGTTAACTTCTGAGTAGTCTCCATAACTTCACCAATGTTGGTCAACCTTAATTTTTCTTTACCTTCCCATCTCAGTTCGAAAAACTCTTGGGATCCATTAAAGTACATTCCATAGCATAGTTCACCATAAACATTATTTTCTACACGTTGTAAAGCAGCTGTGAAGAATCCACAAACTACATGCATGCTAATTCTGCTGTTCTTGTTCTTCTTGCTTTATTCGAACCAACATGAACTGGACAGTCTTCCAACTTTGAAAACTATGTCCTTCTTTATTAGCTAAAAAAAACCTGTACGGTTCTGTTCAAGGATACAGATCTGTCCTGAAGATACACTCGGTAGTGAGCTACGAACTCTACGTAACGTCCTGCTAGGAAATTATTTTTCACCTACATTCGAGGACTCCAACGCGAAAGGAAAGCCATAGATACGAAAGGTACCGATCATCTCAGAGAAAACTCTTTTCATTAACCCTAAATTCAAAAGCGATATTGCAGCCGAAATCCTTGAGGAAGACATTTAGCGCACCCAGTCTGAGAACTGCACTCTCCAGCAGGTAATTAGTCCATCAATGCGTTGAGGACAGAATATTGCATTTGGTCGCTACTGTGCATCTGTCGGTTTACTTTGTTCCTATGGAGCTGCATACAGCATCGAGTCCGTAAGCGTATTTTAGAACATTGTTCAGCTTGGTTATCCAGAGGACAGAGGAAAAATATCAACAGTTTTATTCTTTAACACTTCATCAAACTCCTTTTAGTAAGTTACAGAGTGCCACTCTAGCCCTTCAAGTTTCACGGTGAGCACTTTACCACTAAATGTGATTGTACATCTTCAGTAAATGAAACCATCGAAAAGAGAATTTCCTTCGCTGTTACATCTATATTTGATTACTTAATATGAGAATTTTTCGTTTGTCGATACATTTAGACGGAGGTAAGAGATGAATGTGTTACTGCGGCTGATTCTGAGTCACTATTCAGTCTCTAACTTCATTTCGTTCGCCTAACAGACTCTAACTTGGGAAGTTTGAACTTTCCTACAGAGCTAAAACTTCATGGATTGATGTCATATTTTGATCCAGTTACCTCTAGTTATTCTCTGACCTAATCCTATCCACGTTGACATAACTCATCCCCTTAAATGAAATTATACTAAAAAAATGACTATACTTAGTGCTGACATTCAACTGTGTCAGTTTAGATGACCATAAGCCGTACTTACAAGATGCTGTCAAAATGTCAGAGTTGCTTCAGATACAATCCTGTTTATCGACATTACGTGATTCGCAAGTATAATGCCCACGAGTCTCGTAGGCGTATGTGAAGGGCATGAGATTCGTTTATCACAATACCGCTAAGATAGGAACAGTAGATACACCCAATGATTTTTAGAAACCTTTTCCAGCTCATCTCAGTTACTTAAGATAAGAAGCCAGGTATCAGCAAAACAGTGTGAAGTAGATAACATGCTGAACAATAATCTTTAGTCTCTTGAAAAGCGGATGAAGTATTTTGTAAACGACCCAGTTGGTTAAGCGCACCAGTTTTCTCTGATCTCCAGTTGATCATCACTGATACACCTGATGAAGCAGACAGAAAGGTATAAATATAACACCTGATACAAGTGAATATCGGTTTATGTTGTCACAATACATCAGTAGACTGAATAGAAGGTTAACACACGGAAAGACAAAAAATACCAGCAGTTATAGAAAGTAATAAGAGGAGGACAAGTTTGTCCAAAACATGAAAATGGCTGTTTACAATCTGCACTTCTACTGTGTTAAGAACAAAATTGTGAGGAATAGATCATGTTTTGTTCAGATCATGTAATAATCGCACCTTCGTAAGCTATTTTCTTGAACACTTATGTATTTGTTGCAGATAAAAAATCTAGACTATTAGTGATTTCTCTGGGCAAAAATATAGGCTCCGGAATAGTCTGACAATTTGACTGACATCTTGGAAGTACTAGCAGATTATGATCAGTACTCATCAAATTAAGCTGCATTAACGTCAGAGTAATTGATTCATTTTAACACCCCCATTAATAACCATGGATGTCTAATTACAAATGCATCTGAAACATTGTTCATAATTAGGAAAAACAACTTAAGATACCTTTATTCATATTAAGTTCTGTCAGCAGATGAGACCATTCGACAATAAATTAGATGACCGGTTAGTGTTAGAACAGCACATGCCCTAATAGATGATGGCTAGGGTGATACGCTTAACAATGGTGTGATGTAGTCTGTCCCAACTATCCAATTAAATAAAACAATTAATGTTCTTCACCATACATGGATATGTAACCCTACTTCAACTGATCTTTCGGCAATCAGCGACTGGAGGCCTCATAGTGTGATTTGAAAATGAGCATAATCGTGTGGACGTTGAAAAAATTAATCTATTTAAGCTCATCCGTTTTCCATACTTTTTAAAAAATTCTAGCTCCTTTTTGATTTAATGGCTATTCTGTGCAGGATTATACGTCGTTTAATTAGTTACCGATGTGCTTACCAAGACAGCTCAGCAGTGCATGTTGATGACACGTATCTATTACCCACTGATTGTATATATGAGTACAAAGTTGTCCGACTGTGATACTGAAACCGCATTAATCCGATCAGTGATCAAGGTCCGTAATTTTAGCGTTTTGGATCATATAATTCGTCAAGATGGATAGATTTGTTGGAAAGGACAATCAAAACGACAGTGAGTTATCCAATGTAGAAATTAGTTGTGAGCATTCACTTCCGTAAAACGAGCACAAACGTGCAATAAATGAAGTTTCTGTTTTCGGGGTCTTTTGATTTCTTAGATCTAACAGCATACCTTGCTTTCTGGTGATTCAAACGTTGGAGACGGTATAATTCAAACATTCACTACCTTGTTAGGTATGACTCAGAACACATACACAACAACCTAAGAGGCCCCACAAGAGTAAGTTGGCTTCATCTCCCAACATTTGCAACATCACAGATAATTACACTGAGAAGCGGTGAGGATAAACACATGGCGAAAGGAATGCAAATAAAGGGTCCTGCTTTCATTTTCAAGTCATATCGGCGTTTTCAAGCACTGACCGCTCATGTACTGTAGCCAAGTACCCTACCTTTATCCTATGTTGTAATGCAGACTAAAACCGATATGTATATCTTTCAGGTTTCGGAGGATTTTTCGTCACAGTAAAGTAGCATATACTTAAGACAGGAAAGCCTAACTGCAACAAAATATAGTTTACGGTCAAATATCGCCTGGCAGGCAATTCCACTTGACAGCATCTGTGCACAGGACTACAAAAGATACAGGATGCAAGAAAACAACTTCGGACTTTTTATAATTATTGACCGATTGGAAAAGCCAAACTGATAGCCCTGTAGGTAGCTTTTCAGTTTGCAAATGTCTACACAAAAGCAGTTAAATTGTTAAAACCAAATTGCACTTGGCAACAATCCCAACCTTAATTTTCGAGGTTTGACCTAAGTAAAAACTATACCATAGCTTCATACTGGGAAAGAGTGAACAGATCTCAGCAGCCTTATCTGAGCTTACTTCTTCAGGTTCCAAGCATCTTGGTGGCCTGCCTAAGTAGAACTTAGCAGACTAACAATTGGTCAAGCCAATGCCCATGAACATTGATGAGCCGGAAGGGCCTAAGATATGGAAAAGACAGAAATTTTGGGCAGTAGATAGCTGTCGAGACTTATCACGGAAATTCAGAAGGCATCAACGATAAGTGAACCGACAGTGGAAGAGGTCTGATTCACTCGCATGGAATATTACTAGGACAATGAACAGAACATCTCAACTGACCTCCGAGGAAGCGCACACAACTCTGTACAAATTCGTGCAGTAAACAATGGGCCACACATGGCGTGAAGGCGAGCGATACTACCTGGCTGCTCAAACCGCAGTGGGTGAAGCGGGGTTTGAACCCGTGACTCAATAGTTGATAATCATTTCTATAAACAACTGAGCTACAACTTCACACTACAGTTGCCAGCTACCCAGTCGCAACCTGGATGATGCATTGACAAAGAGCTCCTAACTTTAACAGTTGAGAAGGCTATACTTAATCTGAAAAGAAGAATAGCGAGTCTTAATGGGCTTGCACGCGAAATACTCAAGAACGGTGATCGAGGATTCTCGGTTAGACTGAAGCGTTAGCTACCTTGTGAGTTGGATATAATAAGTTTTAGTTGGTCTCAATTGCTGACTATTTCAATCTTCAAGAAAGGAGAGAAATTCTTCTGTTATAACCCCAGAGGAATTAGTCAGGAATAGCAAACTAGAGAAAACCTAAGAGGTTTCAAACCTAATGATGGATGTATTGACCAGATACTCATCCTTCACGAAAAATGAACACAGGCACACTTACCGATGTTCAAAATTGGCTGTACTTCTTGATCTGAAGGTGGTACTTGATTCAATAATACGTAGACCTTATAGCAGTATCTCAGTGAAACCAGTGCCGGGTAAGTACACCACTTTATCGAAGGCTTTATATATGAACACTCCTGTGCGTTAAAGCCTACGACGAGCAGTCAGTTGAGCTGCATACATCTAGTTATGTGCGTAAGCAATGTCTTTTTTCACGTACATGCTTATAGAAACAAACGAAAAGTACTCAGCAACCTTGCACAAGTTCGTGCACAGTAGGTGATGACACGTACCTATCATGTGGCTAATGATACTACTTGTTTGCCCAAACCTCGGTAGGTGAGGCAGTGCTAAGTCTATGGCTTACTGGTTAAAAACCAGTTGCTCAAACCAATGAGCCACCTCACTCAAGTGCTTACACAGGTCTATCCACTTTTGTTGAATATTACGGAGATAAGCCTAGTCACACAAAACGACTACTTATCGGATGCAAAGTACACAGGGGATAATCTGAGCCCGTAAAGGTGTCAAGATACGTTGTCTTCTGGACACCAAGTGAAAATGTGGATGTTTAGTATGCGTTACTTATGATCCAAATACAAACTCCTGCATTAAGACTGGTCTACATTGATGTCTGACCCGACCACGAGGAATGAAATGGCTTAGTGAGGTAACCACTTCACTTAGGAAGTCAGATCAACCCTAATAGATCAGAGACTAACAAAGTCTGCAACAACACAAAATGCTCGACTGACTATTGCTAACTTACCCCACCTTTTATGCTCGCGAGATATACAACTACTACTGCGAGTCATGTGTACTCCCCACGTTTGCTGACCTATCTTACTGTGAAACATGGTCATTGAAGATGAAAGACATGCGTATACTATGGGGTATTTGGCCACAGTTACCGTATTATTGGATGTCATAGTGTCACTACGTCAGTAACATAGAAGTCAGGTGCAGAATTCCAGGTAAGAAAAGTCAGTTGGCGAGGTTATGAACCTACATCGGTTCAGGTGGCTGGGATTTGTTAAATATGCCTAGTCAACATCTACCTTGTCACATAATGTTGGCTGCAGTAGGTTCAGAACAGGAAAATGTCAGATAGGGTCAGACTAGAACATGACATTATTTGGTGTACGAATCGCGTATACTGCACAGCAGTCCGGTCTGTTCTATTGTATGGTTGTGAAACATGGTCATTGATTGAAGGTGGAAGACATGAGAAGACTGGGTTTAGATGTTTGACCACCGTTGCCTTCGTAGTACAGACCGCCTTCCGTGCTGTCATCAGGTGAGTAATGTAGAAGTCAGGCGTAGAGTTTTAGGGAGGAGGTAAATCAGTTGGTGAGGTTGTGAACCTTCATCGACTGAGATTGTTGGGACACATGTTACGTTTGCCTCGTCGCCGATTGCCTCATCACACAATGTTGGCCGAAGTAGGTTCAGGCTGGAAAAAGGTCCGAGGTGGCCAGACTAAAACATGGCACCAATGTATGAAGTCTCTGACTGTCGGTTTGAGTCATGTGGGGTGATGCATACTGGGTGGTTGGGGTCCGCGGGACAGGAGGAACCAGTGGTTCGAAACTCTAGGTGATATGGCTGAGAACCGATGTCAGTGGTGTAGATGTATACACACATTATCCTCATCTTGATGCTTTGTCGAATCTCACCATTTTCTCATTCTTTCTTTCTCTCTCTTTTCGTACTTTATATTTCTCTTGACTGAATTTTCTTTTCTTCACCTTCCACGTCACTGCCTTATTACTTGATGCAGTGATATGAGGTGTGGCAACTTGGACCGTTAAGCAGCAATGCCTAGTCCTATATTGATGATGATGGTGTATGAATCCATGTGACAGTTCAGTGCACTAGGGTGAGTCAAATTTCATGAGGACTTGTGGTAGTGTACGGTTGCCTAGGCGGGAGTAGTGAAGCAGGAGTTAAACCAGTGAATCATTGTTTGAAAGCCGAGTGCTGAATCCGTTGGACCACAACCCAACTTAACGAAGTAACAGTTCACAGGTTTTGTGAAGTTTCCTCATTTTGCATCTCGAGATAAGATTCATCACATCCTACATATGAAAAAAAGTAACAAAACTGATGCAAGGTATAAAAATCTCTAGCTCAAAGACAATCTGACGAACAAACACAGAGTATGACAAGTAGTGATAGGAAATATCTGGAATTGGATGTTATTTTATTCAGTCCTGAATATTCGAAACTGTATACATCCCTCGGATACTAATGGTTTCTGAATCACCTCGAGAACCCCAACGATACACAAAAGGTATCCCGAGGAATTACTTAGTCCCAATAACCAACAGTGCCAACCTTAGTGGGAAAGATGGGTCATAAGTACGTTGGAGGAACTCAAAGAATTCAATCACTGGCACGCTTTTTCCCAATAGCAACAAATGATGTCATTCTTACAACTCCTCAATCAACGTCAGTCACAAAGTGAAATTCCGGTTCATATCTGCTACTTATAAGTAGGTGGAATATTATTCCTCAGTTCTCAATCTGGATAGTTGTTTTAAAATCATACAAAAAGTAGTGATAACGGCAGCAGCCAAGTCCTCCATAAATATGACTGCTTCCGAAAGGATTTCAAAGACTTGATGAGATATACCACAGTTCCCATCCAACATAGAACAGGAGTGCGAAACCGAAGGCTGATATTATTAAGCAGTGCCAGAACGCACAGTCTAAGAGAATCATACTGAGTTCGGTTATCACTCCAACAAGCAACAGGGAAAATCAATTAACTCGCCTCAATACTAAACATGGTCAAAAAGAGTAACCTAAGTACATCATAAAAACACGGAGACTGATATCCCGAAGAAACTATTTCAGACACAACTTTTCTTACTATCACAACGGAAAACCAAGCGTATATGAGCAGTGTACAAATCAAATTACAAACAACTGTACAACCAACCACAACCTCACCAGAACGTGAACGACCACCCTAGACCGCCAACTTTTGTTTAAATTTTTTACGTAAATTCAAATGACATGACCATTAAACAAAATATTTTTTACATATTCCTACAGTTATCTACCACTAAACTATGTTTCTGAGCAAATACCTTGTTTGAAACTTGCCATAAGCTTCTGTCTAGTAAAGAAGTCAGCAGGACATCGTCTCAAAGGGAACTGAACATTTGTAAACGATCATCCAACATCCAACATCAATGGTGCGAGTAGAGGAAACCTGTAGTTTTGAGCCCTCCCTTCTAGGTCTTGAGGCTCCGTTCTTTTCTTTCGGTCGTACTCCTTCGATGGTCTCAGAAGTCTTTGCACCTCCCTGCTTATAGCTTTGAAGTCAGTGATTGTCTGTTTGAAGGTATTTTATTTGCAAATCACGGCTTGGTTTGTTTTGGAGGAACAATGGAGCTGCTGATAAAATCAGTTAACCTCTTGCAATTCCTGCCTTTGTAAGCACCTCCAAGTAAGTGTTAAGCGTTACTTAAAAGTGCTAGAAATGGGGTGAGTGGGAATGAGAAAAAGAGAAGTGAGAGGTACTTATGGAAATAAGTGTTACTGGTAATAATTTGAAGGGGAGATGCATCTTTCTGCAGACACTTGGGTTGAGGAATGTAAGGGTGGAGGTGTGTATCATCACTTACTACTCACAAATGTTCGTGGTTAGCCATTTGCACTCACATTCTCATCCAGTAGTCGTTTGAAGGAGTCGACTGATGTAGCTGTGGCCACTTCCTTCGGCAGACCGTTGCATAAGGTGCACACTCTGTGGGATAAGAAGTTAGATCTCACTCTCGGTTTTGCCCAACGGTAGGGTATGGTCGCTTTTGGACCGATAACGTGGTCCTATCTGGGTGGTCCATTTGGTGAATGATCTTGTGGACTGTTATCAGGTCACTTCGTTTCCCTCGATAGCTTAGTGTGAACAACTTGAGTTGTCTGGGGCGTTGCGCATATGTTTGCTTGTTGGTCCGACAACCGACTTTGTTGCCCTTCGCCTTACCTTCTTGAGAGTATTTGCGTCTATCTTTAGTAGTGGGAGGACTATCATGTTGGACACCTCTAAGCGTGGTCTAGCATAGGTTTCAAATGCCATAAGGAATAACCCTGGGGTTAACAACTCAAGCTGCCTTCTTAGAGAGTGTATGTTGGTGTTCGCTTTTGCCGCCATCTCCTTATAAATGCCAGTAGTATCCAGTGTCAGCAAAGTGTAGTCCTAGGTCCTTCTCTGTGGATACCTTGGTGATTGCACGCTTGTTAAGAGTGCGGCTGATTTCCATCGCCTCTGGAGTGCGAAGATACATCACCTTGCATTTCTCCAGGTTGTCATGACAGGCAATATGTCGAGAAATTGATAACAAGCCGCAATGTAAGGTAGCACACATCTGCTCCAGCTCCATATCAACTTATTGCCAGAGAAAAGGGAGTAGCACTAAAAATAATCTTCTTCAGGTGAGTTGTACGGGTCAATTTCGCAAGCGTTAACTCTTTATTATTCTCGGTGTGACCGGGAAAACGACAAAACCATTGGTGGTCGAACCGTGTTTCAACAGAGGTTTCCGTGAATAGCTCTGACTAAGTGTCCCGGTTTAAGCACAGATTTCTCAACAGCCTTTCAGTTATAAACCGCGCCTTTCTCACTAATTTCGTTTTCGCACAAACCGCATTTTTCACGCTCCCTAAACCTTTATATTGATATCAGCTGTCATCTCAGCTTTCACCTCAAAGCTGATTAAAAGCAATCCTCCAAAACGACATGCTTGCTGCCACTTGGTTAGCCGACGGATGGACAGTGATCGATGTCATTAATTGATCGAAACAAGTGCATGCACGATAAGCAGTTGCCATTACCCAAGTTCTGGAATTTGTCGTTGAACGTTCATAGGCGAATTACTTTACTTCTTCGGCATTGGCACCACCAAGCGGAACATTTCCAAGTCGCATAAACGTTTATGAGGGGTATCTGTGGCCTCCGAGTAGCACTAGTTTACGATAATTGGATGTTAGGAGGACATTATTCTTCTGAATCCATGGCCCAAGTTCTGAAGAGAGTCATCACTGGCGATGACCTTCACAGTTTTAATAGACATATTGGGCCAAAGGCACAAAACCCGGCACCCACGTCATTTGGCTGGTTATCATTCCGAATTACGTCACTCGTTCACCATCCCCTTGCCAGCCAGCTTACGTATTTTTGCATGGTTGCATGCTTCATAGAATACATGACTTCTACCTGACTACCCAATCGTTCTCCTTCTTGGTTTCGTAATCATGTGAATTTCCTAAGTGAGAAGAGTCCACTTAAAGAGTACGTGTACAAGGACGAGCTAGCCTAGATTTTCAATTCGGCTTTTCTCATATTTATGCCTTTTGTACTTTCGTAATATATATTATCATACCCAAGCATGCCAAGCCCCCGGACCTTAACAAACCAACAACGCACCCGGCTCAACTCGTGTCATCCTGGCTAGCCAATGTATAACACGTGGAACCCGTAAGCCAAAACCCATTCCCGGGGGCGGAAGATAATACGTCTTTTTTCCTCAATCCTTTGTCATACGACAGCTGCGATGGGAAATGGGCGTTTGTGCCGCAGCTAATCTGTTCAGTCTCGGCACAACTGACCCTTACATAGTACTGACGACTGCATTTTCGGGGAGAAACGATTTCATAACCCTTCAACGTGTGGATAGGTTGCTTCGTGACACTGCACACTTTTGTGATCGATGACGTGACTGCTTAGGCTACCGAAATGTCCGGAATATCTTATGACCCTATTTTCAAAGCACATTCAGCGAATCCTTCGTCTTCCGATTTTGTGACAGAGGAGCCATATAAATCTGTTCGACAACTTCTACGAACTTGAAGCCGTAGGTCAAGACATTCAACACTGCAAAGTCATGTTTCACCCCACTGGTCTCCTTCGCGTGGAGGTTCTGACATGAAAAGCTGGAGATCCTATGACAGCAAGTTGTGTTGCCTTTCTCGACCCACAGCACAAACTCAGACATGTGGTTCATAAATAAAATTGCCTGCCAGTTAAGAAGCAATCGCAGCAGTAGAAGTTGGGCATTTTAAGGCAGTTACTCGTCACAACTTCATAGTGAAATGTGACCAGATACGGAACTGCTTACCTACAGAAACACATAAATCAAACACTGGCTATGTTTACCAGACGGCCTGACTACGTATTACACAACTGTGTTACAAAAAGCACCTTCGATACCGCCGCTTAAACTGCAGACGTAACGGGACATTTTAATGGGTAAACAATTTCCAACCACAAGGGTGCATCTGTTTTCGTTTTTCCTAACAAAATTTCAAATAGTAATATGAAGACTTCACCAGTTTATGGGGAAGATATACCATGATAAACGCCTATCGAGCTACCTGGAAATCTGAACAATAGAGAGAAGGGGGATTTATATAGAACTTCGGTAACCCATCTTATGTAAACAAACTTCAGTAACATCAGCGGAATGGGGATCACAAGTTTTCCATTTCCTAATAATCCAATGTTTCTTGAAAGAATAAAACGAAATTCACTGTCTACTAAGCAGGAGTTACCGGCCCGATTCACTTCCTTGACCCTGTCACAATGTGGATAACTATCTACCCTCAAACTACTCAGACTTCTGGGCGGTGCCAATGGCAGTGGAAAGCTGGAAAAACGACGAGATGTAAAAGATCAACTCGCCTAACGACTCTAAAAGTGACTTATTCGCAACAGTGTCACGCAAAGAATTTTTGCAGTGCTTCATCCTGTAGGAGACAAATGGAAGAGAATATACCTCCCTAATAACGATGCCATCTCCAACGTTAGTTGTTGCAAGACCCACTACCTCTGGACTGTGGCTCTTCCAACTTATGCATCTTTACACTGCAACGACTATTTCTTATGGCATAAATCCGTATTGCCGTGAACGGTAACATTGGAGAAAGGGAAAGGCCTGAACTCAGATGTTCACCTGGATTGTATGACCACGTGTACACCTGCGGATTCCAGAAATTGCTGAAATGAGTTATTTTCGGTCAGTGAGGTTGTGTACGCATGAATGGGAGGGAAACATGGAACTTTGCAGACATGTGAAACATGCCAGCTATTTTCCCGTGCATTTCCAAACTTGCGGTCACTTTCGTTGGTGTGAGATCCTAACGTCACCCGTTTTGTGCAATTCAGGACCGATGAAATGTTGTAAATTCCTCGACCATTAACAATTTGACGATTTCCGTAAACCGATTTCTCTCGTGTTAAATTAATAATGTGAGGATAAAATGTTTGTTACCACCTATTATTTGTAATTCTATATTTCGTCACTCAATCACCACTCCTCTTATGTAAACCTTACTTGCCACCTTTTTGTCACTTGTTATAACCTTGTAGTGAGCACTCGATATGACCACAGTTATATGTAGGAGGGGACTTGTACAATAACCTTCAGATTCGACTCCTTGTTGCTCAGTTAGTTTCACGACAAATGGAAGAGGCAGTGGGACAACACAAGATGTATTGCAGCGTGAGCGACTACATACAAATACAACGGTTGATATGTTGTACTTACGCTGGCCTTTCAAGACTTGGACCCTATCATCTCTTCAACCAATCTGACGTTCACAGGTCGTTTCCACGTATTCTCCTGAAGCTTCTGGGCAAAATGATTGGTTGTGACAGGCTCTAGAGAATTAGAGACCATTATGCGGATCGTGGCAATCTTATCCCCACCTTAATAACCCCCTTATCGGCCAGCCAATTTATCTCCGTACATTTGCAAGAATCATCAAATACACACTTCCTACCTGGCTATCCAATAATACTCCTACCTGGTCTCGTAGCCACGTGCATTCAGCCAGTATGAAAAATCGGTTGTTGGTCTACGCATTTGCCGACGCTGCGTGTGTTTGCTCACGATCTGCAGATTCTAGGGCAAGACTTGAGCGCAAATTCGTAGTATTCAGCCACTGTTGAAACAATTTACTATCTTAAGGATGTGACACTGTAGACAGTCGTGATTTTTAGTAATATTTTCGCCCGAATTCAGTTCGGAAGTTTAAATAGCAGGTTCAATATCCAATATCTTTTCAACGACTTTGTGTAAACCAGTTGATTTCTTCGCGGTCGCTTCTTGGTCTTGTGGAGCGGCTCCAGTTCTTTGGCGGATTCCGATGCAGCAGGTCCAGCCACTCGTCTGCTATAGCTCTGATTTACAGAACAGGAAGTTAAGTGTTGGTTTGCTTGCCTTGGACTGTGGTGCAGTTGGCTTCTTCAGATGTCGAGTTGCCAGACGGTTTTTAAGGCTGGTCGCTAGAGGGGTTGGGGATAGTGAAGAGAAAACCTAGAAAGTGTTTGTGTGAGTAAAATAAGAGAGGAAAAGTGAACTAATGTAGTAATCTACTTACACCCAAGTAAGGTGAGTAGGGGCGCAAGGGTATGAAGAACTTAGGCAAGTGAGGCTAACTTATGGCAAGTGGAAGGGGTGAAAAGGGCTTAAATGGTTACAATAGAAAGAAAACTGGTTGGGGTGGCTTGACATCACTTCGTGTTCCAGGTATGCGTGGGTAGACCGTGAGTCTCTACATGACTGTCTAGCCTCCTCCTGAAGCTTTCGACAGTTGGGGCGGAGACCACCTCTGATGGTAGTGCGTTCCAGTACCCACAGACTTGGAGGGAGAAGAACTGTGAACACACACGCGTTTTTGACTTCTGGCGTGCTACTCTATTGTGGTTTCCTCGAGGATCTCCGTAGTGGCCACTCGGTAGGACTCCTCTGTCTGGGTGACTTGGATTACTCATTATTTTGTGAGCCATTATTAAGTCGCCACATATCCTTCGATAGCTAAGGGAGTATAGACCAGGGTCTTTCAGTCTATCTTCATATGGTTTTCACTGCATTCCAACAACCCCTTTCGTGGCTCGCCTCTGTACTTTCTCCAGTAAGTTCGCGCCTCTTTTCGGCTGTGGTGGAGCGAAGACGATATGGACCTATAAGTGGGGCCGTATGTAAGTCTCGTAGAGCTTCAGAAAGAGTTCTGGGGTGAGGGTACCCAGTTGTCTACGCACAAAGTGTAGTACCCCATATGCTTTTGAGACATCGCCTGGGTAATTGGAACCGGTGCCCAGTTTCTCCGTCACCGTTAGACCCAGGTCTTTTTCTACTATGTTATGGGATAGCTGTGAACCACAGAGATGGTAAGACACTTTCTAGGGATCAGGAGTGTGGAAAGACATGGACCAGCACTTGTCCAGGTTAAATGCCGGTTGGTGTTTGTTGTCCATTTCTCCAGTGTTTTGAGGTCGTTCTGTAATGCTTTCGACTCCGCTTCCAAGTTATTGCCCTCCATAACTTGACGTCATCAGCGTATAGGAGAATCGAGGAGCTGACATGTTGCAGTAGGTCATTTACGAGCAGTAGGAACAACAGTGGGCCCAAGATTGCTCCTTGTGAGACACCGGATGAGGACGTTCGCCAAGTTGGGCAGACTGTTGACTTTCGTGCAGAATTCCCTGTTTTCTAAGCAGTTCTGCAGCCACGATAGCACCTGGCTATGAATACCTAGCCCGGCTATCTTATGTATTAGGATATGGTGTGAGACGGTGTCAAAGGCTTTGGCGAAGTCCAGAAAAGTTGCGTGGACCGGGACCTTGAGATCCCAGCATGCTGTCCAGCGATCATGGGCCGCCAGGAGGTTGGAGGCACAGTACCTATCCCTCCGGAGGCCCTGCTGAGCGTCACTGAGTGCCTGTTTTTTTGTCCAGATATTCTCTGATACGGTCGTCCATCACAATTTCCATTACTTCTGATATTACTGGTAGAAACGCTATGGGTCTATAACAGTTAGGATTCTGTCTGTCTCCTCCTTTGAAGATGGGAGAAAGGATAGCCAGTTTCCACTCTCGTGGGAGCTTTCGCTCATTCAAGGAGTGTTGGAAGAGGTTGCAGAGTGGGCTACTTAGAGTACTTGCACATTCTTTCAACACAGATGGGCGAATGTCGTCGTACCCTGGGGATTTTCCCGCGCTTAACTTTAAAAGCTTGTCGAGAACAACAGCGCCAGTTATCTGTATTTCGTGTAACTCAGTAGCATCGGGTAACGTTGAGGGCTGTTCGTGCAACTGGTATGCGCACTTTCTTGATGGAATGTTGAGCTGTGTCAAATGTGGTGCTCAGCATTTCAGCAATCTCCTGTCCAGAGAGGTTTTCTCCGTTCGGACCTTTTATGACACATGCTCCTTGGCTTGTCGATTTTCTTTTTGCCAAATCGGTAAAGGTTTTTAGGGTTTGCCTCAAGCCTTTCGGTGAGGTTGGACTGGAACGACCTCCTGTCTCCCCGCACCCTTATGTTGCTTCGATTCCGTAGAGTCATGTATGCGTCATGGTCGTCCTGTTCTCTGGAGAGTCTCCATGTGTGCCATGCCCTTCTCTTGGCTTTTAGAAGGCGCTCAGTGCCCCGTTTTAGCCATGACGTTCGCTTTCTGGTTGTTGTTACCGCCAGAGGGACGTTTTGTGAGACGGCCGCCTTAATGATATCTTTTACTAGTTCCCAGTGCTGGTCGATCGATAAGGAACACCAATCCACTGGCCACGAAGCTGTTGAAAGGCTCTTGTTCATACCTTCGTAATTTGCCTTGTTGTAACATAGGTAAGGGCGAGGTCCCTCCCATGATGGCTTTTCACTAATACCAGGTCGAACATTGCCATAGAGTGATCGCTACTTCCAAGAGGGGTTTGTACCTCAACGTTTTCAGTCAGAAGGGGATCACCAGCCAATAGGTAATCCAGTTTAGACGGTTTACCACCTGACCCCCAGTGGGTGTTGTCGCTGATTTTTTCCTGCAGTCCAGCCATTTGAATGGCGTTTAGCAGGTTACAGTCGAACTTCTGGCTGGGGGTAGCGACACCTTGCTCTAGGTTGAGGGTTGGAGCGTTGAGGTTGCCAGCTATCAAAATCTGGTCTTACCCCATAGTTGACACTGTGGATATTGCTTGGAGTAGTTTTTGATTGTGTTCCAAGTTGCTATTAGGGGACTTATAGATTCCTCCAACTAGGAATTTGGTGTGTTTGACCGTGAAGTGGCGCCAGATGGAGTCTGGGAGCTCTGTAAGCGCAGTGTCAGTGGTCCGTTCACCTCTGAACCAGTTAAGTTTTTCCCTCCGTCGACCGGTGCATTCGATGTTGAGTGGAGATTGCTGGTCTGACTCTCAACGTTTCGGTTTAGGGTTACGGTGGCCTGAGCACAGGAAGTAACTGCTGTCTGTTGTTGTTGCGGTGTTCTCGGTCCGCTTTCACAGCAGCGAACGTTACTGCTTATGGTACTCTTGGCTTTTTACCACGTCTCTAGCACTCTAGTGAGTACTTCCGGGGATTCGAAGTTGACAGCCATTAGTCTAGGTCGGGTCATGGTTGTCAGATTCGAGGGGCATGGCCGTCTGCTGACCGCCGCAGCTGCAACCCCACTTGGTTCCATTCGAGCCGATAACCACTCCCATTGTCGGACGTCATGGGTGTACCTATCACCTAGGGTTCCGGTCGCCATTTCAGGTATTCCGTGTACGATCATGGTTGTGGGTTTGGGTGGACCAGCTGCTTCACGAGACGCCTTTCTTGACACCCACGATCGGTCAGGTCTAGCTCTAATGTTGGACTATCTGTTGATGACCAGGGTGTGTGACAGTAAGAGGAACTTTTCAGCGTCTCTGGTTGAGCCTAGAGTCACTCTCATCGGCAGAGGCTTCCCTGCGGATGAGTGGGTGCCCTTGTATAGTCGACACAGTCTTGCCTCGAGAGCGCCCAAACCTAGCGTGGAACAGAGGGAGCCCCACTGCTGCCTGTCAAACTTGTCCTTATGTTCCAGAAGGCTATCATCACAGACGGGAACGTTAAACAGAATGACAGCTAGGTCGGTCAGTGATGCCAATATTATTCTATCCTATAGGTGCTTTTCACGGGTGCTTCGAGTTTTTTCCACCTTGACCCATTCTCTATGTTGTCCACTGGTTGCTGTTTCCGGTGTGGCTATGGCTTGAGGTGGATGCAGTTGTCGTTGGTGTAGGCAGTGTTTTGTTCGGCTTAGAACCTCTCAGGTTTTTGACCTTCAGTAGGCCATTGCCAAAATCATCTGGAGAGTGAATATCCTCTGTGACAGTGGTTTGGACGGATACTTGCTTTTTGATTACTGGAGGTTTATCGGTTACTCTGAGTAAGCCTGAAGCTAGGTGCGGTCTCAGACGGCACTGTGGGCAAATGTACCAAAACCACGTGCACGGGTGACGCGTCATAAAGCTATAGTACTGATGTAGCACTTCTTTGCCACATCGGCAGTGCACCCACCTGCTGCAGTTGTACTCAAAGGCAGCATCACTTTTAGTGACAGTGAGAGCACATGTGTGGCAGTTGTCATCATGTCCATGCGGTTTTTCCAAACGTTTATGCCCAACTCTTTGACGTTTCTGCCTAGTGGTTCTCACTGGGGGATCGGGGTGGGCGCAGGGAGTAGCATGGGGCTTTGGGTTTACTTGACTGGATATAGTGACGTCTACAGTGCCGGAAGGACTGGTCGCACGGCTAACTTCAAGTGTTGCAAGCGTGCTGTGACCGACCGGGTGAGGTGGACTTGGTTGGTGCGTTCGTGTCCTCAGTTGCTTTCTTTGCCACGCTTTGGCGTCTCGTAGCTCCAGCCCTAGTAACTACTGAGAATCAGGTGGTCAGTAACTGTGGCGAGATTGTACTCAAAGCATTTCTACCGCTTGCCTTTTTCGGGGTCAGCACACTTTTACCACGCATATTAATATTAATAAACAGATGAAGATAAAAGGAGTAGGGCGATGAAAATGCACAGCAGTAAACAGAAGACTTTCGACCTCATCTTCAATCGTCTGTTCCTATGACTGTGTCGGAGTTTGAAAAACTACCAAGTCCTAGACGTAGATGTTAGTGAGATACATTTTGCTGCAGGCACAGCAATCTGAGACAGCTAGACCTACCTAGACCTACCACACAGTTGTTCGTTGGGAGCGTAGTAGTGGTGACGAAGTAAGCAGTGGTATTTTCTGCAGCAAGATTGTTGCAGAAACGTTGAATGAGGAGTTGAAAGCTCCTAGTAGGTAGTCGTAAATGTAAATTTTGTCAAGATGGATGGGGATGAGCTAAACCACGTCACTATTCTAGGAGCGCGCTATGAGATGACATGTCAGGTTTTATTTTCAACGTCACGCGAATGGTGTCCTCTTTCCTTAGTATTGAACCAAAGTTCATTTCGAATAATTCTTTGAACGAGATATAGTTAGCACTGTTGTGGCTAAACGCGATAAGTGTGTCCATCACTCCTCGGCAGAGTGAGACAGCGGACGATGTACCGGGCTTCTGTTGTTTGGGGGCTTCTTGCGAGTGATCATTCATCATGTCTAAGCATAGAGAACGTAAGAAATAGAGAAAAACAGAAGTTATACTCAGAGGATCGTAAAGGAAATATAATAACAGGAAGTCAATCAAATGGGGTAAGGTTAGGCAATCTGGGGCAGCTGTAATGTTTTCGTCGTGCAATTTCCGGATGTTGGCCACTGGTGATCAACTTACTAGAATCGCGTTTGACAATAAGGATTGTTATTATACACTGGGAGCACCTTAATTTTGCGGCGACCAAACGGCAGGTGTTTTTGCCTCCTTTGTGAGTGGTTCGTGGTTGTTGGCTTACAATGATAGGAAAATTGGAAATTTACAGACGCCAGAAAATATGGTCACATGATTAACGGCTTCAAAATGACTAAACTACATGCTTCATCACAAAACATGCACCAGGTCAGTCTTCGTCATGAGGAGGATAATCCAACTAGAGAACAGAACTGCTGAGTAAGTGGGGTTTATAAGCTGTGCAGGGTAAATTTACATAAAATTGTGGAACATGTCCTTCAGGTCACAAGTAGAAGAGGCGAAAATGCAGTGAAAGTCTTTTTAGCCGAGGCCATTTTCCAAATCTACGCACTGTTGCATTTATATTTATGTATATCACAAATATACAACAGTCTATCATTAAACGATGTATATGGTTGCATCACTTAGCCAGCGCTAACAACGGAAACCGAGAGTGGGGGGAGTTTCGTAACAATCTTTTAGACGGTGAAAATAACGAGGGAAGGCAACAAACTTGACGAAGCGAAAATGGTTGATGGAAGTGGGGCATGAAGAAGGTGTCCACATGATAGAAATGATGAAGGTGAAAAAGGAAACAAGGGCCATAGTGAAGATGATAATAGCAAACTAACTAGTTGAAAAATTGTGGAAGTGCAAAGATAAGAAATAAGAAGTGAACACACTTCCACTGCACGCAGAGGTCAGGACTGAATTGATGACTCGCTTCCGCTTCCGCTTCCGCTGTGTACGACAGCTTAAAAAGTACTGCTTGTGACTCTGCAAATGACATCAAAGGGGGGCCCTGATGGAGCTACATGCCCAGAATAGACCAAGTGCTTGGGAGTCGAACAGCCAGTTGAGTTACGCCCTCGCCTAGGAAACCAAGCAGGATAGTGCTTGGATATATGTTCGGAAAGCATGCGTCTTGCACACCCAGTGTAACAGGCTCCAAAGGAGCTAGCAGATTAATAGGCATGAATCAAAGTGGTCCAAAGCAGCAATCTGGACTCAACACACCAAAAGCCTATTGCTGACTAGAGAAGATGATCTACAGCCTCACAGAGAACAGCCCTTCTCCAATAACTTAAAGAGCCTCTATATCAATCAGGTAGGTAATCAGTTTTCACGTTCCATCTCTGCCAACAATTTTCACCCTGTCAAACTCGCTTTCTTTCTCATTGTTTTCGCTGTCCAAAACCACAGGCTTGGAGGAGATCCTTTTTAACACGTTTGATGGAAAACTATCAGGGACATTGGGGACGACGGAGCTGTGCGACGAAGTCAATCGTTTGCTGGTTCAGTGGCCACGAAGTTCGCTAGTGTTTCACACCTGATAAGGTTATCCGCTGATAAGTCCGTTGTAGGTTTCAGTAGGCAAATCACAGGTGTAAGACAGTCTAGTTTACACCGAAGATCATCAGTCTCATTAATGTTGTCAACGCTACTACGCTTGTTCACAATATCACCATTATATACATCAGTGATGACGTCTAACAGATCGAGAGAGGGGCTGTTGGCAAATAAACTGCTTTCAGACCGTTGTGACGGATTCGAAACCTTTGATCTCTTACCTTCATGGACTGGTTTGTTTACAGCAGCCATAACGTTACTCATGTTAAGGCTACAAGGCATAGGCATCAAGAAACAAAAATTTATTGCCTGACGATTAAGTAATTTGGAAAGCAATCTGAGAAAAGTGGGTCTGAGTCTCACCATACATAAGGGAAAGTTTCAGCCACCTACACTTTATCGCCAGCCCCAATCCCAAATGCAACCGTCAGGGTTGGAAACCAAGGTCTCGCAGAAACTCAGGTCCGCATTAACAGAGAGGACTACATCTCAAAGGTCGGATTACAGTCTTAATCCTGGGTCATTCATGCTCCCTACCAGTAGGGCAAGTGGCCCACACCTATTCACTGATTGTGAAGAGCACGGTCCTGGTAAATGGAAGGATTTCTGTGACGATTTGGGAACCTCACACAGAAGTCCATCTCCACAATGCCTAACCTCTAGTAAGTTCTCCCGCAGAACGTGTCCCAGACTTTGCAGAATCTCCTCAGACAAAAATCGTCACTCGGAACGAATCCTTTTGAAGGGTCATCAATAAGTAGAGCAGAAACTGTCGGACATTGGAAGTAGGCCGGATAGGCCCTGGTTAGTGAGGGAATTTCTCTGTCACACCGGAAAAAGTAGCTCCCAGGAACTATGCCATCCAGTCAACGTACATAGGACTGCCGAATGTGTGTTCACTGAGATTACTGAACGTGTCCATAACATAAACCCATGGAGACATCCAGTGAACAAGCTCGAAGTCGACGTTGGGGCCCGAAAAATTAACTGTCTTTCAGGGTTGCCCCACCTATCTTCTGCTCATGCCCCCAGGAGGCTGCAACTAACTTTTGATTCTGCTGACACGGACAGAACGACCGTGGAGTTGGGTTCCGTCCCAAAAGATCTTCGGATAAGTGAGTGTAGACTCGGAGGACAAAGGCGGACTGAGGGGGGTTCAAGAACTCGCATCTGGCCAATCCGCGTCTAACGGTTGAACGGCTGGATGATGAACGAAAATTTTCATTGACTTTGTCTCGGGTCAAAGAGTTCCGTGCTAGTCCTTGGTCGAGCGGACTGGTGAACTAGGCCGCCTCTGATTCTCCTTCCTTATCCGTAAAAACTCGAGAAAACCGGTCTTCTAAGGGCCGGAAACAATTTTTTGAAAGCCTAATTCTGGGACCTCGGGCCTCCATACCCTCATTCGCTGTTTCCGTAGCAGTGTACGTTGCTTGCACTTCAGGTTGTCCGAGCTGAGGGTGTTAGTTGACAAAAATAGTTTTCACATAATGGCTGCCAGTGAAACTTGGCCTAAATGGGCATAAAACATGAGGAATTGCACTAGAGGAGCTCACCTTGACCAGGAGGATATATAAGGGGGATCAAGAGGCGGCTTTACGTTCTACACCTATCTTCCCCTTAAAGCCCATAAGATTTCCTCCCGCAGAACTCCGGTTAAAAGCATGCTATGGTGTGGCATTAAATGTAGCAAAGGCCTCTGTCCCGTTGGAATTTCATACCTCCCTCCGGAGGCTACCGCTACGTTAAATCGGTGGTCTTACAATCCAGTAGGGGGGTGTGGATTAGAAATTACCCGTCAGATGTTCACCGCTTAAAGTTCATCTGCTGTTTCAAGATAATTTTGGGGATCATGATGGAAAATTCCTTCATCGGACATGTTTCTCAGGGTACATGCTGAGGACTTGACAGTGAGACATCCTAAATTGATCATTTTTGCTAATAAGTTCATTGGCGTAGGCAACTTAAATGTTCATAGTCTTCTTGAACCGAGTGAGCATGCACTTATTCCCTCAAAGCCTTTATATCCAAGTCACCAAACCCTGATCTGCCACTAGCCAGGACTTATGGGAAGACTGATTTGAATATTTCCCTCACCAACTTGGAAACGATGGGGGTCATCGATGGCAGAATTGGCCTAATTGAGAGTAAAACCTGCGCGCTGCGACAGAATGTAATTCCACTTTTACTGGTTTATTAGATTCACAAACGGTATAACACCACAGTTTACTGGATGACGTTTCAGAGGACGTTTGTTGTCCTTGGTCACACCAAGGTAACTATACAAGTTTGAGATATCTTCTACCGAGTCCTAACTTCTTCGTCTCAATTGTGATACTGAAAATCTTGTTATCCATGTTATAAAGGGAGCGAGGAACTCAGGGCTGCACACAGGATATCCCAAAGCTGCGCAGTTACCTCGATATGGCTGTGGGCGACAGCTCATGTCCGAAACGAAATCCGGTAAACAATACTGTTACATCGTGTGATAAACCTACAAAGCAGTGAAAATGGAGATCTACTGAATGACAAAATTACAAGGACCCTGGCAGTAGATGTGCAATTATAATCCGGAGTAACAGAGCAAACCACCAGAAACATCAGTGCAGAACTCTTAAGGGGAGTCATAAGGTAGTTTACTCACCGGAGAAGCAGAAAAGCAACGTTTCACCTAGTATACAGGGCCCCAGTAGTTTAGAGATTCTCCACGCAAACTCTGAGATGGCAAACTTACTAGCTCATGAATTTCAAGGCAACTGTCGGCTGGGAGGGACAACCATATGTGTGTTAAACACCCACATTAGAGAGGGGTTAAGTTGTACAGAGTTTTAATCTCCTGTTATCAAACGAATTTTAAGGAAGTTGAGCCCGAAATAGGTCTTCAGGAGTTATTGGTATTTACCCAAGGGTACTTAGGCAATGCGACCTTCTGAGTATCCCACTAGTAAACCACATCAGATATTAGTTTCTGGAAGGTGGGCTACACTCTGATTGGAAATATGTGACTGTTGTCGCAATATATAAAGCTGAAAACAGGCTAATTTCCTCTCGCTGATCTCTTCAATTGCGAGGGTTATAGAAACAGCGGTAAATGGTTCACGTGGTGATTACTTTCTTGAGAACTCGTCCCTAAATTACCGCCAACACAGCTTGTTATTTGAAGTGTCGTGTAACGCCAACTTGCCGATGGCTTGGAATGACTGGACTTTCTTTGCTGAGCCGCTAAGAAAACATTCACGTTGGCTCGCTTGACTTTTCTTAGGCCTTTGACAGGGTAAACCAAGACACTTCACGCAGGGAATTTCAGCATATGGGTCTACGTGGAAAGTTACCAAGTTGGTTTGGAGGTTATCTAATCATTGGTCTGCAATCATCTGGAGCCGCCTTCCCCTTATCGATTCGGTTCCTGATGCTGATTGGTGGGCCGCAGGGTTCTCTTCTTGGTCCACTACTGTTCCTCGACTCTATCAATGACCTCCCAGGATCCTTCACTTCCCATTCACCGTCACGCGATGACCTGAAGCTTCTAGAGGGAATATAGGGGCCAACAGATATTTCGGTCCTTGAGGAATACTCTTCCTAAATCCCAATTTAAACTACTGAGGAACTAATCCCTGTGAGCGCAGAGGAGTGTAGGGTAAAGACTGATGACAAATATAAAGATAGTTCCCGTTCGTTTTTGCTGGGTGAAATAAATATCTGTCGCTCAGCAGTTGAAAAAGATCTGGGAGTTCCTTCAAGTGATACACTTGGAGCTTCGGCCCATTGTCTTCCTGGTACCAACAAGGTCTATGGAGTCCTGAGGATTCTTTTGCTAACTTTAGTGGGTCTAACTCCTTTTTCACCACAGTGTACAGGCTTTGCATTCTTCCTCATCGTGAAAAACACTTCTCCTGACGTTTCTATACTTACAGAAGGTCGCAGCCGTCCTAGAACAGCACCGTAAGAGAGATGCGGGTAAAGTGGTTGGGAAACGGTGCATGGATCGCTTAGCTGGGCTGCAGCTGCAGCAGGCACAATACTGGAGGACCGGAGGAAATGTGTTCATGATAAAACACTGTCTATAATTTCCGACACCCTAACAGAGTCCTCTTAAGCTTTGATCAGCAGTGACGCTTCAGAGGTAGTAGAGCTCGAGGCAGTAAGTAAAAAGGTCGATGTTAGCCCGTTTGCTGTTAGGCTATGTAAACTGTGGTACTCCCTTCCTGCACTTGTTACTACACCCTACCCCAGTACTTTCACAAGAGGTTAGATATACATTTAGCACCTTGTGGTATTGATGAGATGCGCTTAAGAAGCTTTTCGTCATCCAGAGACAAGAGGGAGAAACATTAACTACACAGAGCAAATAGTCTATAATCGGTTGTCTCTGTCCGTTTAGGCTTTTCGGTACCGGTAAGTCAACTGTGACCAACCCAAACCAAGAGCGTATTCCAATGAGACAGACACAGAACCCAAGGAACCATCGTTCACTAGTTCAACAGTATGACTCCAAGTTCCTAGTTTGAAGGCACCCAGTGCGTCTGAGACGATTAAATAACAACTTGTAGCTCCATCTGATCGACGAATTGTGACTGCAACTATCTGCAGCACTAGGGGAAGTTAGTAGCCAGGAGAAATTCAATAACGTCAAGAAGCAAGACCAAAGAAATCAGGTAAGTTAAAGCAGGTGAGAAAGAACATTGTTCATTGGATACTGAAGTAAAATAAGTAAATTTTTAATGGCTAGTTTACACACAATGATTACAAGCAGCAGTTTTACTCGAAATATTGAGAAAAAATATCATTGTGTGTAAATTCTTCACGAAAGATTTACCTATAATACACTAATGTATTCCACAAGAGATACATTTTTCCTTGGGATATTGAAATGTTTGTATGAACATTTCAAGGCCGAGTAAACAAAAAGCAACAATGAAGGCAGAAAATGGGACTAACAGCAAGGTGGATATGAGTCTAGGTAGGTTTTTGGCACGCAGTATTATGAATTTTTACGGGTAAACTGCAGGGAATAATGCTTTTCAACTTTGGTCTACCAACTGATCGAGACCCATTATTAGATAGTACTCTAGGTATAGTCATTTTTGCTTGAAATTCAGCTTAATAGCGCAACTGTTAATCTTAGATTGTACATACTTTTGCGTGCTGTCGTCTATAGTGTGATAATTATGGAAGAGAGTTACGAAACGGGTTTATTACGAAGCTACCGTAGTCCCATGTATTAACAGTTCTACGCATCCAGCCATCATATTAAAATATTGCATACTTCTATGGTTTGACTCCTCGTTATTTTCAACTTAGTATCATGAATAACGGTGCTCTCATTTCCATGTCATCACTATGAGGCGAGGTTGAAACAGTGATGCTAATAGCGTCAAATGGGCACTTAGTTTCCAGTTTCCGTTTCTTTTATCTACTAAAGACTGACGGTCAAGAACTGTTGTTCTTGCTAGTGTAGTTTCTTTCAAGTATCTCGCGACCAAGGAAGGAGCAATAAAAATGTTTCCTAATGCCAAAAATGTAGTGTTCAGGGAATATTCAGTTTGCTTTTACCACTTTACGAAGTAGAGACTGAAAATGAATGTACTCGCTGTGGAATGACTTGCAGCAATATCGTCAGGCTAATTAGACTAACCATCGCAAAGTGGCTACTGTGTTCGAAACTGTATGGTATCTAAAAGATCAACAACTATGCCGTCAAGTCCAGCTGCTTTTCACCATAGACTGAGATAACCTCAGCTTCAAGAAACGTGGGTGTATCAAAATCTAAGTCCTATTCAAATTCGGGCTGGATAATGTTCAACTGAAACGTTGTGCAGCAGTTCAGTGTTCTCTCAACGTCCTAACTTGATTGTCAGGGTCCCATCCTTTTCAGTGATTGTCTTATCATTTTGTCAGTTTCCTTTATGATCCCAGATAACTGCAAGGTATTACCGGGTCCTTATGCCTTCTCTATCACTTTCGTCACTCATAACTGCTTGCGTTCATTGCGAAGACTTTTAATCAAACTCCTATTCAGCCACTTTTGCCGCTCTTTGTGCTAAGATCCATCTAACGTCAGTCTTCTAAAGTCAGCCAGCTTGAAAGACGTTGCAAAAGTTTGTTAGTGTCTGCTAGCTTCTAGCTGTAGGTAGCGGTCTTTACCACTTTCTACGGCAGACTGAGTATCACATCAGGTTTCCTCCCATTGACAGTTTTCTTTGATGTCCTCATTTATCTCCTCCAAAAAAGTACTTCACGTGCTCACCCAATCGAACATGCAAAGGTTTCATTGCTACCTCCTTTATGGTACTAGTGAGTTGCAGATAAACACGTGCCCTAATAATGCGTAAAGCCACTCTAAATGGGTACTCCAGAAAGCGACAGTCCTCCACCTGTGCCAGCGGACGGATAACGATAATCGTCTTACATGGCAGCAATACTCATGCTGAGGAAACCTGACATGGTACTAAGCTTATTGCGGAGACAACGGTAAAGACAACGTGTAGGTTACACATAAAGGTTAGCAAACGTCATTGGATTGATTGATTAATGCACGATTGATGCACTGATTCCAGCTGAAACTGATCATGATGAAGAGCGGAAGTAATTAAAATGTAAGTTTACCGAGTTTTCGCGTCGACCAAGAGCAATGGTGACTGGCGAAAGTGAGAGAAACAGAGAAGGGATTGGCGGTGTGTAACATCCGGCAACTATTTAGACTTATTAAGGATACCGGCGAGAAGAAGACAATGGTGAGTGAAACCATTAACGATGAGGATTGGACGCTGATAACCTTCCGGGACAGACGGCTAGAACGTTTGGTATAACACTTTGAAGCAGAGTTCAACTGGTCGTCAGCAAAGCTTCAGTTGCCCAACATTCACCCTGAAGTTGGATGGGATGTGGATGTTGGTCCTCCAACTGTCGTCGAAGTTGAAAAGGCTGTAGAGAACTTGAAACGATGCAAAGCAGCGTGACTTGACAGCTCCACCCGAAGTTTTCAAAGATGGAGGTAGGAGATTACTGTTTAAAGTGATGGAGGTACTAGGTAGTGTGTGATAATCAGAGTTAGTGGTGTCAGACTGGTGTGCTTCACTGACCAACCATCCCAGTGTATACGAAGGGAGAGAAATGTTGTGACAACCGTAGGGGGATTAGTTTGATTAATATTATGTCCAAGATCCTAGGCAACACAGTTACCCGACGCCTAAGTGGAGCTGGAGAACAGCAAACCTGGAGAAAACCAGACAGGTTTCAGACCTCGATATGGGTGCATCGATCACATTTTTACTCTGCGACAAGTTGTGGAACACAGGCGTACCTACCGGCCGATGGCCGGCACTTGGTATGTTTGTTGACTTGAAGGCGGGATTTGACTGTCAACCATGAGGTGTTATGACAGTGTCTAACTGTGTAAGGAGTACCCGGCAGTTTTATGACGTTAATCGAAGCTCTCTACTCGAACTCACGCAGCTGCATCAGAGCTTATGGAGAGTTGTGATGAGAAGTGAGGACAACTAGTGGCGTCCGTCAGGAATGCACACTTCCACTGTCCCTATTTAACTTCTTCATAAATGTAATAATGGACATGACGTTAGGTACATCTGACTTCACAGGGATTGACCTAGTCATCTGGTTGACTTGGAGTATGTAGACGATATTCTCCTGCTTGGTGAAGATGCTGACGAAATGCAGGGTCTTGTGAACGCGTTGAGGGGAAATCTGAGTATATTTGGTTGGGATGCGTTTCGCTGACGCCTGTCAGTCAAATATACGGTGATGCTCCAGGACCGGTCTGCAACCACCGTGACTTAAGTGGTAGGTAGTGGTGTAGTGCGTCGACCACTTCACCTACTTGAGAATTTGCACCAGCCCGAACGGGTTGGTTGCTGACGAAATCTCCTATTGGATACGGAGTTGCGGTTCGACATTTGCGTCACCTGTTGCGCCGGCGAGATATCTGACTATCTGTCAGAGGACGAGCATACTGCACTGCAGTTCGTTTTCTCCTTTCGTACGGCTGAGACATGGCTGGTAAAAGTAGGAAACATAGAGCGACTACTGGATTTTGATCACAGATGCCTTTGTAGCATTGCTCGTGTTCGGTGGGATCAGCGTGTGAGCAATGTTGAGGTCAGGTGAAGGCTATTAGGCAAGAAGAGCACGCGGATTGATGAGGTTGTGAACCTGTTTGGTTGGGATGTCTTGGACACGTAGTACATGTGCCGAGCCACCGCCTGTCTTGATGTACAATGTTGGGAGAAGTTGGATTAGGTTGGAAAAGGGTTTGAGGTGCCAAACCAAGACCTGGCACTAGTCGATAAAGTCTCTTACCGTCGGCCTGAGGCGTGTGAAAGAGATGTAAATTGCCCGGTTGGGGTTATCGAGACGAAAGGAGTATGGTTGAGGATCCTTGATGACATGTCTGAAAACCGGTCTCAGTGGTGCAGATGTATTCACTCCTTGATATCTTCTAAAACTTGAATACTGGCACTAACTCTGATCCTCATCGTTTATTCTTTTACACTACTTTACTTACTTTGATATCATTCCTTTTCTACTCACCTGTTATTTTTGTACTGCTGTGAAGTGTGGTAACTTGAGGCGATGCATCTATTTGCATGCTTCTTCGTTGATTCTGTTTGTCTTCAGTGATGGCGTATGGGGTTGTGATCTCTCTGCGTCTATTGTTAGTTTGATGTTGGTGCAAGTCATGTGAGACAATGTCTCCTCATGCTCCAAGTTAGTGGTCAATGAAATTGAAACATGTTTTCGTTCCGGGATCTCGTAGATACTCCCAGGATGCTTTTCCCATCGTCTTAGCCTTCTCACTTGAGTGTTAAAGTTGTCTGCTATCATAACTTAGACAGCGAAATTGGCAGATCTTGATAGAATTCATCTTTTGCATCATCCGAATTGCAGTCTGTGAGCGTCTGGGTGGAGATTACACTCAGACATCGGCTGGTTTCAGCATCCTTCCTAGTTCCTACAGATCCACTCAGTCGACTAACGTAGACGGCTGTTGACTGGATGCCAGTCGGAGTGCGATTTCTGTTCTATAACCCAATGCTATGCCCACACCAGCCAGTTAACGGGGGTTAGCTGTTTGATCTCCGGATACTCGTAAGGTGAATTTTGAAGATTCATCGCGTTATCCAGATGAGGTTAATTTAATAACCACCCTCAGGTCCTGCATACGTGTATCAGACCGCTCGGAATTCCAGAGTTCTGGCAAGCCATGCCTGCTGTGCCATTTGCCAATGGTTTCGGAAATTGAATACTCCAGTATGAAACGACCAGCGAGCTCTTAGGAAACTAGGAATAGTGTTTCGATGGCTTAGGTCGTTAACAGTGGAAGCAGAGTGAAAGGTTTAGTAAGTTGTAAGAGGTTTAATATTGGCATCACTAAGTGAGGGTAAAGGTAAGGATTGCAAGTCGTTTTACTGGGGTTTGTACGCCACAGGAAGCGTGCTTAGTGGTTGACACTTTCCAACTGCCCACACTTTAGGAGTTGTTTCTTCAAGGTACCTGGAAGAGAAAAGAGTACATCTAGTTGATACTGTTCATAGTTTTTTTTAGAAGTTTGATATATGGATTTATTCGTTTCGAATCCGACTATTAGCTCATATCACTGACGCCGGTGTGCTACGAGGTTAATGGGAGTGTGCTATTTTTGGGCTAACCTTCTGTAACTTCTTTTCCATAGGGAAAGCAAAATCAGTACGGCACTGCTAATCATGCTCAGGAAACACTGTACTGTTCTCACATGTCCATACAGCTGGAAGTATGACTTCCTTGGATCCCACTCATAGTGCTGCAGTCTGTGCTTCCCAACAGACGTTTCTGGTATGATAAAACCTTGAGGGAGTAAGCGTTCCAGCAGCATAGCTTGTTGGATCACTGTGGTGTGAAAGCTCGAGCACCATGTCGAGGTAGCAGCTAATCAGTTGGGTTTATATATATATATATATATATATATATATATATATATATATATATATATATATATATACTGTTGAATTTGACAAAGTCTGACGGAGGAATCGGATCCAAACCAGTAACTGGGTTATTGAGGTAAGAGAACCTGGTTAGTAATTAAGTCCTCCAACTCAATCAGTAGAGTTGAACGATCCAAACCTCATGCCGATCACTAGCTACTTTTGAACTAACTAACCGTTCAGTAGTTTCGCACCCGTTGCACTTCTACCAACAATTTATTTTACTTTGCATATTTTGAATTTAAAAAAGATATGGTACTTCTATCGACATATTAAAGTATACGGAAGTTTTGTATGACTTAAATCAGTTCAAGGTGTTTATTCCCATTAGGGTATCATACTGAATTATCCATGTGCTGTTGTGTACAGCTGCATTTTTGGTTGTGGTCCTCGTGATGATGAAAATACAATGGCTAGGTTTCTTGGCGCTCTATCTCACAACCTACCAAATGGTGTGGATGTATAGACTGCTTGTCATCTTTAAATTTTGAACAAGTTCACTAATCAATTTATTTAAGGGGTCACTAACTATTGGTTTTAGCTGTAGACTGCTTGGTCGGGGTTTTCGAGACGTTAGCAAGCATCTGTTGCAGTTTTTTAGTAATGCGATCATTATAGTGTAGGAGTATACAGTTTGTCGTCTTCGATTTCTTGGATATTTTCATTCATCTTCATTTATTTGTTTTATTGCTTCTCATACACCTTTATTAACTTAAACGTCGGTTGTTTTCTATCAGCTTTTTCTTTACATGCTGCTGGAAAGTGTGGCAACTCAAACTAATGCACTTCTATGCTAGTTTCTACGTCGATGTCTGTGCTTTTTTGTTACCTCTTTCGTACGCTTGCCTAATTTATCATCCGTTGTCTATCTACTTCATTAAATGCTGCTTTAAAGTGTGGCAAATTAAAGTGATGCAGTTCTGTGCAATGTTTCACGGTGATTTATCTGTTTCCAGATTTTTTAAAACCGAATGTGAAATCCTTGTTAGTCCATGCATATTTATGTGACGATAGTCTTTAATTCAATGCTGGAACTTCATTTCAACTTACATTTTCCATAATTATCTATTCACAAATTGTTTGTTATTTTCCCGTAGATGAAATAATCAAGCTGAACCAGAAAGAAGCTCGTAAAAAGAAGCAAAATCAGCAAACCACAGCCACTCGCGGTGGACGGCAAAAGTTTACTAGTTCTCGACAAAAATTACGGGTAGCTGCTGGTGGAATTCGACTCCGAAGTCTAAAACAAAAGCGACTTTCTCGAAACAATCGTCCTGTTCAAGAGTCTTCTACACAACCTCAAGTTCCTGCTAAAAATAAACGTGTATTCACAGCAAGAAACATCCGCCCAAGTCGATCAGTTGCTCTAGCAGTGCTTCGTAGGGCTCAGCGAACTGCTGCTGCTGCTGCAAAAACGGCAGCTGATGCAACTGCGCTTCTTCAGCGCAACCGTATCCAACGTCAGAAATTGTTTGATCAACGACGAAGCCTCCAGCCAGCCTCTCGCATTGGTGCGCACTGGTTCCTATCTAATACTAATTTTCCTTATGATCATTATATTAATATTTTTTTTCATTACTAAGTTCATAAATTGCTTGTCACTAGAAAGTCGCATCCACTTGCGTATAATAGTGGTCATACAAAGTTGCATGCATAAGCTAGATACTGATGAGCTTTTTACTCATGTGATATCAAAGTGGCTATTCTCCATTATTTCCACTCAGTAGTATCCCCCAATGTGCCACACAGCTAATTTACTTGATTATGTTGTCAGTGATATACTCAAACATGAAAGATTGGAAGCATTTATTTCTTCTTACAGCCTATGAAAGACGTCGCGCAAGGCGCAGAAGTGCGCCTGTTCCCGAACTTGGTTCTCGAACAGCCTACAACACATCTAGGGTTATTGGTCGTTCTTGGGAAGCAGAACAACAATCACTGAGCTTTCAAGGACGCCCACGCCGCAAATCTCGTCAGATTCTGGAAATACCTCGAGGTAAGCACACCGGGTTTCGATATTTTGCCCCCTTTGGTTTTAAAACTGGAAGGAATTACTAATTGAGATATCCACTTTGTTGTAGTGTGTAGATTTCATTTCATGAAGGGATAGAAACCACTTCATCGCCTGCTTATAACTAAATAGGTGGACACTTGGCTTTTAAATGTTGCACTCAACTTCGAATGTAAGAGTAAAAACTGCACTGTAGTGAAGTCTAGTTCCATACTAGATTGTTTGCTTTATATATCGCATAATTATACTGCTTACAGTGAATAATACTGTCCTATATGAAATAAACAATGTAGTATGGAATTAGATTTCGGACCATAGATCCTAACCCACCAACAGGATGAAATGAGCATCTGGTTAGTAGCATCAGTCCCTGTGTAACCTAGAATGTAACACTAATGCATAATTGCTTAATTGCACTTCTAACAAATTACACGGAGTTAGACAGATCGAGTTGGGAGGACTGTCTTTTCTAGTGATGTTCAAGTATCTGAAACAGAGAGACTGCCTGCCGCCTCCTACACTTGGATCAGCGGACTTTGAAACCGTGGTTTAAACCCTCTTATACATATAAAAGGTAAAATAAGTGTTTTTCGTAGCTCTGCCACACGTATAAGCCGTTTAGATTAGTTCTTGGTATAATCTTCTACATGGCATTGTCACATCTTTTATCTACAATAAGAAACTAGTTATTATGCTCTTAATAGCAGTATAGTTTGAATTCGTTGATTGATTGCATTCCTAGTATACATTTGCTTTTGCTTATTCTACGATACATACGTCAATTAGTCAATGGTCCTTTTTGTTGTTGCTATCTAGGCAGGCGAACTTCTTTTCGTGGGACTTCTCAGAATGGTTCCTCACGCATCAGCACGCCTTCTCGTAATCAGAGGTGGATTCAACGTTCTACTTTTCGAGGTAATAGCCGAGGTCGACAGCGTAGTAATTACACTCTTCCAATAAATAGTCGTCCAGCTTCCCGCGCTCGTAATGCAGAATATCTGGCTCAGGCACGTGCGCTCATCCGAGCACAAAGTGAGCATGCTCAAAGGTATAATCTTGATGATACACCTACTACATCTTTATGGGCTCCTAGATCCTATAGTGCACCACGCAGGAACCTGAACTACTACGCAAAATATTGGGATTCATAGTATCAGAACTGTTTGATTTACCACAGATCAACATCGTTCGGAAAAGTAGTATGTGGCTATATTTGATACACTGAATAAATGTGCTTGTATCTATATTTATTCAAATAACTTATCTCGGATGTTGAATATTGTTGATTATAAAAAATGACAAGTTTGTGTATGTTTTAAGTTGTAAAATTGGGATTTACAAACTCCTGTTCGCTCCAACTATATTAAAACACAACAACAAGTTCAGTTTGACTTGTATATGCTCGTTTTTATAAGCGTATAACAAATACAATGAAAATTACCAACTGAACTGTACGCTTTTGTATGTTTTTAGAACTTAATCAACAAGCATTTCATTTCACTGAATAAAATGTGATGATATTATTGCAAACATAACTTTTCTCCATTTGAGCCAACTGATCTATCTCTTAATGCATGAAAATCATTATAATTGCAAATACCTGTGGTTTTTTAGGTATTACTTGTTTCGTTAGTGAAGTGGATATTAAGCAGAGTAACGTGAAATTATCTCTTTATACAATTGTTTGATACTTATCACATGTGTAACAGGCGTTAAGTTAGTAAAGAGATATTTTTATTTTAAGCTTTGCATGATGAACTGTTCAAATGTGTATTTATTTGTTTTGAAGGAAAAAGGAAACGAGTATCAACATAGATAAATTCACATTGAATATCCATGTAATAGAGAAGTTAATCACTTGGACAACAATCTTATAACAAGTCGAAATTCAATAAAATTAGGTAAGAGGCTACACTCAAGAATAAAGTATATATATATATATATATATATATATATATATATATATATATATATATATATATATATATATATATATGTCAGGAGTATGCATGTACGACGTTTAAAAACAGGACAGTGTATACGTGGAGTAGTTCGTGTCGTCAGATAGACAAATCGAATAACAGGGTTTTGGTATGCGATTAAATGTTTCGATAAGTCTCCGTGAAAAATGGAAGTGACTTATGTGTATAAGTATGTATAAAACAAAGCGGTAACTAAGAGACAGGTAGGCAAACTTGTATTAAATGCAAAGAGATTCAAAGTAAGTTGGACTGTTTTGTGGAACATTAAAGGGACTGTGAGAAAAAGTACTAGTAAATTGAGATAGTTTTCACTAAGAAAACAAACTAAGTAATAACGGTTAGTATTAAGTATATGGTGACAGTAGTGGATTGTGAAACACTGCTTCTGCATTGGTCATATGTTTGGTTCACTTGTATACTAGCATCCCTCTTTTCTTCGTTGCTGCTTCAAGTTGTAGAGTAGCTTCGGGACAAGTGGCTGATAAATATAAGAAATTCTCAGGGTATGGGTTTGGTCGACATTGGTTTTCGCATTATTTGTTACGTATATGATTCTAAGTGTGTTTATTTTTCTGTGGCTAGCATAGCCTGTTAGAGAGATACGTAGGTGTACTAGAGGAAAATAGCGAAGTAACTTGCTTATTGTTATTTGGTGTTTTTTGTCTCTCATGTTCGTTAACCTTTCTCGGGCATTGGTTGTAGCGTGTGCCATTGTGCAATAGGTCGACGAGGGTTGGCTAACATATCTGACCAATGACGCAAGCCTGCTCCTGTTTCGTTGCAACCTAGAACAACCCGACCAATTGCCTCTGATGTCCCAATTCGATCGTAATCAACCACGATTACTATTAGCGTCACTTTCTGCAAAGTAATAGGAGATACGAAGTAATGTAAAAGAAGCGGATACATAAATGTAAAACATGGAAAGATTATTCTGAGAGGGTACTTCATCTAAAAACTTTGTTGACTAGTATGTATGCACAAAAACAGGTGTTCACTTCTTCAAGTCGATGGACAGTAACTTTTCGCAGGTGAATCATCATCATCATCATCAATATCAGCACAGGACCAGGCACTACTGCCTAACAATCCAAATTGCCACACCTCATATCACTACGCCAAATAAAAAACGCAGTGGCAGTGAAGTGCAATGATGAAGAAAACAAAATTCAGTCAAAAAAATACAAAAGTACGAAAAGAGAGAGAAAGAAAGAATGAGAAAATGGTGAGATTCGACAAAGCATCAAGATGAGGATAATGTGTGTATACATCTACACCACTGACATCGGTTCTCAGCCATATCACCTAGAGTCTCCAACCACTGGTTACTCTTGTTCCGCCGATCCCAACCACCCAGTCTACATCGCAGGTGAATGCTTCTGCAGTCCCTAAAGCACCTATTATTAGTCCGATAGAAGTTCAGTAGCTTGAAGAATGAACTTCATGATTTCAGACGGTTTGTGATTAGCATTGTTTTAAACCAATTTATTGCAGAATTTAAGGGATATCCTTATGCATACAGCACCAGTGTACTATCGTGTACAAAATTATTCGTAGGAAAATTAACGTTATGATGACAACTATGCACCTTAGTGACAGACATTTTTACTCACCCATTACGGAATAATGATTATGCACATAGTCCCTCACCTTACTGTAGCCGTCTTGATGCTTTTGGTCAACACTGGGTGATTCTGGTTTTCCTCCTTTTTGAGTTTGATTAGCTTACTCCGAGAATTGCTCTTAGGACAGAATATCAGGTTTTACCTAGTCTACTTCCTTCGGTCTCAATTACAAAATTATATCGAACAACTAGGCATTATTATGGAACTTAAATTAATGCTAGGTGATATTTTGTAGCTCTTGGAAGGCTCTTTTACTGACTCCTTAACACTTATAGTGACGTACTTGTTATTGCTTTCTGTTCTTTCCTACGGGCACTAGGAATGTTTTAATCGTAAAGTTAAACATCTGTATATTACTGTTTACGTTACTGGAGATAGCTTTAGTCTACGGTAAGTAATTCTGCGTCCGCTGGCAGTACACTTACTAAGGTATAGATACATGTTCAATTTAAGGTTGTATTCGTTTGTTAATGTAATTACTAGGTTCTAACACTTCTGTTAGTTAACCAGCCACTGAGTATTTGGGAATATCATTTATCTCTGTGTATTACAGAAAAGATATTAGCATTAGGGGATAGTACTCAAAGCTTGCTGTGTTGACAAATATTTTAGGCAAAAAAGTAATTAAACCTAATTCTGAAGCGCTTCTGGAGCAGTTCTTTCTGAATGACTATCGGTATCTGAAAAAAACCTGCTCATATGACGTTCACATGATCTTTACGTATCACTTCTGAACAACTAACTTACCTGAATTTGTTCAAACGGTACTTCGAAAGCGAATGATTCATTGTAGTAAGGATTTAGAGTACATTTCTTAATGGTAGTCTTCTTCTTTTTAATTCTTTTCCCTCCCAACATCAGAGAAAGTTTGACATAAGGATCTGTAAGCAAAATTGTAATTAATGATTTGCAAGCATTTTCATTTAATTGTGGAAATCACAGCTTATCTATGGTATCTCTAACACTGAATGGGTAACTGAACATGACACTAAGGCATTTTTATCATCAGGATGAGCTTCAGTTTCCTGATCCAGATACCATATTACCACGTATTTATTGTCATATAACCACTACCCGACTGATAACTGCCACCTTGGTATGGTGGTCGGGCTTGTATATCAAAATGACTCAAAGAGCTATGCTGGTGGAACCCTTGTTCCCACGAGGTCTTACCATACCCAAATAAGTCTGTTGAATAGTGGTCAGACAGAAAGCAGTTGCCGTTATAGTGTTTGTTGCTATGCTATGATGGGGGTCCGAGGGCGAAGTGGTTACTGCTGACCGGATAGGTATGTGACGTCAATGAGGCTTTTCCCTTGGATAGCCACCATTGCACGCTGATACTACTTCCCTATGGGAAAAAGTTTAGCAAAGGTCAGCCCTAAAAACAGTGCACTCCCATTGACCTCGTGGCATACTGGTGTCAGCGACATGGGGTTGACCGTCGGATTCAAAAGCAAAATCTCGAAAATACAAGACTGCCATGTGTGACTGGTCTCAAGTAGGTGTCCCACGGACTCTTCGGTCAAACACCTTCCCTTCCTTTTTAGGTACCTCAAGAAGAACTACCCTTCCAGGGTGCGGGCAGCTGGGAAGTGTCAATCGCCCACACCCTTTCAGCCGTACACAAGACCTAATCAAAAATAACCTATCCTCCTAAAATCTGCCACCTCCTTCGCCTTCACCATCATCATCTATCAATATAGGATCAGGCATTACTGCGTAACGATCCAAATTGCCACACCTCACACCACTACATCAAATAAAAACGCAGTGGCAGTGAAGTGCAATGATGAAGAAAACAAAACTCAGTCAAAAGAAATACAAAAGTACGAAAAGAGAGAGAAAGAAAGAATGAGAAAATGGTGAGATTCGACAAAGCATCAAGATGAGGATAATGTGTGTATACATCTACACCACTGACATCGGTTCTCAGCCATATCACCTAGAGTCTCCAACTACTGGTTACTCTTGTTCCGCCGACCCCAACCACCCAGTATGCATCACCCCACATGACTCAAACCGACAGTCAGAGACTTCATACATTGGTGCCATGTTTTAGTCTGGCCACCTCGGACCTTTTTCCAGCCTGAACCTACTTCGGCCAACATTGTGTGATGAGGCAATCTGCGACTAGGCATACGTAACACGTGTCCCAACAATCTCAGTCCATCAAGGTTCACAACCTCACCAACTGATCTACCTCTCCTCCCTAAAACTCTACGCCTGACTTCTACATTACTCACCTGATGACAGCACGGAAGGCGGTCTATACTACGAAGGCAACGGTGGTCAAACATCTAAACCCAGCTTTCTCATGTCTTCCACCTTCAATCAATGACCATGTTTCACAGCCATACAGTAGAACAGAGAGGACTGTTGTGCAGGTCCAGTACACGCGACCCTCAATAGACAATCGGATACCACGGCGGCACCACAGGCGGCGTAAGTTGGCAAAAGCCAGTCGAGCCTTTTGCATTCGTGCACAAATTTCATCGGCCACTGAGCCAATAGGACTGACCCCACTTCCCAGGTAGGTGAAGTGGCCAACACACTCAGCCACTATACTCTCTATTGTTAGCCGCGGTGGGGCACCGTTGAAGACCAATCCTGGAGCAACAATTTCCATTTTGGTGGTGAGAACCGCATCCCAAACATTCTCAAATTCCCACTTAGTGTTCAGAAGACTCTGCAACTTCACCCAACACGACTATGTTATCTGCATATTCTAGGTCTAACAAAAATTCTCTTGCGGTTAGGTCAACCTCCGTGTAATCAGGTGACGAGAGGGAGACCTTCATAAGAATATCTATGATAAAATTGAGTAGAAATGGAGACAGTGGGCGGTCTTGACGGACACCACTCGACGAGTATACCTCCCCGGATATCTCACCATAGGTTATAACACGCCCATAGGCGTTCGAGTAGAGAGCCTTCCATTAGATGATGCACTCACTCGGCACGCCTTTCAGTGACAGACATTGCCATAAGACTTCTCGATCAACGGAGTCAAATGTCGCCGCTTTCAGGTTGGCAAATACAGCTATTGTCGGGCGTCGGTAAGCCTGCCCGTGTTCCAGAGCCTGGCGCAGTGTGAATATTTGGTCAATACATCCGCGGTCAGGTCTAAAGCCTACCTGCCTGGTTCTCTCGGGCTTGCTGTTCCCGAGCTGAACTCAGGCGTCGGAGAATTATAGAACCTAGAATCTCAGACTCTATGTTCGTCAGGCTGATTCCTCTACGGTTATCACAGGAGGACTTCTCACCTTTCTTGAAGACCGGGATAATCAGTGACTTAGACCAGTCACAGGGAATCGTATTTGATTCAGATATACTGGTTAACACTTCCGTTAACCTGGCTAAGAGCACCTCACCATCATCCTTATATATCTCAGGAGTTAGTCCGTCTGGTTCTGCTGCCCTTCCTCGTTTCAAGTTACCTACCGCTTTCTCGCCTTCTGCAAGTGTTGGGGGGGGGGACCTATTCTCAATGTCCCATTCAAGATCCGATTGGATAGCAGGCAGCGCAATGGTGGCTGGAGGCCAGTTAAACTGTTCCTCAAAGTGCTCTGCCCATCGTTCCAGTCGTCTCCCCTGCGAATGAATCCCAGACCCGTCCTTCTCCGCTATGGTCTCACTTACGGTTGTTGACCTTCCCGCCCCACCCCTAAGTTTCCTCAATAAGTCGAAATAACTCTCTACTGTTACAAATCGCCGCTGCCTTTCCCATCTATTTAGCCTTCGCTACCCACCACTGTTCGCGGTTGTGGCGTAGACTCTTTCTCAGTCTACTTTTAAGTTGTCCTCACTCTTCATTGTACTCAGAGCCTGCAGGGATGCGTTCACGCGCATCCATTGATTCGGAAAAAGCTGCTGATATCCACTGGCTCTTTTCAGCCACTCTTTCGGAGTTGGCTACGGTCTTCAGTGCTGCTTTTACAGCAGACTCCAGATGGCACCAAGCTTCTTCTAGGTGAGTGATAGATAGTCTTCTGTTCCAATAACTGCTAGCCAATTTTTCACTGAAAGCGGCTTTGGTGTTTTCGTTATTCGGCTGCAGTCGCAATGCTTTTGTTGCCAAATGTTTCCTACGTCCATTGAGATGAGGGCACACACGCGCTCAGACCAACGCGTGGTCGCTATCCAAACATGTACTCCAGAAGGAGCACCAGTCATCCAGCGATGACTCATAGCAATGTGGTCCATCTATGTCCATCGCTGTGTTGAGCTCGGTGGTCGCCAAGTCAGACAGTCTCTTTCTTTGTGTCCGGAATTTGTGCTAACTAAAAATAAGCGGTTAACCGAGCACAGTTGTAGTAGGCGATCAGCGTCATCTGTTCGTCGAGCCAGAATTCTGAAAGTGCCACCTTAGTGTCTTTCTCCCTCACTCAGTCTACTCACCTACCTACGCACTGAAATCACCTACAACAACCACCACGTCTGAGCGTTCGGCTTTCGAGAGAAGGCTAGACAGTTCTTGGTAGAACTCGTCCTTCACTGCATCCGAACTGTAGTCAGTGGGTGCGTAAAAAGAGGCTACAAAGAGACAACGGCAAATTCCACTATTCTTTTTATTTCTCACTGACCTGGACAGCGCAGAGATGACTATCAACTGGGATCCAGTCTAGTAGTGAGTTTTCTGCCCTAGTGCTTAATGCTATACCTACACCTGCAAGACCGCGACAGCTAGCCATCGAATCTCCAGAAACTCGAAGGGTGAATCTTGCTGATTCCTCACATTGACCGCGAGAGGTTAGGTGAATAACCGTACTTGGGTCCTGTATGCGTGTCTCACAAACACAGCAGACACTCATGACTCGAGTTGCTAGAGTTTTGGCCATTGAAGCCTGTAAACCGATTTGACGGAGGGTGCGGACATCGAACGCTCCGATGTGTAATTTGGAGCGTGGTTTAAGGAGATCAAAGATGCTGTCCTTTGGATTTAGATTGTTGTCGAAGGCTACAGAGCTAGGAGATGTAGTATCGTTAGTCGAGAGACGTGAAAGAAGATCAGAAGGTAATGATGTGGGAGGTGGAAAGCAGTCTGAGGAAACTTGACTGCTGATTGAGTTGTGAGAGCCGTTGACACTTCCAGGCTGCCAACACCCTGGAAGACTATTTCTTCTTAAGGTACCTGAAAGCGATTTGTGGGATTGCAGAGCCCATCAGACATCTGTTTCACGCCTGTCACACTCAGCCTTTTGTGTATGGTTGTTTTGAACTTTTGTATTTTTGGGGCCGGATGGTCGAAAAGAAACGACAAATGAACCAACACCACCGGTCCGGCAAACTGATTGATATGGAGGAGTGTTTGTATTCGGGGTCGACCTTTTCTAGCCCCCTCCCCTTCCACTGAGAAGGCAGCATCACCATGGTACTGCTGGTCATCCAAGGGAAACACCTTACTGCTGTCACACCCCGTCCAGCTAGCAGCAGTACGACTTCGCCCGCAGACTCGCATTATGGTGTAGTAATTTACACTACAACGGTAACTGCTTTTCGTCTAATCACTATCCAACAGAGGTTTCTGGTATGGCAGGACCTCAAGGGAACAAGTGTTCCACCAACATAGTTCGTTGGGTCACTGTGATATGCAAGCCCGATCACACGTCAAGGTAGCAGTAATCGGTCGGGTTTGCCTCCATCTCCCGATACTAATATTTGGCCTCTGACAGCTTCCCCAGCTTTTCACTCTGTAACCATTTCCAACGATCGAAGCCATCGAAATCTCATTCTCAGTATCTTAGGACCTCGTTATCGATTTCACGTAGGAGATTTTGACGTATATGCCAAACTGGACAGCAAGCATCGCTCGCCCAAACTCTGTGATCTCTAGCCATGGGTGTATGCTGCGTCACTGATACACGTATACAAGATCTGAGTGTGGTGAATCTTCAACGCGATGAATCTTTGAAATTTACTTTACGAGTATCCGGACACCAAATAACTAGCTGCTGTGCACTCGCTGATGTAGGCATAACATTGAATTGTAGGGCAGAAAAGTCATTCCTCTATTGAATACCAATCAATAGCCGTCTATGGACTGTTCGATTAAATGGACCTGTAGGAACTAGAAAGGATCGTGAAATTGGGCAATACCTTTTCGTAATCTCCGCCTACGCCCCCACTCACTATAGTTCGGACGATGCAAAGAGTAGATTTTATGAGAAGTCAATTTTGCTACAGCAAGAAATACGTTAACATGTAGTCACAATGGCAGGTGACTTCAACGCAGAAACAGCGAAGCTGAGCCAATCGGAGAGACAAATGGGAAGCATCTACAAAATCCCTTGCCAGCGGACCGACAATGATAATCGTCTTACAATTTCGCTGTGACAACCACTTGTTTCTAGCAATCACTAACTTTAGGCGTAAGGAGAGATACTGTCTCACATGGCGTCCACCGACATCAAACCAACGATGGACACAAATCACAATGCTGTAAGCCATCATCGGAGAGGATCAGTGGAGGATTACCGCTCTCTCTGGAGTATCTGTTTTTTGTAAACTTTGGTCACGCGGTAGTACGGGCTCGTGTATGTCTGCGCCTTACTGGTCGCAGGAAACAGGCTACATTAAAGACTGTCTGTGGTCGATTGGGCGATGAGAAGGTGAAGTCTAAATTTAAGGATGAGACAGCTAAGCATTTATCTGAACATGGCAGCAATACTCATGCTGAGGAAACCTGACATGGTACTAAGCTTATTGCGGAGACAACGGTAAAGACAACGTGTAGGTTACACATAAAGGTTAGCAAACGTCATTGGATTGATTGATTAATGCACGATTGATGCACTGATTCCAGCTGAAACTGATCATGATGAAGAGCGGAAGTAATTAAAATGTAAGTTTACCGAGTTTTCGCGTCGACCAAGAGCAATGGTGACTGGCGAAAGTGAGAGAAACAGAGAAGGGATTGGCGGTGTGTAACATCCGGCAACTATTTAGACTTATTAAGGATACCGGCGAGAAGAAGACAATGGTGAGTGAAACCATTAACGATGAGGATTGGACGCTGATAACCTTCCGGGACAGACGGCTAGAACGTTTGGTATAACACTTTGAAGCAGAGTTCAACTGGTCGTCAGCAAAGCTTCAGTTGCCCAACATTCACCCTGAAGTTGGATGGGATGTGGATGTTGGTCCTCCAACTGTCGTCGAAGTTGAAAAGGCTGTAGAGAACTTGAAACGATGCAAAGCAGCGTGACCTGACAGCTCCACCCGAAGTTTTCAAAGATGGAGGTAGGAGATTACTGTTTAAAGTGATGGAGGTACTAGGTAGTGTGTGATAATCAGAGTTAGTGGTGTCAGACTGGTGTGCTTCACTGACCGACCATCCCAGTGTATACGAAGGGAGAGAAATGTTGTGACAACCGTAGGGGGATTAGTTTGATTAATATTATGTCCAAGATCCTAGGCAACACAGTTACCCGACGCCTAAGTGGAGCTGGAGAACAGCAAACCTGGAGAAAACCAGACAGGTTTCAGACCTCGATATGGGTGCATCGATCACATTTTTACTCTGCGACAAGTTGTGGAACACAGGCGTACCTACCGGCCGATGGCCGGCACTTGGTATGTTTGTTGACTTGAAGGCGGGATTTGACTGTCAACCATGAGGTGTTATGACAGTGTCTAACTGTGTAAGGAGTACCCGGCAGTTTTATGACGTTAATCGAAGCTCTCTACTCGAACTCACGCAGCTGCATCAGAGCTTATGGAGAGTTGTGATGAGAAGTGAGGACAACTAGTGGCGTCCGTCAGGAATGCACACTTCCACTGTCCCTATTTAACTTCTTCATAAATGTAATAATGGACATGACGTTAGGTACATCTGACTTCACAGGGATTGACCTAGTCATCTGGTTGACTTGGAGTATGTAGACGATATTCTCCTGCTTGGTGAAGATGCTGACGAAATGCAGGGTCTTGTGAACGCGTTGAGGGGAAATCTGAGTATATTTGGTTGGGATGCGTTTCGCTGACGCCTGTCAGTCAAATATACGGTGATGCTCCAGGACCGGTCTGCAACCACCGTGACTTAAGTGGTAGGTAGTGGTGTAGTGCGTCGACCACTTCACCTACTTGAGAATTTGCACCAGCCCGAACGGGTTGGTTGCTGACGAAATCTCCTATTGGATACGGAGTTGCGGTTCGACATTTGCGTCACCTGTTGCGCCGGCGAGATATCTGACTATCTGTCAGAGGACGAGCATACTGCACTGCAGTTCGTTTTCTCCTTTCGTACGGCTGAGACATGGCTGGTAAAAGTAGGAAACATAGAGCGACTACTGGATTTTGATCACAGATGCCTTTGTAGCATTGCTCGTGTTCGGTGGGATCAGCGTGTGAGCAATGTTGAGGTCAGGTGAAGGCTATTAGGCAAGAAGAGCACGCGGATTGATGAGGTTGTGAACCCTGTTTGGTTGGGATGTCTTGGACACGTAGTACATGTGCCGAGCCACCGCCTGTCTTGATGTACAATGTTGGGAGAAGTTGGATTAGGTTGGAAAAGGGTTTGAGGTGCCAAACCAAGACCTGGCACTAGTCGATAAAGTCTCTTACCGTCGGCCTGAGGCGTGTGAAAGAGATGTAAATTGCCCGGTTGGGGTTATCGAGACGAAAGGAGTATGGTTGAGGATCCTTGATGACATGTCTGAAAACCGGTCTCAGTGGTGCAGATGTATTCACTCCTTGATATCTTCTAAAACTTGAATACTGGCACTAACTCTGATCCTCATCGTTTATTCTTTTACACTACTTTACTTACTTTGATATCATTCCTTTTCTACTCACCTGTTATTTTTGTACTGCTGTGAAGTGTGGTAACTTGAGGCGATGAACCTATGAGCTAGCTTCTTAGTTGTCTCTATCTGTGTATCTTATGTAATCACTGTTGTCTGAACAATTAGAAATTGTCGCCAACTACGAAGGCACGGTATGCAATCTAGTATGCGAATATGAACATGGTTGAATGCTTTGATTTCCAGATCAATCTGGATATTTCTTGAACGAAGTGCCAGAGTTGCTGTAATCCATTAGTGTCTCAAACAAAATACTTCACTGAACAGTTTGTGATATATCACATGAAAGTGATGAGCGCTCTTCAATTGATATGTTTGACCATAACTTTTAGGAAATTAGTTAGTCTAAACAACATCTAATTAGTAACATATTCTACGCACAAAATGTTGATATCAGTCAACCTTTGGAAGGATTTAGCAGTAAAGGACTATCAATGCTAACGAGGAAACACTATGACTGTCATCGACGTATAAATTCTAAGTGTTTGAAAACACAGGCTCTCCACTAGCACTCTCTTTTAGGTCTAAGAGTCAGTTCAAACTTATTAACATCCTATCGTCATTCAACATTTTAGGATTGTATTCAGCATAACCTTGATTTGACTTAAGTGTTGGCATTTAATAGATTCAAGAAGTACATTTGTTCTTGGAAAAGTCAAACAGTAATTCATCTGTTGTGCATCCGATGGCATTTGATTATATATACATGCACCAATCAGGATGACAACTTATTCAAATGAAAAAGGAAGTGCTCATCCTACTACTCAATCACTGTAAATGGAGCAGATGTATAGAGGCATATTTTTAGCCTATCTGCATCTTCCATTTTATTAAAATATAAACTTGGTGCAGTATGGAAATTAAGAGATGAGCCATAAGAAATAACATAGGAGAATTATGAAGACAGAGTGATATGGAAGGAAGAAAAAAGAACGAAAGCAAATTAAAATTAGGCTGTTATCGAAATAGCCTCAGACTTACACCCAAAGAAGCAGTCACTACTTTTGTTTTGATTTTCGATAGTTGGGCAAACAAAGAGACTACAGCGTGATCGTCACTTGTTTCGATTTTGACTCATGTCTGCTATCGTTTCAAGCCACTGTGTTGTGTGGCCTCTAAGATTTCATCCAACAGATGTTAACTCAACTATACTTCATACTATGGCACCTGCTCATACACTAACCAACTTCCACTTCTTCCAACCACTCCTAAGTCAAGTGAGCAGCAGATTATATTTTATCTGCCGGTTCGATACATTTCGAGGCTCCTGCTGATGTTTCAACATGACTTCACTCAATAAATGAGGATCCACGTTGTCACCCTGAAACATTCTATTTCACCTAAAAATTACGTACATGGTTCCACTGGATACTAGTAATCGTAAGGAAATGAAGGTGATCTAACAAGCAGAGTTATCGGCCATCGTTAAATGGGAGCGGCCAGGTTCCACAGACGTAGAGCACAACTGTTCTCATTGGTGCCTTGTAAGTGTGACGTTTTACAGATAGGTTGACGTCACTACTGCGCTAAAAGTGACCTAGACTGGCTTATGCCGCTCCGAATTCTGACATACAGCTGGAAATCTGACTGTTCACATCTGAACTAGAAGTCATACACTCAAGTGTAAAACGTTTTTTCTAACGATCGCCGCCAACGGTGAGTACAGACAAAGGCTCCTACCGATCGTATGGAAACACTTTGCACTTGGATGGCTTGAAGCACTCACCATACTTGGGGGCGCTGGTAGCCAAATGACTTATGTAGTCTGTGTGTTGCCGCATAGTGAAATGATATCGTCCATATTCTCGAGTTGGAAAGGTTTTTCACAGGTGGTAACAGGTCTACATTACTGCTGCGCACTTCCCTCGGGGCTGTCTCCAGAATAACATCTATGACAAAGTTGGTGAAAAATAGAGGTGTGAAGTAGCTTCGTCTCACCCCATTTTTACCGGAGGTGTTGGAGTATATAAGCTTCAAAATATTAGCAAATTTCTCCAACACACTCCTCTCTAACACAACTTCGAATTATCGCGCTAAATGGATAAGCGAGAGTATCCTTATTCCATTTAACAGTTTTTCGTATATTTTGTCCAGTAATGTCAAAACCATACAGAATTCGATTGTTTTGTAATGTCCCTGTGTTGATTTTTTCTGTATGATATAATTTCATGATGTGTTGGAGAATAGCACAATCCTTAGATGTAGTTTATTCGAACCATTACATCCGTTTTAATGCAGACTAATAGGCTTCTAATTTTGTACAGAATCACTAGAGAGAGCAAGCCTCATTCATAGTTATTTCCGTATAGACAGATAATATAAACTTAGAAGCATGCCTTACTTTGCTGCGGTCCAAGTTACCACCCCTTATATTAGCATATCAAGGGATAAAGAAATAAAGGGAAAAGCAGTCAAAAGTGGTAGAAAGTCAAGAAAAGATACTCAGGTACAGTGAAGTAATATTGAATCCCAGTAGGCTTATTAAGATGAGATATTTCGCTTAAAAATTCCCGTGACTGAATTCTGTTGTCATGCGGAACGAAAACAGGAAGTTAACGTTTCCTTTCATGATACAGACAAACAGTCACAGACTTCATTCAACAATCCCATGTCTAAGTCTGATAGTCACCAGCTAACATTGCGTGACTAGGCATGCGTAACACACGTCCCAGCCACTTGAGTCGATAAAGATTTTTAACCTCGTAGACTGAATTTACTCATCTCCTTAAAACTGTACACCTGACTTCCATGTTACTTATGCGGCAGCGCCACTCCGCGCGGCCTGCACGACAAAAGCAACGATGATCGAACAGCTTAAACCTTCCTCACGTCCTCTACCTTTCATGGCCATGTTTCACAGCCATATGGTAGGACGGAATGAACTTAAGTGCAGCTCACTCGTCCTTTAATAAGAGATCGGATATCACAGTGGCTACACAGGTGTATGGTGGTGAAAGCCAATCAAGCCTTTTGTATGGGCATACAGATTTTATGGGTCACTGATCCATCCGGCTGGTCCGACTTCTCAAGTAAATGAAGTCGTCCATATGCTCAACCATTTCACTCCCCCTTGTTAAATAAGGCAGAGCTAAAGACCAGCTTTGCAACAACAATTTGCATTTGAGTGGTGCCAAGGAACGTAACCCAAATATTTTCCAACTGCCATTCAAGACATTTTGTCAGAGACTTCACCTTACAGTACTATGTGATCTGAGTACTCTAGATATTCCAAAGATTCTTCTGTGATAAGATGGATTTCTGTAGTCAGACGACAGGAATGAGACTTCCATAAGTACGTTCTTGATAAAATTGAACAAGAATGGAGTGGATGGACATCCCTGACGGACATCACTCGGTGTACAAAACTCATTGCCGGCCGTAACAAAGTCCTGTAATTACTTGGCACCCCCTTCAGTGAGAGACATTGCCATAAGACCTCTAATTGAAGGAGTCGAGTGCTACCTTCAGATCGAGAAATGCAACTAATATTGGGCATCGGTGTCCCTGTATTCCATAACTTGTCTGAGGATGAATATCTGGTTGATACACCCAAGGTCAGGCCTGAAGCCTACCTCGTTTTCTCGCGTTCGCCGTTTCCGAGCTCCACTGAGAAGTCTAGTGACTATATAACCTGTAATCCTAGACACCATGTTCGTCAGCCTGATTCCCCTGTGGCTATCACTAGACAATTTCTCCCCTTTCTTGAAGACTCAGACAATCAGTGATTGATACCAGTTAGTGAGGATCTCGTCTGATTCTCAAACAGTGACTAACACTTCAATTAACCTGACTCATATTTGGCGACCACCCTCCTTAAATATCTTCGGTAACAGCTTGTCTGATCCTAATACCCTTCCTCGTTTCAGATTACTTACAGCTCTCTTGACTTCTGAGAGTGTTGGAGGTCTTATCTCAGTGTCCCATTTCGTATCCGACTGGAATGGGCGATGGAGTAGTAGTTGGAGGCCAGTCGAAGTGTTCCGCCCGTCGTTTCATTCATCTCTCCTGGAAGTGAACCACATATATCCTTCTCCGCTGAATACCATTCTGTTTGACTTAGCCTACCTACCTGTGCATTGAAGTCAGCTACTAAGACGACCATGTCTGAAGGTTCGGCTCCCAATGGGAAGATAGACTGTTTTCGATAAAACTCATCCTTCACTTCTTCCCAACTGCAGTCAATATGTGTTTAGGAACTTAGAAAAAATATCAAAGAGACAACGACGAGTTTCACTGCTCTTTTTATTTCTCACTGTGCATTCAGTCAAACAGCTCACAAGTGACTGTCAATTGGGATCCAGTCGAGTACTATGCTTCCTGCCTTGAGCGTCAACGCTATAACCTGCACCTGCAAGATAGCAAAAATTGGTCATCGAGTTTCCAGAAACTCGAAGCGTGAGTTTCGCGGATTCACCAGATTGATCGGGGGAGGTTAAGTAAATAACCGCACTTGGATCTTGTACACTTGTCTCACAAACACAGCACATATCAATGACCCAAGATCCCAGAGTTTTGACTAGTGAAGCTTGTTGACCGATTTGATGGAGGGTAGGGGCACTGAAAATCCTAATGTGCAGTTTGGAGTGCGGTTTCAGATCAGCGATGCTGTTTATTTAGCTCGGATCATTATCAAGAGCTCCAGAGCTGGGAGAAACTAGAGATGAAGTAAGAATGTTAATCAAGAAACCTGGGGGGAGGTTAGCAGGTAAAGATGTGGACGGTTAACAGTGATATGGAGGAATTTGAGTGCTGACAGGGTTGTGAAGGTGGTCGACACTTCACAGTTGTCCACACTTCGAGAGGCTATTTATTCCTGAGGTACCTGAAAAAGAAGGTTAAGTGCGTCACCACATAGCCCAGGGGATATTTCCTTGAGACCTGTCATACATGGTCTTTCTCTAAGTTTGAAAAGTGATCTTGTTAGTTTCAAATCCGACTACGATCCCATGTCGCCGACACCGGTATGCCACGAGGTTGATGAGAGTGCTCTACTTTTAGGGCTGACTTTTTCTAACTTTTCCTTCCCATAGGGAAGGCAGTATGGCACTGCTAATCATACTCAGGAAACACCTTACTGTTGTTTACGTCTCCACACAGCTGGCAGTACGACTTCAGCCTCGAATCCCCATCCTAGCGCAGAAATCTACACTAACACTATTCCCCTTACTACTATGGTAGGAAATCGAATGAGGAAGCATTTTACCAGTATACTTCCTTCGGGCATTGTGATATGCAAGCTTAACCGTCACGTCAAGGTAGCAGCTATGGGTCTAAGCAGTGTGATCCCGATTTGGCGCATCTTTTACTGAGTGGATATATATATATATATATATATATATATATATATATATATATATATCCTACAGAATAATTATGAAGTTCATAGATATAGTCAACCACTGGATGTGGTTTTGAAATTACAATCTCCCCCCTCTGATTTAACTTTTCCTAAACCTCAAGTAGGAATCGAGACATTTAATGGAAGAACCATAGTTAGTCGTTAATCAGATAGGTGTTATGTTACCCCACTGGGAACCATTCATTGCGTGAATAGCTTAGTGATTAGTGCTGTGACCTGAATAATGAATGAAAATCAGTTTTCACGCCGTTGCATATGCATCACGCTGATGAGTGCCACCAAGCGCGAAACCCAGTTTCGGGGTTTCTTGCTGACTGGCTTCCAAAGTCTAACACAATAACTCAGTTGCTTTCCTTTTTAGCTGAAATTACTTACGCTCTACTCAGACAAAATTGAGTTCAAAGATGCAGGACGCGGGTAGTTTAAATCTAGGGATTAGTGTAAGGTCTAACATTCTTTATCTTCTTCTTCATATATCAGGAAAGTTTGTCACTGAATCCATGTTAGTACTGTACCGAGAAGAAATTCTCTAGTAACTGAATGCAGTTAACTGTACTATCACTAACTTCTCCCTTATATGGTACAGCTTTTCACACCACGACCATATAGTTCTGAGTCACGTTTAACTCCAGTAATTCCACTTACCTGATAGTCCGCCAACATCCATTTTCTTCAAATTTTTAGCTTCCAAAATATTGATAGTCAACTTCCCGGCGGTTGGTACATAGCGTAATGAGAAGCAAATATCTCCAAGACGATTTTCCTAAAAGTAAAATAAAAGCTGAGCAATCAGCTGCAGAAAAAGATTTAATTCTTATTGAAACTTGGATCATATATTATTACCATCCACCATAATGGAGTCCAATAAGTTCTTAGTTTTTTCAACTGACAGTTATTCTCAGCTGCAAGATTTTTTTGTCACTGTTAAATCAGAACAATCTGGTTTATGTTTATTGATAAAGCCAAGTAACATGAGACAGACTATCGGTCGTGAAAATTGGTAGAGATTTTGAAAATTAAGAATGGATTGCAAACACTTATGCCTACCAACATAAGCACGAGTTATCTAATTATCTAATGCTTCTCTCCAATTTTCGGCTCGGCTTCAAGTTCCAGACCAGTCTTCAGATCTATGAATGCTCTATCATAAACCCGGTTGATCGGTTCTCTTGCCGAGCAGGAAACATCCAAGAAATGCATTTACATTAAAATGAACACTCATATCAGAGCACTATGTGAAGGCCCCTCCAAATGATCAGTGTTATCCCCCCCTAACTGTCGGGCTTCAGTGATTCTATACTCACCGGGTAATTGGTTTACTGACCGTACTACCCCCTTCCTCGTAAAAACACGCGCATGGGACGCGTCTCACTGAAGTCTTCAAGGCTACTGAAATACAGACAAGGCTAGGACATTGGAGAACGAATGTCAGCCTTCTTCTCAAGGTAAAAATTCACACTTCCCTCGGAATTTCTTCAACAACAGGGACTAACGAGTTTAGGAAGCTGAATTCACCTTACCTCTCGGTTGCCCTGCTTCTAGCACACTGGGCGGAATCCTGAGGGCTTACAAAACCATCCACGCTTTGAAGACCTGTCCCACTAATTTTTCGCACATAGATCTCATCGACCGTGGTCTTTGCGGTCGATCGACTTGACGGTGTATTGGTTGATATCCAGCGGAGCCATGAGGAGGCTCACCGTTGTACGCGACTAGGACCTACTCGTAATCCCCGGTGCATGAAACCTCTGCAGCTTTCACAAGCCAGCAACACAAACTTAGCACTACTAAATCATACCGTGTGGAATTTCTTCCTGTTGAAGACCTGGCACATAACTATGAAGCCGAGCTGTGCCGCCTAGAAAGTCCTAGTTACTCCCGCCAATTACCACACAAGAGAGTAATACTAGTTCCGGATAGCAACCATTTGTGTGCTGTTGATAAAATTACAATTGTGTCAAAAACAAGATGGTGGCATGATAATTCGGTTATCATATAGCAACTGATTCATCTATACAATTCAATCATGTAAAGTGCCACTTCTGAGGCAAACTTCATATCGGCTCAAGTTTCTTGATGAGCACATGATACTTCAAGGTTGCAAACATGTTCTATTGATGAATATTAGTAGGCACCAAAGCCAAACCTGTAGCTAGTAGTTACGCAGATTCATTTACTGAGCGGCTAAAAAGAAAAATGCTCTTCAAGCTTCTAAAATATTACCTCCCTTGACGAAAAGGATCACAAGAAAGCGTGTCCTTTCTAAAAATACCAATAGTTTTCTTGAAAAAAGAATGACGGAAAAATGTGGTGCACTCATTCTTAAAAAACATGCTGGATTTTATTTCATGCTATGAATCAGATCTCTAAAAGCCTTAAGGACTATTAAATAACGATTACGGTGTTGACTTTGAGTGTGGCCATTAACATCGGTACCATCTGCATACCCGAATGAGTAAGTGTTGCACGGGTTGCAGATTGATCGACCTCTGTTCTGAATAACAACGGGGAATCACAAATACAAACAAATAACAATAACTGGTAGCCGTTGCACAAAAGGTGGCCCTCATACTCCAGTGACCTAGTGGATAACACTTTGGCATTTGAAGCTATTGGTACTGGGTTCGAGTCTCAATAGGAACAACAGTCATTTGGGTCCAGGTACATCCATTTAACGAGTCCCGAATAGGATGAAACGCGTGTCCTGTATCCCACTGCCAGTAATTATCCGGCAAATTACGAAGACGATACGACTAGAGATAAGTGTACAGATCCTTTTAGGAGTTACACTAATCCAACTTTGTTGCATACTCTACATTTAAAATGTTTTTTGTAATTGCTTTTACTTCATGAAATACTGCGAAAAACTATTCAAAATTGAATATCGATCCCATACCACATTTACTTTTATCATATGTGCAAGTGTCCGTTACACCAAAATACGAATAACAAATATAGGTAAATTGTAAAGAACTATTTGGACGCAAATAACTCAAAATCTTAGTTAACCAGCGATTTTTTCTTCGGACTTCAAAGTAGTGTGCTGAAAATGTCCTAATGAATTATATTTTCTATTTATTAACTTCGTTACTGTTTCCTCTAGCCGTCAGTCTAATTAGTATAGAAAAGTGTTGACTACCTGGCTAGGATTGTTAACATTTTAGGAATAAATGAGGCCAAACTCTTGACAGTATTCGTCGAAATCGATCATACTCCTTTTTGTTTGTTTTACGGTCGTTCTATTTTTGCTTACCTACTAGTCTTGAGCAGTTGTAAGACGTTTTAACTTGAAATGTTCCACTCATGTATAAGGTTCTCGTTTTCCCAAGAAAAAGCATGAGATCAATTTCAAGTTGGTATTCTTAAAGTCCACATTGAAGAAGACAAACGGTGCATACTACCTGCCAAAACTTAGCTGATCTTATTGTCAGGAGTATTCAACGTTTAAAACATATTCAGTCGGTAATTCCTAGGCTAAAATAAACCTATTACTTAAACATTTTCCAAGCTAAATAGCATGAGTAATATCTGTTGACTTATCAGTCCTTCCTATGAAAAATGTCATTTAAAAATGTAGAACGAAAATATTATTTACATTTATAGAAATTTGACGGTTCTTTTAGGGGTAAAGTGCTACTCAACTTACCTTTTCGTCATCATCAGGAGGACTGAGATCACGCCACTCTTCAATTACACGCGCCAAATCGACAGAACCAAGTGGCACTTGAATTTGACCTATTTGATCGTGTTTAGAAAATCTATCGAAATCATAAACATTAAAGACCAGAGTTTTTCCGCCAATCTCAGCGTATGGAACCTTAAATAATGGAAGAGAGGAGACAGCATTAAGTGGGCTGTTATCTGTTACACGATAGTTCATAGGAAAACCACGTATGATTAACCGTGTTACACGCTAAATAAAACTAATTAAGTCATCTAAAAGAATGTATCGATTGAAAGCTGAAAACCAACAGATAACGACTATGAATGATGACAGCCAACTGTACACATAAATGAACAATACAATTTCAACTGAAAAATATAAAAGAGATGAGTTTTATCTGCCTTATTTAAAGTTAACCGATGATACGTACTAAGTCTTCAAAATTGAAAGACAAGATTGGCCCGGAAGTAGAGTCCAGGACGTGCGTTTTGTCCTGCTTGAGACCCGTCAGCACTCAGTGAGTGACGGCGTTCCCACCAAGACTTCAGCTTAATACCCATCTCTAGAAGCGCCTAAACGTTATCCACAAGGCTCCTGAGGCATGGAGCCACCTCTTGTGAAGTGGGTATCAGTTGTTTTTATGATACTTGTAATTCCCCCGCTGCCATACTGGGTCGAATTACTCAACCTATGTTGACAGAGGGTTCCTATACGGAGGCCTCGTTACCGCCTGAATATCTATGATGTTTTAGTTTGACTGGGTAACTAGCAATGGGAACACAATCACTCACTGGGGCGCAGGTACTAAATTTTAAGCATGGACTTGGTACCAGCTGAAACCGTTAATTTAGGATGCCGCAGGAAAAAAAAGATTATCATTTGTATTGAAACAGCATCTAAAGATCAGACAGACGAAATAACCAACCTCACGACGCAATGACCTCAATCACAAATATCAGGTGACTTTAAAGGCCACCCTAGCAACCGCCGAGATAACCAATTACATTTCTTTATATTCTTTTCTAGCCGGAATTGGGGAACCTGATTGGGTGACTTTAAAGGCCACCCTAACAACTGCCAAAACAACCAATCAGGTTGCGGAATTTTGTAAGCGAAGGCAATTTTTCACAGGATAGAGAAACGTAATTGGTTGTTTCATCAGTTGCTTGGGTGGCTTTTAGAGCCTACCCGAGACACGCAAGCGTATGTTTAAAAGAGAGCAGTTTGAGTCACTGAACATGTACGACGATTTTAGGAATGACTTTAAAGGCCACCCTGGCAACAACTGAAATAACCAATCAAACTACTCTGTTTTATGAAATCTGCCTTGCCAGACAAAATTAAGACATCTAACTGGTTATTTCGATAGTTGCTAGGGTGGCCTTTAAAGCCACCTTAGCAACTGCTGAAATAACCAATCAGGTTACGGTATTCTGGCTAAAAATGGTTTTTTTAATAAAATAAAAAGAAATTAGTTATCTCGGCAGTTGCTAGGACTGGCCTTCAAAGTCACGCCACATGTACAATAATAACTAATACGATTAGAATGACATATTCAGTAATTTAACGGATGCCTATGTCTGGATAGGAGTGACAAATGACTTTAAAGGTCACTGGGACAACTGCTGAAATGACTAATATGACTTTTTTTTCAATGAAAAAGCTACTTTTCCAACGGAAATAAAAGAACCTAATTGGTTGGTAATTAAGTATCTTAGAGTTTCAGACTGGTCACCTAAATGCTTTTTCCCAATATCTTACAAATGAAGGGTATACAAAAAGCTAAAAGCGGAAAATCTGAAAATGTAAAATTTAGCAAAAATTAGTCGTTAACTTTTACCGATCGACTGCTGAAAGTTTGTAGTAGTAAGCCACAAAATCTATACTAGAACAAATAAACATTTTCTGGCTTGAAGACTGCTCAACGGTTCGCGCATTAGTCTTCGGACTACTGGGTCATGAGTTAGAAAGATACGGCACACACTTTAATTTGGGTGACGGGTTAGTATGACAAAGGATCTTATACGACACACAACACCTGTGGTATAAAATCTGGTACGCAGTTGTGTAGACGTCTGCTGAATTACATATCACTTCGAAAGATTCAAAAATAAACATGGTGTCACCAGAAAGCGTTTCATTGTGTTAAAAATGTTGCATGGAGCATGAAGGCATCAGGAATTTTCGGTTGAAGTATTAAAAATTACGTCAAACATCAACCTGAGTCGCAAATAAAATGAATTGCATGTCCTGGATTTCAGTGATAACCACTGACTATACTGAATACAAATTATGCAAGACACTCCCAACAGCTCTATAAAACGGAATAGTTAACGCTGCAAAATTCTCATGCAGTGACTGGAACTTAAAGTTTGGAAGTCAAAATTAGCTGATCACTATGAGTCATACTATACTAAAGCACTGCAGAGATCGACAATCCAGACAAATACTGCACTGATGTAGTTCCAGTCGTAGACATGAATACAGCCAGGTGGAAGGAAGTAGAGAAGAGTGACCAAAAGCTAGATCAAGATCCAGCACTTGTAACATGAATGACTTAGTATATGTTCTAGATGAATGCAGGTATTTCAACACCGCAGAGATGAACGAAAGAGAAGCACTAGGAATACATAATTGATATATCACAGTTATGTCTATAGGCTGTGTTTATTGTAAGCAATAATGAGATCCAAAGTTCTATCACTGCATATTTAGTGAGCATTATTAACTCGGAGTTATAATCTACCGTTGCAGTAACTTATCACCGAAACAAGTAAATTTCATCTTGAAGATACCGATCTTATTGTCTCTTGCACCATAGATTTCCGAGAAATAAGTCTCAGTTATCGAGATATTTGTGTTAAAAAATTCTTTACATATTGTTCAAAAATTACTCACAGTTGAGTGGTTACTTGACACAGCCATGGTGATTATTGGAGGACTATAAAAAGTGAATGGTCAATGCTTAAGGTTAGCGTGAACTTAAATTGTCGCAACCTAACAGAATGGACTGCTTAAAAATATGAATAGCTAAGTGTCACCCAAATCGATAAACAGATTACATCAGGCGGTTAGAATTCAGCGATATACTAATAAAATCATGCAGTCTCAATCACTTGTTATGAATTTCGATAGTCCAATTAATTCATCCTAGTCGGATTTGTCTGAATATATATTACCAACAATGTCAGCGCACAACAAAAGAAATAAGAATTAAAAATGTGAGTGACTTTAAAGGCCACCCCAGAAACTGATGAAATAACCAGTCTGGTTTCTTAATTTCGACTGGTAAGGCAGTCTTACTGGAAAATTCAGAACTCTATTTGGTTACTTCAGTAGTTGCTAGGATGGGTTTTAGGGTTACTCGAAAATTTAGAATAGCTTAAGGTTAATAACTTATGTCTTTCACCTGCACTAAATACTTGATAATTAATCTTAGTTGGATGGAGGCAATCGGCAGGAAGTCGTAGGCTTAGGTTTCATGGTTTTGGTATTCCTCAGCAAGATGGCTCTGCAACCTTGAGAGAACTGATGTCACATCTGAGACTCGAATCCACACCACCCAGTGTTGGAGTCAGAAAAGTTACCACTGAGCTATTCTGGCCGCGGCTGACCTTCTATAGGACTGAATTTCATACCTTGATTGATCATTTTCCGTCGATAGGCATAATGTTCACTGATGAAACATAGATGTTTCTTTTGTTTGTAAAGTATGAAAATGTCTTCATCATTCAGAGATTTTTGTATTATTTCCCTGAAAAAGCTTGGGCCAAACTTCCGTGCAAAACGTTGGAATTATTTGATTTCAAACTCACTGTGAATCATACAAATACAATCTATATTCAGAGATAGGTGCCCATAATGTCATATAATTGCGTTTTGTTAAGATGCACGTTAAAAATTTGTTCAAAGTACTTACCCAATTACTTACTTTTCTTGTTAGACTTTTCTCAGCTAAATAATTATCAGTAAACATAAGTTTCAGGCAAATCCCATGCAATGCGATAGAGAACAGCCAAAGTATACAGAGTTAAACTCACTTTAAAGACAAATGTCTCATTGAACACTGGATTCAAAGTTTTCCGATGCACTTTAGTTTCATATTTCTTTTTTTTCTCAGGCAGAAGAAAGACTTTCACATATGGATCAGACGTTCCAGACAAGTCCATTCCAGGCAGATCCGTAGCTTGTATAACGCCAACAGTTAACTAGGAATAAAAAGGACAAATGAATAAATGAATGAAGAACTGAACAACCTGTACAAATAAGCATTTTGTCATGACTCACAGATATAAGGAAAATGGCTGTAGAAAGCTCAATCAGGCTTTACTGTAAACCCCAGATATAGAGTTGTCATGGTATAACTTTCAAACTCCTACCAGAGAAAGACGTAATTTTAGGATGTTCGGAGTAAATCGACTAAGGTTTTTTGCTTCTTGTCCATGCTATATTCTATTCAGTACTAGCAACTTAGGTATGTATCGGTCTTCTTGTCAGGATTTAAAATTTAAAATTTCATAAAATAATGTTGCATTGCGTAGCTCCTCTCTTAAAATGTATATCGGTTATTACTAATATCTATAGCTTGTCTGCGTCGAACCGCCTAGAGGATTCAATGGTCTGCTAGGGAAATGTAAAGCCTGAAAACTATCATTAACTATATTCTGAGTGTCTTGGTAAAAATGGCACGCTTTTTATTCACTTCAAGGTAATCCACAACAGTAAGCAAAAACCACACCTTAAATCACTTAAATACTTAGATCGTGTATGTGAATCCACAATGTAGTAAATAGACGCATACTGAGCGGGTAGAAACACTGAATATATATATATATATATATATATATATATATATATATATATATATATATATATATGACAATCTATTCATTATTGACTGTGATGACGAATCCACCCTTTAGACTATGAGGTATAGCTATTAACCTTTCAAATTGAACGTTGGAGTAAGAAATTGCAAATCACCTGTTGGGATCGAGCAACTGGGCCAATGAGCCGTGGCCTAATCAAGAACAGCAGTTAATTTCAGCCAACCCAAGTTGTTTATTCGAAATCTCTGACAGAATCCTATTGATAATTGGATAATGTTGTTGGTTAGCTAGGAAACTTGCCACTTAAGTGCACTGTGACCAACTTTAGATAGTTGGAGCTTCACAACCAAACTCTTGAGCTAGAAAAGCACAACATTACTAAAATTCAAAAGCTTATTCCACATTCCAACTATTATAAGTTCCTATGCTTAATAAAAGGCTATCATCCAACTAAGAATCTTATCAGTGATCTGCTACAAGATAAATGTCCTAAACTGTTCTTTGCGGGGATGAACAGTTTCAACGTGTAAAACTGATTCAGGACAAATTGTTTACTTGATATAGCACGCAGTGATGCAATATTATTCAATAGATGATGTTACCAGCAAACTTAATCGTTCATAACCAAATAACACTGTTAGGATTTTAAGCAATAAATCCTACTGGTAACGATAGCCAGTAAATAATAGTGTATCACAGTGTGCTATATCAAATAAACAATCTGAAGTGGAATTATACTTTATTGTAGTGCCTAAGTTTTACTTTTACGTTGGTAAAAAGGATGGGACATTCCAGAGTAATTTCCGGTCAAAGGTCAATATGAATTACGTCACAAAGGAAAGTTACGTGATGGGGAGATGGACAGGACTATTACAAAGTAGAAATGGTTATGTTATATGTGAGTTATGTAGAGAGATCGACCCTTTACTATAGTCATGGCAAAAAACGAAATTGTTCTTTTAATCAAGCCACTGGAAGGGAGTGAGGTGAAGTCTTCTGAGCATAGCTGAAACATTAGTCATTCAAACGTTCACACCATTATTATACTTTCAAAGAAGTACGTATGCACAGCCTCGTTCTTTGCTATGACCATCGTAAAGGATCGATCGCTCTAGATAACCCACATACGATGTGGCCATTTTTATTTTGTAATCATTTTGTCCATTTCCCCACTATATAATCTTCCTTTGTGACGTCATTTATACTGATTTTTGACCGAAAATTACTCTAGAATATCCTATCCTTTTTACTATATATTCAGGAATGCACAGCTAAGAAAATGATTTCGTCAAAAAGAAACATTTTTCTTGATTCCAGTCGTCTTCTGTGTTTTCCTATGTTCAAGTGGGATTGTTTTGATATTTTACTTTGGTGAAGAATTGATATCTAATGATCACGTTGTCTGGAGGTGAACATGGATTTACTGATTTGAAGGTGGCATTCAACACACACTTCAATCATGTGAGAAACTATTGGAAACCTGGGAGGATGCACAGCTGTTTCGTCCTCATTTGGAACTCATCTACTGTGCGCACCTACGACTCCGTCAGAGATCGTACCCAGGAGGTTCAGGTCTCGTGACGAGCACGTTACTACTGAGCCATTAAGTCAGAATCTAGTGGTTAATATTTTACAACTTCTATCGACTCGTGATATATTGCGACCATCATTCAGTGACATTGTTCAGTATTTGTTCCCTCACCCGAATTGGTTTGTCTTACAGATAACGTCTTCTCATGAGAAGCAGGAAAATATGGACCATTAGATTCGGACCCAGTGGCTCAATGTTGTTAACGTATACGCCATAAAACTTGAAGGTCATAGGTGAGCACTCTTGAGGAGTTTCGTACTAGGAGGAAACAGCTGTTCAGTGCTCCATGGTTTTCTCTACCTGATATCACTCTATGTTGAATACCACTTTGAGATTGCATTTTCTGATGTTCGTGCTACACTCTGAAGTGACCAAACTTAGCACTGAGATGGAATAATCAGCAGTTGCCCTGACTGGAGGGTAATATGCTAGTTGGGAATCCCCTATGTTAGGGTATTGCCGTCATATCGAGTCAAGAACGTACAATACTGAGAAGTTCATAATTGAGAAAAGTGTCATGAACTTTTCACCTGAAATCGTTCTGTCTATCAAACCAGAGGTAATACCAGTAGGTGGGCTGTTGGCTCAGAAATGAATCACATAACTGATGCTCCATATTTATCAGAATATATAAAGAACCGCAGGGTATAATCTGTCTAAGATAGTGTACTCGGTAGATACCGAATAACTATTATCCCAATGGTAAATGAACAGCATCTTGGCCATAATTGTTGTTTCTCATATTCCATGAAACATCTGATCTCATAGCTTCGGTAAATCCGATCACCAAAATAATAATCAAATAAAGAGTTTTTGATGGTCAGTTTTATAAGTTCGACAAGTTAAATCGGCTGACCTATCACTGATTGTTGGTAATAAACACGTATCTTGTTGGTTTGAAAATTACTACACAACATGGAGTGCGTTTCTTTATTCATTCAGAAACAACAACTGAACGCACAATAATCAGCACAAAAGGCCTTGGAACAACTGTCTGAATCAGGCATGTATGTATACAGATATTAGCTATTGATAGCTAATTGTCACTGGCTAATCACTATTAAACTACTATTCAGTTAAACAATCTATTTCTGTGAATGACTCACCTCTCCTTGCGTAAAGTCATAGTCAATAGAATACTGAAGTTTTCCCAAATGAACTTCCTCCTTTTCCTGTACGCCTTCATTGTCTTCCATGTTGGCTTCTAGTTCATCCAAATCTCCCTAAGTGAATTAAATAAAAACGTTTAAATACACAATGTATTCATATTATTGTCCAAGGTATGTACAGAAAGTTGTAAGGTATCAGCATACAAATGTTTGATTAATATGTAGGTGTTGAACGAAGACACTCATTCATCTGTAGCCTATTTCAGCGAAACTATCATCTCTTAGCTAGAAAACCAAATTGCAAAATGACCGACAGAATTCAACCAGTACTCAGAACTAGAGAATATGAACTTGGTCACCGTCAAGTAACCAATCGTTGCACATCTAAAGCGTATTTGACAAGTACAATGGCATGCAGAAAATGATACTGCACAGAGTAAACCACTCGTTATATCGTTAGATATGGTTTATTACCGTAGCTATTTAAGTCTAAGAATTTATATTGCAAGTTAATAACTGAAGATGAAAGGTGAACTAGTACTGAGGTAGAATTCTAATCGATGGCCTCCGACTTGTCCATATTTCAACTAAGTGGTGCAACAGTGTTGAAATCCAGTTTAACTAATGCCTTTATGATTATTGGGGGAACTGTTTGACCGTTTCTTACTTTTAATGAACATACTTCACTAAAACTGACAAAACAGTGAGGCATGATTGTGAGTAATTATTTAGTGGCGGTAATCACCACTTTAGGGATGATTTTACAGTTGAAGAAACTGCTTTTTAACTCACTGATTCCATGTTTTCTTACTTTCTCTTTCATTCACTTGGTAATGAATTCTCATGTAGTCGGGAGGATAATAGACGTAATTTTGAAATTACGGAACAGAAGATCAAGTCTGAAATCAGTTGTACTACGTACAAAATGATGAAGTATTTGAGAAGCCGTTTTGCTTCTACTTTCTTCGAATACTCGCATAGTAGCTTGGTGAAAACCATGGGAATGGAGTTTTTACTTGAAAATGATGGGTGATCCACATCACAGGTCACCGTCTGAGCATTTCATGAGAACTATAAAATCCAAACACTTTACTTTCATTACGCAAACAGACAAAAACTAAGGAGTAACATATTGTAGAGAAGGAGATGATACCGTAAGAATATATTCAACATTCGAGCAAATGAAACTGAATAAAGCATTGTGCGACTGAGAAGGAAACATTTTTCCAAATTTTCTCAAGAAAAGTTTTATAACTACTACTTAACAATAAGTGGTGTTCATATCAAAGTTGACTGAAACTCTGCGCATCTATTCATGCTGTATGTTCCTCTAAAGCTTGAATACCGTATTAAAGAATGTCTTTCTGTCACCCCTTCTTGATTTGAATACCTTTCCAATTTGTCAATTCTTAGTTTATAATAACATAGCCATCTGTAGCATAGCAAAGTATTCTTATCACAGTCCTTGTCATTACCATCATTGGGCATTTGAAGCTAAACAACCAATCTCTCCATTTTAAAATAGTCTATCAGCTAAACACGTTGTCATTTTATAATACAGTTGTTTTGTTTGGTAAAATTGTATTCCATGGAACAGAAACCTTCGATGTATGCTATCATTTACAGAGCATTTGAATTTATATCACTGCAGTTAAAAATTAAAACAAAAGGCTTACACCACTGTGGGGCGTTTGCTATAGGTGCTTTCGGTTTTTATACGCAACAACTAACTATTATTGCTTAACTTGATGATACCTCAGCTTTATTGAATAGTCTCTGAAAGTCAGTAAGAATTTGCATATTCTTGAAAGTAAAAGTAGAGCGATATTTGTCGAAGAAACAGTTTTTGATTGAAAGTACGATATTCTATCAGCAGATGACTTCCAGTAGTTTCAATGTAATCACTGTAACATCTAAACACTTTATCTCGAAGAATTTTACACTCACTATTTCAGGAATTTATTCACCGAATGTTCTAGTTATGTGACAGCGAAGACTTTTTAGCTGAAGTCAGTAAGAACTTAGAAATAAGCCGCTCAGGAAAATGAAGGATGTGAATCGAAATTGGTCACATTTGAGTTGACTAATTTACATTATATCTTCTGCGAAATTTCCTACACTTTCTATACCTTTCATCATTGTACCACCTGCTACCTTATTACATTCAAATTGATTCGGTATATCACCATGTTTTTCGTTGGTATTGATCATTGGCTGACATCACTTGAAGAACCATTTGAAACCCGATAGTACTGGATGGCTGTTTCACCCTGAAATTGGACTTGGGACTTCTCAGTAGTGTCCACCCATAACCCCATCTGGAATCGAATCCAGGACCTTTAGGTTCCAAGGCCAGCACGTTATCATTGGGCCGCTTATTCGACGTCCCAAGGTCCACATTTTCTGCTTCTGTCAGTTCATGACGGAGGTCACGGTCTATCGTGAACTGACAGAAGTAGGAATATAGACCATTGGGTACCGACTCAATGGCTTATTGATGCTGGCTGCAGAACCTGTAGGTCCTGGGTTCGGTCCCTAGTGGGGTCATGCGTGGGCAATGTTGAGGAGTCCCATACTAGAACGGAAAAGTTGTCCAGTTCTCCCAGGTTTCCAGTGGTTCTCCAAGTGATGTTAGTCCATGGTCAATACCAAAGTGAAACCAATAAATGAATCCCTGAAAAAACCTCCAACTTATGACATCTTTGTGTTTTCACATATTTGTCCTTCAAGCTGGACGGTAACACAATAACCTAAGTTATTTGTAATTAAAAGTTTGGTGTTTTAACGAAAGTTGATAGCAGTAAGGAAGCTTAAGTTGTGGATAGGTAATCTGTAGATCACAAGTTGTTTCACACAGATAAACAGGTGTTTGCAAGACTTCTCGCAGATTTTTACCACAAATGAGTATTTATCAATCAGTTTTAATTGACATTACATCGATAAATAACAGTATTATCGTTCACTTTGGGTACCTTAAGTTCTAGTGACACTTGACAAAGACGATATTTAAAAGTTCATATCAGCGAAGCAATCTTAAGAACTGTTCTCAAAAACACCATCGATATGAAGCTCTAAACTTGAAGAAACTGACTGTTAAAAAGTATTCTTTTTAAGCATGAAGCAGAATATAATTCTGCAGTAGGTGAATCAAAACATTCAATTAATTTGACCACGTATTCAACAGATCCCAATGTAACACAAACCATAACAAGTAATTTATTTTTATTTATTAATATTTGTAATCAAACAATATCTAAGTATCTGCATAACGGTAGTTTATTCTTTACTCAATAAATAATAATGACTAATACCCGTTGTATAAGAGTTAGCCCTTGTGCCTCAGTGGCCTAGTAGATAACGGATTGGTGATTGAAGTAATGGATGCTGCATTCGAGTCTCAGTAAGAACACTAACACTAACTGGGGTGCACGTACATCTAGCTGATGAGTCTCAAATAAAAAGAAACGCGCGTCTTGGATTCCACTACTAGCCACCCTGAAGCAAATTACAATATGACTAGTAAGTATCAAACCTTTAACAGCATTATTTTCACAGTTATTAAAACAATCAGTGTCATTAAACACAAGAATGCACAATAACTTACTTTGTCTTTAGTTAAACCTTTGCCTAAAAGTTGTACACTTTTTATGTCCGCCTTGCTTTTCTTCGCTCCACGATCTTTTTTTCGACGTTTGAAAACACACCGTTTGCAAATACAGAAGAGTATTAGCAGAACAAATAGGATCATGCCAATAACCATGGCGATGACAGCTCCTGTGGGAACTAGAATAAGAAAACAAAACAGGAATTATATAATATACAGCGTTCTTTATTTGAATATGTAACATGAATTAAATAAATTCTTAGGGCATTGAATCTACTGTTATGCACTGACTTTGATGGTAGTTGTACGGACTTATTAATCAGAATTCCCCATAGTTCATGCTCAAATGACAGTCGTCACCAAGATATATCTTACATCATAAGATATCCATGATGTCTTAGGAATTACAACCTGTATCGCTTAGGGCTTAAGACACAATTTGCTGCTAAGCTATTAATCCCGTTGTTCATGTCTGGTAAGAATGATTTATGCACATGAGGGGTCTGTTAGATGGTCAATTCTCCAGAGTTAATCGAAGTCTATAGATAAAGAAAGAATTGAGTCATACTCACTTCCCTTCCATCACAAGATTTTATGTATTTTTAACAATCAAATAGGACCAAGTGGATATGAAAAGTGACTGTCGTCTGACAGATGAAGTTAGTATTCAAATTGGCGATAGCTTCCAAATAGTAGATGCACGTTATCTGGTTTCCAAGTGGGTGCAACGAAATCTAACTTTGGCATAGGAGCCATCAAAATGACTTCAAATTATTCAGTTCTTATATTAGTGACTGCTGGAGATATTTCTTAGTGATGGTAACTGTTTCATACAGATTTTTTTGTAGTGTGTTTACAACACTGAGGCCAGACTTCCTTCCTTTCGAGTCATAAAGTAGTATTTATCAAAATGCTAGAAGCATGTTTGCTCACCTCCATATTAGCTGCTGAATTTATCTTACTTCCTTTCTTTAATTTTTAAACAACTTACATTGAGTTATTCAGGTTTTAGGCTCACTTCATCAACCTATTACTCGTTATCCTGATACCTTCCATCAACTTTTGATTCAGATAAAGGCTCAACGTAACACATTTAGTTGTTGTACCCAGTAATGTCCCACTCTTCATCTTCATGGATAACTACCACTTCTTTCGGTTGAATCTTCTCCATGCCATTTTGACAGTAAGTATACGTAACATGTGTCATACTTCACTCTTAATAGAGTTAGAATCCCTTCTATGAGTTACCCATCTATGAAAGAGATTACCAAATAGATTGTTTTGGTACTTCTAAGCAAGTAAGAGACTACTACTTTAGGTGTTCAGTAAGCAGTTTTTAGGTGCTTCAGAAGTGAATTTCTCTGGGAGCCACTGGCTTTGAGGCACCCAATTTATTCAGTAAAGAATACGAGTGGTGATGGAGTGATTTTTACTTTAATTCCCTTCATTAAAATTTTATATATTTCAGACTGTAAAGCTAATCAAATGGAATGTTACATCTAATTCGAAATAATTGTCTGTAACATGCTGTAGTATTTCTAAGTAGCATCAAAGTAAGTACTACTGAAATCCAACCAACTCTTTTCGTCACCTTTAGACATAAAGAGAAACCATGGTTTAAAGAAGATTAAGTATTTGACTATAGTCATTTCAGGACAGCGCTATTTCGAGCTCGGCTCTTACTTTCGTACCTGTAATTCATGAAGGTAATAACGTCAATAAAATTAAGTTCACTATGATGTTGGAGGCAACCTTGATCATATAAAGGTGTCATCTACAGAAGCCCTGAGAACTGAAGCTAAATATTTCATCCTGGTTAGAAACTGATCAATAAAGGATGCTCGATGTCACAGCTTGTGAATTTTCATCGTTGAGTGGGCCGAATTGGCCAGTATTGGTGCATGAGCTACCATGAGGACGCCTCGATATTGCTAGTAATTTTAACCCTGATACTGATGATGGATAGTGGTTAGCAGTGAAATCCGGGACGTTCGTTTTGTCTTAGTAGGGACTCGTCAGTTGGATGTACCTGCCTTCCAGACGGCTAACTGTATGACGACTATACTGTTCAACTTCCAAGTAGCATAAACTAATTAGCTTACGTAATTACGATATTCTAGATAAGTCTCATATTGAAAGTCGGGAGCTTGGGTCAACCAAGGTTCTCTGTAGATTTCCTCCAGCCATTCAACATATCAGATAAAGTGATTCACTTCTTTTCATGGGAGAGGGTTTTCACACACCCTGATAATCACTATCAAAATTTTTATAACCCCAGTCGCCACCTGTTATGCCATTGTAGTGACTACTTTATGTAACCTCAGTTATATATAGGTGGACGCTTTTACAATAACCTTCAGATTCTACCCCCTGATGGTCGCTCAGTTTTCTCGATAAATGGAAAAGGTGATAAGATAACGAAGGTGTATTGTAACGTCAAAATATTAACAAAACACAAGGGTTTATCTACATTTACAATGCCTTTGATTGTTTCAAGGCTTTTCTAGATTTGAATGTCCTATTGATTTTCTTCCCTTCAACCATTCTGGTATTTACACGTTGGTTTATGTACTTTCTCTCGAAACTTCGGTGCTACATGATTTGTTGTTGGAAGCTTCAGGGATTAATGGCTTTTTATGAAGATCGTGGCAATCTTATTCCACACTATAACACCTTGAATTAGAGATGGATGGTCTAGTGGTATCTCTTGGTTGGTTGTTAAAGTTTTGCTAGATCGTGACAAATAATTCTTCAGTGGTTTTCTGCTAAATATGTGTTGTGACTTGGTTTGAATGGACTGAATTAATTCATGAAACCTGATGATGAGGGAAATTATTTCCCGACAATTTGTAATTGATGTATTCGATGAATCTTTTCCTTCCCACTTCAGAAAACATTTCCCATAGCTTTAGATATCAAATTCCAATACTGTACGGCAATGATTTTACGAAAGTGCTTTAACGTCATACCAACCTTTTGGGTGCATTTAATCGTAACCATAGCCTTTTTTAAGACTGAAATGTTCACAAACACTTGCCAACCTCAATAAACCAAATACACGTAGGCTTTGGAAAGCACCTGAACAACTTATATGCTCATCAGCAACAATCCTAAGGTCCCTTCCACTTACATATTTTCCAAATTCAAGACTTCTACGTTTATGGAGCTCATTATTCATCTGTCTCTTTTACAGATTAGTCTTCTGTAAGTTGCTTCTTTTCAACTTTTTGCCAATCAGTTACACCTACGTAACAACTCACTCAAGGTTATGTGACTACTTTTAAATGTCGAGAGTCAATGAGACAAAAAGCATACCAATTAAGAACGCATTATCTTTCCGAAATAAGTGGCTTACCAACCAAACATCTCATTTTCATAACAGTTGGGCAAATTGTTGCCGGATACAGTAAACAAACCGAACGACTTAACAAATAAAACCTTAAAAAACATCCTTTAATACAACACTTTCAATTTGAACAACGTTACGGAAACCACTTAGCATCTCATTTAAGGTATATTATCATTTTCAGTGGTCTTATTTATCGCATTTGCTCATTTATTAAGATCAATTACTGTGTTTAATTACAAATTTTTATATCACATAATATATTTTTTTGTATCACTGTTAGATAATGAATTGTGTTTTTATTCATTGGAATGAACAATAAAGGATATTGAAGCAGAATTCGTTTGTTCTCATGTTGGGTCATAACTACAGCCATCATCATTTGAACCTTTGTTGGTAAATAAAACCCACTGCATAGTGATCAATATGATACTTTATGTTTGAAATGTTGATAATGAAAATTATTATGAATTTTAACTCTCATAGAAAAAATTATATGTAACTTACCATGCATTTTGACGGCTAATTCTTTGATGAAATCATCCATTTTCTGTTTAAATTCTTCTCCGGACCCTTCAACTGCAACATGATCTCCGGGCTCTACTTCATGATGTGTTTCATGAACAATGGGCGGTTCTGATTCCATGCTAAAATTTGAATTTTGTCAAAAAAAATGGTATCACTTAATGTAATGTCAGTTAATGTTTCAGTTTTATCCATTTCAGCAGGAATAAGGAATTTCGCTAGGAGATTATGAAAATTTTCGGTAGTGTCTCAAATGTAATAAAATATCTCCTACTTCAGTATTTTATTAGATTTCAGAGATCACTATCCTCACTCTCAAAGCTCACTAATAACTTGGTACTGATCCCGTGAAGTTTCAAAGTTATGACATTGGTTAGTTGTATAACAAAGACGTATGACTATCACTTCTGAAAGTGTATAATACAGAAACCAGCGAATATTTTGTATAAACTTGGAATCTGTAGGCATTACTCTCTTGTTCTTTAAAACACTTTAGTTAGTTAGTGTTCACTATGTTCGGGTTTCCGGTTAGCGGGAATCCTATGGAAATTCACTGGAAAAAAGTTCTTGGTGCTCTAGAAAACAAGTCATTGTGGGTAAGTATGATAGCAACATTCTTATATTTTCATGACATTTCTAGTAAAGATATCCCGGTGTTTCACGTTCAGATATGCAAAGACAGGGTGGTAGAAACAAGTTAGGATATGATAGATTTGAGTCCAGTGAAGTTGTTATACTTCCTGTCGGTACTATGGGGGTCAAGCATTTAAAATAAAACCAAATCAATGCCGATCATGAAGCAATACGTGTAGACAAGCGAAACAGGTTATAAAAGACGCAAAGTATATGGTGAAGGTGTTGAGAATGAACTTGAAGTAAGTCCTGGATCTAGGTATCATGCCTGTTAGCAAGTTACAACTGCAAACCTGAGGAAACTGGTATTCAGTATAAAAATTGAGCCTGTGTCTCACTACACAGAAGTCAGATTATAATATTAATTTATTCACTCCATGACTAACCTACTTTGTATGGTTCTATCATATCCAGGAGTCAGTCATCAGTGGGTAGCCAATGACTCCTAGCTGATTCACTAGAAACATCCACTACCAAAAATTAGTTCGCCATAGTATAATGTCATATTGCCTATTACAGCTCTGTCTAGAAAACACTAGGAACTTTTGTGAAGTTTGTGAGATTCATAGGACTACCAAACTGTGCATAATCTGTCTCATTTCAAAGAGGAAGTTATGATTAAGTTGTACTGTGGAAATCCATTTGGAATCAGTTTGTTTTGCGCTAACCAAGGTATCTTAAGTAAGGTTAAATCAAAGAATCTTCTTGTGTCACGAAAATAACCTTAATTGAATTTCATCCTTAGCTTTAGTTTGACTCAGAACAAGACATTGTTTGGGGCATGAGTGCGGTGAAGAACATTCAAGGGTGGCCAGAACACAACGTCGTACCAATGAATGGGTCTAGTGACTCTCAATCGGTGTATGTAGGGAAGTGTAGGTTTTCTAGCTAAAGTCTACAACCCAGTATCAACCGATGGCACAATATCTCATTTGATACGGCTCAGAAATGACGATGAAAGAGAGAAAATTTGTCCACTCTTCATTTTACTATGAATCTTATACACATCTTCCTTCTCATATATTATTCTCTACATAATTTCGTCATTCTATCAGGCTTATTGTTCGCTTGTGATTGTGTTTTTGAACTAGATCATAGGAGCCTTCAGTATCCATTTTGATGAAAACAGTTAAACCAGTTTTTTATGGTGTTATGGTGACTAGATTACTTAATTATTCTTTAAAGTGCACTACAATGGACAATTTATTTCACTGTATCTAGAAGTAGAGTGGATTATATCAGTTGTAGAAGTAAAGGAAACACTTCCGAAAAATTCTTATTCATAGCTTATTATAAATATATTTGTAATGATTTCATTTTTGATATTACTTATGAACCTAAGAAAAGATAATTAATGCATGATATCTGGGCAACTACATATAAATATATACTAGCAATATTGAGGAACATACTTCTTTAAAACACGAACTGTTACTCGTTATACGAAGCTTATTGCACCTATTTCAGTCAATCAGTCTGTCTGCCTGTAGAAGTTGGTGCACATTACAAGTTATCTGCAACTACTTATGACTGCTACATTCTTTCTTTCACAGCTCACCGTGATATAGGATACTCTGCAAACCCACTGAAATTCTAAATGTAGTGTGCTACAGCCCCGCATATCGTTTACAGCCGATCGAGCTTTATTTCCCTACATTTATTGGTTTAAATGAGACTGAAAATTTTAATTTTACACCTTGAGATCACTTACGGCACTTACTGATGCTTTTACAGTAGACCGTGGATGATATCAGGTTATCTCAAAATGCATGACATGACCATGTTCCGCTAAATGTTTAGCTGGTTCCTGTTTCGGTATTCCCTTCACATAATTTTATTACATCAGTCATGGCTCACATACAAACACTAATAATAGTCTATAGTGGAAGCACTGTACCCCACTATAAATAAAACAACAACTCTCAGCCTTATAATGGAAAGGTTGATTTATTCCCACCTCTGGGTCGAGACCGATAGGCAACGGATCAGGTAACATCTGTCTTCATTTCTCAAATTAGTAGTAACGAGAATTAGTGAATATTTAAAAGCAGATTTAGTAAATGTTCAACATTACTAATTTACTAAGACAGTATTCCAAAACTTTTAGTAGCCAAAGACTGGGGCCCATAAATGTCATACAGGCAACTCCTAAGGTATTGTAGGTGTGATTGGTGTTCTACAGGACTGGAACAAATCCATTAACCCGTCTCTGGAAAGCAACTTATACCAAGATGTTCAATTTCCAGCTGTCAGACTTCACTGTCTTAATGCACCAGATGTTTATGCAACCACTGAACGCAAAATGAAAACGATAAGTGGAAATGTTCAGTTCATAACTTTGAATATCGAAAACTCAAAGGTTGTAAAATATGAGTCTCAACTGAGGGAATGCACACAATTGACAAAAGAGTTCTCCTGTTGATTACTGAGCGGTGCAAAGTATTGTGTTCAGGTGTTCAGTAAAAAAATACCTGTGATGAACCATATTAGTAATAATTACTACCTGTACAATCATGAGGGTTGGATTTTAAATTGTTTCATAATCCGAGATATTAACTGACTATGGAACTTGAGTTTACTACAGACAATGGAGAAGTGTAACTGAGCAAAATTGTTTCCGACGGATAACCAGGAAATTTGGTGATACCTCCTTTAATTGACAAAAGCAATAGTAATATGCATTTCCTGACCAGTCAGTAAAATTCTAATTCATGTAACTGACCACATAGAGTGCAAATCAAATATTTGCACAGTAGCAAGCCGCGACTGGCTTTAAGCAGAGTTCTGTTGAACCTTGCGGTCATCCAGTTTAACTGAAGATATCAACAATATTGTACCATCTCCATTCTTAGTGATTTGAAGAATTGCGACTTATAGACTACTGGGAAACCTAAGGCAGTACCCAGTCTTTCAACTGCTTCGAGAATTATGCATAAACGTTAGCAACTCTTATTCATGAAGCATAAACAAACTGTGATTTATGAACAGAATGAACGCAACGAAATGTTGAGTTTCAGAAAGTCTCAAGTTCTACTCAACATCAATGTAGTTCTGGATGTTCAGAAGTAGTCAACAGCACTGTTTTATTAGAGTTTTATTTGAGATCAGTAGCACTCATTGACAAAGCATATTTGCAACCAGCTTATCAAAGGCTACTGAAACCCCCTAGATTTCAAATTTACGTCATTTGCTGTTGCAGTCACTAACATCGTTGCTGCTAGTTTATTGAGTTCATCTTCAAAGTTTATAACTAGAAATCAAGCAGAAAAAGTAGCTGTAGATGTACACGAGAAAAGCCCTTTCTATGACATCTATACCAACTCACAAGTTATTCAAAAGTTATTTTCCTACAAATAGCATAACTATAGTGTTATATGGTAATTGTAGTAACATTCAGTAGTTCTGAATCCATTACAGTGCAAACACTTGTTAAAAAGAATTGGTTAGTTTTAGGAGCTCAGTCGAATGTTCTTTATGCAAACGGGCAGATCTCATGACTAAGAAGTATTTTGTTGAAATGGATCCCAAATGTCCCTGTTAATATCATTAGTATCACAACCCTGAGTGATTTTTTTGATGTGACAATATTAAAACTAATGAATCCATTGGGTTCACTTAAGATACAAATTTAAATTCATTCACCCTTTTCAGTGCCCATACAGGAATACTTATAAGTAAAATAATAACTTATCATAGTGCGTAAACTTTGCATTAAAGAATTTACTGATAACACATTAATTCATTCCATAATGAACAAACTTTTCAATGATATAAGTAATACTTAGCTTTCAATAGTAATGCGATCAAAATCCAGTACTTACATCTAAGTTTATATGCTCGAACAACCAATCACACTCATACATACCTACAATAACACTGATGTAAAGCGCTTACTTTTACCATATCCAATACAGCCAAAATAAATCACCGGACAAGAAATCCAGCCTACCAACTTAACAACGCTGAAAAGCACTTTCCGAAGTAGCTGTCTACAAATCATGTGATTACCGTTCACTAATCCCACTGGTTAAAAAACTGACAACACTAAAGGATTATTCACTTTTCATAAGCTTTGCCAGTGATGTTCACGATTTACTGAATTCACCTGTTTACACTGTATTTTGATATTTAAGCCAATACTAAGTAGTTTGACTGATAAAACATCTACCACCTGATTTATAAAAATAGATTCTAAAGCCCTAGTGTAAATTATGATCGATTTTTGAGATGAATGGGGATTTTTAATTTAGAAGTAGTATTCATCACAGACTGACATCAGTTGGGGAACCATTGAAAACCTGGGAGCACTGGGCAGCTGTTTCGTCCTAGTGTGGGACTCTTCAGCAGTACGCACCCACAACCCGGCTAGGGTCGAACTCAAGACCTTCAGGTTCCACGGCGAACGCGTTAACCATTCAGCCACTGGGTTGGTTTCCAGTGGTTCACAATTTCCAACTTCTGTCAATTCACGACATAGCGCGACTGTTACCCAAGGTCTTCAATTAGCATCCACTTCACTTCCGACTGGTTGACCCCAAAGGTTACGGCTTCTCATTAGAACTTCCTAACATCCATCTGGAAGCAAGATTTTCAGATGGTTCTTTAACTGATGTCAGTCCATGATGAATACTACTTCTAAATTAAAAATCCCCATTCATCTCAAAAATACATTACTCTATAATGCTCATTAGTGACTTGCTTCCAGATGGATGTTAGGAAGTTCTAATGAGAAGCCGTAACCTTTGGGGTCAACCAGTCGGAAGTGAAGTGGATGCTAATGAAGACCTTGGGTAACAGTCGCGCTATGTCGTGAATTGACAGAAGTTGGAAATTGTGAACCACTGGAAACCAACCCAGTGGCTGAATGGTTAACGCGTTCGCCGTGGAACCTGAAGGTCTTGAGTTCGACCCTAGCCGGGTTGTGGGTGCGTACTGCTGAAGAGTCCCACACTAGGACGAAACAGCTGTCCAGTGCTCCCAGGTTTTCAATGGTTCCCCAACTGATGTCAATCCATGATGAATACTACTTCTATGATCGATTTGTTGATTATGAGTACGTGTATGAGGTATTTTTTAGGATAAGATTCATGAAATCAAGTCTAGGAATTTCGTTAATACTGTTATTACTAATTAGTTTGATCTAAGAAAAACATCCTGAAGCTGTGTTATTAGGATTAGCTGCTATTTTCGCCATAGAAGGAAGGAAATCAAAATCTTAATGTGTCTGACCAATATTTTTTTGATGAAGCCAAGTTGTATGATAATTTTAGTTTTATTTTACCAGTTCATCGGTCAATGTCTGGTCACATCATTCAGGCATCAGTGTTAATGTAACTCAGCAGAAAAGGATTAAAATATAATAACACAATGAACACCAGTGAATTAGAATTTATACGGATATGGTTGTGAACATAAGCATCCACGTACGTGTTGGCATTCATTAACAAAGTAAATCTGCTTTCCTAACAGAACCAGTACTGCCTAGGGGACTAAAACAAACATCCCTTTGTTGTGATATCCGAAGTGGTACTATGTGTTTTCTATTCAAAGGTGATTAGCTCTTTACTGCGTTTGAATATCCCCAAGATTAGATTAGTTAAGAAAATTTTTTCACTACCAAACTTTAAAAATGAATAGAAGTGCAGAATTTTTTTTCCCTTCACTTCAACTTACTGGGTCATTAATCCTGTAGCAGTATTAACGATCGAATAAGTCTGCTTCATCCCTACTACATAAGTGCGTGCCAGGCTCACAGGTGCATTATTCTGCAAGAATCGACTTGCACGCCCATACATTTAGTGGTTTGCATTATAATAAACCGTTAATGCATTCATTAGCTTATAATTAGGAATGTAAGTACACGTTCACCTATTCAAACTGCTCTCGATTGAGGTACCATTACTTTGAAGATTATTTTCATAATGGAGTCATATAATCTTTGGTACTGCTGAAAGTCTTGGAGGACTATACACTTCTTTCGAACTGCTCAGCGTTTTTAACTCTCAATGATGTATCATATTAACGTGAGACCACCACCTCTCATCACGAGTTCATTAGCTGTCAGTCAGTGAAATGAGATTCAGTGATTCTTATTCTTTGATTCTGATTAAGTTAAGAAACAGCACGAGGATCACTAGTTTTACATTCATACTTATAAGTAGGTATTGTACAGTTCAGTGAAAAGATCAAAATCGCTTTCTAATTATATTCTGATGGAATACAAATGTTTAGCATATATGAATGTGGTTTTTCCCACAAACTATTTTCAGCAAAATTACCATAAAAAGAAAGAAGAGATTTGTAGTTCTTTTCTAGTGTTCTTCGTATGTACAGTAAAAAGCAAGTGCAGAAGCTCTTGTTGTTTCAAAAGAATCAAGTTACGCTTTTATATTGAGAAACGATACAATACATTTATCAAGGAAGTGAAAACCAGAACTAAGATTCAAATAATTTCTTTTTTTAATTATTAAAAGAACATGTTTATCTCATAATAAAAAAAGCCAGCTGTTGGTGTAACACAAAATCATTGACATTGGAAAAGAGTCACACATATGACAAACTATTTGAGGTTGGAAGTATCAATTAGTGGATTTCAAAGCACTCACTTCAGGTAGCATAATCTGATGAAAGCTGGAGGATCCAAGCTTTAGTTTCTCATGGGCTACAGAAAGTCCACTTCTAAACCATCACAAACTAGGACAAAACACACACTGTTAGATTCCTGGTTCCCAATTATTCTCTAGTTAATATCAGTGCACCTCAAAACAGTAAGTCTAGATAGATAAATTTTTGGCTTAATGCTACCAAGAAGTTTGATTCTCAACTGTAAAGAATGTGTTTAAAAATGAAACGTTCAAAGAGGGTAAAAAATGCGAGGATGAACCAAAGCGTTTCGGAAAACCTTATTTTTAGGGAAGAAATCGATATTGGGATAATACTACCTAAAACTGACTGAAGTATTCAGGTGGGGATATTATTCAGTTATTTAAGATATGATTAGCTTCTCCCAAACACTACATTCCGTTTTTTAAAATGCATGTTTTTCACCTGGAGGAGACAGCTCTTACAACACAGAATAAATGCAACTAAAAAAAATTATCTTCCCAGCCATAAAACAGTCAAATCTGTTAATCAAGGGACACATTGGAGTTGCTTAGGTTTTACGAAATATACAAGTTACCAAATTTCCGGATTCCATAAACTGTTTATGAGGCGCCCAACTACTGAATATCTACTAGTAGAGTTGGATGTGGATGGTTTTTTATTTTACATTTCACTTTCACTTATAAAGTGCACTCAGTGTAAAGTAGATAAAAGTGAGCGATAGTGTAACTCAATATGAGTTAGTTAAAGTATTTGCACTAGGCTGCTAGCCACTTAATAATGTGTAGGGTGGTTAACACTTCTATGCTGTCTAGGTTGGAGTGGATTGTTGGGGGGGGTGGGTGGGGGGTGGGGGGTTAAAATACCATCCGACTTGGTTCTAGTTCACTTTAGTGTCTTATCTCATGTGTTTCTCAAAGCATGAAGGTTTGAAACATACAAACAAGAATCTAATACTGCATATTTTTTATCCAAGTAGTTCATGAATCTTAAAGCTTCAGTTTTTGTAGAGTAAAAGAACCAAAGCACTTGTCTTCAGGCCAGAATTAGGTTCGATATAATTGCAAAATCTTACAGCAGTTTCTTTTAAAAGTTAAAATTTCTAAATCACAAATTGTGGTCTGCTAGACACTAACAATAGTTGTAAGGAAGTGAGCAGATCTGATAATTATACAAGTCTGACTGAATTGATTGGTTTTAAACACATAAATAATTAGCACTCTCCGGATAGAATTATCTTAATCAGTGAGTTATCATTTCGTTCGCTTTGAACCGGGCTCGCCAAGAACGCATACTAATCGATTCAACTCGGGTTGTGCCTAATGAGCTTCAAGTTTTGATGTGCACCGTCATTGCTAAGTAAACCTTCCTTTTTCTTAATGTAGCATTTCTTTTGTTCTCTGTAAAGAAAGAACAGAGAGAGCCCTGGACACAAGTTTCGCACTTGTCGGTACTCGTAAGTAAAATGCACCTGCGATCATGAAGAAATTAATGTTTCCTGAGGGATAGGAAAGTGCATCACTCAGATTTGAGATGAGAAAGTTTGCCGCTAAGCTTCTGCAGCCGGGTCTAACTCTTTTAGACCGGATAAAGGACCTGCAGTGATCACCAGTAGGAGACCGTGTACTTGATCAAATCAACTAAGTGTAATGTCCTTTCTATCTAGTCAGCAGCACAACTCGTTGTCCTATTTCTTGTCAGATTTTTCTATTTCATCCTGTTTTACTGAGTGATGACTAGTATAAAGAGAGAAACTTGCTTCAAACTTATGGAAAGTTCCAACTCACTAGAATGTCCCACGGATCACCCTATGATCTTCATGAAAGCATGTACACGACTACAATTTTGTGTGTAAGCTTTCATAACTGAAGAGATGTTAATTTATTCAACAAATGAAAGGTAAAAGAAAGCAGTTTTTCGTTGGTACATTCGGATAGTTTAGTAGACAAATAATCATTAAAAGGTAGTACTCATCACGAACTCACATCAGTTGGGGAACCATTACAGTGTAGTGCTCATTAGTGATATGCTTCCAGGTAAATATCCAGAAGTTCTAATGAGAAGCCGTGACTTGTAAGATCAGCCAGTCGGAAGGGAAGCGAATGTCAACTAAAGACCTTAAGTGATAGTCGAGCTATATAGCGAACTTACAGAAGTTGGGAACTGAGAAAGATTAAACTCCGACCAAGTGGCTGGATGGTTAACTCGTTCGCCGTGAAATCCGAAGGTCCTCAGTTCGATCCCCCAGCTGGGTTGTGGAGGTATATTGCTGAGGAGTTCCATACTAGGACGAAACAGCTCTCCAGTGATCTTAGGTTTTTAACCGTTCTCCAACTGATATTAGTCCGTGATGAATACTGTCTCGAAATTAAAATCTTCATAAAACCACGAAATACGTTAAATGATCATTCAGTTTCTTATAAGGGCATGCAAAGGCTGGACATGCAAAGAGGAAGGCAAGGAATATGTCCAACATGTTGAAAAGTGGGTTTTCTGCTATAACTAAGTGATTCCATTTGCATTATTTAAATTTGTGTGATTCATCCTTACTGCGAATAATACTTTCTAAATACAATTACTCTTAAGTAGTGTAACTATAATTAGGTATAGTCTATACAAACAAAGATTTCAATGTTACACGATGTAAGTAAAGGTGTGGAAAGTCAACTTTCTATCAAAAAAAAGAGATGAAATCGTTAACTGGGATTTGAAGTCCTTGAATATACCAAGGTAAATATTATTCATTCTTCACAATGGTACTGAAAGCCTCTGGCTTTACTTCATCCCCATCTTATAGCAACAAACGAGATGTTATAAACAATATATGTGTTAGGCTGAATGTCATTTACAACGTATTAGGCCAGGTTATTTGAAGCATGTTCAATATACTTATGTCAGGGGTGGAATTATATGGCTTGGTTTTGATCAAGGATAAGACATAATTTGGTAATATGAACCACAGCCAACTTCATATTGTTAGTTGGTAAAGACATTCACACCCGCCGATGGTAATGTGTAATTTAGCAGCTTGGTTTCCATAAAACAGACTCTCTGTTTCATATGTATTGCTAAATTTTAAAACCTTCACAGTCGAAAAAACCCAATGCTGAAGGAAATTTCTAATAAAATAAGGATGAAGTCAAGATTAGAAATTTTACCAGTTGGTGTTAGATGGTATGATGACAAAATGTGGCAATTAACTTTCATTGTCTGTGATACTGCTGTTTGCTGCGTTAACACTGTGTTTCCTGAAGTCAGATAGACTTTTATATACCTAGCATCACTAGGCTGGCTTTAAAACTGATTTGATACAAACTAATCATAATAGCTTATTAGTTAAATAAAAATACCAAATTTGGGGGTTTGTGGGGATTTAGTGATTTTTCAAATTGGTATTCATTATGAAGGACGAGGAACATTGGAAACCTGGGAGCACTGGACAGCTGTTTTAGTCTTAGTATGGGACTTCTCAGTAGTAAGCAACCGCGTCTCCACCGCATCAGGGATCGAACTCAGGACCTTCAGGTTCCGTGGTCAGCACGTTACCATTGGGCCACTGGGTCGGAACCCACTGGTCTATTTTTCAAACTTCTGCCAGTTTACAGATATAGCTTGACCATCACCCAATGTTATCGTTGAGTATTTATCCTCACGGCCACCAGGTTTCCTCCACCGGTCACCATTTCTCACTGGAGCTTCAGGAATCACCTCTTGGGGTTAGTCATGAATGCGCACTCCTGAAGTTTCCCATACTAGGGCGAAACAGGTGTACAGTACTCCCAGGTTTCTAATGTTCTTCCAACTGATGTCAGTCCATGATAAATACCAACTCAAAAAATACTGAAAGTTAGTCTAAATCAGCAAGCTCATGCTAGCGAGTTATGAGCATAAAACACAGCGAACTCCACATGAATGATAAAATGCCTTGTTAACCAGCATGGAGTTTTGTGGGGATTTATTAATTCCAGAGTAGTGTTCATCATGGACTGACATCAGTTACAGAATCACTGAAAACTTCAGAGCAGTTGGTTTTCCCGGTATGAGATCCCTCAACAGGGCAAACCTACAACTCCGCTAGTGATCGAAACTAGGACCGTTAAGTCTCCCGGTGAGCCACTCACAGTTCAGCCACTAAGCTTAGAACCCAGTGGTTAACGTTTTCCTACTTCTTTCAATTAGTGATGTAGCTCGACTATCACGCAATGCCATCCGTGAGTATTCGTCCTCACATCTGACTTGTCACCGTCCCCTACTAGTCATGTCTTCTTATAGTTACTATCCACGGACTGTGAAGAGCCACCGCCGTCAGTTAGTTTAACGTCACTCAAGTCTGAGCACTATGCTATTTTCTTCAATTTACCTTCTCTTAAGAAAGAGAAGGTATTCCGGAGATTTCTAATTACTTTCAAGATATTTTTCATCAGAAACTAGCATCAACAAGGGAATCACTCAAAGTTATTGACAGCCAAGCAGCTGTTCCGTCCTAGTTTGAGACATTTTACCACTTTGTGCCTATAATTGCAGTGGAAATTGAACTGAGAATCATCACATCTTGTTGTCATAACTCTGAAAATTAATCACTGTTCTGAAATTTGATGTTTCTAGCTAATTTTTCTAACTGCCTCACTGAAGTAAATGTTTCACTTCATTGGCTTCTTTTCTTCCTTCTCCTGCTTGATCGATTGAAGTGAAGCATTCTTATCCCTGATATGCCGATGAATGAACATGTGTACATATTGAAAAAAAATAATCAGGGTCTCATTGAGGGAAATATTAGATATCCCCCTTAGAAAAAGCAGATATATAAACAATGGAATAGGCATATTAAACTTTTTAAATAGAAGCGAAAAAGATGAGGAGAAAGGGAAGAAGGGAAATACTTCATTTGCTCGTTTCTTTCTTTTATTTAAATAGCTTATTATTTACATCGATCAGAAGACAATGATGATATCCTCTTCCTCTTTTCCATCTATTTGCATCTATCTTATTCACCTATTCCTACGAATTCAGGTCAGTTAAGGTCAAGTGAATCATTTTCTGCATTCTGTTACAAAAGAATGTATGCTGTTTAGTGTAATTGCACCGTGGCTGATTCATCCACCAATCGAGAAGAAATCGAGCTGGGTGCCTTAAATGTTTTGATTGGAATGAAAATATCTGAAAATCAATGTAGAAATGAGTTTGCTTGACAGGTTAAGAGTAAAATTGAGTAAACTATTGGGGACAGCAAGGCAAATAAAAATGGCTTGAACACTACAGCGTGATTTTACTCGCTTGTGACTCAGCTTATCGCCAGTATATCGAAACAAAATCAGTTCACACAGGTTCAGATCAATAAAATATGACTAGCTAGTTTGGATAAATGAATGTTTCATAAATAAGACAATCAGTTAGCGCATTATCGATAAGTTACACCGTCAATGTTTATATTTTGTGCAGCTATTGAGTTTTACAATTACCATAGTCTTGACACTATTTCCGTGGAAAACTGTCCAGACACTTTATGATTTCTCAAATAACAGTCTGACAAACAAATGAAATATACTAGCAGTGAGCAGCAGTAATAATTTGAAGCCATTTACCCTATTCTATAGAATTTGGCTAGCCAATACAGTGTAATATAAACGTTGTGCAATAAAATAGGAGTTGTTATCGATACCAACAATATTGTATTTTTTTATGAATCCATTTCATTCTAAATCAGATGATTTGCAGTGCAGCGTCTTTTTGAAAGAAGTATTAGCAGTGCAGAAGTTAGTCTCTTATGATTTTTGTTAACATGGACGGACAAAATCAACATAGAAAGTTGCACACAAGTGAATCGGTTCAAGTTGCCACACCTCACTGCATCATGCAGAAAACAAGTGGATAGAAAAAGATTGATACCAAAGTAGACAAAAGTGTGAAGAAAAAGATAGAATCTACGAATTAAGGTCGGTACAAATAGTTGAAGTTTTAGAAGACATCGAAGAATGAATATATCTGTGCCATTGTGACCGGTCTTGAGCTATGTCATGAAGAGACCCCAACCCCTGATTCCTGTCATCGTGCGGACCCCCAGCTAGGTAGTCTACATCTCCTCACACGGTTAACATCAACAGTTAAGGACTTCATGGTCTGGTCCCACGTCTTTGTCTGGTCACCCTGAATCCTTTTCTAACCTAATCCAACTTCCCGCAACATTGCATATTGAGGTAGGCAGTGGCTTAGCATGCGCAACACACGTCTAAATCACTCCAGTCTATAGATGCTCAGAGCTGATTAATTGCAATTAACCAAGACGAAGGACAATTTAATGTCCTTTTCAGTTTAAGAAATGCAATCAGTTAGTGAAGCTAAAGGAAATCAAACAACACTAAAATAATGTGGCGTCGTGTTTTCGTTCTTGAGGAAAGTCACCAAACAGATCTGAACAGTTGATTTCGACTTCAATTTATTTCACTCACGAGGAATATTATAAGTCAAAAAACATTTCTTCAAGTGTCGGAAATGCAATGTTCTGTTAGTTTTGTTTTTTTTACTAGTAGGTTTAGCAATTCTTGTACGATATGAGTCGGGCAGTGACCGATATCTCATTGGTTTAAACTAGAAAAACTACATCTTGAATTATTGGTTAGAATGATGGCTGCATTCCCAGTTAGTTTCCGAAATCACTTTCTGATCCCATTGAAACTTTTATCTCTTAGCAAATTCAACCAGTATTATATATCTGGATAGCCAGTTGACAATGATGAGCGGATTTAGTGTGTGTTGTCCTGCTTACATCCGAAAGCTCAAGGAAAGCTAAATAGTCAGCGCGTTTATTTCGAGCCAGAAACCAACTCTAACATTCCATATAGGGTGAGTGGTTTGCTTAAAGGGGTGGTAGATTGAATTAAAATTTACTGACTAGATATTGTAAAATATTTTCATCTAACCGTCAAAGTGGTTAAGAAAGTACACTACACTAATCTGCACAACTGCATATTGCTTATTCTGACAATCATGAATTTGGTGTCAGTATGTGACATGGAACAATTTTCCTTTCTGGTTGTTAGAATGTGCCTAAGATAATAGTTAACTGGTCTGAGTGACAAGCCTTGAAAAATTGACCAAGAATTATTTGCACCTAACACATCTAAATGTAGTTTATTGGCGGCTTAGGAAGTCGACTGTCAAGCAGCCGGTTACTCGTTTCAACCTCGCTCCACGTACTTTGACTTAAACAACCAAGAGGTGTCATGCACCCTCACACAACAAGTGTGGCTAACACCTTAGTACATAAAAATGTATCTGGTTGAGAAAATTTACAGACCATTTTGTCTCAACACTTGATATTTCGACATCTGGATCCATCACAGTGGTCGTTAATACACATTAAAACGATAATAACACGAAACCTAAACACTGCGTGATGCTGAGGTAGATGAAAGTAAAAAGGGCAGAAGATTCGTCTCCAATCGAGTTTACCATGGTCGCTGAGGTCTCTATCGTACATCAACATATTACTTGAAATTTGTCACTCCATGGTTTTGTACGCAAAAAGAAATATGAGACTTCGTCTACTGAAATAGTTCACCGGTTACCAGCCTATCCTAAGCCCGGATAAACAGGGAAGGTTGGGCATAGGGCTAGCAACCCTACTCCGGAAAACCAATCCAACCGCTAAACAAACTTCAAAGCACAAACAAAATATATAAAAAAAACTTATTCCCCCTTGGAATCGGAGAGATGAAATCACGCCGGTTGGTAAAAGCCTTCGGGAAACCAATTGGCCGATGTATCTTTCCTCTGTCGATGAAAGCGAAAGTAAACATAGCGACATGGAATGTCCGCACTATGTTCGAACTCACCAAGGCTGCCCAGATTGCAAAGGAGATGAGAAGGTTTAGTATTGAAGTGCTAGGAATCTGAGAAAGCAGGTGGAATGGAAGTGGACTCTACAAACTGTCAACTGAAGAGTCAATAATCTGCTCCGATATTCTCACCCAGACGACAACCACGAGCACAGCACACTGAGTTTTCGAGTGGCTATCATGATGTCCCCTTGAAGAGCATCAAAGGCTCTCTCTAATGCAGTGGGAACCAATCTCCTCCAGGATCAAAACAGCGAGGTTAAGCTCAAAAGGAAGGAAAGTCACAATCATACAATGCTACGCTGCACTACACACCTACAAATAATTTCGATCAAGAGAAGGAGGAGGAATTTCACGGACAACTGCAATCAACACTGGACAAGACCCCACCCAGTTGGCGACATCAAAATTCTAATGGGTGTGGCGACATGAAAGCCAAACTGGGAGCGGACAACACAGGAAGAGAACTAATCATGGGTCGAGAAGTGCTCGGTGAAATGAACGAGAAAGGAGAATTCTGCGCATTCAACGATTTGGTGATTGGAGGCACTGGGTTCAAGCACAAGGATATCCACAAAGCGAAATGAATTTCACCAGACACCAGGACACACTAAAAGTCAGATCGACTTCATCTCAATCTCAAGAAAGTGGAGACGCAGCCTACTGGACACAAGATCAAGAAGCGGAGCAGATGTAGGTTCATACCACTCACTATCTAGTGCAACGAACCTGCCTTCAAAATCAAGTTGAAAGCCTTCAAGGAAGTTGGTGATAAACCACAATTCAAGTTGAACACCCAGAACAGAAACTGAAGGACGAAACTACAAAGGATATCTTCACGTCAGCCATCAGGAAAACATGGGAGATATCGAGCAACATCCCCGAGGAAACCTAGGTGGTTGAACACTGGAACTCTTTGAAAGCTATGTGGAAGGAAACCTGCATAACCGTATTAGGAAGGATGAAGAAAGAAGATAAAGAATGGATCTCCACGGATACATGGAAGCTGATAGATGAGGGAGAGGAGGATAGTGAAGCAGAAGATAAACTAGTGCAAGTATGCACAACGAGAAGAGGAACTGAGAGCAACGTATAAACACTGTACTGGACAAAGAAGTGAAGAAGAGTGCACGGAAACACAAAAGACACTTCTACGACACATTGGCAAGTGAGGCAGAACAGGCTGCTGGTAGGAGAGACCTGACAACACCATATCAAATAACCAGGTGACTATCAGGGAGGAGAGAGATCAACGCAGACGAAACCAATGAAAGATAGTGAAGGGAACTTAGTTACCAAAGAGGAGGAACAAAGGACACAATGGGCTGACCACTTCAAAAAACTCTTCAGTTGACCACCACCACCACCACCACCACCATCTGCAACTCGTCCAGAAATACCACCAGCAGCCCAGCCACAGAACTGTCAGTGAACATGAGCCCTCCTACAAGAGCAGAAGTCAAGTCCTAAATACCATAAAGTCGTTGAAATCCGGCAAAGCAGCAGGACCAGGTGGAGTTCTGCCAGAAGCACTGAAAACAGACGCAGAGACAACAGCGGACATGCTCACACCACTCCTGTAGAAGCTTTGCAAGGAAGGAAGGAAGGAAGGAAGGGAGGAAAGGTACGTGTCGATTAGAGGGAGGGCTCCCTTGTCAAACTCCCAAACAAGGAAAACCTAAGCCTTTGCAAGAACTGGCGAGGAATCATGCCATACCCCTGTCCACCTGAAGTAAGCAAAATATTAAGCAGCATCATACTGGACAGACTAAAGGATGCACTGGATTCAAAACTACGACAGGAACTGGCTCGCTGCATTCAGGAAGTACAAATCATGTGTGCACCAAATTGCAACGCCACACTACGCATCATCATAGAACATCATCATAGAATGGTAGTCAACCCTCTACCTCAACCTCATCGACTTTGAAAAGGCCTTCGATAGCGTCGACCGATAAGCAATTTGGCAGGCAGCTTCTTCAACACTACGGTTTTAGTGCCACAAACCTTTATCAACTTCATTCAACAACTATATGAAGACGCCACATGCCAATTGGTTCACAATCGAAAGCTCAGTGATGCCTTCGAAGTGAAGCAGACAGGAGTAAGACAATGTTTGCCGCTAAATATCACACTGATGATCTTCCTGATTGTCGTCGACTGGATTATGCAACAAGCTGTGAGGAGCGAGAAGATGGGCATACTCTCACAGGAACGATGAAAAGACCCCAGAGGGAGATTTGGATTTCGCCAATGTTGATTTGTGTCTAACGTCTTGTCGCACAGACTCGAAGATCTACAGGCAAAAACCAACAAGTTGACAGAAGAGGTGGGGCAGCGAAGACGCGATTTCAAGTGGATGTAGAGAAGACAGGGATGATGAAGATACCCAACTAACACCACCACCACCACCACCAACAACAACAACAACAACAACAACAACAACAAGATCCAATCACCATCAATGGGAGAAATCTAAAGGAAGTAGTCCCTTTCACCTACCTATCCAGGCAGCACCGTTTCAACTACAGGTGGCACAGACGAGGACGTCAAAGTCACCAACGGAAAAGCAAGACAGACCTTCATTAACCTGAAATCAGTGTGGAGATCTACTGCACTCCACTCCACTCCACTCAGCAGAAAGCGTGAACAAGATCCGGATTTTCAACACTAATGTCAATCAGGTCAGTGTTTCTATGTGATGCTTGAGAGACTTGGCACGTTACGAAAAGCATCTCTGACAAACTACAGACACTCATCAATAGCGAACTACGCTCAATACTGAAGATCAGATAGCTAGAATAATAAGAATAAGCAACAAGGAATTCTGGCTGGCAACGAACCAACCAAGAACCTTTCGTCCAACAAATATGCAGAAGGAAGTGAAGATGGATTGGGGATACATTAAGAAGACCAGTCGGAGACATCACGCGGTAGACCATGCTCTTGAGTGAAACCAGGAGGGAAACGACGAGTTTGGCGTCCTAGCTTAGGGTGACATAGAGGAGATCGTGTTAGGAAGAAATGAACGGTTGTTGGCTTTCGTGGAGGCAGATTGAAATACTTCAGAGAACAGAGTGCAATGGAGATGTGCTACTGAAGCCCTATGTTTCACTAGGAACCCAAGGGACAATAATAATAGTAATAATCCATGAAGTTGGTGTACACTTTTGTACTATATAGAATTTCGAAAAAACATTAAGTAGCTTATTTGCTGTTTTCTGATGTTCTCAATAGGACTTTGGATAATCTATGTTTCACTCTCCAAGAATGATTGCTTGCTTAATTATAAATTTGTCCACCTTATAAATTTGAATCAACAGGTGTATAGGAGAATTTTGAAGATCTCGTTTGACAATTCGCAACTTATATTAAGTGTTAGGCCCGCCAATCAACCAACTATCTGTTGAAGTTTCAGTGTAATGCACTACAGTCTGTTCCATCCTACTATACTACTGTGGGAAATGGTTGTTAAAAGTTGGACACAAGAAAAGGTTACAGGTTTTTCATCATCATCATCTCCATGGAATCGCTCATATGCAGTGGGACAACAAAGTTGTCGAAGCTAAACTTATCCGCGGAGTGCCAAGCAGGGAGAGCAAGTCAGCCTCTGAAGCTAAGAAGCTTTAATAACTAAATTGACTGGAGCATGTAGTGTACATGCCAAGAGACATTCCACTTGAATACGCGTTATAAAGCTCAAGAGTATTCGGTCAGAAAAAAAGAAGTAGCATGGTTTGGCTAAAAAGTGAGATCAGTTTTATAAAGTTCTTGAACCTTCCATCTGAGAAAGTGTCAAACGCCTGGTTAGAGTGTTTGAGAAGTTAGGAAATGACAGGGGAGAGACCGTTGATGATCCAACTAAAATAGATCACCGCAGCTCAGATCCATCTAATCTTCATCATCTACAAAACCTGAAGTTTTTTATGAATCTTCATAAATCTATTCTCTTTTATTATATGCATTTTCGATTATTTTTAATATATTATTTCGGTTAACTTTGCATGATGTTGCGAAGAGTTCAAGCTTAAACTGGTGCACCTATTTTCCAAAGTAAAACGCTGAATTTTCCGTCTGAATTCGGTTAACACTTTTGTAACAAAGTTGTTCTCACAGATATTTCTCCAAAGCCAGAATTTAAATGGGTTTGGTTAATTTGTATGGCATGCAGTATTCACTTGTTAGCTTAAATAATGTTTGTGGACAGCAGATTTTGTGCTTTGTCTGCATGCTGTCATTATACTTGAGGATTTGATCAGTGTGATTCGGTTCCTCAGATATTGTACTTTCTAGTTTCGCGATCTTTTGTCTTACTAAGTGAAACATAAAAAACTGTAGCGTATTGTCTACTGCCTCTTCATATGTGGATTTTTTTTCACCGAAAACTGTTTATCAAATTTGCACTTTATTTGCTTCATAGTGACAACTCTATCGTTTATACAGTGGCTTTAAAGTTTTGGCTTGATCACTCACTACTTAGATGACAGCTTCTAATCTTTACATTGCTGTTTCCGCAATTAGTCAGGTGAACAAATTTCCCGTTTACTATTTCCACAGTTTGCCGTTGAATTGGGAATATATTGTAAAACACAAGTCGGTTAGTGTTATCAGAATTGAGCATTGTATTTTTTTTTATGTGCTTTTGCGATGTGTCACTGGTGAGGACGAGCAATGTAGCCCACTTAGCTAGTTTAGTTTAACTGAAGTAAGCAGCAACTTCATAGATTTCAGACTTTAACGATACGAAACAAAGTGGCATAATTTGTCGCTATTTCCAACAATACCAGCAACTACTCCCCGATGTATAAGTAATATGCATAAGCGAAATGTGACAAGAACTCTTAGAAGCCGTTTGGCTGTATTTCCAACACGGAAATCGAATATTTTACTGCTTATGTGTAAACATATTTATGGTTCAATTTAATGGGGAGAAAATAAATACTGCCTTTAAAATTCCTTAGGAGAAATGACAGACCTTTTGAAAGTTAACCATTCAGTTAGTATTTTTGAATTCTTGAGTACTTCAAAATGGCCTCTACTAAGTTAACTGCTAACCCGACCAGTAAGTTTATACTTTTCACTGACTGAAGTATAGACAAAGCCGTACAATTTGATGTTGAGATAAAGGAATTTAATCTTAGGTGGTCGGTAGTAATTGGTGGGAAGCCCTGTACCTGAGTTAAAGGCTTATTGACACTCATTAGTAAGGCACGTCTGAAACCTCGGGGGAACTGATATCCTCTTAAAGATTCAAAAGAGGTTGGTTGTGGCCCACATAGTTCAATGGTAACGTCTCTGAATGAAGAAATAGGTAACATAGGTTCGAATCTTTCCGGAAATACCACCTCCCACTAGATTGTAGCAACGCCTTGCTGAAGAGTGCCAACAAGCACGAAACCGTTGTCCAGGAATTCCTGCCGACAGCCTTCAAACGACGAACATCAAACAAAGTCCATCGCAACTGTCAGTCTGCTGGTCCCTTTATAAAATGAGATAAATTCTGTAAGCACTCAGGACCAAACAGTATGAAATCGTTTACTCTTCAGTAACCAATCAATACAAATGAATTCCCTTAGAATTTAACATTTCAAATAACAGCCGGAAATTCCTAATTAAGCGGTTAGAATGTAAGCTGAAGTTTCCATCTGAAGGTACATGTAAACAATCAACTCTGTATCTCTGCAGACATCAAGTTCTTAGTCCCTGGAGAATCCCTTTTAACTTGATTGCAGTTAACTTAGTAGGTTTTTGCATAAATAAAGCTAGAATTATTTTTAAACAGGGGAAGAATAAACGCAGTCACTCAGTTTATAAAAATACAAACTAAACTAAATGGAGTATTGTATTTACTTACAATTGGGAGCAAATAAACATTGCCTACATATATAAAGTCAACATGTGCTCACAAAATCTCTAGGTGACCTTACAGATAAACGACACTTGCTACGTTTTTCCAGCCCACATTCAAGGTTGAACCGAGATAAAAACGCCTGTGATTCAGTGAAATGAAGGTGATCTAGAAGAGGCATAAATTACACGGTCTTTTACGAAGTGGATTAATTGAAAGATAATTGAATGCTTGCAGCACACAGATACCTCATTACAAAAGGTATTCAGTATCCCTTGCCCTGTATGTTTGCAGTATGTAAAACTAACTGTTGAATTCCCGTAAGTTAAAAAAAAAGTTGAGGCTTGCACAAAGTTTGCCGTGTGTAAAAGATCGAGTTTGTTAAAAATGAATTAACTTCCCTATTCGACTACAGCCGGTGATTTGCACTGACAAGCTTCCTTCTTTCATAAGGAACCAAACAAAAAATGCATTTTTTTGAATGCACTTTTAAAGACTGCAGTCACTATTTAACACTGATTTGGCAACTCAGTGATTAGGTAAACTTTATTTTGAGAGATGTATACTAAGTTTTTTGAAGTATTATGTTCAGATTAATTATATGAAAATGGTCAAAATATAGTTCTGTAAAACTATTCTAGCTGATGAACTTCGGGAATATACACTATGACATGAGTGTGTTTTGTTATCCACGACTTCAAGTGTACCGCACACACCTAAACCAAACACCTTACCCTCATATGTAACCCAGTGTGCACCAGAAATCCGTTTAGGGTTATCGGAATGTCTCGGCGTAGGCTGATGAATAGTGTCAAATACCTTGAAAGTTTGTATGAAAGTCATCTTGAAGTGGCGGCATACCATGCTATCAGTCATTTAGATTAGTCCGTCTTCAATAGTAGTAGAAGAAATCAACTGACATAAATGAACTCAAACTACTCAGAGTGAAAAAATTTTAATGTTTATAATTTATCACTGTAGCGGGACCAAGTAACCTAGTTCCTTGGGCTTTAGTAGCTAGGATCCATTGACGACTACAAGACTATTTGGATGTCAGCAACCCACCTTAGATTTGTAAGTTACTGCACGTTAAATACAATTTAACAGTTGACTGGTAAATACAAATCCTGTCATAAGGTAGCCCCTTTCATTAGCATCCAACACAAGTCAAATGACTGATTGGAATAGATTAGCACCTGGTACCATAGTCTATTCCTTCTTCTCAATTTTCGCACCTGTTAAAAGCATAGCAAAACAAAATGAACCGTAAAATGCAAGTTAAACTAAAATCATCAGATTTTCATGGTTTAAAGTAAGATAAGTTGAACCATTTAACAACTGTTTCCCTATAACCAAGGTAATATGGTGAAACTAGAGTTATTAACATAGTTCAGAACAGTAACTAGTGTCTAGACCTATGTTAAGTAACATTGCACTTCTGTATTACTCGTCCCCTTTCTTATGTACAAATTCAGAGTAATTTTTGGAATTCCACTGCAACTCTCTGCAGCCACTTTCAGACTTCAATGGACACCAGCGAACTACATATGGTTTATCTATGTTATGCATGACTAAAGACCAGTCACAAATAATCACTTCCCACTAAAAGATGCCCAACAGAATGCGAAATCTTAAGATGATTGTTCATGTCAAGAAAAATTCTTGCCTCCAGAGCTTTCGATGCTTGCCTTAAGGTAATAAACTTTCAAGCGTGTACAGACTCAGGAAAACGTATTCCCAAAGCGACTACTGCTGCTGAATTAAAGTGTAAGCATTCTTAACAAGCATAACTTGTTATTTCTGGTCACTGTGATACAACCGTAAAGGATTATTAACAATTGTTTCAGTTCTTTTATATATATATATATATATATATATATATATATATATATATATATATATATATATATACGCATACAAATCGTAGCCACCATCTCAGTTTTCGAAATCGCTAACCAGTCACTATAACTCGGTTTCCCATGAGGAAATTGGATAGATTACGCTGTCACTATGTCGACATCCAAGAGTTTGAAAAAAGGTGAACATCGGATTACCACATCCCCATAAAACCGAGAACTCCTGCGTCTGAAGATTGTTGATTATTCCCGAAGTTTTCTGATTAGATCATGAATGTTTAATGACTAGCAATGGTGACCTCATCAAATTCTTCATAGAGAAGAGAGGTAATTTTACATAACACGACCAGTTATGTAATATTTTCGTGGAAATTAGGAATAATTAAACTGTGTTTAGAGCAAGAGTATTAAAAATAACTGATCCTGAGTTTGGCTCACATGAAATGGTAGGACTATTCCATGACATAAGTAATGCTAATTTATAAACATAATAACATCGCCTGGTTAACTGGTTCACTAGTTACTAGCCAAACCTAAGCCCGGATAAACAGGGAAGGTTGGGCATAGGGCTAGCAACCCTACTCCGGAAAACCAATCCAACTGCTAAACAAACTTCAAAGCACAAACAAAATATATAAAAAAAACTTATTCCCCCTTGGAATCGGAGAGATGAAATCACGCCGGTTGGTAAAAGCCTTCGGGAAACCAATTGGCCGATGTATCTTTCCTCTGTCGATGAAAGCGAAAGTAAACATAGCGACATGGAATGTCCGCACTATGTTCGAACTCACCAAGGCTGCCCAGATTGCAAAGGAGATGAGAAGGTTTAGTATTGAAGTGCTAGGAATCTGAGAAAGCAGGTGGAATGGAAGTGGACTCTACAAACTGTCAACTGAAGAGTCAATAATCTGCTCCGATATTCTCACCCAGACGACAACCACGAGCACAGCACACTGAGTTTTCGAGTGGCTATCATGATGTCCCCTTGAAGAGCATCAAAGGCTCTCTCTAATGCAGTGGGAACCAATCTCCTCCAGGATCAAAACAGCGAGGTTAAGCTCAAAAGGAAGGAAAGTCACAATCATACAATGCTACGCTGCACTACACACCTACAAATAATTTCGATCAAGAGAAGGAGGAGGAATTTCACGGACAACTGCAATCAACACTGGACAAGACCCCACCCCAGTTGGCGACATCAAAATTCTAATGGGTGTGGCGACATGAAAGCCAAACTGGGAGCGGACAACACAGGAAGAGAACTAATCATGGGTCGAGAAGTGCTCGGTGAAATGAACGAGAAAGGAGAATTCTGCGCATTCAACGATTTGGTGATTGGAGGCACTGGGTTCAAGCACAAGGATATCCACAAAGCGAAATGAATTTCACCAGACACCAGGACACACTAAAAGTCAGATCGACTTCATCTCAATCTCAAGAAAGTGGAGACGCAGCCTACTGGACACAAGATCAAGAAGCGGAGCAGATGTAGGTTCATACCACTCACTATCTAGTGCAACGAACCTGCCTTCAAAATCAAGTTGAAAGCCTTCAAGGAAGTTGGTGATAAACCACAATTCAAGTTGAACACCCAGAACAGAAACTGAAGGACGAAACTACAAAGGATATCTTCACGTCAGCCATCAGGAAAACATGGGAGATATCGAGCAACATCCCCGAGGAAACCTAGGTGGTTGAACACTGGAACTCTTTGAAAGCTATGTGGAAGGAAACCTGCATAACCGTATTAGGAAGGATGAAGAAAGAAGATAAAGAATGGATCTCCACGGATACATGGAAGCTGATAGATGAGGGAGAGGAGGATAGTGAAGCAGAAGATAAACTAGTGCAAGTATGCACAACGAGAAGAGGAACTGAGAGCAACGTATAAACACTGTACTGGACAAAGAAGTGAAGAAGAGTGCACGGAAACACAAAAGACACTTCTACGACACATTGGCAAGTGAGGCAGAACAGGCTGCTGGTAGGAGAGACCTGACAACACCATATCAAATAACCAGGTGACTATCAGGGAGGAGAGAGATCAACGCAGACGAAACCAATGAAAGATAGTGAAGGGAACTTAGTTACCAAAGAGGAGGAACAAAGGACACAATGGGCTGACCACTTCAAAAAACTCTTCAGTTGACCACCACCACCACCACCACCACCATCTGCAACTCGTCCAGAAATACCACCAGCAGCCCAGCCACAGAACTGTCAGTGAACATGAGCCCTCCTACAAGAGCAGAAGTCAAGTCCTAAATACCATAAAGTCGTTGAAATCCGGCAAAGCAGCAGGACCAGGTGGAGTTCTGCCAGAAGCACTGAAAACAGACGCAGAGACAACAGCGGACATGCTCACACCACTCCTGTAGAAGCTTTGCAAGGAAGGAAGGAAGGAAGGAAGGGAGGAAAGGTACGTGTCGATTAGAGGGAGGGCTCCCTTGTCAAACTCCCAAACAAGGAAAACCTAAGCCTTTGCAAGAACTGGCGAGGAATCATGCCATACCCCTGTCCACCTGAAGTAAGCAAAATATTAAGCAGCATCATACTGGACAGACTAAAGGATGCACTGGATTCAAAACTACGACAGGAACTGGCTCGCTGCATTCAGGAAGTACAAATCATGTGTGCACCAAATTGCAACGCCACACTACGCATCATCATAGAACATCATCATAGAATGGTAGTCAACCCTCTACCTCAACCTCATCGACTTTGAAAAGGCCTTCGATAGCGTCGACCGATAAGCAATTTGGCAGGCAGCTTCTTCAACACTACGGTTTTAGTGCCACAAACCTTTATCAACTTCATTCAACAACTATATGAAGACGCCACATGCCAATTGGTTCACAATCGAAAGCTCAGTGATGCCTTCGAAGTGAAGCAGACAGGAGTAAGACAATGTTTGCCGCTTAATATCACACTGATGATCTTCCTGATTGTCGTCGACTGGATTATGCAACAAGCTGTGAGGAGCGAGAAGATGGGCATACTCTCACAGGAACGATGAAAAGACCCCAGAGGGAGATTTGGATTTCGCCAATGTTGATTTGTGTCTAACGTCTTGTCGCACAGACTCGAAGATCTACAGGCAAAAACCAACAAGTTGACAGAAGAGGTGGGGCAGCGAAGACGCGATTTCAAGTGGATGTAGAGAAGACAGGGATGATGAAGATACCCAACTAACACCACCACCACCACCACCAACAACAACAACAACAACAACAACAACAACAAGATCCAATCACCATCAATGGGAGAAATCTAAAGGAAGTAGTCCCTTTCACCTACCTATCCAGGCAGCACCGTTTCAACTACAGGTGGCACAGACGAGGACGTCAAAGTCACCAACGGAAAAGCAAGACAGACCTTCATTAACCTGAAATCAGTGTGGAGATCTACTGCACTCCACTCCACTCCACTCAGCAGAAAGCGTGAACAAGATCCGGATTTTCAACACTAATGTCAATCAGGTCAGTGTTTCTATGTGATGCTTGAGAGACTTGGCACGTTACGAAAAGCATCTCTGACAAACTACAGACACTCATCAATAGCGAACTACGCTCAATACTGAAGATCAGATAGCTAGAATAATAAGAATAAGCAACAAGGAATTCTGGCTGGCAACGAACCAACCAAGAACCTTTCGTCCAACAAATATGCAGAAGGAAGTGAAGATGGATTGGGGATACATTAAGAAGACCAGTCGGAGACATCACGCGGTAGACCATGCTCTTGAGTGAAACCCAGGAGGGAAACGACGAGTTTGGCGTCCTAGCTTAGGGTGACATAGAGGAGATCGTGTTAGGAAGAAATGAACGGTTGTTGGCTTTCGTGGAGGCAGATTGAAATACTTCAGAGAACAGAGTGCAATGGAGATGTGCTACTGAAGCCCTATGTTTCACTAGGAACCCAAGGGATAAAGAATAATAATGATAATAATATGTGAACTTTGATGTGCTGAAAGTGGACTGTTGGGTTTCGAAATTTATGGTCAACGGAGTCTGTGTGTCACTCGCACTCTCTCTCTGTCTCTGTCTGTGTCTGTGTCTCTCTCTGTATATATATATATATATATATATATATATATATATATATATATATATATATATATATAAGGCTGTTTCATCTGAATGCTGAGTTTTATGGAAGTTTGTTGTGGTCTTTCCGGTGACCCAAATCTCTAGAAGACGTCTGTTAACAAAAGGTTGTTGCAAAGTCTTTGTATGCATCATCTTTGGTATCAGTAGACGTATATAGTCATGATCACAACTGAGATTGGCGATATTTCGTTATTTAACCACGGATAAACTTATCCAACTTTAAGATGCTTTTAGAAAGCGTGAAAACTTGTTTGTGTCATCACTGACGAAGAAGAACGTTTTAGGGGAGTCAGAATGTATATACACTTGAATGTGTGTACAATCGATTTCAGGATATTTATCACTCTGACGCATTTGGATCTTATTCAAAATAGTTTACGACCGGTGGTTATTAAATGTTTCCGATCACTTCTTCTTGGTGATGTGCTTTGGTGCATAAAAAGTACAGTAATCTAAGAATCTGCTATCACTTCAAGGGTGCATTTTATGCAGGGCATCTCATAAAATTCCATGAAGTAAAAGGTTTAATCTGACCATAAGAAACAAATACGAAACCACTTTATGAAGTGTCATTGTAGTTGGTTGGTGCCTGTTTGTGTGTCACATAATTTGGGTAATATCTAAGTTGTTGTGTGACTATCTGACTAAGAATGCCACTCACAAGTCAGTATTGAAGTCAGTGAGGGTTCTATGTAGGCTTTTAGCCCTTCCTGTACTTTTATGCTGTTCTGATTTGCGGTCCCAGTCTTCAATTTAGGGGATGCAAACAGAGGTGCTTTAGGTTTTCGGGTACAAACAAACTTAAGAACTTGACGAGAACCTTCGTGTTAAAGGCATGTTCCTAAAAGCAGATTATACGGTTCATTGACATTTTAACTGCATCAAGCATAAACCCATTACAGGTTATGGATTCTTAAGCAACATGCATTCGCAATACCGCAATTATTCATGATAGGTTGCATGTTTATATCCTGCCGTTCATTCATTTGTTTAAGGTGTGACAAGTTATATTTTGCAAATTAAAGCAAACCACGTAATGACGTAATAACTAATCAGTGTTATGCCTAAGCATTTGAGGATTTTTAGAAGTCCTAGGAGACAATCCCACTCTAGGAAGTGAAAGAGCTCCATAAATCCCTTCTTTTCTCTAATTCTGTGAATGGCGTTAGCGACTGTGCATTACAATAATATTACACTTCTTGATAAGTCCCCATTTATTAGTCAAAAAAGTAATACTTAAATTGTGTTTTGATTCCCTTGAAGTTGTACCCCATCCTTATACATAAAGTCTATCAATTAGTCAGTCTGTTAGACAGTCAACGGTTTTATGAAGCTGGAATGCTTCCAAAATGTCAAGATGATAGGTCATACATATTAACTGCCCCCACTTTCACACAATATCACATGAATAAAAAGAGACTACTTCATTAAAACTCTTGGCTGTCTAATTCACTGACAGAGAGTAAAGTATTTCGATATAGTATAAAAGACCATGCTTAACAGTTTCAAGACTACGACCTTCATATTATGGAGTCTGCAGTTCTGTACATTATGTAAGAAAGATTGTTTATATTTTACGTCATTCAAATAACAGAAGAGAATGAAATATTACCATCCTGGAAAAATGAATGTTCAGAATAGTTCATTACATCTTGTAAGCCTATTAACTGCTCGAGAATCCATAAGGTAAATCGTTATAGTTTTAAATGAAGAATATTCTCATCCTACGATTATCAGTTTTAACATGACGGTAGAAAGTGAATTTCGCCTCTGTCAAAAGATCCACATCCATTAATTACCTATCAAAGAAGAGTTTTGTTACTTTGAATGTGGAATAGTATTTTCTCATTCTTATAACAGGGATTTAGTTGTCAGGTGAAAAAACTTGCCACTGAGGCAATGACAACATATACTATTGTATTTCTGAGATGAATGGGGATTTTTTTAATTTAGAAGTAGTATTCAGTGGCTGGATGGTTAACGCGTTCGCCTTGAAACCTGAAGGTCCTAAGTTCGATCCCTAGCCGGGTAGTAGGTGCGTACTGCTGAGGAGTCCCATGCCAGGACGAAGCAGCTGTCCAGTGCCCTCAGGTTTTCAATGGTTCCTCAAATGATGTCAGTCTATGATGAACGCTACTTCTAAACACATACTATTGTTTACTGGAAACAAAATTCTGCACGCTTAGCAAAGAACTGGTTTCTTCCATTGAATCATGAATGAACAGAACCCCAGAAGGGCAATAACAACCCCTTATCTAATAATCACAATAATTTTACAGCTAACGAGTTTATGTATGACTTAAAATACCACAACTCACAGTAAATAACGAACAGCCAAGTAAGCCAGCTGGCTAAGAAACGACTGGTATTTTTGTCACATCTGAATGGTAAAATATATAACACTAATGAGTCATAAGTAAGCTTAAGAATATGGCTACATAATACTTTAAAAGACCTTATTGCATGCAAAAAGTGAAATTCAATCAAATATAATCATCCAATTTCCAACTACTCATTTCTTTTCTTACCAATTACCACCACTGATAAAAGTCGCCTTTCGCTACCCTGAAAGTGGTATGGCTTGTTTAACTAATTGGTTCTGCCAGCCATTAAATAAAGAGAATTCATCATTACATTTTGGTGACTAGGGAAGAGAAATCGAATCCTCCTTAGTATGTCCCATTACCACGAATTCTCTCTAATTCACATGGCAGCTACTACCCTTTCTGTTAGTTGTTCATTTGTTCTTGTGTATTCACGTGAATTTCTGAATAAATTCTTAAGGATAACTGTCAGGGAATACTGGTTTTGATTCGACGTGATGATTGAAAGTTTAATGAGAACCTTGGTCACTGCAAGGTTTGAACCAGTAGCCTTCAGGTTACCGGTTCGATGTAAAACCGGCTGAGCTATAATCCTCAGTTGCTGACCAGGTCTTAATTTTACTTCAATCAACGAGAATTTCTGCAAGCTGTCATGTGAATACGGGATGTGCACCTACACACAAATTGCCCAACTAGGACTTCAAATCTCAGTCCAAATCGACCTAAGCATCGTATTGATTGCTGATAGGACTATATGAGATAGCCATGGTTTGGCAGACTGGCTGAGCAGTTAGAGAAATTACTAAAAACAGGGAGTTTTGCATTCAGCATCCATATGACAACCCGCTGAAATCCTAGGTGATGGAAGTGAGGTTAAGATCTGTGCCACGTAGCTCAAGTGATAGAACATCAGGCAGGTAACCTGAAAGCCGCTGATCTGAATCCTTCAGTGATCAAAGTTTTCATCTAACCCTCAACCATTACAACGTATCAGTGGTACTAGTCTGCAGAACCAACGTTATCTCAGATGATCTAATCAATAAATGGTGCCCTTCGTGTGTTTTATTTCCTCATTCAGATGAATTATCATGACATCTAACTAAATCTGTCTGAGTTGATGTAGGGGAGAATGATCTAAAGTCTGTACTACTGATAGAATATGAGAGTTTTCCCTTGATACCGTTTTATCTTTGTTTTATTTCGAATTTCAACATAACTAATTTGCCCTTCTTTCTTGCTAATCAGTAGGTGAACTGGATTCAATCTATTTATTGATGCTTATGATTTCCCAGTAAAATAAATAAAAGTGGACAGTTCCGTTGGGCATATGAGCTATTTGAACAGACTCCTCGATATAAACAACAGGAAACAACAAGAATTACTGAATAAAAATTGATACCCGTTGTTTAAGGGGTGGCTATCGTGATTCAGTAACCCAGTGGATGTCGCTCAGGTATTTGAAGAGATGGGTACTATGTTCAAGTTCCATTGGAAACACCACATTCACATGACCAGTACCAAACAGGACGAAACGCGTATCCTGGATTCCATTGTCAACCGCCACCAAGCAAATAATACCGAAATGGATTGCATCTAGTAATGTATTTATGTGTATGAAACAACTACGTATGTATTCTGATTCTTGTAAAATAACTGCACCATCAACATACTCCATGATATCTTTAGAGTAGGATAAAAAGTTTCACTAAGATACTGGTGATTCTATGTATTATGAAGTCTGAAGCCCAGAAAATAAATTTCACGAATAAGTATACTCATAAAGGAAATGAATGGAAGCAGGAATGACTCTGCACTCATTTCGAAGATTGAGAAGAAATTATACTTCTATTCAAATCAAAGATTAAAAAGCGATTAGCTATCAGAACGAGTTATCAAAACTTGTTATATTGTCTTCAAGTGATCATGACCAATGAGATGAGTTCGAAATGCTACCCAGAAAATAATACTACTATACCAACATATTATTACTGATCCAATGTAATTATTGAAGACTTCCTCTCAGTTGTATACAAAGCATAAAGTTGTTCAACGGAATGACGGTAATGATGGATAGTGGCTAGCAGTGAAATCCAGGAGGTTTGTTTCTTCCTATTTGGGACTCTTCAACGAGATGAACTTGCCTCTCAGTGCGTGTTGTTTCCCCCAGGACTGGAACACGAGACCGGCTGCTTCAAACACCAGAGCGTCGACCACTAGGCTATTGAGTTATGATGCCAGCTCCTTGTACGAAGGACATAGGTTTTATGCTAATGCCTTCAATGTGTCGTCGTTGATTGGACCGAAATGATTAGTCCTTATTAGTAAATGAGCTCCTACTCGGATGCCTCCATATTGCTTGCAATTTCAGTGTGATAGTGCAGTTCTACAGAATGATGATTACTGTAACGAACAATTTATTTAACGGTTAATTCATCACTTCCGAGTTAGATTCTATTCTGAACTAGCTTTCTTTCGATAAAACAAAAACAGGGGGTAGGAGTCTCTATTAATAACAGCTTTGTATTGAAACATACTGGTGATTGGCTAAGATATTTTATGTACTAACGATCAACAGCACTATTTTTTTAGACTAAAACCTAGTGGTAAGTCATAAAATATTATCGGAAAAAATAAGCTGACTCTTAGGCATACAGAATTATGATGCTGGTTTTGTTTTACTGAAGTGAAAACAGAAACATATAATAATTGCATAGGCAAGGATGAGAATACATTGACACAACATTTTATCACTTATTTAACAAATAAGTATATCAAAAACTTGGACTGCTATACAAAATAGTAGAATATGTATGGAGAATTTCAGCAAGCAATCGATAGTATTCCTTACCTAAAATTCAATAAATATGCCTATGATTGGCCTGATAGGCCTGTGCGCCCACTATCGTTCCTTCTCCATTTTATTTTTATGCTAAAAGTTATGTACGACTCCAGGTCAGTGAATCAGAATAAACTAAGGGTGGTGAGAGTGGAGAGAAGTGAAGATGTCAAGAGAAAATGAGGCTAGAATCAGTTTGAACTAATTTCACAACCTAACTCATAAGGTCATTTTAGTTTATGATATGTTTATGACTCTTGCACTTGTTATATGAAGAAGATATGAAGATTATGAAGGAATAGTGTAATTAATCAATCAGGAATGAAGAAGTTTTGCATGTAAAAGCTCCATTTTTGCATCAAGAATTTAAAACGAGAAGCAAAAGTGTACGATAGAACAGTTTTAGACTATAGAAGTAAAACCTGCGGACTGTGGTGGAATGTGTTTCCATTTCAGTCGAATTACTAACTGCATCGCTTCGTTAAACAGTATTATTAGCCATTGTCATATCCAGGTAACTCCGTAACTCACTATCTTTTTCAGATATATGAGAAATCCTACCACCCATATCGCAAAGAAGCAGACGGAATTAGAAACATATAAATCATGTGCCAAAGTTGTGAAGTTATCTTGATATGACTGTGGACAATGAATTCTGTTCGAAACTTAATCCAGTAAATGGCATCGTTCCAATATGTGAAACATTTAACAAATCAACTGAAATGGAAGTATTCATTTTAAAATTTAAATCAATTAGTCCCTTTGAACAGCATAATGACACGATGACGCAAAAGAGAAAGAAACCAAGTTACTGACGCCAACACCGATACAGAATAGCTATCCGTAGCAATTTATCAACAGGTGCAAAAGTTATACGGCGTTGAAAAGTATGCAGTGCTCCATTCCTGAGGAAAATGCCTACATTTCTTACTATTTAGAGGTGATTCACACACCTTTATTGTGAAAAAAGGCTTAGATCAGCTATCTGAAAAAACATTATGCAGCTAAAGTCATCCTTGTGGTGAAAACAAAATCCACCTTGCAACACCAAAATAGCAAACAAATGACTGCGCCATATCCCACTGTGTTGATCAATTTACATGTACGTGTGGAAATACATACATATAGGGGGAGGAGGAATTATGACGTGCAGTTAAGGCTAGTTGAACATGCGCCTAAGCAGCTTCAAAAACTAATGACCTCAACAGAGCCTATAAGTTCAGATGACACAAGTGCACCTTCATCTATTACTAAGCCCATATTAGAAACTAGTCATAAGGTAGACATGAAAACAGCTTTTAAAGTACTGCATAAAAGTCGGGTATTTAAATTTATTGAAGATCTTGCCAACCGTGTATTAAACCCCCCTTTATGCATACAAAAACAATTTGTATTCATGTTGAGTCTACCTTGGTAGTATTGATTTTAATTTTCATACCAAGAGTGATGTGATTTAGATTTTGTTTTTTTCTCTGCCATTGATATTCCTACGTTTCCTATGGACTTAATTGACCCTTTTCTTAAATTTTCGTATAAACAGTTCAACAAGTCCATGTGTCATCAGATTGTTCGAAATGTATATCGCTAATACATAACATGTTTCAGATAGTCTTCGTCTTCTCATTACGCTGTTAAAAGTTGAAGTTTTGGACTGCGTGCTCTTTAAATAATCCCTGTAATATAGACTTCTCACTCCTTAACTTTTCTACTGTAGACTACTCACACTGTCAGTCAGCAGCATTCGTTAGCTCAGTGGGAATGACCTGGAAGATAGACAGTTGTAATATTCTTTCACAAGAAAGCGCGTTAGAGATTTAAAGATAGATTATTTTCGTTGGCATAACCTACGATTTCACCGAAGAATGTGAAGGTTCAAATCCCTAACGAAATATGAGTTTCCGTAGTTGCAGATACACCTTGTTGAAGAGTGTCAACAAGCCTGAAATATACATCCTGATATCACTGAGTTTACGTGCAAAATACGATAGCAAATACATCGTTGCGTCCCTAAGCTTAGTGACCGCATTGCAAACGCAGGCCATATATCTCCACCAGCACTTAGGATTATACCACGCAGTGACTAAGTTATGTAATATAGTAAATGACGAAGACGCTGAACTGATGAAATCAAAACTGAAATCAGTATTTAGTAAATTCAGAGGAGCCTCGTTTAAGACGTCTTAGATTGAACTTGACACTGAAAGATGGTTATTTCCTCTAATATGTTTACACTATAAAAATATAATATTCATTGAAAACTTGACCGGGAAAACTCAGTAAAGTTAACAGGAAGGAGTTTCTGTGAGTAGAACTGAACACTTGGATCTGTCTAGTTACTGAAAAAACGACATTTCGGTTAATTCTTGACAACTGAATGCCTTGAGACAGCTAGGCATCGACAAGAGTTATCTTTGCTATGGGAAATACTTCCACATGGCTGCATCTGATAATTACAATGTGTTAGGTGAAATGAATTTTATTTCAGGCATTATCAATTTGTATATGTGGGTTTCTAGCCCGAAGGTGACATCGCACGGAAACAGAAAGTAACATTCTATACTGAACAGCACAGCTCACATTCAAGAGTTTGAAAAAACAAAATGCCTTGATAACCAGTGTTGGTCGAGTGGCTTTACAGACCTACCTAGAATAGGAACTAACCATGACCACAAACCTAGTCCGCCATTCATGTTAATGGGGCAGAAAATCTAAGTTCTTGAATCGTTACCATTTGCTTTAGTCATTATTTTCTTAATAGCAATATAAGGATGTTTACAATAAGTTCAAAAACTTGGGTAGCTCTAAAATTCACTGAATATTCCAGTTTCCCAGTGAAGTATAATTTCCAGTCAAGATTAATGCTTAGGTTAGGCATAGTAATTAGCTGGTACTCTCCCGAAACCTTGATGGAAACAACGTTGAAAAATACGGAAACCTTATTGAAGTGCCAAAAAGAACACAGCAACAAGAACTGCTAAAATTCTTCCTTTTGCTTTGGTAAAATACTGGTTCTTTTATTCTTACATCCGTAGCGTGTCATTATCAGCCAGCTTACCAGGGAACCTACCTCCCTACGCTACTCTGAACTGTTAACCACATCAAATATCTAAACAGTTTCTTCCTTGAAGTCTTTAATTATTTCCTCACCTATATCAGTCATTTCTATGGCGTGAATACTCTCACAGAACAGCAGAAGTCACATGAGAGTATGCAACTGCTTATCTTAACGTATTATCCTGCACTGTACGTCTTCGAAGTCAGTCATTTTACAGCCTTTCTTTTAAAAAAATACTTAGTTTTGTCTCCAGGTAACTCTAAAGAAAGTAGCCAGGAAAGCAGATAATCTTCCTAGCTTTGTTTTACTAATACAGTACCGAAAATCTGAGGATCTTCAGTCACTGAACGTTTAATATTTAACAATGAAATGGGGTTAATTAAGTTTCAATCATGATCGAGGACATGTCTGGCGAATTTTCACCCTTAGCTTACTCTTGGAGCGCACGCATGACTAACGGCGTTTCATATTTATTTTTCAATATTTTCCAAACTTTGTTTTGGATTAATATGCCAACTCTTGTCTGCGGATAGAATACTGAACAGTTACATCAAGCTGTTAATGCTAGTTTATTTAAGTTCATCGTGTGTTCATTGACGGCTAACTGCCAGTCGTTACTTCAGACTACTGTCAACTAGAAATGTCGATTGTCATCATTTCTATATAAATTTAGATATCTCAAAGCTAGCACCCTACTTGGAGATCTCACCATCTAGGACTTTGTAAAGTGAGCAAACTTATCGGGTAAGGATACTGATGAGACGTAGTCTTTGAGAAACTGTGAATGAGAATCTGAGATTACTCAATATGCATTTCCCACCTACTAAATGTAAGATGGCTCATTTGAACTTTTCATCGATGGTCGTATTATAACAATAGGAAGTAAAGTATCTGACTCTATGAAGGATAAGAAGGAAATTTTGAAAGGCTACAGGTATTCCATTTTAAATTTTTTCACCTGATGGCAATATGTAAGGGAATTAACAGGTTAAAGTTTGTTGAGGTTAAGTACATGCACTTGAGAAATGAAGCGAAGTCAGTCAATGACGTTTGGAGCTGGAGTTAAATGAAAGGGATATAATACTCATTAGAAATTCCAGAAGACTGTCTAACCTAATTTGTAATAATTGGTGGAGATAAAGTAGTTTTAAAGGCCATCAGTACTGACTGACTCAAGAAGTGGTTCTGTCTATGAACTTCTCAAATAATGGTGTCTTGTGTGCATCACAAGTGTAGGCTATCTGACTTAAGCCTCCAAAATACTAAAAAGCAAGGGTTGGAGGCCAAAAATGTAGTGGTTCACAATCAGTCATAATGGTGAAAACAAGTGAAAAACCACTTGTTATACTATACTCATCAAGTTATATAATCGCTGTTCGTTTATTACGTTATTTTTGTTGGTCTCCTTCTTTAAGACGGTTATTTTGACTTGAACTGCTGCAATTTCGAAATGGCTTTCACTTTTTTTCTGTTTTTTTGTCTAAACACATAACCGTGGTGGTTGGAGCAACCGATATGAATGCTAATTACAAGACATACATTCTACGACTTGATTTTAGTTAATAATATTGTTCGTCAGTATTTGCTCATCGCAAAAAGTTCTCTGCAGAATTTAGATTTTGTGTCAGCCATTTTAAGCATAGAAATGAAAAACATCTTGAAAAGATGAAAAGCTATAAAAACACTAATATACTGAATAGTGAATTCAGAAGAAATTACATAATATACTGAGGTGTTTTTCACCTCAAATGGTCAGCTGTTAAAATGCTTAGTTTACACACTATAAGTCACAGTTTGTAGATGTCATTGAAATGAAAGCGGTGTCCAACATACCTTGGATACTATTCATGTAACTAAGCGAACAAGCAGATTTCAAAATGAACTTATGGGAAAACATAACCCACAAAATCCCGTTTGGATGTTATTCTCCCTTTGCCTTTTCCTGACAAAAATATTCTGACAATGAAGGGGAACGAGAGATTACAAGAGGGAAGCAGAATATGTCTGAATAACTGTAGACAACATAAACAGTTTGTTTCACCTACTTCTGCGTAGTGTGAAGCTAAAGAAAGGTATCATTCTTGATAAATCTTAAATTTGCATCAGATAAAATACTCTTGGTCTCCTTGGTGTTTTGATTGAATCACTTCAAAAATTCGAATTACAACCAGGGTTTTGAGTGATGCTAGTTGTTACCCTAGTAGCCACTGAAATAACTAATAAGATTCCATTATTTCAACTAAAAAAAACAGCTTTTTGATAAAAAGAACAACCTGACTGGCTGTTTTAGGAACTCTTAGAGTGGCCTTTAGTGCCAATTAGTGTCTTGAGAAAAGCTCACTCATTATTTTAGCACCGCATAACATCCCATCTTGATTCTCAAGCAATCATATTTTTTAGAACAACGTAATGACCATTCCTTACATCACGTGATACTGTTTATGTGTCCTTGAAAGACGAAATACAGAAATGATTACTGTTTTTGAAAATCAATCTGGTTTATGGTGGTCCTGGAGCTCTGCTCTCGTTGTATCTTGACCTCTCCTTTTTCGTGTTCCAATCGTCCCCCTCAGATATTAGTTCCCCAAACAAGATGAACTTTCACAGTCCAATTAGTGAAAAAAGAATGGATTCATCACCTCCTAAGTAGTCAGGAGTTCGTTTACCGGAATAGTTGCGTATATAAAATCTATCATAGCAATTAGTTGATTGTAATTGTATTGAAATCATAATATTGTGTCCCGGTCACTTGTGTACATTAATACAATGTTAGATAACTCCTTACTAATATTTACCTGGTGTTCAACCACTAGCTTATTCTTGTTTGTGCCAACCCGTTCTGTTGTATGATAGATTAATTTGAAAGACATGGGAACGTGGAACTCATAGAAGTGAATAATCCACCTTCATAATCTATGATCTATTAGTGTTGAAGTGGTGGAGTATGTTGGTTTTAAGGAGTAAAAAGGTTAAAGTTCTCCTTTGATGATAGTGAATATTAACTTGGATAAAGGAGAGATAGTTATTGCTAGTGCACAAATTTAGTAGAGAGTTTTACCAAAGAATTATCTGATTCATGGAGAAATTACAGACGAAATGATCATATCAAAAATGTATTCTTGGTTAAAACTCTCATGATCATGGAAGCCAGAGTATGTTGTTTTCAGTAAGTTGTCTGGATTAATTAATGAGTGGTTATTTGTCTACAGGTTATAGAAAAACCAAGAAAACGTCTTAATTAAATTATACTGAACACTTTAGTGTTAATTTTTGTTGAAAACTTATTGATAATATTCATGAACAATTCAAATAATTACTCTTGCAAATCATAAATGAAGGAACTTACGGTGATACACTTTCTTCCGGCATTTTAAGTTATCCTGTTATGAGCATTAAACAATTTCTTTTTCTTGAATTAACAGTTGAAACCAATTTAATCCCTCCAAAAATTTATTTAATTTTTGAGCTTCAATTTCTTAGCCTGAATACCAAAAATTACTGTAGTCTGTACAGTTGGAAATGTGATGCGATGAAAACTAGAAGTCTAAATTTACTCCATTACTACACCGTTTCTTTCTTTGCCCAGCCCAACTTCGATCAATACAACCAATGGAAATAAGCTATTCTCTAAAGGTATGAACTTTTATTGCAAATCATATTAAAGATAGAAGACTCAATCGATGCTATGGGTCATATAACTCAATTTCTGAGTTTATCACTCTCATTCTAACAGCATCAGTCTCTTGTTTATAGTCTTTTAGAGAATGAATCAATATGATTTGTTTGTATGCATGCTTGCAGTATGTGTATGTTTTTACTTCTATCTCAAATATCATGAGTTCAAATCATAGGATAAGCCTAGTTAGGCATGCGTAGGTGGTTGTAGTACATCTGCCTGATTGAATGGGATTAGTTAACAGAAGTGGCTAAAATATTTTCGTAAAGCTATTACGAAACAAGAATGGTCGAGATTAGTGTTATCTTTAAACATGAGTAGGCATTAAGTAAGTATGTAATCTAAACTAATATTTAGCATGCAATATGACAAGACAGTTAGTGAGCTGCTTAACGGCACTGAATTTGAAAATCGATCTGGATCTGTACACACATTTGTCAACCGGGAAATGTTAGAAATGATTTATTACATTAAGATCAGGTTAGTACTAAAAAAGTACTGTTCTAAATACGAAATTCTTTTAAAAGGGACTTAAAATCACTGAGATGTTTTTACAATGATAAGAAGCCGAGCACGTAGTCACTGCGTTTCATTAATCGACTGAAATAGCTGAAATGTTCATTTGCTTCACAGCAAGTGGCTGGAAAATAATCTATTCAACTCTATTTTGGGAACGTTCGGCGTTCCATTCCACGAAAGATGAAGTTGGCTGACTTCTAGAGAGTTTTAGAAGTTACAAGACAAAATAAATCCAAGACTGAAAGATGAATTGCTCAGACTACCAACTTCTTGTTGTGTTTGTTAGTTCGACTGTTCCTGTAGAGCCAGTCAGATTGCTCTAAGAATTTAATTTTCCGTACACATGAACACATCCCACCGGTTTGTTCACTCAAATATCTTTTGAATTTTAATACAGGCTTTTATAGAGTTTTTAATTGTTAACTGTTAGGGTGACGTTTAGTGCCAATTAGCCTGGTTAGGGGATATTATTTTGAGGTAAAAATAACCTGTTTAATATTAGTTGAGTGGGTGAACTTCAAAAGGAATGTCGAAGCTATGTTAAGGCTATTCAACTAGAGTATTAATTTAGGGTGCTCATCAGTGTAATGATTAAAATAACATATGCACTCTCTATGACCAGCTACTTTATTGCACATCATATTATTGTATCGTACGATGAGGTAGCTGAAGATTCAGGTGTCTCACGCCAGTTTTCATTCAGTTGTCAGCTGATAATCATATCTTCAGTGACGATGTTAAAGTCAGTGACTATCCAGTCAATACGTGACTTTGATCATGACACAGGAAGTAGTAACTTTGGATAATTTTGTATTGTGAATAGAATTTCGCACTAATTGGTGTTTTTGTCTAGGTAAAAAACTTCATTCAGTAAGTGTTTGGTTGACTTGAAATAGACTGATGAGGACCCTAACCATAACTAAAAGAAAATAGGATACAATCAAAAGAAAATAATTTATGCTTTCTATCGAGTAGATTACTCGAAACGAAACTTGTCACTTATTTCAAAGCAATATTTCTGTGTATAATTTATTGAATAGGCCTGTAGTACATGAACTGTAATAGCTGAGAGATGAACCAAGAGGTGTTATTATTTATTATTATTTATCCTTTGGGTTCCTAATGGAACATAGGGCTTCAGTAGCACATCTCCATTGCACTCTGTTCTCTGAAGTATTTCAATCTGCCTCCACGAAAGCCAACAACCGTTCATTTCTTCCTAACACGATCTCCTCTATGTCACCCTAAGCTAGGACGCCAAACTCGTCGTTTCCCTCCTGGGTTTCACTCAAGAGCATGGTCTACCGCGTGATGTCTCCGACTGGTCTTCTTAATGTATCCCCAATCCATCTTCACTTCCTTCTGCATATTTGTTGGACGAAAGGTTCTTGGTTGGTTCGTTGCCAGCCAGAATTCCTTGTTGCTTATTCTTATTATTCTAGCTATCTGATCTTCAGTATTGAGCGTAGTTCGCTATTGATGAGTGTCTGTAGTTTGTCAGAGATGCTTTTCGTAACGTGCCAAGTCTCTCAAGCATCACATAGAAACACTGACCTGATTGACATTAGTGTTGAAAATCCGGATCTTGTTCACGCTTTCTGCTGAGTGGAGTGGAGTGGAGTGCAGTAGATCTCCACACTGATTTCAGATTAATGAAAGCCTATCTTGCTTTTCCGATCCTGGCTTCAACATCCTTATCCGTTCCACCGCCTGCAGTTGAAACGATGCTGCCTAGGACGGTAGATGAAAGAGACTACTTCCTTTAGATTTCTCTCACTGATGGTGATTGGATCTTGTTGTTGTTGGTGGTGGTGGTGTTAGTTGGGTATCTTCATCATCTCTGTCTTCTCTACATCCACTTGAAATCGCGTCTTCGCTGCCCCACCTCTTCTGTCAACTTGTTGGTTTTTGCCTGTAGATCTTCGAGTCTGTGCGACAAGACGTTAGACACAAATCAACATTGGCGAAATCCAAATCTCCCTCTGGGGTCTTTTCATCGTTCCTGTGAGAGTATGCCCATCTTCTCGCTCCTCACAGCTTGTTGCATAATCCAGTCGACGACAATCAGGAAGATCATCAGTGTGATATTAAGCGGCAAACATTGTCTTACTCCTGTCTGCTTCACTTCGAAGGCATCACTGAGCTTTCGATTGTGAACCAATTGGCATGTGGCGTCTTCATATAGTTGTTGAATGAAGTTGATAAAGGTTTGTGGCACTAAAACCGTAGTGTTGAAGAAGCTGCCTGCCAAATTGCTTATCGGTCGACGCTATCGAAGGCCTTTTCAAAGTCGATGAGGTTGAGGTAGAGGGTTGACTACCATTCTATGATGATGTTCTATGATGATGCGTAGTGTGGCGTTGCAATTTGGTGCACACATGATTTGTACTTCCTGAATGCAGCGAGCCAGTTCCTGTCGTAGTTTTGAATCCAGTGCATCCTTTAGTCTGTCCAGTATGATGCTGCTTAATATTTTGCTTACTTCAGGTGGACAGGGGTATGGCATGATTCCTCGCCAGTTCTTGCAAAGGCTTAGGTTTTCCTTGTTTGGGAGTTTGACAAGGGAGCCCTTCCTCTAATCGACAGGTACCTTTCCTTCCTTCCTTCCTTCCTCCTTCCTTCCTTCCTTCCTTCCTTCCTTCCTTCCTTCCTTCCTTCCTTCCTTCCTTCCTTCCTTCCTTCCTTCCTTGCAAAGCTTCTACAGGAGTGGTGTGAGCATGTCCGCTGTTGTCTCTGCGTCTGTTTTCAGTGCTTCTGGCAGAACTCCACCTGGTCCTGCTGCTTTGCCGGATTTCAACGACTTTATGGTATTTAGGACTTGACTTCTGCTCTTGTAGGAGGGCTCATGTTCACTGACAGTTCTGTGGCTGGGCTGCTGGTGGTATTTCTGGACGAGTTGCAGATGGTGGTGGTGGTGGTGGTGGTGGTCAACTGAAGAGTTTTTGAAGTGGTCAGCCCATTGTGTCCTTTGTTCCTCCTCTTTGGTAACTAAGTTCCCTTCACTATCTTTCATTGGTTTCGTCTGCGTTGATCTCTCTCCTCCCTGATAGTCACCTGGTTATTTGATATGGTGTTGTCAGGTCTCTCCTACCAGCAGCCTGTTCTGCCTCACTTGCCAATGTGTCGTAGAAGTGTCTTTTGTGTTTCCGTGCACTCTTCTTCACTTCTTTGTCCAGTACAGTGTTTATACGTTGCTCTCAGTTCCTCTTCTCGTTGTGCATACTTGCACTAGTTTATCTTCTGCTTCACTATCCTCCTCTCCCTCATCTATCAGCTTCCATGTATCCGTGGAGATCCATTCTTTATCTTCTTTCTTCATCCTTCCTAATACGGTTATGCAGGTTTCCTTCCACATAGCTTTCAAAGAGTTCCAGTGTTCAACCACCTAGGTTTCCTCGGGGATGTTGCTCGATATCTCCCATGTTTTCCTGATGGCTGACGTGAAGATATCCTTTGTAGTTTCGTCCTTCAGTTTCTGTTCTGGGTGTTCAACTTGAATTGTGGTTTATCACCAACTTCCTTGAAGGCTTTCAACTTGATTTTGGTGGTGTTATAGTTGTACCTTATTCATCTGCGATACTGTATTATTCGAGGGTTTGCAGCTTTTTGATAGTCATTGGTGTATCAGACCTAGATTAACGAGTTATTATCAGAAATAATCAATTCGTTGCACTGCAGTCTTTCAGATATTTTAGTGGAAACGTTAGATTCTCAACTCAATGGGTATGTTGTTCTTTTCTTCTTGGTCAAAATAATGAGTATGAATCGCTGAACTGTAACACAGTGGTTAAACTCAACATGAAGAGGAGAAAGAAATGAAATTTCTGGTTGTACTGAGACATCTCCACAGGATCCTATTCATGGGCAGTAGTTCATTGCAAACCACACTGGTCTCACAGTGAAGGACTGGTGTATCTCAATATCTTTAGGATGACTTTCTGAGCGTCTGAGAACTTAGGTTCTGGATCCCAGTTTCTGAGGTTGTAACAACACAAGGATGCAGCTGACAAGTCGCAAATAAGACGAGATGCGTATCACGCATCCCAATACTAATTATTATCCCTTATCTGTATCAAAAATGAGTCTTGTTTGTTTAACAAACCTTTTCCCGTTTTCTAACTCCAAAATCATATGTATCTAATTGGCTACAAGGAACTGGATAAACACTTTGCTAGTTTGTGCCATGAATTTTCCCCTAGTAGTGGATAAAAAGAAGGTTGAAGTTTCGCTTGTGTCCATTACAGACAGTGTTTGCAGTCTAGTAAACCAACATTCAAACTAGCCGGCCTGCGTTTTCCCACTATCTAAATATATTGATATAGTTCACATGGTTAACATTTTATATCTGAGAGCATACACTCATTTGACTACAACTTCGGATGTGTCTTACCATAGATATTGTTTACGATTGCCTATGATTTTCAAGTGACTTTAAAGGACACCTCAGCGACTGTTGAAATCACTAATTAGATTTCATTATTCTGATAGGGAAGCTAGTTTTTTCACAAAATGTAGCAATCTGGTTGACCATATTAGTCACTCTGACTTTTTCGAGTGACTGACTATAAACTAACTACTGAATTAGCCAGTTAGAGTTCTGTTATTGATGAAAAAACTAACATCCTAGTCGAAATAAAGAGATCTGGTTGGTTATTTCAGTTGTTACTAGAGTGGCCTATACAGTCACTTGACTTACTCTCATCAGTGAGTCAGTGAATGTGATAGATGAAATTCGAAGTATATGAGAATTATGGGCTAACAGATCATTTCAGGTTGGAATTTATCATGGACTGACAGTTGGAGAAACATTGGTAACATGGGAGCACTAGAAAGCTGTTTCGTCCTAGTATAGGACTGTTCAGTAGTGCGCACCTATGACCCCACCAGGGATCGAACCCAGGACTTTCAGTTTCCGTGGCCAGGCCGTTACCATCCAGCTATTGGGTCGGAATCCAATGCTCTGTATTTCCTACTTCTATCAGTTCACTGTATAGGGAGACCTCCATGCAATGCTGTCGATGAGTGACTGACCTCATGTTCCACTTGGTTGGCCCACTGCTAGCAACTTTTCATTGGAACTTTGAGGATCTGCTTTTGAAGCTAGTCATTCAGTTGTAACGTGCAGATTGCTGAACCTGAAGATCTTAGGTTCGATCTGTGATGGAGTCATGGGTGCGCAATGCTGAAAAATCCCATACCAGGACGAAACAGCTTTCTTGTGCTCCCATGTTTCCAATGTTTCTCCAACTGATGACAGTCCATTACAAATACCAACCCGAAATCAATGATTCCTCACAAACCTTAAAATAGCCTGAATTATATACATATATGGAGGTTTGTACAATAACCTTCTGATTTCACTCTTAATGATCGCTTACTTCCTCTGCAGTGGAAAAAGACGGTAATAGGACAAAAGGTGTATTTAATAAGTCAACAACAACATCAACAATAAAAAATATAAGGTTTATAAGTATGACCATAGCCTTAGCTATTTCCAGGCCTTTCTAGATTTAAATTTTATTGATTTTCCGTCCCTTCAACAAACCTGACACTTATACGTTGATTTACGTGTTTTTCCTGAAATTTTGAAGAAAAGCGATTGATTTAAAAAGGCCTTAGGCAAATGCGGCTGCTTATGAAGATTTTGTCATTCTTTCTGGACACCATAACACATGAATACAGTTTAGTGGTTATGTTCTATTTTCACTTGTAGGCAGAAGCGTTTTCTATTATCATGTTTGATGCTGACATCTTATTTCCTTAGTCTTGGGGCCTTCATTAGCTTAACTTGAAGTTATTAAACACACTACTTATAATGCTTGATCTACACCCTCTTGCTCACTTATCTTTTATTGAAGCATTTCATTTCAATAATGTGGAGATAACTCAAAACCATTCCGTATCTGTAATAATTATGCAGCTTATAGGGGAGCTGGGTTGGCTGAATATTTTGTTTTCATAATTGACTGAAACCAGTTTGAGAGCTATTATAAAAGCGTATGAAGCTGGTACTGAGAATCCTACCAAGTCTGATTATAAAAGGTACAAGACAGAAAACGTTAAGTCCAGAAGATTTTAAACAGACAAAGTGTTTGAATTTTCCGACTTCAGTCTTTTCATGATACAAGGTAACTATCATCCAGTGAAATTGACTGCCTTCACAGGTCACAGCCCATGGGTAAGTATTCAGGAAATTCCTCTTGAAACATATTACTTTTTAGTATTATGGAGAATATTTTTTAGCTCAGAGTGTGAATAGTCAGTGTGAGTTGTTCTCCGAGCTAAGTTCTTTTTCGGAAAACGTTTTAATATCATACTGGACATCACCTTCAGTGCATTAAGGCTTTCGTGTGAAACATTTGTCATCTAAAACTTTAGCTAAAGGAACAACTCACTTTGAATACTTACCAGTGTTGAACTTTTAGTATTTTGCAAGGTTGTATACTGAATTTGTTCATTTGATGTAGTGCACTGAGATACTGTATGGTATACCAAATAAAATAACCAGATAGACATAAAAATCAACGTAGAATCTCGCACACAAGTGCATTGGCTCAAGTTGTCACACTTCACAGCATCATCCAAAGAACAAGTGGATAGAAAAGGAGTGATATCAAAGTAGATAAAGTAGTAGGAAAGAATAAATATTTGAAAACAACGGCTAGTACAAATATTCAAGATTCAGAAGACACCACAGAGTGAATACATATTAGCCATTGTGACAAATTTTCAGCTATGTCACTAAGGATCTTCAACTACTGATTTGTGTTGTCTCGACGATCTCAGTCAGATATTATATGCCTCTCTACTCGTTCAGACCAGCAGTTGGGGACTTTATCGACTGATGCCACATCTTCGTCTGGTCACCATCAACCCACTTCCAACCTAACTCAACTTCCCCTAGCATTACGCATCAAGGTATGTGGTGGTTCAGCAAGCGTAACACATGTCGAAGCTATCTCATTCGATGAAGGTTCACAGCCTCATCAATCGACTTACTTGTCTCGCAAAATAAACCGATCTAATATGGAGTTATGCTCTACTACAATGTATAAGTTTTACTTATAAATCCTGAGAGGTTTCTGGGCAAGTAATTTATTTATAAAGTGTCAGGGATAAAAAGGGTGAATGTATACCAGGTGATGGTTTCCTAGTATTACCAATAAATCAAGTCAGGAAAATATATGTCTCTGGCTAAATGACATCACACCTGTTACAAAATCTGACGGCTGCTCTTTACTGATTAGTCTTGGTTTAAGGTTAATAAGTCAAGTGATGTTGAGTTATTTTCAGTGATTTTTTAAAAAGTGATATGAATCTGTCATGAGCACTGCTTGCCGTACATGATGACAGACCCAAATCTACGAAAGAGAATCAGCTACTTCAAGTCCGTGTATACTCTTTGATAACGCATACCAATAAAAAGGAAGTCTAGGTTCGGAGCTTTCTGTCGAATGCATGCAGCCGTCCAGTAGACATCTTTACATATCAGTTAGTTATTCCGCAAAATTTCCTATTATTTCATGAGGTGTTTTCAGAATTGTGAAAAGAGTGACCGCAACTTGCACAACTCTGAAGGTCATCAACAAAGATTCAGTATAAATTAGGTGTAAAAGTACAAAAGGTTGGACTTATTTCCCTTTATGCTTTCTTCGTTACTCTAAGTTTCACGAAGTTTTTTTATACTTCTCTTTAAGATTGTCTTACGACAATAAATTATATTGAGATTTCTAATTTTCTAACTTTTGCCCGAGGTTTCTTATTAACCCATCTAATCTGTTGATCACTAAATTATGGATGGCAGTAACGTTTGCTTAGCATGACATCAATAAATTTCCAGACATCTGCTACTACTTGACTTCCTTCTTTTAAAAAGCCCAGAAAAACTAGAATATTTTGCTTGATTTAAAGATTTTTCTTCGTCATTGAGATGAGTTATTTTTAGAAAAAAACAAACTCATTTCCTTCAAGATAAATAATGTAAATAACTGTGGAAAATCAATTGTTTTCAGAGCAGTTTTCATTGTGGATAGAACTTATGAAAGCAAATTATCACTGAATGGTTATGTTGATCCTTTGAACTCCTTACCGACATACAACAGTAATCAAATAAAGATGGAGCACATTAATGTCAGCTGTCAAAGCGAACACGCTGCCACTGTTTGAAATTCCTTCCAGCAGGACCTTTTAGATTTTTCGTGAGAATCTGAGACCTTTATGGTCAACGAATTTGGATTTGAGGACAGATATAAGTTGGTGACATCATATAATGGTCATAGTAATATCGATAAGCGATGTAAACTGGAAGCTGTGAACCACTCGACTACAGCCCGCTAGCTGGATCGTGAAATTTTCTATGTCAGACCTAATCATAATAATAGGTTTGGCATTACAGTGGATTATGTTTGCAATCTGATGGGGAATTATAGATTAGGATGAAGTGAGCAACTATCCATTAATCTCATTTTCATTATATTTCTCTTATTACTTTCGATTCATAATCAAAGCTGCCTTGAAACCAATGCTCTTCAATGTGCAAATCGTTTCTATGACTTTCAGGTAAGAAAAAATGTTGATGCTAAGAAGTAAAAGAGCTGTTCAGTTCTAATCTGGAGCTCTTCAGAAGTATGAACATTGAAGAGTATGTGAAGACCATATATTGCAGCAATGATACGCCTTCCATTTTCTAAAACTGTTTTAGTTTGTCGTGCTCTGGTATCTGACTCCAAATTTATATACGCATCCAGATACACTATCGCCTGTTTATCATTCCCGATACTGCTGATCCACCTGCGTCAGACAATGTAAATATCAGGAATTAACGCGAAGTATATATCAGGATATTATATTGGTCAACGAGCAGGCAAAAGTTTTTAAGTCAGTACAACTAAACAAAATGTTCAATTGTGAGTTGTTAAATATATCAACACAATACTGTGAAATAAATGCTGCGAGTTCACTATCACACCGAGCATAGAACCCAATAGCTAGTGTGATAAACTTTATGCATGTTGACTACTTAAAAGTTCGTAAATAACCAATGATTACCATATGATAACTTCTTAGTTAGTTGAAGGGAAGTTGGCTGAATATAGTTCCTATGACTGGCTCACATTAGAGGATATTTTAAGAGCCTCAATCTCGGATGAAATACATCTTGCTTCTTGGTTCCCAATGGTTTTTCAGCTTATGGTACTAGGTAAAATAAACTACTTTCAAGTCAGTCATTTTTTGATAAACCGTATATAGGTGGCCGTTCATTTCATCAACCATCTGCATAATTGTTGTGGAATATGTACATGTAGTCAGTTAGTCAGCAGTTCAGTCTTCTGATATTCATTAAGTCGAGTATTGTGGATGGTTGTTGTTCGGTCACAGTTATTCAAGACTAACTGGTTGTAAGGAAAGTGTTGAGGTTTAGCATCTAGTGTAGGGTGTAGTTGACTGGACATCATTTCAATATTCAGGCAATGTTTATGGTTACGAGTGTTAACTAGTCTGAATTTCATTGCTATACGATCACACTGCATACTACAACAACCTGTACTATTTACTTGACTTAAAATACTTTAATAATTCAGTACACTGACAACCTGACGCCTCCTCAACAAAGAACAGAACTCACAGAACTTAAATTACAGCTTTTTGACCTTTAATGCCTTTCTTGTTTGTTGTTTCTCCGCGGAAGACATTCAAAATTAAGGTCAAACTGCTGGATGGATTGGATAAACTTGTCGTGTTCGTCAGCAAACATTTGTACTTGATTCAATTTGCCTACTCTGAGTAATCAGGTGTATTGCTAACAATAAAATGTTAGTTGTAGATAGTGAGACTCAAAGAGAGCCGGAGAAAAACTTGTTCAAAAATGTTTGATTTCAACGTGGTTTAAACGAAGTTCTGACATTAACTAAAGAGCCTCTAAAAACTTGGGAGTACTGTGAAGTTCTTTCTTCATTAAAAAAGATTCGATAGATATAAAAATCATTTTTAATTCGTTTATCAGGATTTTTTTAAAATACGTCAGCTGAAACGTTCTACCAAAGTTCACCAGTTCAATAAATATTGTTCAGTGTCACATTCACCAAACTCATTTCAACATAAAACAATCTTAGTTGTCTGGAAGAGTCAGTAAAATCGAAAAATACGGTTATCAAATAGTACACTTTTGAAGTTGATGACAGAATAGTGGCATTGATTTATCTTTTTATGTTTAATTCATAAAGTAATTGGTAAACGTGAGAGTTATCGAAAATGCGGACGTTTTTAAAAAGAATCAGTGGATAGGTTTCGCACACCTAAAATCATTGGTTTTAATGCAGAAAGCAAAAAGAAGAAATTCTAAAAATAATGAATTACATTCGAAATCATAAAAAGCATAAGTCCGGCTTTAAAATGATCCACTTTTCTCTGTGTGAACAGGCTTGCTTTCTTACTCTAAGCTTTTACTGAGTTTCTTAAAATCAAAACCTGTTCATAGAAGTGGTGCACGAAAGCTCCTCTTGACTTTCAATCATCTCTGAGTAGTCTACCATAAAAAGCACACGGTAAAGCACTACTTTACAGAGGGGAAAGAAACTGTTGCATTAGCAAATCGAAAAATGAGCTATTTTTATTGGAAAAAAGTTCAAGGAGAATTGGCAATCCGTACAACTTAACCCATGAATATTGTGATAAATTGATGATCGGTAAGAAGTCACTATTATTTCACGGTAATTTCAGTTGTATTGGCTAACTGATGACAAAACAATGTGCAACTCGTAGAGTGATTTCCTGTCTTTCCAACAGCTTCTTTATGATCTCCGCAAAACACTTTCAACTAGCCCTTCTGTCTCACCTTCGGCTGTGTTTACAAAACGACGTGGACTTTTGAAAACGATTATTTTCGAAGAACACAAACAAGAAAACAACTCACTTGTTAGACACCTAAGAAATTTATGATTAAAAGGATTGGAGAATTTCATTTATGTTATTGAGACTTCTAATACATTCAAAATACTAACTAGTTATACGTAAACTCTTTGCGATAATTAAGAGGTTAGCTAACGTATTATTTAAAAACTGGAGGTTTGTGGAGATTAATTGATTTCAAGTTGTATTCATCACTGACTGACATCATCTGAAGGACCATTAGAAATCTGGGATCACTGGATAGCCCCAAACCCATTATAGCCTAGGCTGCAGCAATCAAACCGAATCGATTGGGATTCATCAAGTCCCAAGAAAGCAGTTGTCGAATTTTTACCAGACTAATGAGCTAATTTTGGAGCTCCTTACTTATTTGATCACGTCATGTTAACAGAGAACTCCTTAATACATCCGAAACTTAGCTATAAATTCAATGGTTTTATGTCACTATAACTTAAAAACTTTACCTCTACACTTTTTTCAACCTACCTGTTTTAATGAATATTTTTTTACACAATCTCGCATCATTCTTTTCTCTGAATATCACTCTTGAATAAACCAGAACACTAGATGGGATGAGGTATATAGTCATAGCAATTTGTAGCATTTTAATTGACACAATGGTGTTGATATATTTAACAACTCACAATTGAACATTTTGTTTAGTTGTACTGACTTAAAAACTTTTGCCTGCTCGTTGACCAATATAATATCCTGATATATACTTCGCGTTAATTCCTGATATTTACATTGTCTGACGCAGGTGGATCAGCAGTATCGGGAATGATAAACAGGCGATAGTGTATCTGGATGCGTATATAAATTTGGAGTCATACCAGAGCTCGACAACCTTAGTATACTTTATTCACTTCATTTTAACTAATGTTAACCTGTCACTCGTAAGTTTGCACTGGTTTACCTACTCTGTGGACTGATTTCATCTCAACGAACTCAGATGCGCCAGTAATTTTCTTCTAATTCAATATTTCGATATTCTGGTTACTTCCATATAAAATCAGTGTGAAGGGTTTCTTTTCATCTTTATCAGCTACATACAGAAATACGCTTTGATAAGAAATCATAGATACAATCTGTTAGTAACGCTATATTGAAAGTATATTCATCTGAGTCAACGTCTTTTATTGCGAATAGTGCATCACATTACTGTCCGTTTCGAGATTATAATCTCCTAGGTAATCTAGAAGATATAGTATTATTTTGTAATATTTATGGTAAATGAACAGGATATATATTTTAATGTCATTGAGATAATCGACTAATTCTACATTTCCACACACACTCAAAGACTAAGTAAATGTTCAGGGTCAATAAAGAGACAACGTTGACAGTGTGCTACAGGTTGACGTATGGCTAGCAGAAGTGGGATTCTAAGCCGCGTTTTGTCCTTTCTGGAACTCATCAGCCTGATGTACCTACCTGCCAGTAAGTTATGTTGTCCCCAATAAGACTGGAACCTACAACCAGTGGCTTCAATCCTCAAAGCGTTATCCACTAGGTTACTGAGTTACATTACCCCCTCCTTGTGCGACGGGCATATTTTTTATGCTATTACTTGTTGCTAGAGGGTTTTCTTGCTGCTAATTTATCATTATTCCCTTCGACCATGTGAAACATTTCATGGGATTTAGTGAAAGAAATTTTCTCTCCAACGAATCATTTTCAACAGCTTTGTAATGGTAATTACCGTAATACCAAATAAGTACTCTTACGAACTAGTAGGTCAAGATTACTTATATTTTTAGCAAAAATGGTAAACAGTTTCTAGAGTTATAAAGAGATTGCATAATCATTGGGTGTACAAGAAAAAATTTACAGTCGATCACAGCGGTGACTGTCAGATTGCCAAAATAATTATCAATAATAGGAGTGATATGTTATGAAATTTCAGTGGTAAGGTGAAAACTGCACCTATAGACATGGAAAAGTCAACCGTAATGTAAAAGCAATAATAGTACCCAGTCAATGAGAGTAAGACTGGTACTGACACGATGGATGGAATTAAAATGCTACAACAACCACGACGAAATAAGAGCTAGAATATACCTCTTCAGTACGCAGAGCTAGAGCTTTAACTGTTGAATCGCCAACGTCTCTTCTACACATAAGTGACGAAACCATACTCTTTTTGAGTTGTTCGGTTAGTCTATGAGTAGGATTTGAAAATAGGCTGTGGCGAAGAGGAATGATCATAGTTGACTAAGTGGTTCAGGGTGGCTCTATTTCATGACCTACGTTCTCTTCTGAACAGTCAAGCGAGATGGATAGCGCTGTTAAATAATCATCAAGTAAACAATAAAATGATGGCGCCTCCTATTTTCTGAACCACTAACGATCTACTCACTGCCACCACTTCTCAAGCACCGTCATCATCACATCGCTCGACTCTTTGAATCACGTTGTTCAGACTACATTTGTACTTTAATGAACTGAAAATACTGTATCTGAGTGAATCGAGTTTTCCAATATTACATTGTGTTCACTGAGTTTCTGATTAGGTTTTGATTTTTTGCAGAATTTGTGTTACCTTGCAATTTATGTGGGCGGTTACGTATAATAGGGACCTGAGTTTTCACAATAACTGCTTCCAGGTCCACTATACCTTTTAGCCACCGAAAAATAATTAGGGCTGATCGTGATATCAAGTCTTCCAGTTCAGTGACCAAACTGAAAGTTTCATTGATTGAATTTCAGAATAAATGAAATGGCAATAGTTATCAGTGGTTAACCAGTGTATTGAGTCCAGTATTACAGGATATCAGAGACACTGAGATCTATGAACCCGTATCACTTTCTTTGAAACTGCAGATACAACCTGATGATAATTGTTAGCAATTACAAAAACTAAGCAAAGTGGAACATTTTTGTGATTGCCTCCAACCACAGCGTCGAGTAATTATCTTCCCGACTTCTTGTTATAGTAACAAATATGTATATTTAAAGTTGTTCAAAACTGCATTTGGTCAATGAGAATGCTTGGGAAGAAATGAATTCACTACAATTTCTCTCTCTTCGTTTTGCTTTCTGTTCTAAGGATTGCAAAAGCTTTCACAACTAACTATCGATTCATCGTGATAAAAAAGTTTTGGAGAAGTACCTGAGTTTTGACGTTTGTCATTTCTTGAAACAAAACCTTATAAGTGGACAGAGTCAAATAGTTGGTTGCAATACAATTCTTTTGATTAGGTATAGATACTGGAATTTTAAGTTTAATTTTATAAAACAAAAACCATTACAATTTTCTGAACAAAGCGAGGATATTTATGTTTTATCAACCGAGGTAAGTTGATAAGACATTGTACCAAAGGACTAGTAAGAAAAAGGATTTCACTGCTAGCCCCTTTCAGTCGTTTGCAAGCCTAAATTACCGGCAGTACCTACGCGTCCTCACAGGGGCGCTTATGCCAATAGTGGTTGATAAGTTCAATTGAATCAACGAGGGAAAATTACAAGCTAGAATATCAAAACGGTGGGATATTTTTAAAAATAGTGCAATGTAGTAATCGTAGCAGAAAATAAACTGTTGCATAATTAGTCTAAACTCAATGAAAAACAGAAAGTGACCCAATAAATAGTAGGTTCACCAGATTTCTGAACGAAGAACTAATAAAGAAACAAGAAGAATCTGAAATCAAGAAAAAGCTAGTTTTTGAGTAGCTAAAGATTATCAAATTCAAAAGTTCCACTTCAGCTGATTTCCACTTTCAAATGAAATGACATACAACCTGACAGCTAAAATCAGCATAGACAGTAAATCACCTAACTCTATGTTAGGTCAGTCCATCTGATATTGCACACACGAATATGGTATTATCTATCAGATGACGTTTCGAATACAATTTATTGCTCAACTTCATATCAATGTAATCATTCTAATTCCTCTCTTAGTTTTCCATATCACATAAACTAGTCTAATATGAAATTAAATTTCACCGTAGTGTCCTAATCCTGTACTTGTATTACAATCCGTCGTCTAATCAACAGGTTAACGAACTTAGTCAAGAGGAACTCAGTTCTAAGATAAAGATTTTTAGACCTGATGCGAACTACAGGAAAATATTGGAAATTATTCTGGAAAGAAGCTTACCAGCCGCTGACATAAATACAAGAATCCCAAACCTAACAGATAGGATATGCCGAGAACAGTGAGTCTACTTCCTAGTTAGCAAATCAATATTTGGACGATTTGCCAGGTAGTCCCGAAAGAGTATAGCAGAAAGCATAGTTCTATCGCTTGAGCTTTTGTGGACAACATATTTGTTATCTTCAGAACAAATAAAGTCATCTTCTCTCTAATACCCGTCTAATATTCAGTCACCGACATGTCTTCCTTAATTGACCAGAATAAAAAGTTGTACGAAACTGACATTGTAAGAAGTAGCGTCAGACAGTTAGTTGCGTGGTTTATTACTCTTCAACTATTTACCGCGACTAGTTAATTGCAACGCTTGTTAGGTCCACATGTATGGTATCTTTGAGATCGAGCAATGATTAAGAGTGTTCTTCTGGCTGTGTGCACCATTTGTCTAGAGAACCGTCACTTGTCTGATAGACTTATTTATCTGTGAACTAGAATTCGACTAACTGACTTTTCGTAGTCACAATTATAAGGTGATCCATTTACATAGTTTACTCTTATGCAGCTCCTTAGCGAAGTCTTTTTCCGATCAAAAGTAGTTTAGAAGTAATTCTACTATGGAAACAAGTAGTGTAGTGTTAAACCTATGAAAAGATGTACTATACTAGAGAAATGTTTTCTCTTCTTTATAGTTGACAGATCAGAAATATATGTCTGTTTTAACAATAGTTAAGGTGCTGAATAAAGTGACTTATTTTCACTGACAGGAAAAGTTCTGCGTGAATAAATCGTATACCTAGATAAACATTAGAAATTTAAGTACACTGTTCACAGTTCACTGCATATAATGTAGGATAGTGAATAACACTGTATAATTCTATATAGTTTAAATTTCAACACAAGTATATAGGTACTTGTAAATAATTCAACTATAGTCTCAGTTCAACTGATGCATTTTGCATAGAAGTGAAAATAATTTATGTTGTTGTAGGTTATTTCACTATTCCAGTTTGAATTTCCTCTGTTAGACTTGTCAACATCACTAGACATTGGACATACATCATGATGATTCTGTTTAAAAACACGTAAAATATCATAGAAATATATACATAAGTGGTAATAAATTTTGGAAGGAAAAAACTCCATGCTGATGTGTGTGCAACGGTCTTCAGGTGAAGTTGATCAGCACTCGGGCGATAAAGTCCACTTTTTCCCCAACAAACAGTATGTTCAAATAGCAGTTGAATTCAGTTGCTGCGCTGAAACTCTATTTCACATGCTTGCAGTGCACCTTCCAGGCACCAAAATGTAACTAAGGCTAAAATAAATAAATTAAATTGAATTAACTAAATATTAACTGAACGAATCTCTAGCTTGCCTTAGGATGCTTAGGATGATTTAAGTTTTGTTTTAACCAGCATGTGTCCGATCAGGCTCCGATGTCATTTTACTTTCCCTTTATGCTGGTTAACATGCGCATCCTCAGAGTCCCTAGTTTAGCCATACTGGCCAGATAGGTTGGATAAACCTTTCCCCTCATAATCACCATCACACCTATTCTATTTAGATATATTGCTCCTTCAAATATATTCCTGAATACCAGTCCTCTTCGCTTGTGTCGCTATCAGTACTTACCCGTTAGGTAAGGTTCTGATTAGGTAGGTACTAGAGCACAACGAGTTAAGTAGGGTTGGCTAAGCGCTATGTATGGTACCTTTACAAGCTATTTCTATCTTTAATATGATTGTGTTCAATACTTTGTGCAGAAAACCTGGCCAAGTAAATAAAGCTATTTTGCCGTATGTCATCAGTGGGTAAGCAAGTCAAACGAGAAAGCTTTTGGGATTTGATCATTCTCATAATGAAATGAAATGCAAGAAACTTAGCAAAGACATCTTTTCTCGATAAATTGATTTCAGCGCCGTCCATTCTCAAGACGACTGTCTAGTTGGTTCAAAGTCGGTTGATGTGCGATTGTACACTGCCACACTGTGCAGCGTTTACTCCTACACCGATGGAAAACCATACTGCATAAGGAAATTCAGATAAGGACTAGAGACTGTGACAGTAATCAAATAAAAAGATGTGTAAAAGCTCAATGATTCCTTACATCATATCTTCAATCGTTCATATGCAGATTCAAAGTGAGTATAAATAAATAAATAAATAAATTTTTATTCTCACATTAGTAATTTAACATGGGAGAAGCCAGTTTACAGGCATCATCACATTGATATATGTCGAGAAATCTACAAGATTTTTCAGGTCCTGAATAGTACAGAGGGGAGGTCGTTTAACTCCATCAAAAACATCAGATCGCGGTTACGGGACAAAGAAAATACAACTTTCAGTATATGCAGTGCGTCAAAGTGAAAATAATAAAAATTCCCACTCCCATACAATGGATTTAACATGACAGATACCAGTTCACAAGCACCGTCAAAATGATGATTTTGAAAGTTTGCAGAATAGTACCGGGAATTATACAACTCACATGGCAAGTTATTGCTATGCATAAACCCATTAAAACTTGCTGCAAACCAAGAGACGGGCATGGATTTCCATCTGTCGTTACACAGATAGGTTCCACTATCAACGACGAAAGCGCGCAATGTTCAAAGCTTGCGTTATAACCAGAAGACGTTGTTAGTCCATTTGCATAGTTTCTTATTTAGTAATATAAACATCCATTCACTGAAAAGTTCTTAATTTTTTAGCTTTGCTAACCACAAAGAGCCTATTTATACGATCTGGAGTATCAGTAAGTATCCACAGTTATATTACCAAGGTGAGTGTCTAAATCCATGCATTTCCAGTTAACCATGTGGTTTAAAGGTAGTATACATTAATTCCACTGGGAGTACTTCTAGTAGTAGATGAAGGTAGACGTTGAGACGGTTAACAGTCCAAACGGCAGCAGTTACATATGGAAATCAGGCATGGTTCATATTAGCGTAAGCAGCATCATTCGGGAAGTGCATTTGATGCATGGTAACTTTTACTTAAAAAGACCACTTGATACAGAGTACTACGGAACATGCAGTGTGGAATTACTGCAGGTAAGTCATATTCCAAGCCAATAGGTATATTAGTCTCTCGTTTGATCATTTGTCCAGAATATTTGTGCCACTATGGCTGTTGGGAAACTTTAGACGGTTCATCGCAAGAAGAATCCTGACCTACTGATGAGTTGATTGTGAAGACGTTCCAGAAACCGAGAAAGATTGGGAGCAGTCCAATAATTCATGAAGTTAAACAATAGACATTATTTCCTTCTGGCAGATATCTCCAGATTGAAAGTCAGCATTGACTGTCGTCATCTAGCTGTCGCTGTAAAGTAAAAAAGAAAGAAGCATGAGCAGATGTGGGTAAGGGAATTACCATGCAGACCAGCTTGGAAAAGAGAGAAGTTCCTATACTTTTAGACCTATCCCAACCTTATGTACAGTTTCATGTATGTATGTGTGATTAACCACATTGTTTTTCCGTTATAAGATTCTCTAAACTTTTCTACACGAGTGTATCGTAGTAGCTTTCAGAGGGAACCAGTGTACATAAGTTCATTATGGTGAGGAGGGGATCTAGTGCTCACACCCTTGTAAGCAATCGTCAACCCATAAGTGTAGGAGGAACACGAGGGCTGTAATGGCTCTGTTTCATACATTTAGAGGTCCGAGTATATCCTCATTAGCCCAGGATGCATAGACGGTGACTAATTGAGCGGTAGACTTGTCGTTTATTAGTAGCCTATTAAGCGAAGAGCGGAAACGTATCAACGAGCTTGCCGTATGAGTTTCTTCTGGAAGCCTGTTCCAAATGTGTGAGAATTTATTGAGGAAGAAATTATCTCGCAACCACGTCGTTCAACATTCAGTTTCAACCAATGCTTTGTGGTTGCGCATGTCGTACGTAGACGTTACAATTAGCTTGATTTGCGGACCATAAGAGTGCAAGTGCTGATGAAGTCACTTATAATAAAATATGAGGTTCAGTTTAAGTCTCCTCCTCTAGAGTGGTTCCAACCCCAACATGTTACATCTGCATGTGTAGTCTAGATTACAGTCAGTTCTAATGTTCTGAAGGTGAAGTAACGTTGCATCCCCTCAAATTTCAGTTTACCACTTCCATGGAGCACACTGAGAATAAAACCAGGAGAAGGGATAAAAGAAAGAACACGATACGTAGCGCATGCAATTTGAAATTTATCCTTTTTGCAAACTAAAAGCTAATCTTTCAGTTATCCTATTAATCTGAAGAACTAAAATCAATGGAAATCAAATCAAATCAAAATGACATCAACAAGGCTTCGATAAATCATATCGAGGGCGTTGATCTCGTTGAACTAGCTCGGTGTCAAAAAGAAGACCTTGAGCTTAATCATGAGTAGACGTCCACAACTCTCAAGCTGCGAACGTGTCAAGTAGGATCAGACAAGGATACAATTTAGTGCGATGTCTCTGCTAGTCAACCACGTCCAGCAGTTCCGAAGATTTGTCGACGCAAAGCCTTCAATACGTTGCACAAACTCATCCAGGTGTATGACCACGCCCGTTTAGATATTGTAGGACCTCTACCAGAATCTAATGGATGTGCTTACCTTTTCACTTGCACGGATCGTCCCACACGATGGGCGGAAGCAGTACCTATTAAGGATATTACTGCCGAAACAGTAACTCGTGTTTTCGTCGAAAGATGGATCGCGAACTTCGGATGTCCGTCTTACGTCACAACTTACCGTGGGCGCCAATTCGAGTATAGATTAGTTCACGCTCTAACTGCACTTTTAGGTTGCACCCGGTTTCGAACGACAGCCCACCATCCAAAAGCAAATGGCATAGTAGAGCGTTTCCATCGACAGCTGAAAGCTTCCCTTTCAGCTGCGAACATACCTTGGTGGACTCGGGCTCTGCCTCTAGTCCTACTAGGTATTCGTAACACGTTGGAAGTTGATGCTGGATGTACCCCTGCGGAACTCGTCTGTGGGACCACTCTTCGCCTACCAGGTGAATTTTTTCCCCTTCAATTTTCAGACGTTTCCGGCAGGGCATCGTACGTGGCTAGGCTTACAAACGTAATGCGTTCAGTTGGGCCTTCTCCAGTTAGACCTCAAACGACTAATGTCTTCGTTCACCCCAATTTACAAAAGACATCAAACGTGTTTTTTTCGCCACGACGCCGTTCGTCGACCACTTGGACCACCCTACGATGGGCCATTCAAAGTGATCAAGCGACACGAGAAATTCTATATAATTGAGCGAAACGAACGTGAAGATACTGTCAGTGTCGACCGTCTGAAACCAGCTTATTTCGAAGGCAACCCCACTATAAGTAACGTTTCAGCTCGCTACAGCCAACCGACGGATAGCCCAACTATGGAAATTCCTGACGATGTGCCCGGTACTGCACAGTTACAACAACCATCAGCGCAACAGAAAACACGATCAGGTCGAACCGTCAGGTTCCCGGAGTATTTAAAGTCGTATTCAACTTAGCGGTGTGAAATAAAATGTGTCAACCATATTTTTCCTGCTTACAAATTTTTTTTCGGGGCACTGTTTTTCTTATTTACCGGCAATCAGCAAATCCTGGTACATTTTGCCCTTTTATGTCAATTTTTTACTACTATGTAATGAAACATTTTTAAAAAACGGTGAAAATGAGCGTAAAATTTATTTTCGATGTATTTGTATATACGTAATTCCCATTTTTTCGAAGTGTTTTCACTGTATTAAAGACTTTCATTTATATTCCAGGTGCAACGAGTACTGGATGGAACGTCAGAGAAATCTGAGGATTAAGATCGACTTACAATTCGATTTATTGTATTATATATATATATATATATATATATATATATATACATATATAGTATTTGTCCTGTTGTGAACTTGACAGACGCAAAGACCAATCACTAATCATTCGGACTTGTTATACACCCATGAGTACGAGACCAAGGAAGAACACGATAGCGTGGTCGGATGGAATAGTATATTCGGATGGTTGTGCCAAGATACCGATGCGTTCCAGCTAACCGGCTAGAGAGTCGAATACGAGCAGTGCAACGTAACACGACAGCGTGCCAAATGGCGAGGATGCTTGACCGGGTGCCTTCAGCTTAGTGAGTCCAGTTGAACTATCAAGGTCAGCATCAATTTCGAGTGTCGTCAAACACTAGGCTGTTGATTTTGGGTGTCTGACGCTACAGGCCACTCCCCCGCAAGTTCGTTCGTGAGGACCCTGAGACGATACCAGCCGGAAGTAAAAACCCAGTGGTTTATCCACTGGTAAAACTCTTCCGATTGGCTCACTGTATGAAGTGGCCCTTTGGTTGTCTGAACTTATTCCAGAGTGTCGTGGCAATTAAAAAATAAAATATATTAAGTGGAATTGTAAGTCGATCTTAATCCTCAGTTTTCTCTGACGTTCCATCCAGTACTCGTTGCACCTGGAATATAAATGAAAGTCTTTAATACAGTGAAAACACTTCGAAAAAATGGGAATTACGTATATACAAATACATCGAAAATAAATTTTACGCTCATTTTCACCGTTTTTTAAAAATGTTTCATTACATAGTAGTAAAAAATTGACATAAAAGGGCAAAATGTACCAGGATTTGCTGATTGCCGGTAAATAAGAAAAACAGTGCCCCGAAAAAAAATTTGTAAGCAGGAAAAATATGGTTGACACATTTTATTTCACACCGCTAAGTTGAATACGACTTTAAATACTCCGGGAACCTGACGGTTCGACCTGATCGTGTTTTCTGTTGCGCTGATGGTTGTTGTAACTGTGCAGTACCGGGCACATCGTCAGGAATTTCCATAGTTGGGCTATCCGTCGGTTGGCTGTAGCGAGCTGAAACGTTACTTATAGTGGGGTTGCCTTCGAAATAAGCTGGTTTCAAACGGTCGATATGTATACACATATATATGTATATATATACTAAGAATATCTGCAGCTGCTTTGTGCTAGGCATTAACAAACTTGTTTATTGTATTTTTCCTGCTCTTGTTATCTTAAGTTCTTAACATTTTATTTTCGCTGTACAAGTACTGATGTCTATAAATTCTCATAATCAGGACTTTCCGAAGGTAGGGTCCGTGGGTGTCATTAATTTTCCTGTGCCTTATTTTAAGTTTGATGACCCGCATTTATGGTTTGTCCGTTCAGAGCATTTCTTCACGGCTAATCATGTAACTTCACAAAACACAAAGTTCAGACACACAAGTTCTGATTTACCGGAAGCGGTGGCTGAACAAGTAAGAGAGGTGCCATCAAAGCTTCATCCGGACACACCTTATGATGTTTTGAAGCAGGAAGCGATGAAAGCTACTTCTTTATCTGACCAGAAAGCTGTCGACTAACTACTAAGTTGCGTATTCCTTGGTGACGGAACACCTTCATAAATTAAGCGACATATACAAAGTCTGATGAAAGATAGGAAAGTAGACAACCGTTTATTCTACCAGCTCTGGCTGTGGAGACTTCCTTCATGCATTCGGCAGATATTAGCTGTCGGAGATGCGGACACTGACGTTGACAGGTTGGCTGGCATCTCTGACCGTATGTACGAAAGGATGCTTAAACAGGTTGAAAGTATTGCTAAGCCAAAGCAAAAGGACCGAGTGGCTGCTTTGGAGAGGAAGACTGACATAGTTACAGGACAATCGACGGCTTTGCAGTCACGCCGACGGTCACCGAAGTTCCATAGAAGCAGATCCCTCAGTCATGATAAAACCACGAGTAGAACTGGGTCGAGAAGTGGCACGTGCTGGTATCACAAGAACTTTGGCAATAAAGCATGTCGTTGTTGTTACCATGCGATTTTAAAGCCTTGTCGTCGGGAAACCGAAGAGCTGGCGACCGGTGACGACTGCTGTCGCCGGCGCAAAACAACCCGATCGTTTGTTTCGAGTAACGGATGGGGAGACCGGAGTTCAGTTTCTGGTTGACACTGGAGCAGAAGTGAGCTGCAGATGGCGAAATAGGGATTTGATAAACTTCTAAAGTTGGAAGTTGTACGCCACCCCAAGAGCCCATGGTCATCACCCCTGCATTTGGCACCTAAAAAAACGCCAGGTGAAGTACTGACTTGCGGTGATTATCGAGCGTTGAATAAGCGTACTGTCCCTGATAAGCATCCAATTCCTCACATACATGAGTTTAGGAACCCTGTGACAAAAGCAAATATTTTTCAACATTGACTTCGTGCGAGCTTATTACCACATTCCTACGGGACCCAATGATGTTCCCAAGATGGTCATCACTAACCCCTTAGGGTCATTCGAATTTATTCGTATGCCGTTTGATTTGACAAATGGTGCTCAAACATCCCAAAGATTTACGGATCAGGTACTTCATGGCTTGGCTTTCGTCAGTGTACACATAAATGACTTTATAGCAGCTAGCTCATCTGAAACAGAACACCTGCAACATCTGGGGACGCTTTTCGAACGACTGCGCAAATATGGGATTACAATCAATCCTGAGAAGTGCGAATTTGGTGAGGAATCCCTACAGTTTTTGGGTCACAATATTAAAGCCAACGGTGTTGAACCGGCTCCAAAAGAAGTAGATACGATTCAAGAATATCCTGTTCCAGACTCTTTTCAAAAGCTGCGAAGATTTCTGGGCAAGTGAGCTTCGATTGACGTTTCATACCTAAACGTGTTGAAGTAGGCCGACGCTACAGCGACGAGCTAAAGTGTTCCACATGACCCAAACGGCCCATGAGGCATTTGGCAAACCAAAGCTGGCTCCAAGTTCTGAAGCTCTTCTCTCTCGTCTTGATTCAGAAGCACAACTAGCAATCATGCCAGATACCTCAAATGTTGCTGTAGGCGCAGTACTACGACAGTTTGTCCATGGTCAGTGGGAACCATTATCTTTCTTCCCGAAACGGCATAATGCTTCTCAGTCGCGATACAGTACATTCGGTACAGTTACTGGCAGTTTACTTAGCTATCAAGCATTTCAGATATAAGCTCGAAGGGTACACATTTATAGTATTTACCAACCATAAGCCACTCACAAAAGCAATTGACACAAAGCATGACAGCTACTCGCCGCGAGAAATTCGACATTTAGAATTTATCTCACAATTCACTTCAGACACAAGGTATGTCAAAGGCAACAAAAATGAGGCAGCCGATGCTTTGTCTCGTATGTTCGTAAACGTCTTAGAACGTGGCCATATTGACCTAGTAGAAATGGCAAGGTTGCAGGCGATGGATGAGGACTTAAGGCAGTGTGAACACCCCATTACATCCTGAAGAAGTGGTGCTTGATGGTCACCTGTGATGTACGAAGAGTAAACCACGTCCGTTTGTGCCTTTGTCAGTGAGATGATTAGACTCCTTTAAGATGCATGGTATTTCACATCCTGGTATTCAAGCTACGGTAAAGTTAACTACTGACCGATACGTCTGGCCAAAGATGAATCGAGATCTTCGACAGTGGTCCAGAGCTTGTTTAGCGTGCCAGCGATTTAAAGTGCAAAGACATATTCTTTCACGTACGGGAAGATTTTCCGCACCGGATGGCAGATTCGACCATATACACGTTGACATCGTTGGACCACTACCCCGTCAAATGGTCTAACCTACATTTTAACGTGTATAGGCGCATTCACGAGATGGCCAGTGTTAATACCTCTGCGGGATACATCTGCCGAAACAGTAGCGGGAAATGTCATACAACACTGGATTTCTAACTTTGGTATACTAAGTGTCATCACCACAGATAGAGGTAGGCAGTTCGAGAGTAGTCTAATTCAACAATTAACCGAACTCCTCGGGATCAGAAGGGTAAGAACTATCGTGTACCATCCTGCATCCAATGGTATTATTGAAAGGTTCCATCGACAACTATAAGCAGCACTCATGGCAGTAAAGACTGATGACAAGTGGAGTGACAAATTACTACTAGTACTCCTTGGTATACGTTTTAGTGTCAAATAGGACATTGGCTGTTGTACTGCTGAGTTAGTCTATGGAACTGCTTCACGATTGCCAGGAGGGTGTTTTAACCCAGCAACAGGCGTTCCTCTGAACTTGACTAACTGTGTGCAACAACGACGGCGACACATGAGCACACTACGACCTCAGCCCCCATGATACCAATGCAACCAGGTGTACATATCTCAGTGCATCTCAAACTGCACTCACTTTTTTATTTGACACAACGGCTTACGAGAGCCCTTACAACCCCGTCATGAAGGACCTTTTAAAGTAACTAGTAAATCAGATAAAGTTGTCACGGTCGAACGCTCCAGCAGACGAGATACGTTCAGGATTGACAGAACCAAGCCAGCGCTTGTGGAACCAGACGTCACGAATACTAAGCCTGGACCCGCAGTGAAGCAACCGGAAACATCGAAAACCATTGTCAAAACGGAAACGGCGGCGTCGGAATCGCCCACAACTAGCGATGGCAGCAGAACCACTAGATCCGGAAGAAGAGTCCGTTGGTCACAATGTTACTTTCAGAAAATTCATTTTTAACAAAACCAATTATTATCGCTGTTTGTTCACCGCCTTCTTGAAAACATGATCACATGATTTGTCAGACTTCTCCGCATGCACAAAAAAATTTTCGCCTGGCACCACGGACTTCCGAATCTCTTATTTCTTAACAATGTTTCGGGTAACACGACTTTGGTTGTACTTTTTTTATCTCAGGATATATTATTACTTCGCTAAACTTATTTTAGTGTTTCGACTATCGTAGACTTTATTTTTATACAAATACTTTTCCGATCAGTTAGCATCCTGATAATAGATATCCTTGACATTCCTCCTATGTTTTAAATATCTTCAAAACGAATTTTTCTTTATGGGATAACATTTTGTATCGAACACAGATATTGCTTCTTGTATCTGTATTCTGGGAGGGAATTATGTAGCATTCTATTTCACAGTATTGTGTTGATATATTTAACAACTCACAATTGAACATTTTGTTTGGTTGTACTGACTTAAAAACTTTTGCCTGCTCGTTGACCAATATAATATCCTGATATATACTTCGCGTTAATTCCTGATATTTACATTGTCTGACGCAGGTGGATCAGCAGTATCGGGAATGATAAACAGGCGATAGTGTATCTGGATGCGTATATAAATTTGGAGTCAGATACCAGAGCCCGAGAGGCTGTTGATGAGTTTTACAAAAATATTTCATGGTTCTTTTTAGTATCGATCTTGTTTTCGACGCATGAAATTTTTTGCAGTGACTGAAATTCACCTACTGTCACTTAAATTTTTAGTACACTTTTTTGTCACTAAAATATTATAAGCTGTAAAGCAGGTGTGTTTAAATGTCCAAATTGTTATCTAAATGATCAAGAGATGCGTTTAGTTTTGTAAAGTTTGCTTTAACGTCCAGGTATTTACCAAATGACAACCACCTCTGCGTCCGCTACGTGCTGAATAGTATCTAAATCCTCACAGTTGTAAATCCAGAAATTTGTGGTTTTTCTCCACTTTTATTTTGTAAGTGCATACTAATATATGCACTGTCCTTAGAATTTTCTACTACCTACCTGCCGCACCAGTACTTACGAGGTGCTGATTAGCTTGGTACCAGCGTATAACGACTTGGTAGGAGAGATTCCGTGTTAGGTAATAGCAACAAAATCGGTCCTCTTACATTTAGTTAGCCCATTGTCTTGCCATTCGTATGCGTTCCTTTGTTCTGTTCCTTATTATCTTTCCGAGTCGGTTTCAAACACAAGGGTTTTACTTTTGCCACATACTCTTACCTCTGTGCACTCTGTTTACCTTTTATCACATTCCCTTGCAGAATAAGGGATAATTTACTAGTCGCTGAAAAGTAGGTCTCTCCAGTACAAATACCGGCTACGGAACGGCTTCTCACTTCCTGGACTCTTCTTCATGGCCCAGCCACGTGGAATCTCAGTTCTCTCTACGGTGTATCCACGCCCCGGAAACAAGGTGAAAACTGGTTACTCTGAGTCGTCCTGAAAATGTCAGTGAGGAGAATTTAGATGTACCAAATGAAACTTTGATAGAAACCCCCACTAAGGGCATTGAACTTACTGACCAACTGAAAGTGCAATTGTTTTCAATCCGTGTGGTCTTGAACCGCCTAACATGCTTCGTCAAAAGAAAGAGTCGGTTACCGATTTTGGTACTGTCAGTTCATTTCTTAAGCAACCGTAGTTGCTGTGACTGTTGCAAACCAGGTAGGAATTTTCTCTTCCCTCCATACGTCCCCTGTACTAGAAATGCACGAGGCAGCAGAGAGGGCACTTCGTGTCACCAAAACTCAGTTATGCACCTCAGTAATTGAGGCAACCTACTCCTGTGGTGCAAAGGAAAAACACATATTTCCAACTACCACCAGCGGTTCCGCAAATTTCAACCCGGTGGCTCACATTACCAGACTCGAAGAGAACTTATGTAGTATGAGGAAGCAAATGTAAGAACATCGATCCCCGTGCAATCGTCTATCTTGCCCACGGGACAGATCTATCTATCTAAATCCAGTAAGTTGACATCTGTTTTACCTTGGTGGCATAGTCGGTCTTGAGCTAATGTTGCAAGATATATTCCACCTTCAATTTCTGGCACAGAGAAACCTGACAACTCGTGAGCCATCACGTAACAAGTGATCGACGTAGCTGACGAACCCCTTGCCTGTCACACGGTCTTTTTGATGGATCACTGCTGGAGGAAATACTCCTTTATAGATGTTGTGACAGAAGCTAGCCTTATGCTACCATCAACCGGAGGGGTGCTGTCGCTATTTCTGTGCTGTCAACGGTACATCGTGCAGCCGGAACTTCCTCGACCTTAACCCTGGACTTCGCCCCATGTTTCGCTGGGTCTTCATCATTACTGAAGTGACCACCGGCACTATCAGTATGAGCCTCTTGCAGCGTTATTAGTTTCTGGTCGATGTACCTGAGCACAAGCTGACAGATTTTGGTATAGTACTTTCTGTCTTCGGTGTTGTCACCAAAACCCTTTCTGATAATCTGGTCTATTCAGGCTCTGAGATTTTCAGGCATTATGTTTCCGCCATAAAGTCACTTTCAGACGTTTTGCAACAAACAGCTGGTGTGCCTTACATGATGTCTAACGTTTCTCATCATATAGCGCCAAGGGATCTACCAGTTTCCGAAGAACTAAGTTTTCATCCCGAGAGAGGAACTCTAAACCATTCAAATTAATTTTGGGCATAAACTGAAGGTAGAAATAGTTGGACCTTCAAAAAGTTAGTGGCCTTTCCCCCCACATGTAGTTCTGATGAACAACGATATGAAATAGGGCTCTGTAATGAATATCAAGGGCTTGATGTTAAAATGGTTCCGCACCGCAGCCCAACACCTCGTATTCACTGCTTGAATGTTTCTGCAGAGGGCATGTCTGTTCGCGGCAAAATAATCAAAAGCGTTTCCGCCATTAGGTACCAGTTCGTCTCGACTATTCAACTAAGACTCTGGTTGTCAGGCCATCTGAATTCTTCGAACTCCCTTGCGTATCTTTCCAAGTATGCAGTAGCGCACAAACTTTCTTTCCTTCACGATGCCTTAGGCCTGCTATACCTTACCTGTAGCCATTCAGATGATGTTCTTATCGCAGGTTTAGACAATAACACCCACCGCAGTCAATCGCGACAAGTTTTCGCCAGACTTTTAAGCATTCGGCTACTGGTTAACTTCCAGTATTTCGGTATCTGTATCTTCCGATGAATGGGAAACAAAGCGAAGTTTTTGTAAACAACATAAATGGTAAACATCATTTGCCAGATTACTGTTTGTTGACACACTTGGAGTTCTCCCACTGGGGTGTAGGCACGTGCAGCTGACAACTCCCAAATAGGCCGAAAAACGCGTCCTGGCTTCCTGTGCTAGTCACAACCAGGTGACTTGCCACCGTTTACTCAGTGCCTAAAACATTTTTCAAGCCGGTGGATACATTTGGTTCGGGTTTTTCAGCCAATTGCTATCTTGGTGGCAGTTCACTGAATTTTAATGGTTTTATCATTGACTGGTATGGTAAGCAACTACCATGGAAGACAATATAAGCTACTCAATGCTTTCGGTGCCAATCTTCTACATATCACCGCCACATTTCTTGAGATGGTAGGCTGGTAGTGTCGCTTTTTTCCCGTTATGAACACGTTTCAACTTCAGCAGCCAAGTTGCTGAAGCTTGGGTGCAAAACTTTGAGAAAGACTCCCGAAGTACTGGAAATGTTCCACAGGATTAAAAATGCCGTAATAGAGATCTAAATGTCATTTAATCAGAATGTAATCTTCGCTCTCAACATTGCTACTGGCGCCTCTAAGTGACCATCCCAGACATATTCCAGGGGTTAACGGACAGTACTTGAATACCTTCCAATATCTCCCATAAGCTATTTACATGTGAAGTATGATACAACCCCATGGATCGTGAACTACTTGTCGTGTACGCTTCAGTTAAACGCTGTCATCACTTTGTAAAAGGTTGTTAACTTGCAGTATTCACTGGGTGAAAGCCCTTGACGTGCACCCTTAACATCGTCACTGATAAGTTTCTTCACTTAAATTACGCAACTTGAGTTATATTTTTTTGCATCCCGTGCCAAACAATTCTCAAATTTGCGGGTTGACGGATACCTTGTTTTGAATTTTGATCACTTCGCTCCTGTCAACAATTAACCTAGAAGTTTGCCAAAATTCGGTCATGGGACAAGAATGTGGAAAAGCTTCCGAACTCAGCTTCCTTCAGAATGCAGCACGCATCGCTTCCAAAGAGCAAAAGTAAAATCCCGTGTGACATGTCCACAAACAGCCCCAGACCTCTTGTTTCCTTCCTTCCATATAAAACCGTCCTTGATGTAGTGCAAAGTTTCTCGCTGGCCGGTACATGTGTCACTGACAAGCCTATCAAAGCCAGATTTTTCGACCAAATATTAACCATGGCGCTGATGTGAGGCCAACTAACGTAATGCTACGCCACTCGGAAGTTTTACCACTTATGCTCATTGGAACATCTTTGGTTCACTTTCACCCCTTAGTGGTTGTTTCTATCCTTTCACATGTAGTGACTAGATCGACTACTGGTCGGATGCAGTCCCAAAATCAGACATTGCCGCTTAACCAGTCAGTTTAATTCCATTTGAAAGGTCGGTCTGGATACCATTTTACTGTGACAGTTAGCTGAGAAGAACAAGCTGAATTTGTTACTCTGCATAGTTTGTTGAGTCTTTTTAGATGAAACGCAATCGAGGAACCGCGTGTAATCAGGCTTCTGATGATCTAGTGTAGCATTTTCACCATCGTCTAGGGCCTCCCTACTGCCAGTCAAAAAAGTTTAATGGGCCAAGCCTCTCCCATCATTTCTTCTCAGCACCCTTTCCACACTCATAACGTACACATGCTATGCTTCTACCACGTTGGCTTCCGGAAGCACACTACCCTCGGCCGGGGAACTAGGTGCTATACAACTTAACAGGTCACTGCTTCTGATTATGTTTTTGTTGATTTATCAGGTTTTTCATGGCCTAACGGTGTTGGTTACCGGATTACGTTTTGGACATAATTTATCATCCATGGTCATAAGCATCTCGATATGATCGCGGACAATAAATTGCACCCGAACCGTAACCCATTAGACAACACTGCTACTCTATGATAAATCTAATTAACCGGTCGTGGTCTGCTCGAACCATGGGTTACCAAATTTATCCCCCGAACATTTTTCATCAAATTCTTTCTTTTCAATCTGTCCTGACCATTTAAATACGTCATTTGAACCTATCATGTACTGTTGCACATTTCTGAACTGTTTTCAATTTTTCATTTCTTCGGTCAATAGCAGAGCACAGAAAAAACGTTACGTTGTGTGGGAATGGATTTTTTGGTGCACGGAGGTAAGTCATATTTCTATCCGTCAGATGCTTAGCCTAAGGGAAAATTGCGCTTGCATTTCTGCCGTCTCTTCATCATGGACTAGACGGCCATCTAGAACCAGCCGGCTATTTCACATTATTGCCTTGAATACTGTTATTAGTAACGTCATGCAGGTGAACTAACTATTTCGTCTGAAGGTATTGTCAGAACAATACTTCCGAACATGTTTTACTCTAATGCTGCTTCTACGTTTTCGGTTATGCTCAGAATCCTGAACTTCAGACCTACTTCCTTTAGCCACTTTTCATTTGGACAGACAGTATACCAGCGGTTGGGTGTAAGATTCCAAGGTAGAAATCAGCTATTCATACTTTGTGATGCTTTGAGAAAATTCCACGATTGGCATTATGTGGCTCAACTCACATGAACCAGGTACTTTCCTTTGACTCAGAGAATTCTTGAATAACTTACTTTAAGATTCCGACAAGATTGATGTTCCTTCCCGCAGCGCTGCCGCATGGATTTTATCTGTCACCGAAAAGGTGTCTTTTGTGAGCGGTATCGGTCTGCGCTGTACTTTCCCGACGCCTAGACCAACGACCGAGAGTCCTACTTTAGCAGTGAGTTATTCGTAAACTCTTGAGTAGGTGGAGGATGACGAAAAGCTTTGTCGATGCTAGTTGGCCAAGATCTCGGCTGCTTCACTGTCGCTACTGGTCAATCTGTTGGTACCCAGCAGTTGAAAGACTCGCTTTGGACCTCAGGAAAGATGCAGCATAGCCGAACAGACTACTGGGGTTATAAACAAACGTGTTTGCAAGCCTGGCTTGAAGCCATCGCCGATCGGCATTCCGTACCCTCGTGTACGTGTCCTCGCCCGTTCAAATGGTCCAAGGGTATACTCGCTGCCAATCTTTTTGCTATCGACCTGGTGGTATCTGCTTAACTTAACTAGTTTGTGAATGCCGTTCTATATTACCTTAGGCAATTTGGAGCGCTTCGCTGTTGAAAGCGGAACATACTGGGTGATTGTACGCGTGATTGTGTTAAGTATGAATCTCCAACCGGTGTCCACACCCTGCCATAAATAGTTAACCTCTCAGTCTGTCTGTTTCAGCTCATGCACCGCATTTATATGGGTTTGTGGGGCCATCGTTTACCCGTGTACAGCGTGTTTGTTGTTAGTGTAACGGAAAATAATAGGAAAATCCCTTCTGGAGGACTTCATAAACTGATTTTCCCTTCGCTGTTCCGTTTTTGTTTTAGTATTAGAACAAATCCTCACTCCCCCCATCTTCCTACTTTCGATGTGGAATATATATATCACTTTTCTGATTTTGGTAATGCTCCATTCGCATTCTTCTTGTTTAATCCGGTTCATTCAACTGTAATTTGCTACATTCTAGGTTTTGTCCAACTTCCACCGTTATATCATCCTGTCCAAAGAGGTATGGAAGGCCATTGTTGCTTTAGTTTTGATTCTTATGTTTGCTTAGGCATTCCTAGTTTTTGATCCGACTCTTGCACATCTAAACTTTTGGTCCCTATTTCGGAAATGTTTTTCGATTTGCTGCGGGTATGTAATCTTTACCACTTTCTGAATTTTTTTATTGTGTAGTTTGATATTTGAAGCGGGACTTATTTTCGACTGTAAAGTATCAAGCTGGCATTGTTGAAGTACCTTTCTTGCTTTTTATTATACAATGATCAAATAGTGCCGTAGATCTCATGTAGATATAACATATCATGTAACTTAACATATGACATACTATATCTGTAAACGTGATTTGCATCTGTAAAGTAAGGAACAAATATCACTATTTTTACTCCAGTAACGGCTTCCGGGATGATATTGAAACTTCAGAACCTAGCATTTCCACGTTGTACACCTGTTATGCAACCAAAGAAAGTGGCCCTGAATCAGCTTGGTTATTAGCAGCTGAACATTTTTGAGCAGACCGTGATAAAAGCAATATGAATAGCTTATAACCGTTCTGTGTCAAACGAGGAAGGTGTGAATAATGCAGGCAGCTTTCGTTGACGTTCCATCCAGTACTCGTTGCACCTGGAATATAAATGAAAGTCTTTAATACAGTGAAAACACTTCGAAAAAATGGGAATTACGTATATACAAATACATCGAAAATAAATTTTACGCTCATTTTCACCGTTTTTTAAAAATGTTTCATTACATAGTAGTAAAAAAATTGACATAAAAGGGCAAAATGTACCAGGGTTTGCTGATTGCCGGTAAATAAGAAAAACAGTGCCCCGAAAAAAAATTTGTAAGCAGGAAAAATATGGTTGACACATTTTATTTCACACCGCTAAGTTGAATACGACTTTAAATACTCCGGGAACCTGACGGTTCGACCTGATCGTGTTTTCTGTTGCGCTGATGGTTGTTGTAACTGTGCAGTACGGGCACATCGTCAGGAATTTCCATAGTTGGGCTATCCGTCGGTTGGCTGTAGCGAGCTGAAACGTTACTTATAGTGGGGTTGCCTTCGAAATAAGCTGGTTTCAGACGGTCGACACTGACAGTATCTTCACGTTCGTTTCGCTCAATTATATAGAATTTCTCGTGTCGCTTGATCACTTTGAATGGCCCATCGTAGGGTGGTCCAAGTGGTCGACGAACGGCGTCGTGGCGAAAAAAACACGTTTGATGTCTTTTGTAAATTGGGGTGAACGAAGACATTAGTCGTTTGAGGTCTAACTGGAGAAGGCCCAACTGAACGCATTACGTTTGTAAGCCTAGCCACGTACGATGCCCTGCCGGAAACGTCTGAAAATTGAAGGGGAAAAAATTCACCTGGTAGGCGAAGAGTGGTCCCACAGACGAGTTCCGCAGGGGTACATCCAGCATCAACTTCCAACGTGTTACGAATACCTAGTAGGACTAGAGGCAGAGCCCGAGTCCACCAAGGTATGTTCGCAGCTGAAAGGGAAGCTTTCAGCTGTCGATGGAAACGCTCTACTATGCCATTTGCTTTTGGATGGTGGGCTGTCGTTCGAAACCGGGTGCAACCTAAAAGTGCAGTTAGAGCGTGAACTAATCTATACTCGAATTGGCGCCCACGGTAAGTTGTGACGTAAGACGGATATCCGAAGTTCGCGATCCATCTTTCGACGAAAACACGAGTTACTGTTTCGGCAGTAATATCCTTAATAGGTACTGCTTCCGCCCATCGTGTGGGACGATCCGTGCAAGTGAAAAGGTAAGCACATCCATTAGATTCTGGTAGAGGTCCTACAATATCTATACGGGCGTGGTCATACACCTGGATGAGTTTGTGCAACGTATTGAAGGCTTTGCGACGACAAATCTTCGGAACTGCTGGACGTGGTTGACTAGCAGAGACATCGCACTAAATTGTATCCTTGTCTGATCCTACTTGACACGTTCGCTGCTTGAGAGTTGTGGACGTCTACTCATGATTAAGCTCAAGGTCTTCTTTTTGACACCGAGCTAGTTCAACGAGATCAACGCCCTCGATATAAATTATCGAGGCTACTGGTGATCGCTCATCGGCTACGGAGTTATTCGTTCCAGAAATATGTCGGATATCTGACGTGAACTGGGAAATGTAACCCAGTTGTCGCAACTCACGCGTGAAGTATTTGTCAGACGCCGAGGTTATGGGAAACTTTAACGGTTTTTGGTCTGTGAAAATAATGAAATCACGACCTTCCACTGAATGTCGAAAGTGGCATACAGAACAGTACATAGCTGAGAGTTCCCTACCAAACGTACTGTATCTTCTTTCCGCATCTTGCAGCCGCCTTCAGAAAAAGGCTAAAGGTTGCCACTGGTTGTTAGTCAATTGTTGCAAAACTGCTTTGATTGCTGAATCAGATGCATCAACGGCGATACTTAGAAGAGCATTGGGGTCATGATGCATGAACATGGTTGCGTTTGAAATGGCTTCCTTGACTTTAGGGAAAACAAGTCTTGCTACGTCGTCCAGGGTCACGATCTTCGTAGTTCCTCGAAGTACATCAGTTTGTGGTCTCATGACAGAGGCACAGTTGGGGATAAACCTTCGGTAATAACTTACCAGGCCATTGAAAGTGCGGAGATGTTTCACAGTGGTCGGCTCTGGATAGTTTGTGATAGCCGCCACTTTATCTCTCAATGGGCGTATACCTTTGTTGTCAATGGTATGCCCAAGGAAGCTGAGTGATTCAACTCCTATTTCACACTTCTGTAAGTTGACTGTGATGCCATGTTTTTTAAGTCTTTCGAATGCGAGGTCCAAATGTTTGAGGTGAGTTTCCTTATCTGGACTCGCAATTAGACAGTCATCGATGTAGACATGAACAAAATTCAAACCACGGAAGACATCATCCATAAAGCGTTGGAATGTTTGTGCTGCATTCCGAAGACCAAATGGCATGCGCAGGAATTCAAACAGGCCAAAAGGAGTAATAATGGCTGTTTTCGCGATATCTTCTGCTGCCATAGGTATCTGGTTGTACGCTTTGACCAAGTCGATTTTTGAGAAAATGTTCATTCCGCATAAGGTTGCAGTCAAGTCGTAAACGTGAGGTATCGGGTAGCAGTCCGGAGTTGTTTTGGCGTTAAGCCTTCGGTAATCACCGGTTGGACGCCAGTCGTTGCTATCCTTTTTGGGAACCATGTGCAATGGCGATGCCCAAGGACTGTTTGACGGTCTGATAATGCCCAGTTCGAGCATGTGGTCGAATTCATTTTTCGCCGTTTGAGCTTATCGGGGGCTAAACGGCGCGCTTTGGATGCCACAGGTGGACCTGTGGTTGTGACGTGATGCATAACATTGCTGGTTATGCACGGAAGAGTGTGCTTCGGTTGCTGTAACTCTGGATATTTCTCCAGAACTGCCTGGTAGGACGTGTCGCCTGATTGTTTAGTCCTAACGATGGCTAAACTCGGACCTACATAGGTGGTGCCGCCAATAGATAACTTTGTGCTGTTATCTATCAGTCGTCGACGGCGAGCATCTACGAGTAGATCGTAATGGTTTAGCAAATCTATGCCAATGATGGGCATAGAGACGTCAGCAAGGAGGAAAATCCAGTGAATAGGTTTGCGTAAACCTAAGTTGAGGTAGGCATACTGTCTCCCGAATGTCGCGATTGCCTTGCCGTTGGCTGCTTGAAGATTGAAGGATGGGTCATGATGACGCTCCTTTGTCGCTGCTGGAAGAACGCTAACTTCTGCGCCGGTGTCGACGAGGTAGCGGACTTTCGTTTTAACGTCGGTGACGTAGAGCAAACGGCTTTTTCTGCCGGCTACGGTTGCCGTGAGCACGTGCCGGCGTGACCGTTTCCCTAGTTTGTGTCCTTGTTAAGACTGCATGGTTTCCGACATTTTCTGGCTTCGTCTCCGCAAGTATTATGAAGCCAGCACCGTTTAGGGCTTTCCACCCTGTTAGGTTTAGTTTTGGAGCTACCACGCGAGTTGCTGCGATGCACCAAGACGGGTTTCTGTAGAATTCTACGTGAACTAGTACTTCGAGATCGTAGCAACTGTTTCACAGAGTTGCACAGCTTTGTTACCTCTGGATCCTGGCGCTCTGTTTTGACGCAGATAGAATATACGTTAGAGACGGGTCTGCTGGATATCTCCAGTATTTTATCTGCTGGGACTACCAGGTCGTCAAGTGGGACTGACTGGAGTGTCACCAACACGGTTTGCACCGGTTGTGGTGGTTTTAAGAGAAATAGCTCTTCATTGAAGAAGCCTACATTTTTCGAAAAAAGTGTTCCTGTATCATGTCAAAACCTTCAAAGTTTTGCAGCGGGGCATGGAGGACGACAGTTCGGTTTATTAAGTTTATTCGTGCCGCTGGTCAAAAGATTGAAGATTTTGCTCTGTAGCTACAAAGACAAGCGTCAGAGTGCAATTTTGGGACTAGTTACACACCCATCTGCTTGCTCACTTAGTAACCAATGTTAATCTTCTGAAGCTTGAAGTGGAGTGGATCCCAGTGGTTTTAAACCGTAGGCAGGTCACTTTACTTCACTGATCCAAGCGCATCCACCACAAACATTTTATCTTTGAAGTCGTGAATTGGCGCTTTACGGTTCTACGCCGCATTCATCCTCAGGTTCACACAGTCACTATCTGCACTCACCGATGTTGTTTCCAGTTTGCAACCTGTAAGTGGAACACCACTATGAAGACGTCGTATAAAACGGTTTAAAGGTTTGGAGCTGTCAAGCTCCTCTGAAACCTTTACTACCAAAGGCCCAGTCTGTTCTTATCACAGGCTTCTGGGGTAAGTGGCTTAGATGGTGTGAGGGCTCTAATGTGCCCCATGCAGCTATTGAATAAAAATGCTGAGGTCATCCGACCTTAAGTATGAGTGAACCGGTGGAGATCTAGTAATTCTGTTTCTGCTATCAAATACTCCTGGACACTGTACTCAGTCTAGTGATGATAAACTACTACAACAGACAGAGGCCATCAGCAAGGGTTAAGAATACAACACCTACGGTTCGAAAGGCGGATAAAATGATTGGCCGGAGCATCGAATGTCTAAATGTTCCTCGCAAAGGTATCATTTCACTCCCCTACATTGACTTTCAAAAAAGGATCAAACCTGTGTATGCTGCTTGTGGAGTCCCGAGGTTTCTTTCGCCAACTTTAGGAAGTCTAACTCTTGCCCATTTTATCACAGTGTGTAGACCTAATATTCGTCCACTTATTGAGAAGACTTACTCTTCATATCCGCATACTTAAAGAGGGATAGAGTCATCGGGGAAAAGGTTCAAAGAAGAGCCACAAAAAAGGCGGTTGGGTCACAGTACAAACCTTGTCTGGATCCCTTAGCCACTCTTAAATTTCAACCAATACAATACCGGAGGATATGATCAAGATGTATCACACTGCCGGTAACTCTCGTAACCCTTACGGATTCCTCTAACGCCATAATTGGCGACAACACATAGTAGGTCAACCATCAATGGTGGAGCTGATTTGTAGTTAGGGTTTGTAAACTGTGGAACTGCCTTTCTGCAGAAATTGTTAAAGCACCGTCCCCAGATACTTTCACAGGAGGTTAGATGTACATTTAGAGCCCTATGGTACTGATGAACTGTACTTACGAGGCTTTCTGTCACACATAGATCAGAGGGAATAACACTACCGATAGAGAACAGATTAATTTAAATCAACTATTTCTGTCTCTCCAGGTTTTTCGGAACCAGGAAGATAACTGTGGCCATCCCTTACTAATAGCTTATTCTAGTAAGACAGATGTAGAACTCAGAGAAGAATCTTTCACTATCTCCACAATAAGAAGTTTGGAGTTTGAAATCACTTCCAAAGTGTTTAAGTCAGGTCTCCACTTTTAGCGCGCTCACAGTTTTTGGTTTCGGTTTCTGGTTAGTCAGGATCTGCAGCTAAAAGGGCACATGTGAATTGCATTGGTCGTTTGATTAAAATCTTGCCACTTTAGTGATCTTGTAGGATGAAAGCCAATGGTACTTCACGGAAACTTGTAAAGTACAGATTTGTAGGGTGTTTTCTCAATGGAAGAATATCATGAGCTCATGAAAACTAGATATTCGGAGACCATAGGACTCATCACTTCTCTTCTGTCTACGAGTGTTTCTGGTTTTCTACATGATGTGACCCCTCTACTGCAAAGTAGCGTTTTGATGGGTACTATATTTCAATTGATCTTGTAGCACTAGGCTGTGCCTTCAGTGTTTCACTGACTGCAATTCCTTTATATATATTTAAAATGGGAGCTTTTTACAGGTAGTCTTCTATCCCGAAAATGCTCCTGTGGATCGTGGTGAATAAAACCCACTTCTTGGATACGTTAATTGATCTTACGTTATGTATTTGTCTTGATGAGATTTGATACTACTTTGAGTATAGGAAATAAGTTTTTGATCACTCCCTGGTATGATGAAGAGAATAGCGGCTTGAGGTCATTGATTTGTTAATCAGCGTTAAAGAGCTAATCAAAGTATAGGGGTGTTTGAAAATAACTTTCGGGGTAGTTAGCGTCTTTTACATGCACCCACTTATCTTCGTTAGGCTATTTTCATAGTACAGCTGTCATCGCTCGTAGTTCGTAGACTCATCCACTGAATCAATGTACACTAAGAATTTCGGGCTCTGCACTTGTAATGCGTATAGTTTTTTACCACAAAATGTTTTTCACTAGCTGCACTGAAGTCCTACGTTAGTCACCTTATTTTAAAGACCAGAAGAATTACTTAACAAAACTGATTGCCAGTCGTTGGACGAAAACTTCTGGTATGGCCAGTAGAGGTACTCTATGGGTCTTCAGTGATTTCGTTTAGTCTTGACACTTACGGTAGATTTGTTCATAACAGAATACTAATGAGATGTATCCTTCACTTCGCAGGTGACATCCCTGAGGAAACGGCTTTTTGTTTCGTAAGATGCAAGTTTGTACTCTGGCAAAACCTATATGCACGACTTGTAACAGCATGAAATAATCGACAGGTCTTCGCACAAATTATGGAACGGGCTCATTATTCTCAACTTCATGGACCCAATTACAAATCACATGAGGTCGTATGATCATAATTTTATGATGGGTTGCTCTCTGCTGTAGAATACTGAGTACACATCGATTTCTTGCATACATAGTCCTGGGTGATTCATTGCCAGATACGCTTGACAATGATAGAGCTGAGATATTCGGTTTTTGATCACTTGACTTGTAGGTTCAAATCTTTCTCCAACTGATGAGGTTATTTGTCAAAGGCGTTTACTCTAGGTATCGAATCTCTAAAATACTCGATAATTAAGTGATCTGAAATACGTGGTGAGCCACTAAACGGAATTTTACGCTTTTTATATCTTAATTTAGCATAGCTACTATCCACATTTAAGCTGTCTTGAACTCCGATGGCTCAGTGGAGCTCATATGGATCCTATTGGCAAGGTGCATATCCAGCATACTATGATTACAGTCCTGCTCAGGTTAGTTGACTCACTACCCACTGATCATTGTAGACGTATGATTATAATCACCAGACCATCCCTGTCTCGTCAACTCAAGACAACCCGTCCACACCCCCTCCGCCTGGAGTAGAGTCCACCGTTCCAGAACCAGTGGCAAGCCCTATGTCAACGACCTATGATTCACTTTGGTCCCCTGGAGTCCCATACCAATCTCAAAATTTCGATGGCACCTATCCTTATCCCCCTGGAATTCCACCACGCCAGCCACTTATGTTCGATATGAATCCACAGAGACCTTTGATGCCGAACATTCCATATCCCTATGCTACATCACAGTTCCCAGTGCAACCTCGACTTCAGTTAGGTAACTGGAACGCAACCAGACCTGCGTACGGTTATCAGTTTAGCGGAAGTGCAGACCATTCACTGGGCTTGTGGCTCGATAATAAGCCATCTGCTTCGAATGGTGTGGCAGTAACAGGTCCGCGGTTTCCATTCAGAAAGAATCCAGGTAAGACATTCAATCCGTACATATGTATACGACCGTTTCTGTATATCGAATTATGTGTAACTTGAGTCGAAGTATTTTGATTATTATTGGTAACCTCTTTAATTTATGGCCTTCACGTAGGACATATGCTTGACCTACTAGCCAAAGCTTTACCTTTTGGAATATCTCCCCGTTCTAGTAGTATCAATAGAGGTTACTGTAGTATATATTCATTAACTGATGTTCGCATGACTAAGTTGAATTCCGTTAGTGACTGATGTAGACTAAACTTACTGGTGTTGTAGAAGCTTGTCGAGGGTTATCACTGATGAAATTAATTCAAAATACATACACTTTAAGTTACAAGGTATGCACTTAGGTTCATCGATTAAGGTGCGTACAATTGGTAATCGAGCATCCTAAACGACGCACTTGAAGTCCCTTTCAATTACACCACTTATTCCTTACATTCAAAAACTTATCTGACTTGAATTGGTTTCCTTTTTAACATACCTGATTCTCTTAGCACATTTTTCATGTTTTCTTGTTGCTGTGACGTGTTGCCAATTATAGTAGTGCGTTTCTTTTGGACTATGACACTGCAAGGCAGGTCAAGAGAAAACTTCGTACAGTACATCAATTTATTACGGAATCACAATGTGCAAAGGTAAGTTGTTTGGAATAGAAAGTGGTAGAACACATACAACTAGGGAGGATATTCAGAACTCCAAAAATGCCAGTAATTTAGGGCCAAATCACTAAGATACTGCAATCACTGATGCCTGTCGTGTTCAACATCCTGAGTAGGTTGTTGAGACAGGGCTTCCAACACTGAAAAGTCGATGGGACCTCAAGCAGTCAGAGATAGGGTGAGGCAGTAAAATAAAATGGGCTAAAGCCCAAAGTATCCAAGGATGGTAGTTGCGGCTTAATGGTCAGACTGACTGAAATGTTAGCCAGTGGATTGAAATCAAATTGATCCCTTCTGACTGATTTCAATCACTGGCTGTCCCAGTCTTCAAGAAAGCCTAGAAATCCTTTAGTGATAACTGTTGGTGAATCAGTCTGACGAACATAGTGTCTACGAATCTAGGTTTTATGGTCGTCAGATTTCTGAGTGCAGCTCAGGAACAATAAGCCTAAGTGAGGTAGGTTTCAAACCTTGCTGTGAGTCTATCAACCGGATACCCTGAGCCAAGTTACGGATCACAGGTACTCTTAATGACACCTGTTTTTTTCAACGTGAAGGTGACATTGGATTCCGTCAACCGAGAGGTTTTGTGGCATTTTCTCCCATTGGGAACGGTGCTGCGTAAGTACATCACTCTGTTGAAGGCTCTGTCCTCGAACACCTGTGCTTCCAGATTAATTTGATGTCAGATGACCACGAACTCTAAAATATTAGTCGCGATGTTAGGCAAACCAACCCTTGTGGTTATCACAATGCTTTTCTCTTTCCTCGTAGACTGAAATGATTAACAATCTAAACCAGTCTGTAGCAGATATCTGTTACTGCCGTGCATGAGTTATTTTCACAGTCACTGACCGATTACTGCTACCTTGACGTGTGATCGGGCTTGCATATCACAGTAACCCAACGAACTATGTTGGTGGAACACTTGTTCCCCTGAGGTCCTGCCATACCAGAAACCTCTGTTGGATAGTGATTAGACGAAAAGCAGTTACCGTTGTAGTGTAAATTACTACACCATAATACGAGTCTGCGGGCGAAGTCGTACTGCTGCTAGCTGGATGGGGTGTGACAGCAGTAAGGTGTTTCCCTTGGATGACCAGCAGTACCATGGTGATGCTGCCTTCTCAGTGGAAGGGGAGGGGGCTAGAAAAGGTCGACCCCGAATACAAACACTCCGCCATATCAATCAGTTTGCCGGACCGGTGGTGTTGGTTCATTTGTCGTTTCTTTTCGACCATCCGGCCCCAAAAATACAAAAGTTCAAAACAACCATACACAAAAGGCTGAGTGTGACAGGCGTGAAACAGATGTCTGATGGGCTCTGCAATCCCACAAATCGCTTTCAGGTACCTTAAGAAGAAATAGTCTTCCAGGGTGTTGGCAGCCTGGAAGTGTCAACGGCTCTCACAACTCAATCAGCAGTCAAGTTTCCTCAGACTGCTTTCCACCTCCCACATCATTACCTTCTGATCTTCTTTCACGTCTCTCGACTAACGATACTACATCTCCTAGCTCTGTAGCCTTCGACAACAATCTAAATCCAAAGGACAGCATCTTTGATCTCCTTAAACCACGCTCCAAATTACACATCGGAGCGTCGATGTCCGCACCCTCCGTCAAATCGGTTTACAGGCTTCAATGGCCAAAACTCTAGCAACTCGAGTCATGAGTGTCTGCTGTGTTTGTGAGACACGCATACAGGACCCAAGTACGGTTATTCACCTAACCTCTCGCGGTCAATGTGAGGAATCAGCAAGATTCACCCTTCGAGTTTCTGGAGATTCGATGGCTAGCTGTCGCGGTCTTGCAGGTGTAGGTATAGCATTAAGCACTAGGGCAGAAAACTCACTACTAGACTGGATCCCAGTTGATAGTCATCTCTGCGCTGTCCAGGTCAGTGAGAAATAAAAAGAATAGTGGAATTTGCCGTTGTCTCTTTGTAGCCTCTTTTTACGCACCCACTGACTACAGTTCGGATGCAGTGAAGGACGAGTTCTACCAAGAACTGTCTAGCCTTCTCTCGAAAGCCGAACGCTCAGATGTGGTGGTTGTTGTAGGTGATTTCAGTGCGTAGGTAGGTGAGTAGACTGAGTGAGGGAGAAAGACACTAAGGTGGCACTTTCAGAATTCTGGCTCGACGAACAGATGACGCTGATCGCCTACTACAACTGTGCTCGGTTAACCGCTTATTTTTAGTTAGCACAAATTCCGGACACAAAGAAAGAGACTGTCTGACTTGGCGACCACCGAGCTCAACACAGCGATGGACATAGATGGACCACATTGCTATGAGTCATCGCTGGATGACTGGTGCTCCTTCTGGAGTACATGTTTGGATAGCGACCACGCGTTGGTCTGAGCGCGTGTGTGCCCTCATCTCAATGGACGTAGGAAACATTTGGCAACAAAAGCATTGCGACTGCAGCCGAATAACGAAAACACCAAAGCCGCTTTCAGTGAAAAATTGGCTAGCAGTTATTGGAACAGAAGACTATCTATCACTCACCTAGAAGAAGCTTGGTGCCATCTGGAGTCTGCTGTAAAAGCAGCACTGAAGACCGTAGCCAACTCCGAAAGAGTGGCTGAAAAGAGCCAGTGGATATCAGCAGCTTTTTCCGAATCAATGGATGCGCGTGAACGCATCCCTGCAGGCTCTGAGTACAATGAAGAGTGAGGACAACTTAAAAGTAGACTGAGAAAGAGTCTACGCCACAACCGCGAACAGTGGTGGGTAGCGAAGGCTAAATAGATGGGAAAGGCAGCGGCGATTTGTAACAGTAGAGAGTTATTTCGACTTATTGAGGAAACTTAGGGGTGGGGCGGGAAGGTCAACAACCGTAAGTGAGACCATAGCGGAGAAGGACGGGTCTGGGATTCATTCGCAGGGGAGACGACTGGAACGATGGGCAGAGCACTTTGAGGAGCAGTTTAACTGGCCTCCAGCCACCATTGCGCTGCCCGCTATCGATTCGGATCTTGAATGGGACATTGAGAATAGGTCCCCCCCCCCAACACTTGCAGAAGGCGAGAAAGCGGTAGGTAACTTGAAACGAGGAAGGGCAGCAGAACCAGACGGACTAACTCCTGAGATACACAAGGATGATGGTGAGGTGCTCTTAGCCAGGTTAACGGAAGTGTTAACCAGTATATCTGAATCAAATACGATTCCCTGTGACTGGTCTAAGTCACTTATCACCCCGGTCTTCAAGAAAGGTGAGAAGTCCTCCTGTGATAACCGTAGAGGAATCAGCCTGACGAACATATTGTCTAAACTTCTAGGTTCCATTTGGTGCTGAAAAATGTAAGGTTGTTCGTGTAAACCGCGACTCATGACGTGTATTTATCCTTAACGGCATAGAAATTGGAGCGTCACCGGCGGAGAAGGTTTTTTGACCTTGACCCACTAAGACTTAAAGTTCTATGCCATCTGTGACAGAAACACATTTCATGGAAGCTTGTCGCTAGTCTCTCAGACAAGGTTTTGGATAGTTTGATCGTAGGTTTGCGCACCAAAATTTCAATAGCCTTCACCTGGAGTTTGAGACTAATCTTCCCTCCTCTCTACAAAAAACCAAATTCAATGCATCCGGAAGCGGTCTACCAAATGTTTGAAAACTCTGGTTTAGAAAGGAAGGAGTGACTGGTAGTGTTCGACTCTAAATCCCCTGGAATGTAGAAGACTGAGGGAATTTAATCATAGCTCAATATCTGAAGCACTTCCTGAACACCTGCTTCTTCACTTATTTAACCTTCGTTGTGAAACCAGTCATGAAGGACTAAGCCTCGGGACGCACTCAGCAACCTGGTGCACATTCGTGAACCACACATTGCGTGAGAGCTAATGATACTACTTGGCTTCCCATGACCAACTGGTTAAAAGCTAACTACCTAAGCCGGTTAGCCACCGCTTCCCACATTGTGTAAGCTGTTTCGATGAGGTTTACGGAAGAGAAATCGGGTTGATTTTAAGTGACCACAGAGCCTAAAAAACATACTTGGGACAGGCCATGATACATTTTTTTGAAGGTTTGGATATAGATTTGATTGGCTACTTTTGGGCTGTAAAATCCTGTCACTGACACCAGAAGACTACAGGCCCGTTGGAGTCTGTTGTTTTCAGGACCGATCTCTGCTTCTGGCAAAATAGATGGGATCGACATGGAATACTAGTTGCCCACAGTCTGAATTCGCCCTCAATCCCTTCACGATGGCGTAAATTATGTGCATTATTGTGGTAACTGGATTTAGTCTTACCGTAAGATCATAGGATTCAAGAAATAGGTTTTCCAATCAGCGTACCTCGTCAGATCATTGCGATAGTTTACCCCGGTAAGGATATGAGGGTAGTAGTTATCAGTTGGGTTTTGGGTTATGCGCTTATATTTCTAGTCCTCAAAACCACCTACGTTGAGTTGTTTGCCACAGATGTCTTGTGTTTTCAGTTTTATTCTGCATCTGCTGCAGATAAATTCATGTCCAATTCTCTGTGACCTAGTTTTTCACTCTTTTTGCGATAGTTTACTCGATGTCATCATCATCATCATTATCAACATAGGACCAGGCATTACTGCGTAACGGTCATAGTTGCCACACCTCATATCAGCACATCAAGTAAAAAGGTAGTGAGGTGAAGGATGAAGATAAGAGAATGCAGTCAAAAGAAATATAAAGTACGAGAAGAAAGGAAAGAGGAGTGACAAAATGGTGAGATTCGGTATAGCGTTGTTAAGATGAGGATAATGTGTGTATACATCTGCGCCACTGACTTCTGTTCTGAGCCATATCACCTAGGGTCTCCAACCACTGGTTCCTCTTATCCCGTGGACCCCAACCACCTAGTCTGGATCGTCCTACATGGCTTAAACCAACAGTCAGAGACTTCATACATTGGTGCCATGTTTTAGTCTGGCCACCTCGGGCCTTTTTCCAGCCTGGACCCACCTCAGCCAACATTGTGTGACGAGGCAATCGGTGACTAGGCATACGTAGTACGTGTCCCAACCATCTCAGTCGATGAAGGTTCACAACCTCGTCAACTGATTTACCTCTTCTCCCCAAAACTCTACACCTGACTTCTGCATTACTCACGTGTTGACACCACGGAATACGTCCTATACTACGAAGGCAACGGTGGTCAAACACCTGAAGCCTTTTTGTATTCTCCACTTTCAATGGCCATGTTTCACAGCCATACAGTAGGACAGACCGGACTGCTGTGCAGTACACGCGACCCTTAATAGACAAACGAATATCACGGCGGCGCCATAGGTGGCGCAAATTGGCAAAAGCCAATCGAGCCTTTTGTATCCGTGCAGAAATCTCATCGGCCACTAACCCACCAAGGTTGATCCTACTTCCCAGGTAAGTGAAGTGGTCAACACACTCAACCACTTCACTCTCTAATGTTAGCCGCGGTACCGCTGAAGACCAGTCCTGGAGCAACAATTTGCATTTGGGCGGTGAGAACCGCATCCCAAACATTCTCAAATTCCCACTTAGTGTTCAGAAGACTCTGCATCTTGTCAGCGTCTTCACCTAACAGGACTATGTCATGTCATCTGCATATTCTAGCTCTAAAGAAAATTCACCTGTGATTGGGTCAACGTCTGTGTAATTAGGTGACGAGAGGGAAACCTCCATAAGAATATCTATGATAAAATTAGGTAAGAATGGGGATAGTGGGCATCCTACACGGACACCACTTGATAAGTATAGCTCCCTGGTTAACTCGCCATATGCTCTAACATGCCCACAAGTGTCCGAGTAGATAGCTTTCAATAAGGTGATGTACATACTAGGCACGCCTTTCAGTGACAGACATTGCCATAAGAATTCTCGATGAACGGAGTCAAATGCCGCCTTCAGGTCGAGAAATACAGCTATTGTCGGGCGTCGGTAAGCATGCCTATGTTCCAGGACCTGGCGCAGTGTGAATTCCAGGCTTCAGTATCAACATCTAGCCAGCAGTACGACTTCACCATAAGACCCTAATCACGGTTAAGTAATTTACACTACAATGGTAACTGTCTTTCAACTCACCACTATCCAACATAGCTTTGTGGCATAGTAGGATCTCAAGGGAAGAACCGTTTCACTAGCATAGCTCTCTGAGTTGTGACATACAAGCCTGACGACCATATCAAGGTAGCAGCTATCAGCACACATCATCACCATCAATATCAACATAGGACCAGCCATTACTGCGTAACGATCCAAATTGCCACACCTCACACCACTACATCAAATAAAAACGCAGTGGCAGTGAAGTGCAATGATGAAGAAAACAAAACTCAGTCAAAAGAAATACAAAAGTACGAAAAGAGAGGGAAAGAAAGAATGAGAAAATGGTGAGATTCGACAAAGCATCAAGATGAGGATAATGTGTGTATGCATCTACACCACTGACATCGGTTCTCAGCCATATCACCTAGAGTCTCCAACTACTGGTTACTCTTGTTCCGCCGACCCCAACCACCCAGTATGCATCACCCCACATGACTCAAACCGACAGTCAGAGACTTCATACATTGGTGCCATGTTTTAGTCTGGCCACCTCGGACCTTTTTCCAGCCTGAACCTACTTCGGCCAACATTGTGTGATGAGGCAATCAGCGACTAGGCATACGTAACACGTGTCCCAACAATCTCAGTCCATCAAGGTTCACAACCTCACCAACTGATCTACCTCTCCTCCCTAAAACTCTACGCCTGACTTCTACATTACTCACCTGGTGACAGCACGGAAGGCGGTCTATACTACGAAGGCAACGGTGGTCAAACATCTAAACCCAGCCTTCTCATGTCTTCCACCTTCAATCAATGACCATGTTTCACAGCCATACAGTAGAACAGAGAGGACTGTTGTGCAGGTCCAGTACACGCGACCCTCAATAGACAATCGGATACCACGGCGGCACCACAGGCGGCGTAAGTTGGCAAAAGCCAGTCGAGCCTTTTGCATTCGTGCACAAATTTCATCGGCCACTGAGCCAATAGGACTGATCCCACTTCCCAGGTAGGTGAAGTGGCCAACACACTCAACCACTATACTCTCTATTGTTAGCCGCGGTGGGGCACCGTTGAAGACCAATCCTGGAGCAACAATTTCCATTTTGGTGGTGAGAACCGCATCCCAAACATTCTCAAATTCCCACTTAGTGTTCAGAAGACTCTGCAACTTCACCCAACACGACTATGTTATCTGCATATTCTAGGTCTAACAAAAATTCTCTTGCGGTTAGGTCAACCTCCGTGTAATCAGGTGACGAGAGGGAGACCTTCATAAGAATATCTATGATAAAATTGAGTAGAAATGGAGACAGTGGGCGGTCTTGACGGACACCACTCGACGAGTATACCTCCCCGGATATCCTACCATAGGCTATAACACGCCCATAGGTGTTCGAGTAGAGAGCCTTCCATTAGGTGATGCACTCACTCGGCACGCCTTTCAGTGACAGACATTGCCATAAGACTTCTCGATCAACGGAGTCAAATGTCGCCTTCAGGTTGACAAGTACAGCTATTGTCGGGCGTCGGTAAGCCTGCCTATGTTCCAGAACCTGGCGCAGTGTGAATATTTGGTCGATACATCCGCGGCCAGGTCTAAAGCCTGCCTGGTTTTCTCGGGCTTGCTGTTCCCGAGCTCCACTCAGGCGTCGGAGAATTATAGAACTTAGGATCTTAGACACTATGTTCGTCAGGCTGATTCCTCTGTGGTTATCACAAGAGGACTTCTCGCCTTTCTTGAAGACTGGGATGATCAGTGACTTAGACCAGTCGGAGGGGATCGTATTTGATTCCCATATACTGGCTAACACTTCCGTTAGCCTGACTAAGAGCACTTCACCACCATCCTTGTATACCTCAGCAGGTAGTCCGTCTGGTCCTGCTGCCCTTCCTCGTTTCAGGCTACCTACCGCTTTCTCGCCTTCTTCTAGTGTTGGGGGACCTGTCTCTATGTCCCATTCAGGGTCCGACTGGATAGCGGGCAGCGCAATGGTGGCTGGAGGCCAGTTAAACTGTTCCTCAAAGTGTTCTGCCCATCGTCCCAGTCGTCTCCCCTGCGAGTGAATCGCCGATCCGTCCTTCTCCGCTATAACCTCACTAACTGTTGTTGACCATTTCCCCCCAGTCTCCTTAATAAGTCTAAATAACTGTCTACTGTTACCGATCGCCGCTGCCTTTTCCATCTCTTTAGCCTTTGCTGCCCACCACTGTTCACGATCGTTGCGCAGACTTTTCGTCAGTTTATTTTTAAGTTGCGCTCGCTCTTCATTGTACTCAGAGCCTGCAGGGATGCATTCACGTGCATCCATTAGTTTGGAAGAAGCTGCTGATATCCACTGGCTCTTTTTAGCCATTATCTTGGAGTCGGCTACAGTCTCCAGTGCTGCTTTTACAGTAGACTGAAGATGGCACCAAGCTTCTTCTGGATGAGTGACAGTCTTTTGTTCCGATAACTGCCTAGCCAACTTCTCACTGAACACGGCTTTGGTGTTTTCGTTGTCCAGCAGAACTCGTAGTGGTTTTGTTGCCAAATTTTTTCTACGTCCATTGAGACGCAGGCATATACGTGCTCGGACCAACGCATGATCGCTGTCCAAACACGTACTCCAGAAGGAGCGGCAGTCTTCCACCGATCCTCTCCAGCGATGACTAATAGCAATGTGGTCTATCTGTGTCCATCGCTGAGTCGAGCTCGGTGGACGCCAGGTCAGACAGTGCCTTTCTTTATGTCTGAAATTTGTGCTGGCTAAAAATAGGCGGTTATCTGAGCATAGTTGTAATAGGCGATCACCGTTATCTGTACGTTCAGCTGGGATTCCGAAAGTGCCACCTAAGTGCCTTTCTGCCTCACTCAGTCTACCCACCTGTGCGTTGAGGTCACCTGCAACAACCACTACGTCCGAACGTTTGGCTTTCGAGAGGAGGTTAGACAGTTTATGGTAGAACTCGTCCTTCACTTCATCCGAACTACAGTCAGTGGGTGCGTAAGCAGAGATTACAAAGAGACAACGGCGAGTCTCACTATTCCTTTTAGTTCTCACTGTGCCGTTCAGCCTCATAGCGCAGAGGCGACTATCAACTGGGATCCAGTCTAGTAGTGAGTTTTCTGCCCTGGTGCTTAATGCTATACCTACACCTGCAAGACCACGAGAGCTAGCTATCGAATCTCCAGAAACTCGAAGGGTGAATTTTGCAGATTCACCAGATTGGTCAGGAGAGGTCAGGTGAATAACCACACTTGGGTCCTGTATGCGTGTCTCACAAACACAGCACACATCCATGCCTCGAGTTGCTAGAGTCTTTGCCAACGAAGCCTGTTGGCCAATTTGACGGAGGGTGCGGACATTGAAGGCTCCAATATGTAATTTGGAGCGTGGTTTAAGGAGACCAGGGATGCTGTTCTGTGGACTCAGATCGTTGTCGAAGGCTGCAGAGGTAGGAGAAATTGAAGATGATGCAGCATCATTAATTAAGAGACGTGAAGGAAGATTAGAAGGTAATGATGGAGGAGGAGGATAGCAGTCAGAAGAAACTTGGGTGCTGACAGAGTTGTGAGGGCGGTTGACACTTCCCGGCTGCCCACACCGTGGAAGGCTATTTCTTCTTAAGGTACCTGAAAGAGATTTGTGTGACCGCAGAGCCCATCGGACATCTGCTTGAGGCCTGTCACACCCAGCCTTTTGAGTATGATTATTTTGAATTTTTGTATTTTTGGGGCCGGATGAGCGAAAGGAAACGACAAGTGAACCAACACCGCCGGCCCGGCAGACCGTGGGGCGTGGTGGAGTGTGTTATTTTTGGGGCCGACCTTTTCTAACCCCCCCTTCCACTGAGAAGGCAGCATCAGCTTGGCACTGCTGGTCATCCAAGGGAAACACCTTACTGCTGTCACACCCCATCCAGCTAGCAGCAGTACGACTTCGCCCTCAGACCCCCATCATAGTGTAGCAATTTACACTATAACGGTAACTGCTTTTCGTCTAACCACTACCCAACAGACCTTTCTGGTATGGTAGGACCTCGAGGGAACAAGCATTCCACCAGCGTGGCTTGTTAGGTCATTGTGATATGCAAGCCAGACCACCACGTCAAGGTACCAGCTACGCGATGTACATAGTTTTGTGCTAGGTGCGCTGACATAATTCAATGGGTTAGTAGCATTTATGCGAGGATGAGTGGAGTTATTTCTGATGTCTACTATGTTAGTTGATTTGATAGGCTTAGTTAAGTGAATTTACGGTGTGACTGTGTTTTAGCATTTAGAGTACTGCATATAAATATGCAATGACATATTGAAGTACTTAAAATGTTAAAGTTCTTGACTGAGTTATTTAACCTATTTTTATTCTTGTTTCTTTGCTGAAGTAACAGTCGGTAGTGAGCAGCTACTGCTGCACATGCTTTACTGTACCATACTTTACGACTTTGTATGGCTTATGCATTGCGCTTCCATTTACAATTTCGTGTAAGTCTGTGAATGTTCTAATCTCCTGCATACACTTTCGTGTTTTGACTTATTTTGTACACTTAGATGCTCCTAATTCAATACCAATTGAAAATACTACAGATACCAACCTATGTGCACCGCTTTCAAAAGAGGCTTTACAGCAACCTCCTGCTAGCTTTCAAGATAAAGGAGTGAAAGAACAATGGAGCGATGAGCTCAAGTAAGTTAGTTTGATAGATTTTAAAATCTCAACGTATACATAACCACTGGCTTAAATAAATAATCTGCTGAATCTGTACCGGAAAGGGATTAGTAACTACACGTATTTGAGTTAATCGATACCGAAACTTTGTATGCTGTTTACAGTCTCTGCGAAAACCTATCATTAACCAGTCATTTTTGTCACATTCCGTCCCCTGAGACATGTAACTGCTTCCAAATGGTATCTTAGTTCTCATCTATTCTGCAACCCACTACCTGTATCTGCAAAATATTAGAGCCCAATATTATGAAAAGCGCGAAAGCATATTAAAGTACATGGTGTATGTGCATATCTGCAAACTCAGATTTCGAATACGTAAGCTTAGTGATGAAGGCAGCTACGAAATCTTAGATGAGACAGAATGTGTCTTTGAAGTATTATTATACTCGGTTTGTAATATACAGTTTTCTCGACCGTCCACAATCTAATTTTATGTTACGTCTGTCACTTTGACTACGTTCGTTACAATTTCCACCATTCATTATTTTATTCGATCACTACCATCCCGTTATGTTTTCCGTTCCCATAAATCTGGATAGATTATAATCGTGTTTAATATTACAGCTGAACTTTCTGGTTTCTGTCATTTTTTATCACGCTATCATCTTATGGGACCGTTGGAGAAATCGTTGTCACCCAGTAACCGATAGAAAAATCTCTTGTCGAGGGTGTGTGTGCTCTTATCAGACTTAAGCAACGATACGACATGAAAAAGCCTTCTCTATTAGAAGGAATAAAAGTGGTTTTAGTAATTTCCATCCACGCGGTCGAGCTCCGCATTTGTGACAATATTTCATTGTGTCATTTCCGATGATGGTCAGGTGCAAGGTTGGGTTTCATAGATTAGGGAAGTTATGTCGTCTTGAGGTGTGATGTTAAGTATGCTTTACTTATCCATTTCCGTTGTGTCAGTTGTAACCTCACAAGTTGTGTTTGTTATGGAACTCCAGTACTCACCTACTCTTCAGTCGACATTCTTTACTGTATTTGTTTAAATTCCACATTTACTGTATGTGACCATCGTGATTGACTGTCTATCTAATATTGTTGGTCATCTGGTTAGTAGTTTCTTCGTTTACTAAAGTGCTAAGCTGGTTCCTGTTGGATTTTCTTAGTAATTAAATCAGCGGATTTCCCTACTTAAACGCCGTAGTTATAAGTCGTAGTTATTGTTATGATTTTGGCTATAAGCCTTAATTTTAGTATCGCGTAGACATACACCTCAATATTTTGTTCTGAACTTTTGGGTTTCGCACGTCAATGTGACTGGTGTCTAGAAATCACTACTTTAAATTTACTGAATGTTTTTCGCGGGAAACCATTTTTCGGTTGACAAATCTGTATGTGTACAGAAGTTTCGGTTGCCTATTAATCTAATTAGGTGAGGCGACAGAATGAGGAAGATCTGATATGCAAACGTGATGATTATTTTAACTTTCTACTTAGATATCCTTCAGACTATATAACTCAAAGCACGCAGGAATTGCGTTTTTAATATTGTTGTAGACCATTATTAGTAGCTCATGCAACGCATTTTTATTTTTACTTTCGTTGGAAAGTGGTTGAAAAATTTGCATATTCTGCTTGTGTTAATTTCGCAACAAGAGTTCTTCATCTAATAGTTTTAAGTAAAATCTGTTAGCTTCCAACGTAATATTTTTAGGGTGACTGTGATCCCAACTAATTTTTTACTGGTTAGAACTACTGTCTAGGCTTTTTACGAACTTAGTGAAATAGACTATCTCTTAATGTGAGAGGAAACCAATCAGTTAAGAAACCTCCCATATCGGATCATGCACCCCATTACTTTTGCCGTAAATCAAAAAATAGTTCTTCGAAAATTTGTAAAACCGGTAATTGGAGTGCTTAAAGCCTCTTGTTTTCTAATTTTCAAGATTGCGAAGATGCACACCCCAATTCCCAGTCACCACTGTGAAGCGTTAGGTTTTTAAGTATTATTTTCTGCATGTGTTGTTACTTTCTTTTCTTTTGGGAATTTTTTCAAGGGAATATGTTCAGCGAGCGTTTTGCAGCATTGATACAAGTGAGGAGAAAGATCAAATGGAACGAATTTTGAAGGAGAAATTAGAGTACATATTTCGAAACAATATCAAGGTTGATTGGAAGACGGAAAATATCCCAACTATTCCCAGTCGTGCAATCGCTAGTTTTCGTAAATCTTTTGGCATCAGAGGCAATTCCATCAAGTAAGAAGCCATACGTTTATACATTTTCACTGTGTAGTTAATGTGATCCTTAAAATGCATTCATTCCGTAACAGATACTGAGGTAATAGGGAAACTTTTAGAAAGTGTTTTTTTAGATTTTTGGCATTACAATGAGTCGTATGAATGATAGATGGTTGGTTGAACCTGAACAGACTAACGAGCCGACATGAAACCTTGTATAAAGGCGTATCGCTTCAAGTCTCCACATTACAATGACAGAAAATGAATCAAAAATTAGTGGTATCATAACAAAAAGGTTGTATCAGGATGAGGAATAAATAACAGTTTACACACACTAGCTGAGTACGAATATACCTTATTTCCGAGGAATTCGTTGCAGTCCATCTTCAGAGCATTCGCATTGTTCTTGGTGACTAAGAGAGGAATCAGGTACGCGCGTTTTGTCCTACCTGGGACTCGTCAGCTGGTTTTACCTGCACCCCAGTAAGTAGTGTTCATCCCACCGTGGATCGAACCCAGTAGCCATCGTTTCAAAAACCAGAGCGTTATCAACTAAGTCATTGGGTCACCATAGCCACCTCTTGTGCATTTATTTTGTCTGCGGAATCAACGCACTAATCTGTGCAAACTATAAACTTTTGGCTTAGGATGACTGTTGTCTTATATAATTAAACGACTTTATGCTTACCACGAATTTGTAACTTAATCATCTCAAGGTTCACATACTGTTTTCTCTGCTTCCCCAGATATCCCACTCAATCTGACACTACCTCCAGTTCCCATTGCAAAATCTGAATATTAACTATGGAAAAGCTAAGCATATAATGAAATGCTGGTAGCCTATGTCTTATTCGGTCTATTTATTATCCTAAATTTCGCTGGCTACACCTACTGTAACAGTGTTACGGTTCATTGGTCTAGACACTTAACCGACAGATGGTCGTAGCTTCGAAGCGGGATACATTTACTGGGGTCTGGGCAACCAGCAGTATTAGCACTTACAATACGTGTTTCTCATTGCCTACTGTACGAAAGTGCACGTGGTTTCTGAGTGTATTTCATTCAAGACCTCTATATATTTTCCTTCGATCCCTATTGTAGTCAGCTTATAAGCAGGAAACATTGTCTTCGTACTCAATAAATACCTAGTCAGTATCAGTCTGAGCTGCTTATTACCTTTTTTTGCAAAAGTCTCGTGAAATAGCTTTTCGTTTCTCCCGTGTAAGAAATGTGCAGTAGTAGCGCACAACGTGAAATTGATGTCGATCTTATTAAACAAGCATTTTGTTCTGAAATGATACTCCATAGCTTTTCAAGTGGCTAAACTGATCCATTCTGAACGCATTGATCATTGTCGTTACTGGTATGAGCAAGTAATGATTTGAGAGGCAGTACGATTTCTGTCCTAAGGAGGGAATTCAAATAGTTCTTACAGGTCGTGACGACCACTTTGTTTTTGTTCTCTGGCACCTGAAGACCATGTGCACTCGTGGAGTTTTGATTAAAGTCCCACTACTTAAATTTGAGTCCATCTTCACATTGAATTTTACTCTGTCAGTAGTAGACGGTGGCACAGTGATACATATATATAAGAAAAGGGGAAATCAGGACTTGGGAACATAGATTAGAAATTAAGAACAAACGTTTCTTCTGAAAAATCCTCCATCCTGGATAACTTGATATAATTGTAGTGTTTGGTTAGTAATGTCCAATGTCACATTGTAAAATAATTTATTACCTTGAAACACAGTTGTGTGGTTGCAGAAAAGCCACAAAACATCGTGAGATATTTGTCTTCTGAATATATTAAAAAACACATCAAAATCGGTAGTGGTTAGAAAACTCAGAACACAAAGCGAACAATGAATGAAATAGGAAACCAATTTATTTATCTTCAGGATAGATCGGCCCACCTATTAACAATAATAGAAGGAATTCAACTCCGGACCCACGTACAGTAATACACTAGACAGTTCCACAACTATCGTGTAAGAATTAGTAACACTAACTGATGTCCCAAACCCGTGACCGCGGTTGATAGTTACGTCTAGAAAAATTCATGAACAATCTCATTGTGGACAAGCTTGTGCAATCGCAACCTATATTTTGAGCAGACTACCTATCGAGTAGTTTATAATTCAGAACGCAACTCACACTGACATCGTCTTATGGTACATTTCCTGTGCCAACACTGCACCAAGCTGATGTTTTGAGTAAAAGTATGTATCATCCTCCATTTATCATGACCTCAGGAGTAAGGTGGGAAGAGGCATGCTGTTCTGCAGCACACTGGATCCTAACATGTTTTCGACAACGGGAACATCGCAGCCGCTTTCAGTGAAAAATTACCTTTTTGCCATCTGGAGTCTGCTGTAAAAGCAGCACTGAAGACCGTAGCCAACTCCGAAAGAGTGGCTGAAAAGAGCCAGTGGATATCAGCAGCTTTTTCCGAATCAATGGATGCGCGTGAACGCATCCCTGCAGGCTCTGAGTACAATGAAGAGCGAAGACAACTTAAAAGTAGACTGAGAAAAAGTCTACGCCACAACCGCGAACAGTGGTGGGTAGCGAAGGCTAAATAGATGGGAAAGGCAGCGGCGATTTGTGACAGTAGAGAGTTATTTCGACTTATTGAGGAAACTTAGGGGTGGGGCGGGAAGGTCAACAACCGTAAGTGAGACCATAGCGGAGAAGGACGGGTCTGGGATTCATTCGCAGGGGAGACGACTGGAACGATGGGCAGAGCACTTTGAGGAGCAGTTTAACTGGCCTCCAGCCACCATTGCGCTGCCCGCTATCGATTCGGATCTTGAATGGGACATTGAGAATAGGTCCCCCCCCCCAACACTTGCAGAAGGCGAGAAAGCGGTAGGTAACTTGAAACGAGGAAGGGCAGCAGAACCAGACGGACTAACTCCTGAGATACACAAGGATGATGGTGAGGTGCTCTTAGCCAGGTTAACGGAAGTGTTAACCAGTATATCTGAATCAAATACGATTCCCTGTGACTGGTCTAAGTCACTTATCACCCCGGTCTTCAAGAAAGGTGAGAAGTCCTCCTGTGATAACCGTAGAGGAATCAGCCTGACGAACATAGAGTCTAAGATTCTAGGTTCTATAATTCTCCGACGCCTGAGTTCAGCTCGGGAACAGCAAGCCCGAGAGAACCAGGCAGGTAGGCTTTAGACCTGACCGCGGATGTATTGACCAAATATTCACACTGCGCCAGGCTCTGGAACACGGGCAGGCTTACCGACGCCCGACAATAGCTGTACTTGTCAACCTGAAAGCGGCGACATTTGACTCCGTTGATCGAGAAGTCTTATGGCAATGTCTGTCACTGAAAGGCGTGCCGAGTGAGTGCATCACCTAATGGAAGGCTCTCTACTCGAACACCTATGGGCGTGTTATAGCCTATGGTAGGATATCCGGGGAGGTATACTCGTCGAGTGGTGTCCGTCAAGACCGCCCACTGTCTCCATTTCTACTCAATTTTATCATAGATATTCTTATGAAGGTCTCCCTCTCGTCACCTGATTACACGGAGGTTGACCTAACCGCAAGAGAATTTTTGTTAGACCTAGAATATGCAGATAACATAGTCGTGTTGGGTGAAGTTGCAGAGTCTTCTGAACACTAAGTGGGAATTTGAGAATGTTTGGGATGCGGTTCTCACCACCAAAATGGAAATTGTTGCTCCAGGATTGGTCTTCAACGGTGCCCCACCGCGGCTAACAATAGAGAGTATAGTGGTTGAGTGTGTTGGCCACTTCACCTACCTGGGAAGTGGGATCAGTCCTATTGGCTCAGTGGCCGATGAAATTTGTGCACGAATGCAAAAGGCTCGACTGGCTTTTGCCAACTTACGCCGCCTGTGGTGCCGCCGTGGTATCCGATTGTCTATTGAGGGTCGCGTGTACTGGACCTGCACAACAGTCCTCTCTGTTCTACTGTATGGCTGTGAAACATGGTCATTGATTGAAGGTGGAAGACATGAGAAGGCTGGGTTTAGATGTTTGACCACCGTTGCCTTCGTAGTATAGACCGCCTTCCGTGCTGTCACCAGGTGAGTAATGTAGAAGTCAGGCGTAGAGTTTTAGGGAGGAGAGGTAGATCAGTTGGTGAGGTTGTGAACCTTGATGGACTGAGATTGTTGGGACACGTGTTACGTATGCCTAGTCGCTGATTGCCTCATCACACAATGTTGGCCGAAGTAGGTTCAGGCTGGAAAAAGGTCCGAGGTGGCCAGACTAAAACATGGCACCAATGTATGAAGTCTCTGACTGTCGGTTTGAGTCATGTGGGGTGATGCATACTGGGTGGTTGGGGTCGGCGGAACAAGAGTAACCAGTAGTTGGAGACTCTAGGTGATATGGCTGAGAACCGATGTCAGTGGTGTAGATGTATACACACATTATCCTCATCTTGATGCTTTGTCGAATCTCACCATTTTCTCATTCTTTCTTTCCCTCTCTTTTCGTACTTTTGTATTTCTTTTGACTGAGTTTTGTTTTCTTCATCATTGCACTTCACTGCCACTGCGTTTTTATTTGATGTAGTGGTGTGAGGTGTGGCAATTTGGATCGTTACGCAGTAATGGCTGGTCCTATGTTGATATTGATGGTGATGATGTGTGCTGATAGCTGCTACCTTGATATGGTCGTCAGGCTTGTATGTCACAACTCAGAGAGCTATGCTAGTGAAACGGTTCTTCCCTTGAGATCCTACTATGCCACAAAGCTATGTTGGATAGTGGTGAGTTGAAAGACAGTTACCATTGTAGTGTAAATTACTTAACCGTGATTAGGGTCTTATGGTGAAGTCGTACTGCTGGCTAGATGTTGATACCGAAGCCTAAAATGTTTTCAGGTATCTGACTTATTCCGAGTGTTGTGAGTTAGCGGAAGCTAAACTTTCATGAGGAGTTTAGATGCTTCCCAGGTAGGTTGTCTAGGAATCGAATGATCTTATACGGAAATAAATTTGTAGTTGAAGAATGCCTCCAGTGTTTTCCCTGATTTATGTATGAGAAATATATCACCTATCAGGCTTTAAGTTATCTCTGTACCACATGTTTCTTGAAATATGTCGTAAAACGTTTCTAAGGGTGCATTTATGGCGTGGTGGTGGTAAGTATAGTACTTTCTTAAGGTTTATTACTTTAGAATTGAAGATAATGTATACATTCAAGAATGCTTTATCCTTGAGTTAAATCGACAGTTCCAACTTACCAAAATACTGTTATTTGCTTGCTGGTGGCTAACTGTGGAAGTAAAGACATACTTTTCGTTCCATTGGGGACTCGTTAGGTGGATGCGCTTACCTCAGTGAGTGTTGTCCCCACCAGGATTCAAACCCAGCACCCGTCGCTGCAAGCATCAGTAAATAAGCAAATGACTGATCATAAGTTAGTATTTTGACTTGAATAAGTTTTGTGCATTGGAGAAATCTCTAACTTATAATCCCCTAAAAAAATATCCTGCGTTATTTTCGAAATGCTGGTTTTCCTTTGTTCATTGTTTACGCAGTAACTATTTAGTGGTGTTCTTTTCGTCTCTCGACTAATAGGCGGTAGTTTTTTATAGGTAAAAGTGAGCTTTTTCTTTGTCATGAGGCTAAATTATGCCTATTTAGTGGAACTTGGGTTATCCTAAACCCTTGTTTTGATTATTGACATGGCAACTGGCATCCTGGGTTTATGGTGATCGCACATAGTTCTACACGTACTTTTGTAGCTGTAACCCAGTAAGTAACATACTTGTATTTAATTAGATGTTTGCATTTTAACTAAAATTATCTAGTGTTGTGCGACCTGTCCAACTTCCTGGGCCTCGTGGACTTCGCCCAACGGGTCCATCAAGAGGAGCTCCTGCACGTCTACCTGTCGGGCTTCTGACTAGAGGTGGCCGCAGTATATTTTCATCTTCAGTTGTTGAAAGTAAACCACAATCCAAAAAGTTGCCATCGAAATCCCCTAGCCGTTCACCTATCCTCAAACCTTTGAAAGATTGGCAAAGAAAGCGTTCATATAGATCCAGGTCTAGTTCGTCCTCGAAATCACGTGGTTCTCGTCATTCTTCATCCTCAAGTAGTTTCAGGACAAAACGTCAGCGGCATCGGGACTCTCGTTCGCGCTCTGGTTCCCGGCATGCACTGCGGAAAATGAATGATGTGAAGGATTCTCAAAAAAGGTGTGCCAGAAGTTTCCACATTTTACTTTTACTGTATTTGTTTTGTCAACACTAGATTGTGTCAAGACCTTTCAACTTTATCTCTTTTCAACTCCTCTGATACAAAGAAAGCTGTTGTGAATGAACAGTTCAGTTTATTAAGTATGAATTTTTAATTGAGTTTCTTGAACTAGGAGTTGAATCAGAAACGTTTCTCAAACACGAACGCAGAAGTTTCACACAAATCTTAGTATTAATAGTATTGGGTCTCGTTTATCGATAAGTCCTGTTACGGTTGATGTATTTGGGAGTTTCAAACAAGTATTTCCTATACCTAACTTAGTGTTAAGGCATACCGCGAGTTATTTTAGTGTTGATAACTCACCGGGGTTGTCTAGTGCCACTTCCTGTTATATATATATATATATATATATATATATATATATATAAGCTGTGCGCGTATCAATTTCCCACTCACGCAGTTCATTCTGAAATTTGCTGTCTAACCTGCCTCACTGTTTGGAAGTGTTATAATTAAAATCGAAAAATAATTTTATACCCATCAGTCAGTTAACCAAATAATTGGTGTCTTTTAGTTACTAACGTCTTGAACTCATTTTCATCTTTTTGTGAGACATCCAATGTTAGACTCAATTTTGTAAGTAGTTGGTTTTGATTCCGTGTTCTGTAAACTCCAACTATTGCACCTACTTCAATACTGTCTCTGGTTATTCACAAGATAAGTTTGACATACGACTAAACTAATTAGTCAACATTCACTTGCCTGATTGTTTGTATTAACGCAATACCGACAATTTGTTAATTACAAGAAAATCTAATAATTACTCAGCAAATCGTACAATAGGATTTACGGCGAATATGTTTTCGGTGATATATATGTTCATTCTCTTTTTGATAAAGAATTATGCTGTTTTCTTTTCTATAAATTTTATATGATGTAGCCAAGTACATCTTGCACCTGTATGATTGTTTGATTGTCGTTTATTGTTTTCTCAGCTCATGTTTTTCTTGAGAATTCTCGTGGCTATTTATTTTCACATTGCAGCACGCCGCAGCCAACATCTAGAGGGAATCCCAAGAGTAGACGACGAAGACGAGGTGGTCAACCAACCGCTGAATCAAGTACCGACTTCAATACCTCAAGTGAAGATGCGACCGTTTTGAGGGGTCGAGGACGTGGTGGTAACTGGCGCGGCAAGCGTGGCAATATGGTTTCAAAGCCACCTGCTCCAACTGAATCTCGTCTTTCACAGCGAGCTAGTCGGTTTAAGGATCATCTTTCTCAGTCACCTGCAATTGGATCTGGTTCCATCGCACGAACAACAAGTCAACTGCTTTCTACTTACACTGACGAGCGTGATGACTTGGTTGCTGATTTTAGCAGTTGTCAAATTGTTGGTACGATGCAAGAAATAGAAAAACATTACTTAAGACTAACTAGGGTAGGTTTTGTAATAAGGTTTTTTCCGAATGTTTAATTCAGATTTGTGTTCTGGTTGACACATACTAATATAATGTTTTTGGAATATCATTTATGTAGTTATGTTTCAATGACGAATTACAAGGTATTTCTTAGCGAAAACCAACTGATCGTACTACCATACTTAAGTAACCTGAGGAAATGCATTCAGCATGTAATCCTGACGAATTTGAATGTTGAAGAGGGAACTACAGGTTATCCAAGGAAATATTCAAGTGTATCCCCAGAAGTTAGTCTTTAGCAGAAAAACATTTTGTAGGTAGTTTTTTAAAATCTGAAATAAGAATACTAGGGAATGCTTGTGAATAATCTAATCATTTTCATTATTACGGAACAAGCAATCAAGCAAAATAAATCCGTATATGCAAAGATGTTCAACTGTGCATAAGTGTTAAGTCATCACTATCGAAACTCTTCAGTATCCTAGCGTCGTTTAAAGTTATTTTATGTATTCGATATAGCACAGTAGTACATTATTACTCCATGAATGATGCTTTGAATAACAGTTTATCATGTTGATTTCAACAGAATGATTATGCGGAAGTGTGCCGTGAATAGTACTTTACGACCGTTTATTCCCATAAAAATTTTTTATACCATGAATTATTGTCATTACGAAATTTTTCTCTGGAGCACGTGAAGATTCGAGGTAGTTATTTCGTTTGAACAGTGTGCATCAATCTATACGTATTCAGTTGCCAACTTTAAGTACTTCGTCCATTCATGGTACACAAGCACCACAAAATATATAAACCTGAGTATTGAGTTCATCAATGTAGTTTAGTTTATAGTTTAACAGGCATTATAATAGTATCTCTGCCCACACGGAAACCTACTGTATACTTAAGCCTGTCAGTAGAAGAATTGATTGATTTTATGAAATGGTCAAAATATTTTACTGCTATGTGCGCCTTCCGTTTCTCATTAAACCTATTTATATTTTTCAGGCTCCTGATCCATCTGAAGTTCGACCCTTAGCTGTTTTAAAACTTTCCTTGGAACATGTCAAGGAAAGGTGGAATTCCAATTCTGATTATCAATGGGTCTGCGAGCAGTTCAAAAGTATTCGGCAAGATCTAACGGTTAGTGGTTTCATTCTACAGATTTCCGCTTTTACAATTTGTATTTGAATGCTTTTGTTTACAACACATCAGGAATAATTGGTTCATTAAAAGTAGTTGATCAACCATCCCGCAAAATGAGAGAAAGATCAAAGTTCTCTGTGATTCTAAAAATCATTCCAAATATTTAAAATTATCATGTCCGTCACATTTTATCAACTCTAATGATACCGCTTTTTTTCATCTTGTGCAACTGCATTTTGTATTCGAATTTCTGATTGTAGGGCTGTAGCAGAACACACTAGTCTCTGTATAATGCAATTCAGTCACTTCACTAAATAATGTAGACAGTGTATCTGACATTTTCGGTCTGTTAACTGGGTAAGGCTAAAAGTTATCCCCGAATGTTATCGTGCTTGTTGTGAGATATAGCGTTCTGCGCGTGAATTCGCTCATTTTATACATCCTGTAGGCTTATTTCACCTACTTTTGTAGTTTCTAAAACCCTCTCCGTCACTGAACGTGTCATTTGTTCATGTGCAAAGTATTGGATGCACTTCTATCTCCTAGTTGCAATGTAAATACATATATTTATAAAGAATGTGTACAAATTGAAAGAAGTCATCTTAACCTACAAACTCTAACAAAAACGATTTACGACTGCAGTTTTCACTTCAAAATATATGTCTACAAAACTCAGTAAATACTTATTTCTACATAGAATACGACAAAGGTTAGAAATAATTTTTAGCCTCACCTAGGAATTGCTCTAACTGGTAAAATCGTCAGAGGCTTTCAGGTTTTTGAGTGATGAGCTATGTGGACCTAAGGGATTAACTTTTCAAACCAACAGCTTTAGACACTGCTGGGATCTTAACCACCGTGAAAAATGTAATTTTTCTACTTATCTTGCTTGTAAAGAGTTAATGCATGGATGTTCACTTTTTGAACATGTTTCAAACCATCTTCAATCACCTAAGCCCCTTTTTGATTTTTATATTCGTATTTTTATTGTGTCCCCTTATGTGACTCATTTCTTGTTCTTCAATTTTATCATAGATATTCTTATGAAGGTCTCCCTCTCGTCACCTGATTACACGGAGGTTGACCTAACCGCAAGAGAATTTTTGTTAGACCTAGAATATGCAGATAACATAGTCGTGTTGGGTGAAGTTGCAGAGTCTTCTGAACACTAAGTGGGAATTTGAGAATGTTTGGGATGCGGTTCTCACCACCAAAATGGAAATTGTTGCTCCAGGATTGGTCTTCAACGGTGCCCCACCGCGGCTAACAATAGAGAGTATAGTGGTTGAGTGTGTTGGCCACTTCACCTACCTGGGAAGTGGGATCAGTCCTATTGGCTCAGTGGCCGATGAAATTTGTGCACGAATGCAAAAGGCTCGACTGGCTTTTGCCAACTTACGCCGCCTGTGGTGCCGCCGTGGTATCCGATTGTCTATTGAGGGTCGCGTGTACTGGACCTGCACAACAGTCCTCTCTGTTCTACTGTATGGCTGTGAAACATGGTCATTGATTGAAGGTGGAAGACATGAGAAGGCTGGGTTTAGATGTTTGACCACCGTTGCCTTCGTAGTATAGACCGCCTTCCGTGCTGTCACCAGGTGAGTAATGTAGAAGTCAGGCGTAGAGTTTTAGGGAGGAGAGGTAGATCAGTTGGTGAGGTTGTGAACCTTGATGGACTGAGATTGTTGGGACACGTGTTACGTATGCCTAGTCGCTGATTGCCTCATCACACAATGTTGGCCGAAGTAGGTTCAGGCTGGAAAAAGGTCCGAGGTGGCCAGACTAAAACATGGCACCAATGTATGAAGTCTCTGACTGTCGGTTTGAGTCATGTGGGGTGATGCATACTGGGTGGTTGGGGTCGGCGGAACAAGAGTAACCAGTAGTTGGAGACTCTAGGTGATATGGCTGAGAACCGATGTCAGTGGTGTAGATGCATACACACATTATCCTCATCTTGATGCTTTGTCGAATCTCACCATTTTCTCATTCTTTCTTTCCCTCTCTTTTCGTACTTTTGTATTTCTTTGACTGAGTTTTGTTTTCTTCATCATTGCACTTCACTGCCACTGCGTTTTTATTTGGTGTAGTGGTGTGAGGTGTGGCAATTTGGATCGTTACGCAGTAATGGCTGGTCCTATGTTGATATTGATGGTGATGATGTGTGCTGATAGCTGCTACCTTGATATGGTCGTCAGGCTTGTATGTCACAACTCAGAGAGCTATGCTAGTGAAACGGTTCTTCCCTTGAGATCCTACTATGCCACAAAGCTATGTTGGATAGTGGTGAGTTGAAAGACAGTTACCATTGTAGTGTAAATTACTTAACCGTGATTAGGGTCTTATGGTGAAGTCGTACTGCTGGCTAGACGGGCTGTGATGACAGTAGAGTGTTTTCCTTGGATGACCATTGGCGCCTCGCTGCAGCTGACTTTCCAGCGGGTAGACGGGGTTCGAAGTGGTCATCTTCGGAAGTAGCGCACTCCATGCAACCTTTGGTTTTCTGGTGCCGACAGTATAGCTGTAGCTACTACCTTGATACGGTGGTCGATGTCTTAACAAGCTGTTGGTGAAACGCTTGGTCCTTCGAGGTCCTACCATATCAGAAAAGTCCGTTGGATAGGGGTCAAACAAAAGCAGTTGATTCTAACATATTCCTACACAGTGAGATGACACATTATGATGGCCCAGATCAATTATCAGTTGTTAGTGGTAATTTAAAACCGCAGGACTTATTTCCAGCCACATCTCCCATATTACGGTGCAGTTACCGCGGCATCAAAAAGGCCGTCAGTGACCGGCCTCAAGCGGATGTTCCATGGTTCCTGCAGTCACAAATCTTTTTCTCTTTCAGGTACCATGAGAAGAAATCGCATCCCATGGTGTGGCAGGTGGAAATTGTCAACCTTCCGCACTCTTCTAGTAGCATCCTCAACCCAATCGAACATGACCTATTCCCCTCAGTTCCGTTTCTTTACCTTCACCACTTGGTACTAATATCAAGCCTTTTACGCTTTACCCAACCTCACTCTGCAGCCACTGCAAACGATCGGACCATCGACTTTATACAGAAAGCTTCAGACGTGCGAATTCTGCACGGAATCGGACACCAAGCGCCACAATCACTAACTTTAGGCGTAAGGAGAGATACTGTCTCACATGGCGTCCACCGACATCAGACCAACGATGGACACATACATTGCTGTAAGTCATCATTGGAGAGGATCAGTGGAGGATTACCGCTCTCTCTGAAGTATCTGTTTGAACTCTGGCCACGCTGTAGTATGGGCTCGTGTATGTCCGCGATCACATTTTACTCTGCGACAAGTTGTGGAACACAGGCGTACCTACCGGCCAATGACCGACACTTGGTATGTTTGTTGACTTGAAGGCGGGATTTGACTGTGTCAACCATGAGGTGTTGTGGTAGTGTCTAACTGTGTGTGACGAAATATCAGCTTGAATACAGAAGGTTTATTTGGCGTTCTCCAATCTGCGAGGTATCCGACTAGTTATCAAAGGATGAGTTAACTACTTTCTGTCTTGTTGTGCCGTTGTGAAACACGTAGGCGAAGCGTAGAAGACACATAGCGATTAGTGAGGTTGTGAACTTTTGGCCACGGAAAATGTTTGGACATCTGCTGCGCATGCCGAGCCAATGCACACCTCGACTTGCCATGCTATTGAAATTCGGATTAGTTTGGGAGATGGTCCGGTGTTGTCAAGACCTGGCATCAGCCAGTGAAGCCCCCAACTGGTGGTCTGAACCATGTAGGGAGGTGTAGGCTGCCTGGCCCGAATTGTCGAGACGAAAGGAGTAAGTGGTTGAGTACTTTTAGTGACATCTGAAAATGGGTTACAGGAGCGCAAATGTATTCACTTCTTGACATCTGATGTTTGACTATTCACACTATCCTTTATCTTCAGGTTGTTTATTCTCCCACACTGCTTTATCTACTTTAATATCACTCATTTTATATCCACCTGTTGTTCGTGTACAGTAAAGTGTGCAACTTGAACCGATGCACCGGTGTGCGTAGTTCTATTCCGATTTTGTCAGTAAGTTAGTACTGAGTTTGTGTTTTAAATGAATAAAATTCAGTTGTCAGCACATACTGTAAAGTTTCTGTTCTTTGAAGCCTCATTGATTAGTGGCATTCATTTCTGAGATTCTCTGTATAAGGCTGCTAATCGCTAGTCTTTCTATCACACATGAACGTGGGACCATTCATGTGCTTTATTGTTTCTAGAGCAGCTGATTTGTTGTGTTAGGGGTTTGAAAATCAACTTTCCCGACGTTTACAGGACGAGGTTGGATTTCTGGTGTGCTTTTTGAATGAGCCCATAGAATGTCTTTCTCGATGGTACAAATTACTTTCATTTTTGTTCGTGTTTTGGCACACAGTACTAAACTGCAAATTTTGTACCATCATTTGCTTATTTGTTTTGTTGGCCTGTCTTCAAGTTCATGTTATTGCTATTTATATTATGACATTAAAATTTCAGTACAGTCGGTCTGCTTGTAACTTGTCTGCTATGCTTTTATTGTTTCTGGTTATGCTTTATTTCCGTCTGTCCGCTTAAAACTAAAACGCATAAGTATAGGCAGTCCATTTTCAGCCAGTTTGTCATGGACTTGAACTCCTTTTCGCATCCAAGGTCTGGGCAGCAAGTCATAATTAACTCCACAGTAGATTTTGCTTACCGTAAAGATATGCACATAATTGCTGGGTTTATCTCGATCTTATTCCTTTTGTAAGCGCACCTCAAGTTTTCTTGATCATCTCTAGTTGGGTAGAAATTATAATGCAACACGAATGCCTCATAAATAGGAGATTATGTGTTTCTAATGTTAAGCATACAGTTTCGATTTTCAGCATGACTTTTTTTGTGACGCGCACACTAATAATATCTTCATTTTCAAATAGAAATGTTTACCTGATGATGATTTCTTATGACTTGTCTTTCTTGGTTTTTAAACGTTGTTCCTCATTACTTTTAGGTACAAGGCATTGAAGATGACTTTGCTGTATCTGTCTATGAAGCTCACGCAGATGCTGCTTTAGAAGCGGGAGATTTTGAAGAGTTTCATCAGTGCCAAAGTCAGCTGCTACGTCTTCATAAAGAAGGTTTAGGAGTTGGTAGATTGTTAGAGTTTACTGCCTATCGACTTCTGTACTATATCTTTACTCTTGACATTTTAGGTAAGTTTTGTTATATTTCTTACCATTTATCCTGTAACAACTTATGTAGTGGGTTCTGTTGACTCGAAATTTAAAGATTTATAACTTCACCTTGAATCTAGTTGGTATCTCGGACGAATGTTTACGAGAGTATCTCCGGAGGCCATGTTGAACTATACTGCATTACATAAATCTAATCCAATTTAATAACAGACGACGGTTTTGTCTGTAGTAAAGTGGCCCTTAGTAATCTGTTTATGCCACGTTTCCTCAATTTTTAAAATAAATCTACTTAGCTTGAGACAGTGTTTCGTCGCTTAGTTTCCTACCTGTTACCTCAGAATCGAATTTGCGATATGTCCCCTCGACTCTAAATAGTTTTGCGTAGTGCTTATCTGTAAATTATTATTGATCCTAATCGATAGAAGGTGCTGTAAGCACTTCGAAAACACGCCTACAAATTTAAAATGGCTCTTTCAGGTAATAAAAATTTAGGTGACTATCAATCCTCCCAAATATATTTTGGCGTTATCATTTAATCTCTTCTGGTGTGATTTACTTGTAGTTTTAGCCATTTTACTTGCAGGACACATCAGTTTCTTGCTAACCATTTGCAAGCATTACTTTGAATTATGAAGATACGTAATCGTTCTGTGGGCTTTTTTTCAAACGATGCAGTAGTGACGACTTAAAAATATAGTAGCTGTTTTAATGCAAGATTTTCATTTCATTAGATTTCATATTTCAAGAAGATAATGTAGAAATCCAATTTTTAGTACCGACTAAAGAGAATATGTGAATAGCAAATGAGCATGATCAGCAGCACTATTTTATCTATTTATTCAATGGCATTTATATGTAGCGTTATTCAGGCTCTGTTGACTATCCTCTCGCTTATTTCTGGTTCTGAAATAATTGCATGTTCAAAAAGTCGTTTGTTTCATTTTTATGAATCATCGTGCTACAGTTCAGGAAGATAACTGAAACTGCTAATAAAAAGCAGTAAGCACCGAACTAAGGTTCTATTGTACAAGTTAGGTTATGTGATTGGACCCGAAACATGGCAAATGTATGCAAGAATGATTGGTGTGAAACGTGAATCCAGAAAATCAGGAGGTTCATAAGATTACCAGGCAAAGATATAACATTTCATAAGAAATTTGATTACCAAATCTGTGTTTCAGTTACATTGTTCAGTGAAAGCACTTCATATTTTTGTGATTATAACAGTAGTCGTTTTGCTAACGAACAACATCAATTAAAACGTAAATATTTGTGTTTTTTGGGTTTAACAGGTATCAATACCATAATGGCAGGTTTACGACCTACCCACAAGACAAATCCGTGCGTGGCGTTTGCTTTGAAACTTCGGTCAGCATGGTCGTTAAATAATTACCATCGTTTCTTCCAACTTCTTTGTCCAACTAATGAAGAGCGACAGCCTCCTTTGCGGTGCAAACACGTTGTTAACTGGTTTGTAGATCGCGAGAGGAAAGAGGTTATCAAGCTCGTCTTTAAGGTGTACGTTGTGTTGTAGTTCATTGTAGTATTATGATGCTTGTCGTTAGCATCACTGCTCATTGTTGTATGTTTACACTTCCGTAGGAATAGTTTAGCATACTTAATTAAAGTAGGTTAAAATCTATTTTAATCAAGTATGTGATATACCATAATCCGTTTTTTCGTATTTTCTCCATGATGAAAGGTGATTTGGTGGACTGTATGACTATAATTGTCAAATACTTCATATGTTCGCTTCCGATTACTATTGGGTTCTAAGTAGGGCTTTCGAATTCATAAGACATTTGGACATTCGATCAGCGTAAAAAATACAATCAGCTTCTGACTGCAGGATTTAAATAACTTATCATGGTCTAGTAGTTTATTTGTGCTTGTAAGCAGTTCCGTAAAGTAGTTGCAGCTTAAACAAAATCCTGCAATAAATTTGAACAAAAACAGTGGTAACAGTGGCGAACAATTTGACCTCAGGATCCTACGTAAACAAAGTTTTCCGCCAAAACTTTCATCAACTAGCGTATTTTATTCAGTCCATCTACCAGTTTGTGGTTAGGATTTATTTTTTTTCTAATTGTCTGCGAATAATTCCGATACAGTTACACATCAAAGTATATTGGTTTTGACTACTCATGCTCCTCAGCAACATATTTCACTAGTTCACGTAGCTTTTAGTCAATATGCTGCATGGGCTAGTGAAATATGTTACTGAAAAGCATGTAGTCGAAACCAATATACTGTTGCGGTGTATCTGTGTTGACTGGTTGTTTCCAGATTAAGGTGCTGTTGGCATACTAGGTAAATAGGCATAGGCTTAATACGCTTGTTAACTTATGAATAGTTTGTACATATTCTATGGCACACCTTTCCAGCAAACTTCGTCCAGTGGCTATGTGAGCTAAGCTTATCCTAGCGCGCTAGTGGCGTGGCCTCAAAAAGACAGAACTTCTGTCTTGTGCTCTAACAGGTATTGGTCTTACTTGTTGCTGTGACTTCCTGACCATCAGCTTCTTGCATTTGGTAGTTTGTTTTGCAGTGAGAAACTGCGTAGACGGTTTCTAAGTATGATTTCATAGGTTTCCTTTAGCAAGGTACAGTCTGTGTAAAGAATTTCGCTACTACATTCACCTTAATATATTATGCCACTGCTGGATTATTTCTAAGAATTCCAACTATCACTCAATATGCTCATTTGATGAATTCGAAAAAATGAAATGTCGTCGTTAACAGGTTTACAGAACTATTTGACTTCTATTTGTTATTGTTTATTTTATGCTGAAAGTCTTAGTTTTATATGCAGTTTTTGAATGTATATGATAATCAGTTCTTATCGTAGACTTTGTTTTCATGTTCATTTCAAATCCAAAAAGTTTTCGCACTGTCTCCTAAACTAGTTGACTTTACATACTCAGTACATGTCTCCCATTGTTTTTCTCCTGTATATTGATGATTTTGATTTTTTTCTATTTACCACCACCTACAATTGTCGTTTGCGTGAAATTTCTTGGTGCCTTCAACGTATTCGCTTGTACTCAATTTGGGTTCTTCCACTACCTACACTTGTTCATTTTCTAATACCTATTTCGATCACCGTCCTACTTTTTTCGTTATTTCGAAATAATTTTGTTCAAAATGTCTCTGCTATTTTAGTTTCCGTCCCA